>CM063106.1:60779740-61389280 GCA_031841125.1 Acanthococcus lagerstroemiae
CTAGTGCAATATGATTCACAAACCTCAGATTGGAGATTTTATTGCCATTTATCATCATGCTCTTCCTTTCCCAATCCAGCCTTCTGAAGAAATTTTCCAGGGCAACATAGAAGAGGATGGGGGACAAAGGGTCTCCTTGTCTTACTCCCTTGTTTATTTCGAAGTATTCCCCAGTTACATCTGTGATAATTCGGCTCCCCGGTTCTGAGTACGTATCTTGTACTATTTTCATTGCTTAGGAACGCCCTGGAAATGCAGTGTTTTATAAATGTGTTGATGCTCTAGGGAATCAAAGCTTTATCCTAATCAATGATCAAAATGTTCACGTTCAGAACATTTTCTTGAGATTTTTCAACAATTTGTCTTACAGTGTGGAGGTAGCAGTGGCGGATTTAACCCTGTGACCGCTATGGGCTATTCATATTCTGTCGCGCGCGGCGCCCCTCCCCCTATTATTGAGCTTGAATGATCAAAAAGGTATAAGAAATTTAGCCAGTAGTAGTGCGAGAGTTTATAATTGCGAGTATCGAGTATGTCTGTTCTCTATTGTCTAAATAATATCGATTTTCTTTCTTTTTGCTGTCTGGAGCGCCCCTAAAAATTTGGCGCCCCGGACTATAGCCCATCAAGCCCATGCCTAAATATGCTCCTGGGAGGTGGTCCAACGTGGAGTAGTTTTTTCTAAAGCAATATGAGATATAAATGACAATAATCCTAGGACACACACGGGAGGCATTTGCCCAAAAATGGGCAGGTAACCATTGATGAGGTGGAGGACGTTGACAATGAGTTAAGAAATGTTACGCGGCTCCGCCGAAAAGAACTGTGTATATAGATTGCTGTTCAGTAATAATAATAAAATCCTGGGACACTGGACTGGATGGGAGCGCATCAAAAAAATGCAGTAAAAAAATGGAGAAACGAGACAGAAACAGGAGAAAATGAAAGCAAAAAGTCCTCGATTTTACCGAAAAAAAAATTTGATCAAATTTTTGTGAGTGGTGGGAGGGGCATGTTTCAGTGACGGTCTTAGTGCACATGTCATCCAAGTTGGCTCTGTTTCTGACATCACCTTGCCTCTATCGGGGAACTGATAAAATTTGGGGAGAGTAGTAGTTAGTAAAAGATTTTAGCTCTACACCAGATCGTCGAACATTATCACAACGGGTGCAGGAAAATTCGTCGCGCGAAAACTGAAAGCCGAAAATTCGTGGTTGCGAAATTAGAATAACGACCATTTGGTCGCGGGGAAAATTGACCGCGAATGAGGAAAAAAATTATTTTTAAGGGGGCAAACCGTGTACGAGTATATCTCTTTCACCAGTTGGTCAAAAGTCAATTACTGAATGTTACTAATCTTAGCCGATAACCTTTCGCTGGAAGGGTTGAGTGAATTGATAGCTAATTAACATTTTTTGATGAAATACAATTACGATGATTATTTGTAAACAATGGAGTTACTATAATCTCTTCAGTAGAGTCATCTGACCATTATGAGAACTTGATTAATTTATTGATTTTAAAATGATCTTACTAATAATTTTAAGGAACTTTTATGTAGTAACATATTATGCATTTTCGGTCTATTTTTTAACAGGTACCTACTGCTCTGTATCTTCTAATTACCCGTTTCTCTTTCGCTATACTGACACTTACTTGCTCTTTCTCACTTATCGTTGCTCATTTCGAGCGTTTCTCATTTCAAACAGTGCGTAAACTTGTTCAGCAGGCCATGCAAGTATGGTACTACATTTCTTCGTCGTCGTCTTCCTCGCGATAGCATTACCCACTTTCAAATTTCGTAGCCATGAATTTTCGCACGATCAATTTCACGCGACGACTTTTCGTATACCCCATCACAACGAATTAACATTGTTAGTGGAAAGTGAACTTGAAATGCGAGAAATGTAAATTGAACTTGTGCCTGATTTCATTCTGAAGCCGAGCTTACGCGTTTAGTAGCATTCGCCAACAGTTATTCAAGTCTACATCGATATTACAAGAACCACGTAGTCCTGTCGGATTTACGAAAAACTAAGCTGAAAGTACGTAAAGTACTTCGCACGGCCGCATCTCTGGAGAAAATAATTCGTAATTTCTACATCAAACGTTGTCCGTATTTTTGTGTTGCAAGCACGACCGGCCCGGCGGCGAATGAAAATTATTTCGAAATTTCGTGGCAGACCTTTCTGTTGCTCCCTCTGTCTCTCTCGTCGAATACCTTTTAATAAAAACTTTGTGCGGAACTAAATTTCCAGCTTTGCGACGTCCGCATCGCCAGAGACCACATACAGATATAAGGGAAAAGTTGCGGTAAAATTGTCGTCGCCACAGTTGGGCTAACCGAACTAACGAATAGAAATCCAATTGCTCTTTACCGGCTCTCATATATGTGTACTTTTTGCGCAAGATTCACTATATACTCCTTTCATGTTCCTTTTGCTCACCATCACCACTCGTTTCGAGTGAAAATACAGCCACTGGACGCGTACCAGCGATCCTCGAGAGGTTACAATTTTTGAAATTATTTTCAAATTTTTTCTCCACTTTTCATTTTTTCCGTAGTTTAGTTTATTTTTATAACGCGGTTCGTGTTTTCGGAGAATTACTATATTTTTATTCAGGTGCGATTACAAACGCTCGCCATTTTATTGCTTCGCAGCACGACACCTGACTATTACGAAAAGAAGGGGAAAAAAATTGAGTAAATCAAATACGTAATGAAATGAGAGGGAAATTACTCGTGTCACGCCGTTCGAGATTTAGCAAATTTTTTATCGGTACTGAGGAAACTCTGGAGCATAACTGATAATTACAGTTAGAATGATGAAACACTTCTCTTTTGATACACTGGTAGAAGAACTCAGCTCTTATATAAGCATCTGTTTTCTGATTTTGCTCTCAGTCTGAGCCCTGGATTCCGCCCTTTCGAGCCTTACCTCAGAGACGTCAGCGAGGCTGTTAGGGCTGTCTTAGCCCTCTTCTTGCTGAAAACCCGGCCTAGGTGGAAATGTAGCGAGTTGCTACGAAGGCTCGAACCCGGCACCTCCGGATTCCGAGACCAGCGCGCTATCCACTCGGTCAACCAGACCCCTTAAAAGACAAAGAAAAACAACTGCTTCGAAAATTAAGAACCTCTTAATGGAATACTTGTCAACGCTTGTAACGATAAAATACATCTGAAAAAGATTAGTAATGATGACTTATTTGAAATAGAACGGAGGGGATGAGGGTTCAAAATAACCCTTCTCACTGCTAGTCACTGACACAGACATGAGGGAAACCCAAGAACTTTAGTCGTTTTGTCGGGATTACCACTCTTTATGACCTTTTGGGATGTAAATTACCATTGGACACGCTTTCCAACCTCTGCATTGTTGAGGATTACTGCAGGAAAAGTACATCGTGCCTTTTTTTCACGAGAAGTCTTCGGTATTATGTATCATAAAGCAGCACTGGATACATACCAAAAAATATCGACTAAAAAGAAAACAATAAAACAAACTGCTCTGTAGATATGTTAATTAATTTTCTCTCATTGTATTACTCATCATTAGATACATCCGTCGTGCATACAGTTCGCAATTCATACTTCTTCATTTTCCGATCTATTACCTACAATTTGCTATTGAAGAGTACAGGGAAAGAACCGGCTATCTGCATGTTTTCTAGTTTTGAGAAAAATGAATTTAAATGCGAAACACTCTATAAAATCAATAGTCTGCCATTAAAAGTCTGAAATTCTAAAATACTTAGGTGTTATACTGGTGCATGTGATAACAAAGTCAAAATACCTCCGGATTAATTTTTATAAAGTTATAACAGTACAAAGTGTCAATAGTCCCAACAAACAGCGAAAAAACGGGCTATCAGCGTTAATCACTTATGGGGCAGCCGTTTGTAGTAATTTCGTACTCTTTCTTCACAAAACTGCTTCAAATGATTCAAATATGAATCGGGTAGGGTGTGGAGAGCGACAGCTTGATGTTAGCCCGTTCTTTCGCTATACCGCTCCAATAAACACGTTCTTTTGCTGAATACGAAACATTCACCGGCGGTTTTGAAGCCTTTAGACCAGTTCTTTCGCTATTTTGACCTCATGGCCGTGTTTGGCGTCCAAAAATACATATGGAACCCCACCTAACTCGATTTCGAGGAAAAATGCAGATAGCCTGTTCTTTCCCTGGTCTCTTCAATTCATACTCGGCCTCTCAACTATGCTTACAGACGGGTTTGCAATTCACACTTCGTTTTTCCCCTTCGTTCGGTCCTACCCATAGTAGCGTTAGGGTTGGCGTAATTTCATGAGCTAATATTTTTAGTACATATGTGAGCTGGAATCATGAAATGTGCCTCTCGTGCGAAAACAGGTTTTCAAGATAAATGAGTGTAAAGATGAGATGGTGGTAGTGGTGCGCAGTGCGCACGGTGCCTTTACGCGTTGCTATGACAACCGCGTTTTGAATTCTTGTTCTCTGTCATTCCCGTAGGCCCGTTTCACACGACGCCATGTAAACAGATATTTTTAAACTTTTGACGTAATTTTTAAATGCAATTTGTGGAGAAACTAATGAAGATAGGAAGCTGCGATTGGTTTCATTCGAAAGAGCGTGTTTTTCGTCTATAAGAATTGTGAAGAAAGTGAAAAATGATTTTTTGACACGAGAGGCACATTTCATGATTCCAAGTTATATATAATTACTTGTCTGCTCCGAGCCACCCGCTCTCCCACATTTTAGTGGTTTCAGTATTACATTGATAGGTAGTACTGGTTCGTTGTTTCTGGATTATACTTCTTGGTTTTGTATTCCTGACCCTTCCTGACTAGACTCTTCATTTGAGTGTAAACTGCTGTAGAATTTTGTAGCTTCCTTCACTATCCCCTCCCTTGACTGAGCCAACTTTCCATTCCTATTTTCCACCCGAGGTGTTAAACCTCTGCCGGGATATAGTTCCTTTTCAACCTTTTTTAGATATCTTGATTGCCTCATGATTTCCATTATTTCTCCCATTTCATATTTCCTTGTATCTTCATTTTTTAAATGATTTTTCCTCAAGTCCACTACCTAATTGGATTTTGTCGGAATTATTTAGACGTTTTTTGAGACATAGACTCTCCCTTCTTGCTATGAGATTTTTTGTCTCCCCAGATAGTTTATCATCTGTTTTATAGCCCTCTTTAGGTTTATTACCTCCATTGCCAACTTGCTTAATAATATATTCAAATGATCGTAGCTTTCTAAAATATGTATCACATACAGCCTACATCCAGTACGGTACCGTTTATCGCCGACTTTAGTTTACCCTTATTGTGCATTGCAATTTCCGTATTATGTTCTAATTTCATGCAGAGAACGCTCATTCTATCTGAAGCGAATTTAATTTCTTCTACCTTACTCTCTATTTTTTTTTTTTTAATGTAGAACCCCGTCCCTCTAAACCCCTTCCTTGAATTTCCAAAAAATAGATAGTTTCCGTTTACTCGTTTCTCAAGTTTCACCCCAAACCTGTTCGTTTCTGCTGACCCTATATTGTCGAAATCAATTTTTTCACATTGCGATTCCAATTGGTAGAATCGAGTGTCGTCTGCTATGCCCTGACAGTTCAATGTAAGTGTTCAAATTCCATCCCCTACTTGCCTTTTGTCTTGTTTTACCCCCTCCCCCTCTTCTACTTGTTGATTGCGGTGCGGGTTGTGGCCCTTGAGCCCGGACAGGAAGTTGCAGCGTTTTAGTCCCTGGCTGCTGCTGTCCGGATTTGGGGTGGTGAGCTTTGGTGGCTTCACTTTGGTTTACTGGTATTCACGTTGGCGCCATTTGTAGATCGATTAAAGCTGAAGTTAGTTGTTCGTGCCCTAAGATAATTTTTCATTGACGTTGGTTTAAGTCGGTTGATTCTTTTAGGGAGACTATCTCTGTTGCACTGGGCATCCGGACCTCAATTGTTCTCTTTTTATTCTGCAACTGAGTGTCGATGGCGTTGGAGGAGTCCGTCACCTGCCCGCCTGCTTGTTTTCACCTCCATAGCTGGGTCGCTTCTAAGGACATACGATATCCCTGGTGCGCTTCGTTCTTCCCTGATATTGTGCGACTGCCTTCCCCTTTTCTAATCAGTGTTACACAGTCACCTATACGAATTTGATTTGGCCTTCCTTTTGGAACTTCTTAGCTGCCATCAGTAACTGTTTATTCTCCTTGGTAAGATCAGGGTGTCTGCTGGGCAAGGAATGCCAGAAAAGCAAGACAATAGCAAGAATTTGAAAAACTGAGCAAGAAAACATGAAAATGGCAAGATTTCATCTTGAACGGCCAGAGAGAAAAATGAAAATTTTCACATTTTTTCTTACCTTTTCCATTTTTGTCATTTTTAAAATTAAAATGGGAATTAACGAAAGGAAAATTATTTCTAATAAGAAACGTGCACCAGTTGTTCAGTTCTTTGTTCTTTATTTCTGCGTCTCGACATTGGAAGTAGCGCTCCTACAGTCGGACCGGAAGAAGGCAAGAAAATGGCAAGGAATAGGAATATTCTGTTTCAGTAGACACCCTGTAAGATGGACATCACTGTAAACTGGATTTGATGGTAATCAGTTGAAGTTTTCTCCGGTTAATTTGGCTTTCTTTGCTGTCCTCACCGTCTTGTTCTTCTTATCCCTGTTGTTGAATTTGGCTAGTGATTTGATTCTTCTTTGTAGGCTTGTGGTGGACAGTGTTCAAGTCAGAATTGTGAACGCGGACTTCAAGTTTTACGCTCAATTCAGCTACCAGTTTGCATTAAGTCCTCCCTTTCATGGGGCCCGATACCCGTTATTATCAGGTTCTCTTTCCGACTGTATTGTTCGAGATCAATCATCTTCTCGTTTACCTCTTTGTATTCTTGGACCTCCTATTGAAGCGACACAATTTCGTCTTCAGTATGGTTCATTCTTTCTGGAAAATTTGCCAGTTTTTCCACAATCTTCCGGGTCACTTTAATCTCTTCTACATCATCTTTCATCTCGCTTGTGTCTTTCACCAGTTTTTCAATATCATTCAAACAATATGGGTGCGCATGGTCCATAAACGATACTAGGAACAACCGACCGGGTTAGACAATATGACGAACACTCCAAAAATTTCATAATTAGTCTTTTTTTTTTGTTTTGTTTTTAAATGAACCACATAATTTGGTAAAATTGCACGGTCCGTCAGTGCTCAAAGTTGCCTCCATAGTTTGTAACAAATCCGAGTTTTCCTACTAATTCATATAGAAGCAAGAGTAGTTATTTGAAAACATCGCTTCTTTACAAGAGTGTGGACAGCCTTGTAAGGAGAGAGGTACTAAAATTAGGAACTCATTATTTAACAAAGTCACAAAGAGGGTCCAGACCTCCTCCATCGCTGCGCCACTGCTTTTTTGTATGGAAACTTTAAAAAATTACATTTTCAATTTCAATGATTGTATTTTCATTTGTCCATTTTTCATCGAGCCTTCGGACAGGTTCTGCTTTACATGTTACACTCAATTTGTTGGTGGAAAGCGCTGTTAGTTTGTGAATCAGGGGGCCGACGATCTTAGGTACCTCGACGATATTTAGGCTAGTATATGTAACTTCATAATACTAAAAATGAAGATTTAAAATTGGGTCAAACTGTGATGAACAAGACGATGGACCTGATATTCCACCACCACGGTTCAGATGAATTACGTGTTCAGGAACAGTAAGGAAAGTATATCAATGCTAAAAACTGAAATTCCTATTCCGGAGGAACGAAATGAAACGAAGAAATTTTTCGGGAGGCATATACCCATAGCCTGCATGATTATTTTCTGCAGCATCGATTGAAAACGATGCCACTACAATAAAACGATATATAAGTTTGCGGTTTCTAAAATCTTTTTAAAGGAGGATAAGTAAATAGGTGGAAAAAAATCCGCTTCTGCCTTTCCATTTCCACTGAGATGACAATCAGTGGGGAAAAAACTTATTACCACCCATATCTGAAAATTGAATCGTTCTTTTGGAATGCGATATATCGCTTTCGCGGTAATAATACTTTGTTCGGGTATTTTTTTCCGCTCCCGTTTCTTACTCTCGAGGTAATTTATACGTACGGTGAAATTTTAAGATAAGCCCTGAACCGTCTGCGAGATTACCTTCCTTTATTCAAATTAAGTATTTTTTTACTGCTGTGTTCAAATGATTCGTAAATCTTTTGCGCGGCGTGAATGTCGAATCGTTTTATGCTGATTGATTTCGAAGTCGATAAGGCTAACACCTCGAAGAGGGAATCGTTCACTAACCGCTTTATAAAATACACGTGACGATTCTACAATAATTCAGCTCAGCAGTTATCGACATCGTAGGTAAATATTATTGGCACTCTTGAGGTGCGAATAAGAGAGTCGAATACTGAGAAGACAGAAGGACAGAATTAAAATGGACATGGAAGATACAAATCGAGAAAACTTAAGTTATTCCAACGGTAAGCAGGAACTCAACAGAGAGACAAAGGGATGGTATATACTTAGTAGACGTACAAATAAGTTAAATAAGAGATATGACATGACAAGGCTATTGAAACTTATTATGATTTAATTGACACTTGTTCAGGCCGGTTGTTCAAAGTTTGTAATTCTTTATCTGGACTCATTCAAGTTTAATAATTACTTAGGACTTCCCAAATCTTCAAAGATTGACTAGAAACCATAGGACAAGTCGAGCCGGAAAACTGGTTGAAATTTGTTAAGATTTGGTTGACACTCGCTCGGACTAATCAATGGATTGTGAAAAGACTGCTAAGACTTTCCAAAACTCCTAAAGAATTCGTTGAGAACTATCACAACTCATAAAGCCTGGCTAAAACTTCTTACGGATCATTAGGACTGTATTCAAAGTCATTAAGATTTGTGGCTACTATATGCGTGCGGCGACTCTCTCCTCTCGAATGTACATATTGTTGTATAAGTCGTCGTGCCTGACTAGTTTCTGCGTGGCACGATGCGAGCCTCTAAAAAATGTCTTTGTCTCCAGCATTCCTATCTTCTCAAGACTGCGTTCTTCTTTTTATTTTTATTCTTATGACGCACTCTCCTTTTTCTCCCTCGATTGGCCAGATTGGACATCCGTTTGGTTTAGTGGCCGTTTATATGTTTTAGCACTCGCTATAAGACCAACTTTTGCTGTCGATCGTTCAATACCCGCGCTTTTTCCACAAACTCTCATTTCTACGATTTCGAATGCATTCGCTGTGGTCCGGACTAATCACCTCCCCTACAATTCTCGAAAAACATGCAAGTGCAAATAACCGACCTGAAGGGAGCGGTCTCCTAGGGAGCTAATAAGTATCAAAATTTCGCTCGTGTAATTTTTCAGCTTTTGGAGAGGGCTTCCATAAAATCTAGGAGAGGGGCTGAGCCTCAAGCCCTCCCCCGATTTGTGCTTATGGTTACGACCCTGTTACGGGACATATGAAGACGGATTAACACTAGATAAGACAACTTTAGTACAGCCTATAAAACTTTTTAAAATTTGTTAAGCTCGGTTTCGATATTCACTCTCAGACTACTAAGACTTTTGAAAACTCGTTAAAATTCGATTGAGAACTTTGAAGAATATTATATATTATTAGGCTAACTCATGCTTGTTGTGACTCGTAATAACTGTTAAGATTCGTTACCTGTTAGTTCTGACCCCACGGCCGGTATTCCCCGCGTGATACAAATTCACTGATGAAGTACGTGACCACTGTATTTATGTAGAGGGAAAGGACCATAAGAATGCGCACCTATTAGAAAAATATTATTGCTCAGTCAATTTTGCATAGAATTTGCTGAAATTTTGATTAAAAACTATCGATTCTTACTAAGCCCCCCCCCCCAAATTTTAAACCATTAAATTAAAAAGATATAACCGGTTTTCCCAGAAAAATTCAAAAGCGCCATCTTAGGAACCGGGGTTCCTAAAAATGTACATCAAGCTATTTTACAAAAAATAATTTAAAAAAAAATCGTCAAATAGGTAAATCTCACACATTGTTGGAATTGTCTATATTCTAGATAACGAACACTATACGTGAAACATGAGGACTAGAAGTGATGGATCACGTTTAACACATTGGATACATGAATTCTTCTGCGTCATTTTCAGTCAGTCCAACGAATTCGTCATGAACATATGTGCCACATGTAACATAGGTTTTCGTTTGCTGCCTGATTTTCATTGTTTTTCGGCATCTAACAGCATCTTTTCTCCTGTAAAACACATTGCGCACTCTTAGGATCTGTTGTAGTTAATAAACAAAATTATTATGAGAGTTATCTGATAGTATTTGGGGAAAATCTATTTAATGTGATGGATAGTACTTATTTTTGTCTTTCATTTGATACCTGAACTATGCAAATTCGTTCAAATATCATCTACGTAATTACTATTCTATATTCGACCTTGAAAATATAACGATTAGAATCACAAGAACATTTGAAACTTGAATTTTTTATGGCTGTTTACAATACTGTGGCGAATAATCCCGAACATTCGAGATAAGGGAGGAAAGATCGACACGTTTCGAGCAGCAGAATAGAAGTTCGATTAAAAAAAAAAAGCGATAAGGAGTTTGGCTGATAACGCTGCTATATATAAAGGCCGCTAGCCGTCGCCGTATAGTCTAGTTTTATATGCGATAAACTGTGCGTTTTCGAGCGATTTAGCTACTGTTTTCGTGCGTTTGCATTCGTGTGACATTCAAAGTTCTTAGTACGTGTTTTCGTGCGTTTTTTGGTGCGAATCCCGTTACAATACTTTGTTAACTAATCAATAAAAATACAGATTTAGGGAGTGAAGACTGTTTGCATCACGTCACAGTTTATGTCATAGGCATCATGAAAAAGTTGATTTAATTAATGTCTAATTAGAAATGGTACCCAATAACTTTGGCAGGACTAGGCTACACTCTCTTGTCGTTTACATATATAAACTCCATATGACAAAAACTGAAGAAACTGAATATTTCAACTTCATACGTCTATTTCAGGCGTTTTCATCTATTTTTCGAACATCTTAAGGTTTTTCTTACACAACACAACTCCAAAAATTATGTTCGAATATCCACGTCTGTATTTCACCTCATGCCTAACTTGATTTAATCATTTTGAATCTGAAAATTGCTTAACGTGACGCTAACCGTCTCCGCACTTTACAAGGTATACTCAGATTCCATCAACAGCCTCAAGAGGCGCAATCTACAGAAACATCAGTCATGCGCACTCTTATGGTCTTTTTTCCCCTATGTATAGTAAATGACAATGTAATAAACGCCTCCATCCGATAACGAACCTGCCATTATCGAAGTGAAAGATTCGCAGAATCAGGATCAGTGGTCTAAGACGCAAGTTCAATGTGATCAGCGGGAGGTTCGTCTATGTCCGAATGCTCGAGAGGAGGATAAATGACCTAATTTGGTGAAAGCTAAATTAGGACTGATTAGTAACGCTACTATATAGTGTTTTCAGACTGTTGAGACAGGGTTGAGACTGTATAAGGCTTTTTAAATCTAAAACATTGTCAGGCTCTAAGACGCCTTACATCTGGTTAGAACAATCTAAAACTCGGTTGAGCTGACCAACACTTACTCAAATAAGCTGTTACAAAACTCTAGGTATTTTTATATTTTCGAGGCTCGTTAGAACTCTGATGAGAAAACTACTTCTCAGTTCTCTGTTGGTACTACCCAATGATTCACTGAGACTTTATTCAGAGCGATGAACACTAATTAAAATTTGTTTTATATTCCGTTAAAGATAGTTGGATTTCTTAATATTCAAGGAGGACAAAGGACTCAAAAATTAACGCTCACTTCAGTCGCAGTTAATCATTCGAAGCTAGATTCTTCTTAATCTTCAATCTTGATAGTTTCCTTATGGCTTCCTGGATCCACCTTCATGCAACTGTTGCGTATGCAGCCATGCACTTAATTCATCTGCAAATCTGGCTGAAGTGATGTGAAATTAATTGAACCCTCAGCTTCGACATTAATGGAAATAGTTTTATGAATTGCAGAAGGAATATTTACAATAATGTTACAATGTTATAGCTCTGATATGAGTGATAGTGTCTTCAGCAATGAGTGACAGAAGGCCTACCGAAGGGAGGAGGTCAGCCGTTCTCTACAATCGAGGTCAAAATAAACATTTTCAATACATTTTCAGAAAAATTTTAAAGAATCTTGTTTGATACATATTTATTAGTTGCTCCCCTCCCCCTTTTCAAAAAATCTCTGGATATGCTTCTGACATGTGATATTGACCCTAACTGCACCAGTCGATTCGAACGTATCCACAGATAGGAGGTAAAAGGCGACTCTTTTCCAGCAGAAATTTTGTTATTTTGTAGGATCCACCTTACAACACTTTATCGACAAAAATCGAGGATAAATCGAAGATATTTTTAAAAACGTCCAACGTTCGTACATATAACCAAATCATGAATAAATCATGGACAATTTCAGTTTTTTTTGTCCCATGTGGGTGTGTACTGTGTAGCCGCGTCTCGAAAATTAATGTACCGCCTTTTGCCTGTCATAGGTATGTCCAAATATAGATCCGATGTTGAACCAGTACCGGACAAAATAATGCGAGGTCAGTGGAGGTCAACTATTGGGCAGCAGAAACGCAACTGAAAGGCAAATAATTTGAATAGCAAGGACTTTCAGTTAAGGATGTAAAGGGTGATATTAGTAGCATTCCTAACGAAGTACACGACTTCAATATATTTATTAGGGCCATCCCCGGTACTAGTCTCCCGGAGAATGTTTAGCGTTATGTGCACATTTACTTACGCACTTTATGCTCGAATAATGAAATGTACCTCAGAACATTCTAGCCATATCTTTGGTTTTTCATTTTTTTTTTTTTTTTGTGGGTTGTGGGATAAAATAATGTGAGGTCAGTGGAGGTCAACTATGGGACAAGTGAAGGGCAAATTTGAATGATAAGGACTTTCAGTCAAGAATGTAAAGGGTTATTTCAATTGCATTCCTAACGAAATACTATGACTTTGTGATGGCACTATGCTCTCCATTTCCCATTTTTGTTAAATCGTTCTGCCTGGCTACTTTCTGTGCAGCATGATGCGAGCATTTGAGAAACGTCTTTTGTCTCCTGCATACCTGTACTTCCTGTACGTGATCTTTTCTAAACCACGTTCTTCTTATTCATCGTCAGCCAGGTAGGACGGATGGCCGTTTATTTGAATACAGTTCATGTTTTAGCACGCACAGTAAGATTTACTTTTGCTATTGATTCAATACATGAGCTTTTTCCAACTCTCGTGTTTCGATTACGAATCACCTCGCTACGATTCGGACTGCACACTTCTCGTACAAATTCCGAAAATTCGGTCACTTCAATGTATAATAAACATAGCAGATTGTTATCTCCGGTACTAATCTCAGAGAGCACATTTTTTGCGTTATATGCGCATTTACTTCGCACTTTAGGATCAGTGCCGGATCTAGAAATTTTCCGAGGAGGGTGTTTTGAAAATAAAACTTTTTCCACCTCTACCCCCTATAAAACCGAAATGGATGTCATTTTAAATAGTTTCTGAAGGTGATTAAATCGTTTCAAAATGAATATTGTAGATTGTAGTGCTGCAGATACTCAAAAACAGGAGAAAAACTCAAAACTCATGAGCTTTTGCAATGTTTTTTTCCTTCTTCGTCCCGAGGGGGGGGGGGGTCCGGACCCCATGGATCCGCCACTATTCATTCTGAACTAATAAAATGTACATTAAAACATTGATATATTTGCTCTGTCATAGGTCTGTTGTGGTGGTCTGTGATAAGTCCATGAAAAGTCTTTAAGATATTTTTAAAATTTTTTAAGATGTATACAGTCCATTTGTTCTATTTATTATTTATTTTTAAGAGAAAGGGAGCTTTCTTCTGATTTTATACATTGTTGCTGGACGATCAAAATTCTGTTTCATTTGCTAAATTCGAAATTTACTAAATCTGAAAACTTGTATTCACGTTTTGCAATTTCTGCAAAGGACAAATTCGAAATTCTATATAGTTTTGTCAAAATGCAATTTCGTTTTCACTGAAAAGTTCCTTCAGCCCACTCCTTATTGGTCCATATAGCTTGGAACTATCAAGTAATATATTTCTTGTTTTTCAAGTTACGAGTTGAATTTGCTGTATAGGTAATAGCTGAGGCACTAGACGATACGAGAACCAATGGGGAGCCTTAAGATACAAAACGCGTTAGCCGTTACAAATGCCGTATATGAAGGTAATATTCATAGCCCAGCTAGGAAATTATTATTGCTATTACGTTCTGACTCTGAGAATGAACTTCGGTTGAAACTTTTTACTCCACATTTGGGAGTTGGCGGTGCGGTATTCGCACATAGCACTTAAATCAGTCTTAGTGCGAACTTAATGAACCTAAGAGAAAACTTTCCAAGTCGGTATATCGCGGGTTAATTTAAAAAGCTTTCATTATTTTAATAATGTGCGCTACAAGGCCTTCATTTTTCACGCCAAACTTACTTATTTTTACGATTGAGGTGTTGGAACGGAACGGGTCGCACAAAGACTCGTCTGTCGACGTGTCAGAGGGGAGCGCGAAATGTCGAAGCAAAATTCCTTATACCCATCCGGCGTGAATGATTCCGTGAGAAATGAACCAAGGAAAATAGATTTCCCGCGTACCTTCGACATAATATTCCCCATTAAAGCGCGTTACATTTTTCTATTTCTGATAATTCACCCTTTTTCTTTATCTTCCCCAATGTTCAATCGATCAAAGCCGCGAAATTATCTACACGCTTCTGCTGGCTGAGTGGAGCCTTCAAAAAATGCGACTATACATCCTCGATATAAAGGTAAATATCCCAAAAATGATGAGCTTGGTATAACGAGAGGACCAGCCAGAATATTTTCGTTTATACAGAGCAAATAGAATACGGAAGTAAATAAAAGATATCGGCCATCGACTCGTCCCCGAAAATACATTTCAGCGAGCTTCGAAACACCATATTTCGGTAACTCGCTCGGAATTTATTCTGAGTTGAGAAGTTTGAAAGCTTCGCGATTGAGAGCCGAAAACAGCGACGAGGATTTACTCGCTCATGTCTAAAATTATTTTCGCGAATCAATCGAGCTCGCCTCACTTTATCAATTTTCGAAACTCGCGTAGGTCAAGAGAAAACTTTCCTCATCAGTCGGTTACCGAAAGTTTGTAAAAATGTCTGTTCGTGGCACAGCGTCATTTTTTTTTTAGCTTCTACTCGGATAACTCTGGCCGGTGTATACAGAGCTGAACTTACGCATCCGAGATGAAAATTCTAATTACTCGGTGGAAAGTATGTTATTATCATTAGGCGCCGAATGTGGATTTCACCGACCTAACGTACCGTGCTGTGTTATAATTAAAAAGTAACCCTTTTAAAGCAGCATGGTCAGTTAATCAAGACACGTCTCCCCCACCACCGAAACGTATCGTAAAGAATGACCATACTTCTCTTTTCATTTTTTCACCGAAAGTGAGACTGAGTGCTGACAAAAGGAAAATAGAAGCCGACACGATTTTTGTTCGTGAAAAATGGTAATTCCGACGATTCAAGACTCTCTCGTTTTTCTACACAGCATTACCGAATTAACGCTCTCATATACTTCAAATCGAGAAGAGCTCAGTCGAGGAAAAGTATAAGCTTCAGCAGTTCTCGGTCGAGTTTTTAGGATAGGGTATACACAAATTTTACACTAACCAGAACGAGCTAACGAGGCGGAGAGAAATGACGCTGACATACGAAGGCAGAATTGTTATGTTAAAACTTTCGACGTATTTCACTCTACAAGATGCTCTACTTCGCCTCGAGTAGATATTCAACGTTGACGTTAATCGGTTACTGATGTAAAACGTTTCAACTTGAAGAATGCTCATGTAGAGAAAAATGTATCTAACAGCGTAAAACTTCGTCAAATTTTAACTGAGATACGAGCCCGTAGTGCCAAGAGATGCGAGTTTCAAGTGGGGAAATTGTTTCTCTCGAATCAATCGTCTGCTCCTCCGAACCTGTGGTTTGCTACTGTTTTTATGCTGTGTTAATAAGGCTGTACGAGCAACCATGACAGAAAATGAAAATTTGTCTAGTTGAATCTTGTAAGTCATTTCTCTATTCGTTACTTTTCGAACTCACATATGAAACTTTTATCGTATGTCTATTCCTCTGGGAAAGTGGTCACTTTTTAACTGATTTTTCTTTTTCAAATAAAAAAATTAGGTTTATTCTTGATTTGATGGTGGGAGTGGGTGGTAGGGTAAACTTTTCTCATGATTTTATTGGGTACGAACCGACATCTTATCTTATGACAGAGACCTAGCGAATTAGACTCCGAAACCATTACAAAATAAAAAGTAAACAATAAAATTCCAGTTGCTACGCACTGCGTGTTGCGAATGACGAGGAGTTCCAGCTCCTCCGACTCATGTTGTTTTACCCACTCATCCCTTGGCATATGCTTCCCTATCTTTTTTCCATATTATTCTATCTAGGATCTCCCCCTAAGTGTCTTTCGAAATTCATCCCTCCGCTGCGAAGTTGACTTCCCTTTGTCTCTTTTAAGATCGTACGGTGTCTACCTCTTTACTAGCTTTTCCCACCTTCCTCCCCCGCCTCATGATACATCTCTCGTACCTCTATTTATTCTTCTTGACTACCCTTCCTATGTCGTCCAGCTGCGTTTTTGCCCATAACCAAAACCCCTCGACCTTGTCTATCTTTTTGACATTTAACATATAATACTGCGTTCCACTGATCTTTGCATCACTCGTAACCTCCTCGTATTAGCTTTGGTTAGCGTCCATGTTTAGGCCTCATATGTCAACATGGGCTGAACACAGCTACGTCAAAACTTCACCTCGGTTGAAATCCGAAATCTGTCTTTGAGGACTTTTTTAAACTTCCAGTACTTTCTCCACCCACTTTAGATGTGACTCGAAATGTCCTTCTTTCTGGCACTGTCAAAGAAAATTATTTGACCAAGATAACATACTTCCCCTACCTATGTTAGCAACTCGTTCTTCAATTTTACTTTACATTTCGGGGCGTTTGACAAAAGTTTTGTTTTACAGGTGTTTTCACTGAAAGTAGCTTCCCTTCACATGCATCGAGAAACTCTTTCGCGCTTTGGATGAGTTTGAACGGATCATTAGAACGACATTGTCGGCGAATCTTAAATGATTCATGTCATCCCCATTAATTTTTATGCCCTGGTCCTCCCAATTTAGATATCGTATAGCCTTCTCCAGAATGCAGTTGAACAAATTTGGCGACAGCGGGTCCCCCTGCCTCATCCCTTTCCAATTTTGAAACTTTCCCCTTTTCTATATAGTTTTACATAAGCAGTATAGCTTACACATATAGCTCACGAATAATGTTGATTGCTTTTGGATCTATTCATTGGGCCTTCATAATTTCCCCCAAGAATTTGTGATCGACCATTTCAAATGCCTTAGAAAAATCGATAAGCAAGAAGAAAACTTTGAATTTAGTTTCATCGGCCTTTTCGATGATTTGTTTGATGATAAAAATTTGGTCAATCGTTGAACGATTTTTGCGAAAACTTGCTTGTTCCCTCGGCTGTTCTGAATCCAACTGGGAGTATAATCTGCCCTTCAGAATTTCCATAAAGATTTCTCCGAGATTAGAGGTTAAACTAGTTGGTCTGTAATTTTAGATATAATTTTTTTCGCCATTTTAAATAATTAACTAGGTTGCTCCGCCCCCTGGCCGCTTCGAAGGACAATCCCCGCCGTCACTCGCTTCGCTCGTGCGGCCTCTGGTATCCCCCATAATCTAGCGCCCTAGGCACGTGACTATCTATGTAGCCTATATATAAATACGGCCCTGGACGTTATAGTAACCTAAGTGTATCTTACCCTACGTGAAAAAACTTCCATGAAAATTATATGAAAACAACATAGCGCTACACCATCCAGGAGCTCTCTGCTCCACCAAGGACCCTCCTGGGGTGGGCTACCCTCTGCTAATCCCTACCACAGCTGTCCTCCATCACAGTCACTTTCCTCCTCGCCCACCGCGACACCCTTCCTCACCGTGGCCGCTCTCCCTCTCCAGGAGCTCTCACCTCCACCGAGGAGGCCCCTCGAGGGTCGGGTATCTCTGGTGAAACGTGAGATTAAGGTACAGGGGAGGCCACCAGGAATTTATCCACACAGAGGGGAAGGAGGAGGTGGCTCTTACTGTTCAATGTGTAGAGAGCCCTGCCCCACTACAACTCCTCCTTGTCCTTCACCACGATTTTCCTTCCCCAAGCTCCCTCCTCCACCATGAACCCCCTCCAAAGAGTAAGCTACCCCTGGAGAAATGAGCAATTAAGAGGCAGGGTATTTCACTTTAACGAGGTATTTACTGCACAAGGGCTATGCCCCCGATTATAGCTACAGATGTGCTTAGAGGATAGTGTATAATTTAGATTTGTCAATAAAATTTAATAAGTCTATGACGTTCGTTATATCTCTCTATGTACTAAAAAAGTAAAATCCGCCGCCGTCACCACCACCGCCGCCTCCGGGAGGAAAGCCTACTGCAGGTTGCCTAACCTGCCCCTTAATTGCTCATTTCTATACAGGTAGCCTACCCTTAAGAGGGGGTTCATGGTGGAGGAGAGACGGGGGGAATCGCGGTGAAGGATGAGGAAGAGTTGTGTTGGGGGAGGGCTCTATACACTAAACAGTAAAAGCCACCGCCTCCGAGAAAAAAAACCATTGCGGGTTGCCTACCCTCATGGTGGAGGATGGACTTAGGGAGGGTGGTCGCGGTGGAGAACAAGTAGTTGTTGTGGGGGAGGGCTCTCTGTACATTAAACAGTAAAAACCACCTCCTCCTCCCCCTCCGTGGGGATAAAAATTCCTGGTGACCTCCCCTGTACCTTAATCTCACGTTTAACCAGTGGCACCCTACCCTGGGGGTTTTCTCGGTGGAGGCGGGAGCTCCTGGAGAGGAGGATGGCCACGGTGAGGAAGGGCGTCTCGGTGGGCGAGGAAGAGCATGGTGGAGGAAAGTGGCTGTGATGGAGGAAGACAGCTGTGGTGGGAATTGGCAGAGGGTAGTTCACAAAATACTGCTGACCGGCACGAGCAAAACGAGTGACGGCGGATGTTGGGCCGCGGAGCGGCCATAGGGCGAAGTTCCCTAATACTTATTAAAGGTAAAATGAAAAAAAATTGAATCTTAATGATGATGACATCAAGAAAATTGCACTGAAGTCTATAAATAACCTGTGCAACTCTGTAACATTTCATCTAAAATATTAATGTTAGGGGATTTCCCTGGGAGGTAAAACTCTCAAAGACAGGGTTCACGGCACCGTGTTGCATTTTTAGAAAAACGCAAACTCAATACGTTACATGTCATTGCAACTGAGTAAAAATTTGAAAAAATCTGTAAACTCATCCATAAGAATTCAAGTTTGATCGTCTGGGGGGAAGGGGGCTTCACCAATATCATTACCTTCTTAGGGACACAGTATGAAGTTGTAGTCAGGATATTTTTTTCAGATTATAATGGCGTTAAATTTTGTCCAATCGGTTGATCAATATGAAATAATTTGGCTCCACATTTTAACTCGATCGTCCGAAGAAGAGGAGAAGACTCAGAAACAGAAGAAAGAATGCTAAATTAAAATTCGAGATGGGAGTTGATCTGTAGGTTTTTAAGATTAACCTGAATTTATTTTTGGAAGTATTCTTCATACTAGCTACTCGGGAAGCCACCAAAGAGAATTAAAAGTTGAAACCAAATATTAGTCATTTCTTCAGTTGACGTATCACTTATAAGATCTTAAACTTACTGAACTTGATTCTGATAATGATTTTTAGATTTGACTTAACGGGTGCCATTTTAGAGCGAATCAAAACCAAACCAATCGATTTTCCAAGAAGTCATTTGACAAACATTAATATCACGAAACATCGATTACCATTTAGTTTTCGACCTTCTCTCAAGTGGCATTTGGTAAGTGGGATTTGAATATCATTATCAGAATCGAATTTAGAGACCTTTGGGAAACCTATAAACAGAATGCTATCTAGCAAAATTAACTAATATCTGGTTTCAATCCTCTTATTTTCGAAATCGAATGCAGCGACCTCAAAAGCTTCTAAATCAACTCCCATATCATTTTTTTTTCATCCTTTCTTCTCCTGTTGTAAAGCTACCCTTTGGTGACGTAAATTTGTGTATATCGTGGATTTTGGATTGCTTGAACCTGAACCTAGGGGGAGTTATCTCAGTACTAAAGGGAAAAGGCTCTACTTGAATTTTGATCTATTACAGAAAACGTTAACTAGATGAAATTAAAATTAGAAGAGAATTCATTTTACGAGTATTGACATTTCGTACAAGACTTTGTACAGTATTAGAATCTGAATTATCTCGTCTCTAGCTTCTCTGCGTCCGGATTCGCATCTAACGACAAACAACCAAACATTTGTCATCAAAGATACAACGAAAAGGAGATGAAAATTTGGCCCCATTGGACAAACGTTCGAGAAAGTCGAACGAAATTCTGTTTATAACTCAAAGGCTCCATGTAATCATTTCAATAAACTGAGTGTGTTTTCTTTATCTCTCTCTGAATATACGCTTTCTACGTCTTCAACCTCTTCGGCGGCTACTTCAGTGGGTGTAGCTGGTGCCATTCAGGAAATAGTTTGTATGGCAATGCTTATCCCAGTCAAGACTGTAGGAAGTTTCCTTCAGTCTCTGAACTTGGGACCACTGACACAGATTACGGAGCCAAAATATTTCGTATTGATTCAATGTTAAATAACTAACCGAAATATCGGTAGATGAATTTTTAACGCCAAGTGGATTCCCGACTCCAAGGAGAGGGTAATCTGAACATCCTCTGTCAAGAAATCCCTGACTGTACCCATGGGTGCCGTCAGATTAGTTCAGAGGGAGGTAGGGTAAGCCCGTTTTTAGGACACAGAACATATACATTTTGATAAAATAATATATTTGTCAAAATCCTGGGAGGGATACATTTACAGAAACATGCCTCGCATATTGTATAAAATTAGGAGGATCTGAGATGGAACAGATCACGAATTACCCAGGTAGACAGGAAAAGCATCATAGACCAGTTTAGTAGGCCAGTGGGTAGATAGACAGTTGAACCATGAGTAAGGCACGCAGTGCCGAGCCAAAGATCGATACAAAAATGGCGGCTAAGAGGTTATAGCTAGGTCAGGAAGCGACTGCGGAGAAGCACGAGGCGTAGGGTTAAGTAAAGGACCAGCACAAATGAAACGAGTGTCTGCAAAGGAGTTGAGCTCTGAAGTGGCTCAGGGTCAACGCTCTTTTATGATTTAAAAACAAAACAGACTGAAATTTTCCGGCTACAATAATGTTGCAAATGAAATTCCTTTTTTCAGTATTGAAGAGACTCTGTCGTAGCTCGAACCTGACAGGGCTCATGTCATCGAAACACCGTATCAGCTCGTAATTAGATACTACACGAGCCGACGACTGATCACCTTTGCCGGCAATCGAATACCAATTTCCATAAATATTCGCGAAAATGCGTTAGGGTGCGACATCGTATGCAAATTTGTGGATTTATACATACGAGTCGACGCGCCTCTTATGTCAGAAAAGTTTGCATCGAGCCTCTTTGTTGTTTGTAGCGCTCTCGAAAATCAGAGAGTATATTTGATCGCTAGCGGCGTATTTTTTCATTATTTTGCATGCAAATGCGTTCATTGCTATCTCGTTAGAGCTTGTATTTAAGAAAAAACGAAACTCGCCATTGCCTCTCTCTCTGTCTCGCTTTGGTCACGTCGAATGAACCTGGAAAATGAATAAGATTTTATAATGAACTCTAAATAATAAGGTTCTTGTCTCGTTAACAGCTTTGAAATTGAAAAGTTCGAGTTCAAAAGAAGATGAAGCAGTGGCGTGCTTCCAGGCAAGCAAGGTAAGCACTGCTTACCCTGAAAATTCCCGAGAAAATAAGTTTTCACATACATATCAACTTCAAGTTGTAACAAATAAAAGATAATGAAACATTGGGCAAAGCAGAGACTGTATTGACGCTTATGACGCGTACGCTTAAGTATATAATAAATCTACAGGAGATTATACTGTTTGGCATTCGGCAATCCTTGTACATTTGTATAGGCCAGCGATGTATGCGTCGGATCTAACGCTTCTTTTCCATAGTGCACTAACATTGCACGACTTACGCTCCGCCTCTGTGTTAATTACCAACACAAAAACACACTAGCATGTTCAACGCGACGAAACCTGTGCGTTTGGTTGCATTCTGAAAGCGCTTCCAGCTCGGCTTGGCTACGCACAAACGTCGACGTTGACAATGAAACGTGATTATGTTCTTCTACTAGTTAACGCGTTATGTTTGAATGTTCTGTGTTTTTCTGCCCACAAAATGCATACTGAGATCTTTTTGAAAAACCGTTTTCGCGACTTACTCTTAATGAACAATTGAAAGTTATTAATGGTGGTAAGCCTAAACCAGAATTACCATTTTTTAAAACTGGCCAAAAGAGAGGTGGTTCGAGTTATACTAGACATTTCCACATATTGCAATATGAAAATATTTTGTGGTTAGCCGGCTGTGAAGGTGGTGGAAAACTGTTTTGTTGCTAATGTCTATTCAGGGACGAAACGGTAGGGGGCAACTCCCCCTCCCTCCCCTTGTAAGAATCTTTCACTCAGCAGTTCGGAAAATTTACAACTTCAATCAGGCGGAGTTGGTTTTTTTTTACTTTGATACTTGGGAATTGAGTTGACAAGTCAAAGGTTTTTTTTTGCTGTGATGTTTGGGAATTTTGAGTTGAGTCAGTTGGAAAAATCAGGAAAAATCCAACAAATCAAAAGGGTTTTTGCTTTGATACGTCATAATTTTGAGTTGAGTTAGTTGGGACTCTCACAATTTTTACACCACCCCCCTCCCAGGGAAAACTCTTCGGCCGTACGTCCCTGTGTCTATTATTCGTCACAGAAAAGAATAAATGCATATGAAATGACCCTACACAGGGATACGACAATTTGAATAGTTTCATCAATGCCGTTTTGTAGTAGCATGTTTCATACTTTTATTCTGATGTTTACTTCACCTCTACGCTTATCGCTTACCTTCTAAGAAAAATCAGCGCATGCCACTGAGATGAAGGAACATGGAACATGAATAATATGGATAAATTGATCAGTTAACGTTTCGAACTTCAAAACAATTGATGTTGATAATATGATTCATATCCTAAAGTTTTGAACTATAAAATCAGAAAACCCGGTATCATATACGACTCCAATAGAACGTGCATGGTTCGTATGTGGTTCATACAGCGGTGTTGCTTAGTATACTATGTCGTGTGCTGAAGATCGAACCGATAGATTTTAGATCAAAATATAATATTAAAGCAAAAGTATAATGCAAGGTGAAGGAATTTGAATCATGTCGTTATATCGATCAATTACCTAAAGCTTCGAACATTGAAACAATGAGACAAACGATAACGTTCGGCCAACTGAGGACCGGCTTTGAATAACCGGTGAAAATTTTCGAAAATGACAGAAGAAGAATAGCAGTTCTTCAAGTCTACCAAACTGTACTGACTGACTGAAACTTGGGGAGATCCCCTCTGCTTGTACATCCATGGTGAATTCTCGTAACGTAGAGCTCAAAATTCGATAACAAGTTACATCCCCTTTTTTTAAATGTAATTCGCTGCAGTTTAGTACCTGAAGACAATATGAAATTTATTGTAAGTCGTTCCGAAAACTGAAGGGAGGATAGAATCCGTAAAGACTTGAATGGTCGTGTCGTAACTTTCATTTCATTAGCCTTTCTCTGTAAAAAGTTTCAGTCCCGTCAAAAATCTGCTCAACGTTGTATTCTTTTGTCGACTTCTAGTTTGGTTAATATTTACATCGTTTTTAATTATAATAATTTACATCCTAACCAGAGTTTTAGGGTTTGCTTGTGTATTCGTATAATTCCGCCGGTCGACATAAACCTCAGTTCTCATAGCTGTGTTCCTAATTAGGCGAGAAAATATTTTTCAACCCCAAAACCAGAAGCAAGGCCGTTGCGGGTTCTTTTTTCTCGCAAGCCGAAGATAAAAGCGAATATTCCACTACATTTTAGTTCCCGTATCTGCGTATAATAAATATTTATTTTAGGTTGTTCCTTTTTTTTTTCTCTGCAACTTGATGTTATCACCGAAAAAATATATTTCGGCGTTAACTCGATAAAAATAAATTAAACTGCAAATACGAGTACTAGGCCAGTATAGCAACGCGGGAAGCAGGAAAATGACAAAAAAGGGGAAAAAGGTCAAATTTTCCGAGGCAAAATTCATCAGAACTGGAATACGTGAAAGTTTTCCAACGCGGACGGTGTTTCTTGAAACAACTGCAGTCTCAGAGAGTGTGTACTCTGGTATTACTTGAAATCTTTTTTACTTTTCTCTCTTCTCTCCTGTAACTTTGTATAGAGTTTCTAAGAAATGACTTTCTGAGAACTTAACGAAGTAAAGTTGTTAAAAAAGAAAAAAATTGTATAAATCGTTAAAAGTTTTGACAGATATGGCAAAAAATATTGACAAATTTTTGGTTTGAAGCAAGTAAAATGTACTGGAAAATCTACACTGTGTTTTTCTTACATTCCGCTGACAATATCGAGGACAAATCAAAGATTTTTTTAAAAACGTCAAACATGATGGACAAATCATGGATAATAGTGATTTTATCCTTATTTTTTTGTTCCATGTGGCTGTATAGTCTTGTCTGTTGTATACTCCAGATAGATGAATGCAGGTCAGATGCAGGGCCAATACAGGACGAGTATGAGGTTAATAGAGACCAAGTGTGGGATAAGTGGGAAGTAGGTGAAAGACAAATAAAGTTATGAATTGTAAACATGCTCGGTCGATCGAAGGGTTATCTTGGTAGCAATCCTAACAAATTAAACTACTTTAAATTACATTAGTTCAACATAGCAATCTATCGTTGGAACTACGGCGTAAGAATTTCTTTTGTAGTGGTTGTAAAAAAAAGATCATGTACTCAAATTGGTAACCATTTCAAAAAATTTAAACGTAGAAAATTACTCATACTCATTTTTTAGCCTCAAATTTCAATTATCAACAAGTTTTTCTATGATAGTGGACTATACCTTTTTGTTTCTTTCGTAGTGGCAATGGTTTTCAATGGTTAAATAACTATTGCCACTACGAAAGAAACAAGAAGGTAGTCCACTACCATAGAAAAACGTGTTGATAATTGAAATTTGAGGCTAAAAAATGAGTATGAGTAATTTCCAACATTTAAATCTTGAAATACTTATCAGTTTGAGTATTTTGATCATTTATTTTCCCAGGTGATCATGCCGCTGACAGATGAGAACTAAATAAGCCACTACAGAAGATACCAAAAATCGTAAACAACAGGATTATTGTCATGGACAACATCTAACAAGATGGATAAACTATACTGGATTCGAGGTCTGACAGCCAAACGTTTTTCTTAACAGAAGACTGAAGCAATGCAGCTACTTTGCAGCATGAAAGGTTTAATCAGGGAGCCATTATAAGCAAACAAAAAATCGCCACTACGATAGAACCAAAAGTAATGAACCAAACTTTGACCTTTTTTTGAGGTCGTGTGATGCATGTTTGGTCATCATTCTACCTATCAAGTTTCTTTGTTTCCTTTATCAATGAATTTTTTTTTTCTTTTTTGGCAGAAATATTGATTTATTTACGCCATTTTGCTGGTCTGAAGATTCATGAATATGATCAGTAACAGCCACTACGATGGAACTTTTTAGCACGTTCATTGAATTTGTGGAGTAGAAAGGCGGGGGGCTCTTATGTTCTTAACTGGAAAGGGTTGAGAAAATACAATGTTCTATGCAAAGGAGAGAAAAAAATCAGAATGCATTATTTATCTTTGAGAAAATTTGCATGAACTGAAATATAACCCTATTCTGAGAATTACCCAGGTACATTAGAAAGCCTTAATATTTAGTACCTAATCATAAGTCCGTTGTTTGTTCTAGATCTATTAAGAAGGAAACGTTTTTCATTTGTCTTCGAAAATCCACGTATTTCGCCTACACAATCAAACCAGAACTATTCTAGTACCAGCCTGTCTTGCATCTGCTCATTGCCTATAGCCTTCTCATTTTTTCCACTACCAACCTATCCTAAATAAGTCAGTCTTTTGACCGCATAGAATTTTTTATAGCAAACAGGGATATTAAATTTGAAATAAATTGAACACGGGGCTGGTATATCCCCAATGCCATTGATTAATCTTTATTAGGTCAATATTTTTATCTACATTTATGTTATAAATGGACGTCTGTGATAGAGCCGTGATATATCTTTGAAATAACTTGGAGTTTCCGATTTACGAAAAGATCTCGCTCTCAAAGTTTACATCGTAATATATCGTATCTTTTCATTTTAGCGATTACATTTTGTTGAATTTTAATGATGCTCAGCGCGAACAAGTTGGAAAATAACACTATTCGTTTTTTCCTGTAAAGGAATTAAATGTAAATGAAATTGTCGCTGTAAATTGACGTCGTCTCTATTATACTTTCCCCTGAATACTTCGATATAATTTTCTATAGTAAACAAGATCGGATGAGAGGAAAATTTCAGTACTTCGTTACAGTTTATATTCAAACTGATGATAGGCGGGAGATTACGAACGTTTCTCGGAGTTTTGAGTTCTGTGTGTAGGTACTTACAGCTATAAATATGAGAGGTGACGCTAAGCTCCACAGGAGATGTTTGGTGGAGCGTATGGCGATGCACGTATGCCAAATTGGCTCCCCAGACACCTCACCCCTGGCCGCGGAAACTGCCTTTTCAAGTATCGCATTAGTGACCAGTGAGAAGTTCCACAGGAGATAAGATATTATAAAAACGTATGGAATTGTGACTCAATCTACTCTCTCCGTTTTCTCACGCAGTGAGTGAGACCTGAGTTGCGAGAAACTGATATGAAGCCTCACATATTCATCGAGGGGTAAATTTTACGAGGAATAATTCTTGTCTGATGTATTTTTGCCTGAAAATGCGAATTGAGCAGGTTATTTGTGAGAGGTTCTTTTTTTTTTTTGCAAAATAGGCTCATTTCGGACCACTTTGTAGGCTAACTATGAGGTCTAGGCCAGGTGTTGAATACATGATTCGATAGAAAATTTTCCGAGGAATAATTCTTGACTGATGTGTTTTTCCATAAAAATGCATGCTCACCAGGATATTTGCGAAAACTGTTTTATGGGGGGCTCAAACCCCCATTAAAAAAAGCACGGGGGGATTTTGTGGGATTTTTAGTATGTTGTTTCGGACACCATATTCTACGCCACTTTCAGCAATCAGACCTTTGCCTACACGCTTTGCACTTTTTTTTCCTTATTTGCCTATACTAAACTTTAACTATCTCAACTGCATTTTCAGTGATGTATTGACCGAACAATAGTCCTTCGTTTCCCTGAATGTTTTCATTTTATTCTAAATTAACCAAACAAACTTTGTTTGAAGTAAATCTAATAGAATTTCGTGATTATACATGCGTTGATTCTTGTATCAATCCTGAAAAATTTGATTTCATGTAATTGGGATATAAACCTGCACTAGAGTGCGTTGCAAAATCACCTGTGCGGGTGTCAGCAGGGGGAAATGAAAATGTGATCATGTGTACTTTCAAATAGAAACACTGCTATCTTCAGGAGGGGAACAAACGAGTAGAAATTACTCTGCCAGTGGAATTGATTGTAACTCAATTTTTTAGTTATGATGCATTTAAATTTAGGATAAATTTTATTTGAAAGTGAATTTCTAATCGACTTAATAATAGTTGAAGTTTGCTAAACGCTTGCGGATAAATCTCCATGATCACCCATTCATACCACTGATAAGACGCAATCGTGCCAACATTTGCAACTCTAATTTATATTCCAATTGAGTGATTTTTGTTCGTCACAATCGAACATTGGTTTCTTCGTCGCTCGTTATTTTTGTTATTTTCGTCTTATTTTTGCAGTTGTAAGGTTTGTATTACAATCAGAAAATACTTGACGTGCTGAAAGTATGAGGTACAGTGGCGTAGCCAGTCTAGTGTTCGATGGAGGGATCTGGTTCTTACCAAAGAGGAGGGGGTATTTAAGCGGATGCTAAAATTAGAAAAAATTAGTTGACAGAATTGCAAGGGGGCTCAGACTCCTCGACATTCCCTTGGCTACGTCACTGATGAGGTATGAAATTGAAGGCAATTGAAGGTTCTGTTTCTTTTTCATTACGTATTTCATTTTGTTTCCTCATCAGTAAGTACTACCCGTTGAAGATTTTGATGTGCGTATCCAAGTGGAACGCATTCGGAAAACCACTTCCACTACTACATTGATGAGCTCTGTATATAAAACGGGGTTAGATGCAAGAGTGGTAGTAAAGATACGTCGTCGGCGTAGCGCCACTGACATTCGCATTCCATGCGCGTGCGTTTTCTTTGAAAAGACAAAAGGTCGTAGTGGCATTTCCACTCTAATACGTGTACGCAGCGCAACTAGATTTTCATGTTTTTAGTGGGAAAATCTTCAACGGGTATGAAATCGATTTATCAAATTACACACACTCTATTGAAATTTTACAGAGAACAATGTTGGTTCTCTTCATGTCTCCCACAAAAGCAATAATGATATAATTCCGTAATTTCACAATTGCTCCCATGAACGCAATGTATTTGATCACCTTGTCCAATTTCCAGTTTTAACCACCAGCAGCGTACCCTTTGCGGCCTCTGCGAATAAATGATCGAATGAAAATATATGCCGTCGCTTCGGAATCTTTAAATCTCCCAGGAGATGGTGGGAGGGGGACCGAGAGTGTTTGAACTAGAAGTCAACTAGGTTCTCTCAATGACCTAAGGTATTGTCTTTGTTTTATAAAAATGGCATTTGAACCTTTCAGGCTAATACAGGGGGGTCTGGTCGGCCGAGTAGATAGCGCGCTGGTCTCGGAATCCGAAGCCACGTAGCAACTCGTTACATTTCGACCTAGGCCGATTTTTCGGCAAAACGAGAAGGCTAAGACAGCCCTAACAGCCTCCCCGGCGTCTCTGAAGTAATGCTCGGAAGGGCCGATTCCAGGGCTCGGGTTGAGAGTAAATTAGAAAAGAGAGAGCTAATACAGTGAAAAGTTTTTCGTAGACATAAAGAGGTCGTTCATTAATTATGTAAGGGCCCTGCAGGGGAGGGGGGTAAAAGCCATTCTCACGTAATATTTGATTACCTAAGTCTTAACGTGGCTACCACTCAGGCGACACATTTTTTGCATGCAGCCGCTAAAGATGAGTAAATAGACGTACAGTAAAACCTGTCTGTAGTGGGAACTCAACGGACCAATTCAAAAATTTCCATAGTGATAGGTTTTCCACGTTAACCAGATACCCCCCCCCCTCCTCCCAAAAAGAGAAGAAAAATTGGAAAAATTCATGAAAAAATCTTACCTAAGATGGGAAGGGGGTTCAATTAATCTTATGTGTCCTTACATGGGGATAGGGGAGGGGGTCAAAAATGGACAAAATAGTCCTTACATAATTAATGAATGACCCCAAAGTACCTGCTTCGCTTTTGAAATGTGAAATTTCAACTCGTCTCCTGTTCTCGACGCCAATCCACGGTCTCTTAAGTCCAACATTTTACATGGTAGTGGCGCGGTGATGGCAATGGTTTCTGTTCATTTTAATAATAACGGTTTCATGCTGTCCGAGCTCAATTGCTCGCGTAATGTTTCAGATTGAAGCGTTTGGACATCTGCGAATGTATGTGGTGGCTAGATATTCGGTACCGACAGGGACGTACCGATCTCATTTTCTACTCAACAGTTAGGAAAATTTACCATTTCATTTAGGGACGAAAATAAGGGGGGGGGGAGTCTCCACCGGAGTTGGAAAATTTTAGAGATGGATCAAAAATTGGGGAAATCCAACCAGTCAAATTTTTTTAAAGTAAATACAAAAAATTTTGATACTTGGGAATTTGGAGTTGAGTTAGTTGGAACTTCCACAATTTCGCTCCCACCTCCCCCGCAGAAAAACTCTTCGCTATGTCCTTGGATGCCGAAATATCGTAACAGTTTTGTAACTAAAAATCACGTGCTTAACTGAACACCAGACTGTTGACTACATGCGTCAGTTGTTTTAAATAGTTGTAATTTCATGCGACATTTAAATAATGGTGTGTAAATTCTACGTTCGAAGTAATTAATTGTATACTTTTCTTTTTTGTTCTAGGTAAGTGAACAGTCATACTCATTGATTTCCATTTGTTTTATCCTGAGGCCTACAACCGGCTTGCTTTTTCGTCATGACACTTCTTCAGGCGCCGTATCCGATGCCGGACGTTGGCGGTCGCGGTTTCTGACGCGCGACTCTTTTGGGCAGGTTAGTCGGGGTAGTTTGCCGTTGCTTTCCCCACGGTTTTGGTTGCGTTAGACTTTTCCTTCTCTGTGCCGAAGAGTGTGAAACCGCAGTTCGATTACTAGCCATCCTGTCCACACGCGCACAGTACCAATCTCTCTGATCTGGTGGTAACATGCCCTGCGATTGTAACGATTGGTTTGTGCGAATTAGTGGGGGTTACAGGACGCGCTATGTTTCCACCTCGATTGATACTGTAGTCACTGTGTTCGCGAAGATGTTAGTGGGGGTATTCGAAATATCACTAGCTTTTCGGTGTTGGTGACATTCGAACCAGAGACGCAAGGATTGCGAAGCGGGCACGTTACCACTTGGCCACACAGCGACTCGTTATGGCCCATTGTTTAAGAATGCCAGTTGGTGCGTCCTGGTTACTGAATCAAATCGTTTGCTGGGGGAGTAGTACAGCAATACAATTTAGCTCCGTATCTTTTTGCATATTCCTATTGTCTTCAAATTAATCCGCATCGTCCTACTTTCCCTACCTCAGATTATAACTGCACTGTATAGCAGCGATCAAATGTATTCGCAATACAGTTAGAAAATCGCTTTTCTCTCATGTGAGGCTCCTGTCAACGCTAGACGTTGTAATCGTTGAAGATGTGAAAACTACATGCCGTTAAAAGCTGGTTAATTTCAGTCGATGATTTTAACTTTGCACGACAACGTTCGCATGCAGTTGTATAGTAGTACAGAAATATTCGTTTATATAATACGAAAATTACAATATAATGTCATCGCGTTTTCAACGAAATGTCAGAAAGAATTTGCAAAAATCATGATTTATGTTGAAACTCGGCGTATAATTCTCAGGAGGATGTTCTATACACATATTCGTACATCTACCTATACGTGCATTATGTGAAACGCGTGAGCATATATAATTTTATCTAACTTGGCCTGTAGGTACGTAGACGATATTACCCTTGTTAGCGTCGAAGCTGTACGCGGGGGTGCAGCAAGGGAGGCAGTCAACTATGGCGAACTAGCGCCGGAGTCAAACTCTCCCGAAAAGGTATAAGTTATATTATATTTGCAGGTAAGATACGGGCACGTAGAATAGGTTTCGCCCGAATAGGATACTAAACTATGATTTACAACACGCATTCTTAGATAATATTTTCGTATTTACCAAAAGCTTCCGGAGAAAACGTTTCCGACCCGCAAATTGCACTTTTTGAAAACACATTATAAACGAGCTCGTCTTATCGTGTCCTTTTAGCGTATACTCGCCTGACAATTTTGCGAGAGAAAAATATTTGTACTTTTCGGTCGCCCAGATCGCCCTGCGAACGCTTTTCCGTTCACAAATATAAAACTTGTTAGATAGGTGTTGAAGGTAATTATTTGAACAACAAGCATTACACGAAGAACGTTTTTTGAATCTTATTAGGCATGCTTCTTTCAAAATATTCTGCCTCAACTTTCAGTTGGGGACGTAAAGTGTCTTAATAGGTCCGGACTTAACCAGAGCGGTTTGGGAGCCAAAGCGGAAGAACTGGCCAGATGTGTCCGTTACTGGTTTTCGAGGAAAGAGAAATTTGTATGCGCTGTAGGACTTCACCTTTTTATAATGTATACGTGAAGTCGTAGACCTCTTGGGCTTCTGCTGGTTGGTGTTGTTGATTGTCGAGACCAGAAGTGTCCACAGCGTGGGCTCAAGGGGCTGCTTGATTTGGCCGAGTCAGATTAGCTTGGATAAATTTATTAACACATTCAACAACACTTTGATTTTACGTTATTGAAAGATTACAACGGATAGCCACTAGGCTTTGAGAGCATACGACACTTTCCAAGTCCCAGATCTGGATGCGAGAGACGTGAATGAAGTCTCCACCTAACTTTTTGGAGAGAGCATGACTGAATCAAGACCGACGATTCGGCCCTTGTATTGAGTTTATAAAGCCGAAGCTCTGTTTCAGGTTCGGCCCATCGGTGGAATGGGGATTCTCCCGACAGAGGTGATTTTGAAACGTCAGAAATGGTTTCGGGTGATCGGAGTGTGAGTGAGGCCACCGCACGGACTCGATGACGTACTTGAGAGCTTGTCGATTGGTCGGTGAAAGTTTTCGACCTAATTGACGCTATGACCGATGGCAGGAGATGCGATCGGGGTCTATGCTTTGTTGTACGCTTGTAGTTCGTACGGTCGCGGATTCTAGGAATTTAGAAGTCGTAGCTGAGGAATAAGGCGCGTGTGTGGGAGTCATCAAATCTAGGAATGAAGTCAGTTGATACGTCTGGTACTTCTCAAGGTCTGAGCTACCGACAGTTTTTCTGTACGGTTGCGACATTGTCTGATTTCGAATAATTCTTTGATGGATCGAAAATACGGAAATAGGCTGATAGACGGCTAGGTAACACCAGCCGAAATGGCGTGATGAGGAAAAGTCTTCGAAGTTGCAGAAGGTGAATTTCTCATCACGACAGTATACTAGAAATATAGTTTGCTAAACAGTGTGAAAACGCAAATTCAGAAGAAAAAACTTTAGACTGAGAGACACAAGACAGATAGACAGGCTGGCAGGCAGACAGGTAAACGAACTGAAAGTAAAGCGCACTGTGACCTGGAGCCAAACTTCTTTCAAAACATTAGCTAAAAGTTAGGTTTGTTGAACCTCTCACGACATATACGCGATACAGAAAGTTATGGACTATTTTCTATCTCTGAAATGGGAAAGGGGTCCTTAGCTGAGCATTTCATTCGAAGAAAAAAAGGAAGAAAGTCCAATGTAGACTTCTTCCCCGTCTTTTTAAAAGATTCTGAATAATTTCTCGTTTCTCATTGTAAACTCCAGACGAGCTTTTGTAGCCGAAAATGTACGAAATCTTTAAACGTGTTTTATTCCCCTGCTCCTCGAGAAGAATATGGCTCATGAATTTTTTGCAGGAATCTCTTTTCGGGCTTTAAGGACTACTGCTTCTTGAACCAGAAAACATCTACATGAAAAAAAAAATACCATGTGTCTTTCCTCCTCACATCTCTGACAGAAATATGACGCTTGAACTCGTGAACATTTCTCGTCCGTCTCGTATTTAGAAAAATCAAGCGTTTTAACCCAAAAACAAAGTAGTACGAAATGAATAAAATTAGGAGACTGGGGAGGTTCCATTCTTTTGACCGTTTCTCGGTCAAATTCCCGATAATAATGCACTTGACCTGCAATTTTAGTCTTTGATAATTGGGTAATTCCATGAAAAAGACCAAATTTAGCGCACACGTAAATATCTCAATAAATTATGTTCGTAAGTTACCAAAAAAATGAGTGGATTTCTGGGAAATGATCTTCTCTAATATTGCCACTAATTCAAGACCTCATATCCCGCCTCTATACATTCGAAAACGTGCGCTGAACACCTGAAAGTTCCATCGTCCTGGCGTCACACACCATGTTTCCAAACAATGTTATGTCTATAACATATACCTTGAAGTATTTCTTTCGTAGGTAATAAAGTATGAAAACATGGTCTTTAGATACTGGAGTATGATCCTGGAATGATCAATGTTGACCCCAATTGTACCTTTATAGGCTTTCAGATGAGCTAGAAGTTGTGTTGTATGGTTTTTGTTCCATCGCTCCGGTCAATTTTTGTTGCTTTTTTCTGGTACCACTGACTGAACTGTATCGTTAAAGGTAGCTCATCCGCTTCGTGTCTGCGATCGGAACGCTAAGCATAGGTGAAATTCAGAACTAGAATCGAAGTATTTGTTTCGGAAGCCCATAAGTCTTGAAAATCACATGTGTATACAGGTTTGCTTATCTTTCGCCATGGCCTTATCTGTGTGATCAGTAGGATGGTCTGAAATCTGGAATGAACAAGAAAAATAATTGATAAGTAATGAACTTTGACATGACGAAATGAAATTCATTAAAATTATATTATTGGCGGCGTTCTAGTCAAAATGAGACATTTTTTCTTACGACCTGGATAACCAGAATATTTCTTTCAGCCTGGTATCTCGGATTTTAATGGCCAGGTCGAAAGAACTAGTATTCAGGCTGTATGAACTTCGACATTTTTGAACACTTTAACTGTAATTTATTCAATTATAATGATTACTACGATATAATTGAATTAATTAAATTAATTAATTTGGGCTCAACTCATTTCCTATTGTGAAATTATTCTATACTTATGATGTTATCAAGAAATGAACAACTAAGTCGAAAAAGGAATACTACTAAAGTTACACAATTACAGGACAGCGATTTTTTTTTTTCATTATAATTTTTTGACTTTATGAATCCTATGTTTTTTATTTTTAATTTTTATGACAAGTCAAATTAAATGAATTTATGGGTTTTCACATAATATACTTAAGTTGTTAAAAGCGGGTTGAGCTTAAAGTTGAAAGTTTTGCATATAATGTATAACTGAAGACTTGAGTTCCAAAACGCGCTTAGTTCGAAATTACCGAAATTGAGATTTTAGCGCTATCTGGTGGAGAAGAAGAAAATACACATTCCAGCGTTCACCCAAATTTCTATCTTATGTGTTCAAAGCACTGATACGACTATGATAGTAAATAGGACCTTAGTTGCATTTTTTTTTAACTTCCCAAACTTCTGTGTTATGGACTAAGTGCATTTTGGAAGCCAGCTCTTCAATTATACTGTACCTGCCAATATGTGTATTTGTTGAGGTGTTCAGTTATTATGAATATTCCATCTTTTGCAACGGCCCATAGCTGGGAAAACTGGAAACAGTAAGGTTATCTATAATTTTGTCTGATGTTACCTTGAGAAATATCTTTAAGAGTTTATAACTTACCATTTTCTCCTGACCAAGTTGAGTCCAAGTTGCTAGTAAGTCCTTAGCTGATCTTTTACTGACTCCAGGATGATGGAACTTTTGTGACGTGGTATCAGGACAATAGAACGTATGACGACCTGGCTGATTAAGATGATTGATGCCCCCCCCCCCGCCACACGCCTGAGACCATGACTTGAACTGAATTATATTATTTTGGTCCATAACATATGCAGGCCTTATTCCACCAAGAAAAAAAAAATTCCACAACTTTTTCCGAGCCAAGTTCTGAGCCTATAAATGTGGCAATTTTCGTGGAATTACCCAATTACAGATCTGCTACGCTATCCGCCTTTCTTTACATGAAATTTTGAATAATAGGATTCTTTTTCTTTTTTCAAACCTTATTCATTTCCGATTTCAGCATGTTTTATGTTCTCTATATTTTTGTTTTCTATTTTATTTTTCATTATTCTTCTTTACAAACTCTTCATTTTCTTTCGGTTGTGTTATCTTGTTTTGTCTCTACTTTCTTAATATCGTGTTTTTCCTGTCTTTCTTGAATCTGTATTTTTCTCTCTTTCTGTCTTTCTATGTTGCTTTGCCATTTTCAGGTATTTTCTGTTTGTCTCTACAGCTTGCTGTTAAGTTTTCTCTGTATTTTTTGAATTTTTCATAGTTTTTCATTTCTTTTGGCCCTTTAGTTTCTTTTTCTCCCTCAACCTATCATTCGGTATCTTCTGCTTTATTTTTTCATTCTTACTTCAAAACATTCCTTACCTGTTTTTTCTTATTATGGTTTTTGTGTTTTCCTCTGCACCTTTCTGATTTTCGTTTTGCTTTTTAGACTCCATAAATACGTACAGACCCGCATTAAGTTGGATTTTGACCCTGATAGGAACTTCACTGAGATCCCATTATGGATCAACCCATCGAGACTTCTCCATTATTTATTTTCCGTATTTTTAGCCGTTCTATTTTTTTCGTCGTTATCTGTCGATGTCTACATTTTTCTGTTTTCCTTATTTTTCTTTTTCTATTTTTCTTGCTTCTTTGAGTTTTTTACTTTATGGTGTTTCCTTTCATGCAGTAGTCTTTTCCATAGTTTTTTTATCGTAATGCTTCTTCGGTATTCCGGCCTATCCCTGTCTTTTCTGATTTTGACTTCACTTCACTTTTTTTTTTTCACACTACTATTAATACGAGTAAGTTTAATTTGGCCAATTTTAGTGATTTCTGTCAATTTTTTCTTTCTTATTCATAAATTTCACCCTTCATTTCCAGTTTACTTCTACGCTTTTTTCTATATTTTTGGTATTTTGCGATATTTCGATCTTTTCCCTTCTTCCTAGTTCCTACCACCTTTCCTATTTATGTCATATATCTGTTCTTCCTGTATATTTATGCATTTCTTGTGTTTTTCTCTCACACACTATTTGGAATTTAAATTTTTTCAATTTATTCTTTTCAATATTTGCCTCTCACCTGTGTATATCTAATCATTTATCAGTAAAATACTTGGTTTTGTATTATCAGTTCATGAAGACTGAGCATACCTGTGATAATAATGGTAGCTATGACGACGATAATGATGAGGACAATGATGAAGTCACATACGTGTTACTATAATAAAGGGAGGAGGAGTAGGATCTTAGTAGAGAGATTAGTCTTCTTCTCCCCCTGCCCCGTCCACCTAAAAAATTTACAAAAAGGAGTCAGAATACCTTTTCATTTTCTGTTTTGAAAAGTTATGTATAATATGATTATTTTGTAGGCTTTAAATGTATGTATTTTCGTTCCAAAAGAAAAGTCAGCATATGAACTCGATATGTCTTATCCTTTATTCGGAAAAATTGTACATGTTTTGGCTGAGATGATTCTCATCTCAAAGCTACAAGTAAATAAATAAATAATTATAAAGAATGATACTGAACGTGTCATTTGCCTTCTTCAGCCGCGCTCCTCCAAACACAACAGAAAAGCTTTCCCATCACTTAATTTATAAGCTTATGTGATTTCAGCTGAAAATAGTTTCGTTAGGAATGATAAAAGAAATGTATAAAATTGAGTTTAACGCCCCCCCCCTCCGCCGAATAACACATGTAACATAGAAAACAAATATTAATAATTGACTTCACGTTTTTTTTTGACGTTTGATACTCTTGTTTTTGTGATGGGAATAAAAGCACTAGCGACACATATCCACTACCAATATTCCAAAACCCAACAACTGTTTTCAAAACGCAGCTTATAGACTTCGCAAATCCAACACGTGTCCTTTGGAAACCTTATTTTTCAGTTTTTCCAAAAATTACAAAGAAGTGATTAACCAACTTTCACCTTCATGTCACAAATCTTTTATATGATGAAAAAAAAATGATACTTCGATTTTTGGCCCCGAAGATACCCTGATTTCAGAGTAGAAGAAATATTTTACATGGCCCTTCTCTCTTTCATAACTTCACCCCTTGATTTAGAAAGGGAAGAATATACGTGAATAATAGGATTTTTTTTTTTTCTTCAAAATGATGTTTTATTGGGACTGCATAGTTATTCATTTACCAACTGATACAACATAGGAATATATCACGTGGTCGAGAGTTGTACAAATACAATTTTCGGTTATATAGTTAGAGGTATTGTGTTTTGGGACGTATAGCGATGCACGCATGCCAAAGTGGCCCCTATGACACCGAACCCCCAACACCGGAAACTACCCTTTTAGGCATCGCATCAGTGCTGAGGGGATAGTTAAGCGGTATATGGCGAGTTATTTAACTATTAGAGTAAATCGAGAGTGTACCGTCGACACAACCGTCGGGTGTCGTTCGAAGGGTCGAGTAAGATTAGAGTCCCCGGGTCCGTATGATTGTGGAAGCGTTGGACGTAACTAGACACCCTTTGCTTACTGATGGTAAAGGTGGACTCTACTCTAGTGTCCTGATGACGTAACTGCGAATTCGTGACATACCATGGTGCCCCTGTGATGGTGCGTAAGTATTTATGGAGAAATACTTCTAGTATCTTGATATTCGATTTTGCCGCAGTCCCCGAGATTTACGAGCCGTAGCTCCAGACTGGTTGGAACATGATTTTGTAGATCAGCGTTTTATTTTTTAACGAAAGCTGAGATTTCGGTCTGACTAACCATCGGAATTTCCGTAGCATTAAGTCTCTAGCATTTCGCATTTGTTTCGGATATGCTCGTACCAGCTGAGTTGCGAGTCAAGATGGAGCCCTAAGTATCGAGCCGAACAGGCTTTCGGTAGGGGTTTGCCGTCGATAGCTATGGGAATGTAGCCGTGCGGCCGGAGTGAGAAATCGACTTGAGTTGATTTATTTTCGTTGAACCGGATCTTCCAGGTCTGAGCCCATGAAGCTATGACTGTCACCGCTGACTGTAGTTTCGAAACGGCTGTGTCATAATCTTTGTGTCGAGCTATGATGGCTGTGTATCGTCGGCACATAAGCTGGTCGTCACCTCATCTGGGTGTTGAAGAATATCCATCGTGTATAATGTGTATAGGGTTGGTCCGAGTACGGATCTTTGCGGAACTCCGGCTCCGATGTCTGTGAGTGAGGAGGATGCTTCGCCAAGGTGGACATAGAATTTGCGAGATGATACGTATGATAGAATTAACTTACACAGTCTGGGGGAGAAGTGCTGTTGGATTTTGGGTATCAGTCCGTGATACCAGACCTTATCGAAGGCAGAGTGGACGTATTCTTTATTTTCGAGGGTGAATAATAGAAATGACAAAAAATATTTTCTGTATTCTATTTCAGAAACTAATGTATTTTTTATCCAAGATATCTACATCTTAGAAAATATCAGCAGCCCTCAACTTCAACCTCTTCTCTCCTTCTCTCCTCCCCAGTTCACTACTAATTCCAAACGGTTTTTATTTTAAATATTAAATAATAAGATTTTTTCATACCTACAACATCTTTTATGCTCAAATTGGAAGTTATTCGTATTTAGGTACTTGAGTATTTTACCTCCTTCGTCTCTCTCATTACGTAAGAAGAAAATTAAGCACAAAGTTCGCAAATACTTTTTCATTTCTTATTTTGGAAAAACCTTATATAAATCCAATATTAAGCTTGGCTGACGGCCTGCTAGTTCTTGTGTTCTTATTGGTTGTTGTGTGCCATAAAAAAGATGAATGTCTGTGGGCAAGAAATGGACTCAGAGCGTATTAGTTAAAAACATAATAATTATAAAAGTGGTCCGTAACAATACAATACAGGGGTACATACTTAATATTAGCCACGAGATTCAAAGGGCCTTTACACTGATGTGGACCAAAAAGCCGTAGAAGTTTCAACCCGGCCCGAATTGAACATCCTCGTGTCGTCAACTTTTCTAAGTGTCTTATCTCAACCTTACCCCTTCGTGAGACTAAGACAAGTCCATTTTCATAAATTAATTTAGTAACGAGAAAACCACTTTGGGAAGTTCTTCGTAACGGTCTGTGCCGGCGACGGAGAGCTTGTTTTGTGGAGAAAAAAAGGAGGAAAAAAAAACTCCCTCAAAATTGAAAGAGATTGCCAGTCAAAGAAAAGCAACACGATGTAATCCGGTGTGTACAGTTCTTCTATACTTTGTTGATACTCATCTTCAGAATAAATGCAATCGAATCGACGTGGAGCATCATAATTTGATGATGACTTAATTTGAGTAACTTTTTGTCGTCAGTCGTCATTAAATTTTTCTGCTTTTATTTAGCAGACGCCGATTTTGTAGACGGTACGGCACGACGAGATGGTACGGATGGGCTGCTTTGAGGGACTAAACCAAGTTTCAACTTTTCATACAATATAGATAATGGAAACAGTTTTCATCTTCTGGGTCTAAGTAAATCCGGCGTCTCTTTTAATCAGCGGTACACATGTTTTAAAACATTTCGGCTGCGGAGAGATTAAAAGAGGAACGAACTTCGCAAACCTATAAGTTCGCAGAGTTTAAAACTCGCTTTGCAAGGACAAAGGAAGCCATTTGGAAAAAAAGGGGGAAAAGATGGAAAAGTACAGGAAAACTGTAAAAATTAACGAAGGTAGATTCAGCTGCGCTTCGTCTATAAAATACCTATAGAGATGGGGGCTCGAATGGGAAACTGATACGAAGGGTACATATTAAATAAGTCTGAAAGGTAAGACCAGAAGTAGATAGGTTGACGGGTACACGTGGAATGACGAGTCACAATTGGAAGAAAAAGAGAGAACGTAAGCACTTACTCGTACTTATATGAGCGTAGCGTATCAGTATACGCATAATATGGATGAGGGTGGAACTATACAGAGTGGATATTTTCCGGCAGAAAACAGTAATAATGGGATATCATAAAATTCTCGCCCGGCCTTGCATGTGACGGGGTTAAATAATTACTATAACAGAATGGCTCTACGGTTTGTTGAACTTATCCTTCATTGATTGCGTTTCAGTCAAGAGAAGCTGGAAATTCTAGTGTCAGTTTGATGGCATCTCTAATTTGCGAAATATCTTGAAGCGTTGTAAGGATTTGCATCGTACGCAGATCTGTTCTTATAACGAAGTATTTTCGGTTTTGAACGTATTTTTCATCTTGTAATTCTCCCTTTAGAGGTATAGTGATGGGAGCCTTCGATATGCTAACTCTCAATTAATATTGGGTGAAAAATTGCTTGTGCATTTATGCGAGACCCACAAAATGGACATTATTCCGGAGAGGGGGTGTTGATAACTGCACTAATGCCGAAAGGTACTTGAGCAAAGCGTTAATAAAATGAATTGTCAGGCGTTGCTGATTTGGTAAAATCTTTTATCCACAAGAATCTACTCGTAGTTACCTCGCTGCATAATTCATTAGAGCTAATCTGCAGAAAAGTTTTCATTATATCTGCTGTCAGCGCGACTGGGAACAATCGAAAATTGATGATGAAGCCGACTAGATATTGAATGCGTCGCCATTTTTGCTAAATATGGTGATAATAAAATGTATCGGTCAAACCACGCTCTGCTACCACCATTGTAAAAGTATGTTGAGGCCGGGCTCGATATCTCGGTTTTTTGTGGTTTTTTTTTTCAAAGTGGCCCCGATGACACCGCACCCCCGGCCCCGGAAACTACCCTTTCGGGCATCGCATCAGTGCCGGGGATGGTAATACAAGATTTATCGGTCAAATCACGCTCTGTTACCACGGATGTAAACGTCTGTTGAGGCTGCACCGAAATCTCGACAAGGACTGAATAAGATAAAATTATGTTTAAGTTCTGTGATCCCGAATGGGCTTAGATCTTGAATACGATCCGTCTAACAGTAGCGTAGCGTCGGGGAGGGGGGGACGAGGGGCACGTGCTCCCAATATTTTTACATAGTCCTCTAATATCGGTGATTTAAAAAAAAAAATTATTTCAATTTTCGACTTTTTCTCCCTTGAAAACCTTATTGTGCCCGCCACTGCCGTCTAAAGTCTAAATATTGCATTTACGAGCTTCCAAAGTCCTACTTGATAGTCTATAAAGGCTTTAATCCAAATATTAAGAACTAATTGGGACTCAGCGTATAAGACTGGTCTATGAACAGTTGGTGTACGTTTGATTTTATCAATTTCTAGTATTGCACTTCGGCTTTTCAACTTTTTTTTTTTTTTTTTTTTTCTTAAAAGCGAAAAAAGAAAAACTTGGATCAAAATTTTAAGGTCAGGCTTAGAGTCGATGTTCCTCTATTGTAGTGTGCAAGTTGTTTTCTCTTATTTTATCAGAGTTAATTTTTTTATCTCCGGTTCGTAAAAATTTACTGAAAATTCAATTTTGATACTAAGAACGACTTTATTTTCCAAAATGGGCAAAGCTGAATCTAATTTTAGGATAATATGTTCATTGCAGCTGTCTTATTTATCTTTGTGTGAGGTGGCACTGTATATGCGCCGAATGCTCAGTCTTTGTACTCAATTACACTTTTTCCTCAGGTTGTTGTTAAGTATCAGTTCAGTAGCCCCACCTTTACTGCCAAAGTGAGAATTTTACGGAGTTCTACCCCGTTGACTTTCGGATGCTGAATACTACAGTCCCAATGCTTCGCGTCTTGCCCCGGTTATTGCTGGGCACTGACATATGTAAATCGAGGTTTGCTCCTCTTCTCCACAGTGCCTATGAGAGCTGTTTTTCGCCACTCCTATTCTATACCACATGTGTTTCATGGCTCCATGTCTAGTTAGTAGTTTGACCATGAGCCTAGCATGTTCTCTATCGAGCCCTAGTAGGAACTAGGTGTACTTACCGTGGGTGTCTCCTATCAGTGTTTTACTGACTTTCATGTCATTAGCCATCCGCCAGTGCATTTCCATCTGCTTTCTTATCCAAGGCTTCACCTTGGATTTTATGACACTATATGGTGCGGGGAGACACGGTTTGGGTGTTACCAGTTTCTTCATCATGCCCTACTTCGCAGTTGTCAGCGTCTTTTGCATTTGTTATTTCGATTTCTGCATCTTGGTGGTTCTCTCCTGTTTTCCCAGAATGCTTGGTCACCTCTTTTCCCATGTCTCCGTGTGGGTATTGCACGGTATGGCTTTTCAAAGAAATGTTTTACCGCGATTCTGTCTCTCGGCATCCTACACATTTGTCCATCGTCCCCGCCATCTGCCATATCTGTCTATGGCCGTTTTTTGGGCCCGAAGGTTTAGTTTGCCAAGACGATAAGCGTCCATTATCGCAGCTGTTTCTATAACAGTGTGAAGTAGTGGCGGGCTTAGAGTCTTTCAAGTGCTTTCGTCGGCAACGTTCTTATTGCTCCCGTGATCACATACGCCAGGCTTTGTAGGGGGTCTAGTTCCTCTCTGACTTTGGCCAGATGGACCCGGCCCCATCACTCAATTACCTCGTATGTGAATCTGAGACGTATTACACCGATATATATCCAGTGCATCATTGTGAGTGAGAGTCCCTAGGTATTGCCGACAAATGTTCGACAAGCCCAAAGAGCCTCAATCCCTTTTCTTGTTTTCTCTGAGACGTGATCCCTTCAGGTTTTTCATCAAGATATACTCCTGAGTACTTCACCTTTCCTGTGAAAGCTAACGGTCTTCTTTTGTATTTGTATTACACCTTGATCTACTCTTTGCCCTTCCTTTTGTGAGTGAAAAGAGTGATCTTAGTTTGGTCCGGATTAATCGATATATGGATTTGCTCGGTTTTTTAGCATAGCTACTATCCAGCCTATTAAGGTTTCCTTTACCTACTTCCCTTTCCCTCAAGGCGTTGTTTCTATTGATTCATAAGAGGTCGCGTCAAACGCTCCTTGTATATCCATAAATGCTGCCTGGGCATCGGCCTGTAAGATTTGGCCCACAAAGTTCTCTGTCTGGTTTAGGCAAAAACACCACTCTCACACACCTCCACGGCTTAGGAATGTACCCTAGAGCTTCTGAGGACCCTTATGAACAGTCCCATTATGGTCTCTAGTTCTGTCTGGAGGCAGACTAGATAGATTTCGTCTGTGCCTGGTGCTTTGTATGGCGAGAATATGTTCACCACTCAGCATACCCTGTTTGGTGTAACGACCTCCTTCGCCATCTCCTAATCAATTCCGCTTTGCGTGTGACTAGCTCCCGGCTCTGGCTATGTGTTTTCTCTGATATTTGCTCCTGAAAAGTGCGTGTCAATGAGGTGCCCTATTGCCTTTCTCGGTGTGGTAGAAAAATCACCTGTCTCTGCTTTCCTTTCTTTACCCAAGAGTTTTTGCAGACGTGCCGTCTCCTGTATCTTTTACGAATTCGCAGAAACGTCTTCATCTCTATGTTTTAGCCTGGTTAACTGTTCTTTTATACCTATTATGCTTTTTGGCTTCATGATACAATTCCCAGTAAGCTGGTGCATTATTTTTTTGTGCAGTTCTTAGCCTTCTTCGAGTATTTTTCCTATGAATTGTCTTATCTTCTTTTGTAAAGTCGTTTTTGGTTTTTGAAGCGTTTCCTGAGAAATATTTACGTAAATCCCATGTTGAGCTTCAAGGCCTTTCTGTACGGGTTCATATTACTGAAGGAAAATAAAGAAGAAGGAAAAAATCGAAACTTTGATGACGTTACTTTTATATGATGACGAAAGTTTGTGGAAAATCCCGTTTAAAATTCGAAAGGTTATAAAATAAGGGCGATGTTACTTTGCAAATTTTTTTCAGTGAAAGGAAAGCGGATTGGTTTAAGATTTTTGCTCACAAAACATTAAGATCTTTGGCTACTTAAGGTAAAATGTATCACCAATGGTGGACAGGATAAGTGCCCCCCCCCGTAATATTTCAATTGCGCTTCATATATCAAAGTTGGAGATTTGATTATGTGCCCATATGAAAGTAAATAGAATTCCACACAATTTGATATGGTTTTCATTTGAAGAATCTATTAAGATGGTTGCCAAAAAAAAAAAGATCAAAAAGTACGTTTCTTTTCTTCCATGGTGGACACTTCAAAAATATGAAAATCTAGTGATGGCCACTCAGTATTACTGTAAGCATATATTTGGTCAAGTTTAGTTATGTGAAGTCAAAATACACATGTGACCTGTATCGAGAAAAGGTGGTTAGTGAGCAAAAAATTCGATCTTGAGATTTTACTCGATTTATACCTACTAATTAAGACCTGCTCTTTCACGTGCTGTTGTCAAAATAATTTTTCAAATTATTTAGGCTTGTACAAGCGTTCAAAGTTGATCGCTCTAATCCAAAGATATTCGCATTCAAAATTTGTTTTCGTTCTCCTGGGAAATTTGTGTTCTACTTACTAAACCCCTTTTCTCGACGCAGGTCACACATTCAGAATACTCTAAGCGTATAAGTTACTTAGTACTTAACCTACAGTCAAAATACAAAGTCAGAATTATTAACGCGTATTATAATTTGTAAAATCAAAGTTAAATTTTACTACATTTTTCTGACGTGTAGTTGTACTTATAGACATGGATTTTGGGAGTATTTTCTCGATCCCATATTTATTAATAACTGCCCCTCGGTTATACGTGTGAAAAGTTTTCACTTTTTCCATCTAAGAAATCAAAATACACTTTTGATAACTATCATTTCAATTAGGGCAGGTAAATTCAAGTGATAAGTAATTGGAATACGTAATGACCACTAATGGATTTTCAAAAATTATCATGCCTATGCAATGGTATTGTCATTTGAGTCCGCCATTAGAAAAAAATGAAAATAGGTCTCCTAATAGTGGTCACTTGTAAATTATCTGCTTCCTTAATGTTGTTTCAAGGTTACAATCTCTCATAATTGAATATATAAAGCGAATGGAATTCCTGGATATGTCAGACGTTTGAAACGATGAAATAGAAACACATTTAGGTAATTTCAAAAAGTTTACTTTCCTTAATTTTTTTCGAAGGAATCCTGGAAAGTTCCCTTCTATTTGAAAGAGAAAACAAAAGTGATGAGATTCACCACATGAAATGTTTCTCTTCGGCTTTCTCTATGTAGCCACTAGAAATAGTATACTCTCAACTCCTGCTCCATAGTATCACTGTTGTCACCAAACACATACCAGCTTAGTACAAGCAATTAAAACTTAGAAGTGTCTACTATTAGAGCAGTTTAGTACATTTACCTTATTTCCTAGGTTAACATTTTTGGATGAAATTTTGCGCACGATAGTTTTATCACAAGGTACAATTTTCAGGCCTAGTTGATTTCAAAAATGTGAATACAAACAATTTTTTCTCGTCATCTCATTTTATTTACCCAGGCATAAACTCCAACTGAAGAATTTTTTCGGGGGTTGTTCACTGAAATTTGGAATCGTAAATAGTCATCTTACCATCTCAAACTTGTTCAAAACTATTTAACACTCTTCAAGACTTTTTTAAGACTTTTGACGAAATTCGTTTAGACGCTCTCAATGTGTTTAATAGGACTTATCAGGTCCAGAAAAGTATTTAAAAGTCTTTCAGAGTCTAAAAGAAGTCTTGAGGAATCCTAAAGTATCTTCAGCGAGTCTGAAAACGTCCTTAAATGTTTTAGCTAGTCGAAGAATGATCTTCAACGAATGGTTAGAATGTTGAAGTGTCCCAAACATGTCTGAAAGGAGTGTTAATAGGTACCTATTAAATAATATCTACATGAATTCAGAATACGAGTATGTCTACAAGAATCTTAGATACTCATGCCATGAAGAGCTTTAAAGAAGTTTCGAACTGTGAAGAAACTTAACCTAGTCTACAATAGTCTTGAAATGGTTAGTTAAGCCTAGAAAATTCATAAATTATTATTAAAATTAAAAACAAAAAAAAACTTCCCGAATCTTAGGACTTATCTTGGACAAGTTTTATGTAACAATGTGATATGCTTACCAGTATTAAATTATTATCCTATTATCCAATGAAATTCTGTACCCGTTACTTTTATATCGAGATGCAGCTATCTAGCGAAGGCCATCAACAAAGTTAAAAACAATGTCACTTTTCGTTCCACCTTAATAATTAAAGTTATAATTCGCTCACCGCCTCCTCATCTTTAATTTGCAAAACAAAGACAATATGCGTACTAGGATAGATGAAGAGCCCACTTTGCTGCTTATAGTTCTCGAGTGACACCCCGTTTTCAGACCGACGACCGTAAACATAAAATTTTGGATTTCGATAGATTACTCGTATTCTGCAGTAAAAGGTATACAATACTTTCTTGGTGGTTTGATTAAGGAGGCTCACATAGTGTACCTTCCAAGAACGTAGTGTACCCTCCAAGAGTTAATGAGAAAGAGCCCACTTGATCGATGCGCATAAAAACTAAAAAAAAAAATTTCCACGCGTGTACAATTCTACAATAACGCATCAAAATATGTCTTTCTTAAAACAATATTTCCTATGCGTTAAAATTCAAATTCGAATAGCTCGGCTAATTTTATACCTAGGAGGTGTTCGAGCACTCATTTGAAAGGTTACTTTATTTAGTCATAGGATCTGGCGTCCGAACTTAATACAGACCAAGTGAGCCTTCTTTGTATCCCGATAGACTTATAGAAGCTTCAAATTTACCTCTAATATTAAGGGCTGATATTTGGTCGAAAGATGTGACCGCATTTACGAATAATCTTATCTGTTGAAGTTTGTCGAGACCCGACAGGCTACTGAATGTAGCTATAGAAACTTTTGGAACTACGAATATACGTATATATACCGACCAAAGCTGTTCCTGTTAAGCTTTCCACCGAACCTTTCTCGCAGCAAACTGAGTCATGCCGTTACAAAATTATAATTGAGAGAGATTGGCGCTCTTCAGCGCCGTGATAACAGCCGAAATGTCCTGCAAGTATTTTACATTATATTCGAAATGATTGCGACGGAAACGCAGTGGTAATATAATAATTGTTTCTATTCAATAAAGAGAGACAATGGAGTAGTTCGAAAGCTCGCGAACGGAATGTCAGAAACCCTTGTACTTTGAGCCATGGAGCAGTAAGAACTCGCGAACATTGTTTTGCTTTCTGTAACATGACAAAGTATAAAGGCGAGTGATGGATAACTTCGGCTCATTCTCTCTCTCTCTCTCTCGTTCTATCCCCATCACTCCATTCATTCTCCCATTTATTTATAATATACAATAGCCTGTCAACTTTCTTACACCAAAGGTGTAAGGTATCGTCTTTATTATATATTTTCCCTGCCTTTTCGGCTTCCGTATTAACTGTCAGCAGCTTGTATTTTTTCTGATTTTTTTCATACAAGTGATTAATGTACTTTTCTCAACTTTTGGAATATTCTGAGTTAACTTCCTCGACAGTCACAAAATTTAACCGATGAGTTGATCATCGAAATGCTCTGTATCCTGTTGGAATGTCAATTGGTTCTGCAATTTCATAGGAGTATTCGTTAATTATGTTCACGGTAGAGTTTTACTTGAAGCAGCCTTCACGCTCGTGATCATTAATTACACTTTGGGATGTGTGTGGAAAGGACGGTGATCGGGAAGCAGTCAGTTACGTACATACACTTTCCTCGAGTTTGAGTTCGCGTATGCGAGAGCTTACTAATTACTGTTGGCACCGAACTTTAGAATATGCGGTTGGTGTGGAAATTTTTCCAAAGTTGGGTTATCGGGTGTCTGTATCTGCAGACGAGTTTTTATACGTAGTTGTAAGTAATATTCGTTGTTAGAACTCAAATACAGCTCTTAATAAGATGTCAGTTATTAGGAATGCTCAGGGGCAAAACTATAGGAGGCGTGGGGGGTTGAAACACCCCACCCCAATAATTTGGCAGTCGGCAAATTTTGAAACTATCCATTTAAATTTTTCATTTCTTATGAATGTTTGTTTGTTTACTTCTATTTTCAGTTGAAAAATATTTCGATTAAAAAATCGGCAGAATTTTAGTTATAAAAAAATATTTGTCGGCAAATTTTTCTTCTCCACTTCCTCAAACTGAAAGTCAAATTAAGTTAGTGAGTACAAAAAGGGCGTTCGAGCTCAGAAGCCGTTTTTGAGGTTATTGGCTGTTTGTATTCCTTGTATCAAGTATTACAAGTGGTGATAGTCTCAAGGCGAAATCTGTAGCCGTTATCGATATCCAGCTGTTTGAAGTTTTCATATTTTCAGTAATTTTACCCAACAATATTTGTGTCGTTACAATTTGGCAATAAACGTTCTGTGAAACCACGTTTGAAATCTTTGGACCGCGTTTTCTCAAAATGCCGTTTTTGCATAAACGCCCTTCTCGTACTCATGGACTCGTTTGTTAGAATATTAATAAATAATACCTATAATAGAAACAATTTCTTACACGAAAAAATATCGTTAAAAATACGAGAGATAGCTTCTAACACGGATCCCAGATAACCGTGGGGAATGCGATAGCAAGCTGAATGCAAAAAGGGCGTATGAGTATATTAGGACGCTATTCAGCAAGAGGAAACCAACTAACATTCGTAAACAAAATGAGTTATTAGTATCGTTGGAAAGAGCATAAAAAGTATAATTTTTCGACATTGGGCTCCCAATTCAAAAATGTGTACTCACGTTGAAAAAAAGCTCATCAGTAAACGCTGTGTCATATAGTTTCTACATTGCTCTTGAACTTCGAATCACGTGTTCTCCTAAAGCGGATTTTATGGGTTGGTTCCCTCTTGCTGAATAGCATCCATTTTTTTTAGGAGCTCTCAAAAGTTGTTGGAGTTCCACAGATGAAAAGAGACAGTGTTTCCAGTCCCCAGGAACCTAAGTTACCCAAAATCCCAATAACATTTGTTTCGGCACAATTCGGCTACAGATGTTCTGTGAAATCACATTTGAAATCTTTGGAGCACGTTTTCTCGAAATGCTGTTTTTGCATAAATGCCCTTCTTGTACTCACTGACTTAATTCAGTTTCTGAAAATGGATTACCCTGGACTACTGTCAGAGACTAGTCAGTCAGAAGCCGAAGGTTTCAAGTTGAGTATCGAACGTTATCTGAAAGGTTGAAACAAAGCTGAAATGTGGAAGATATTTCGAAAATTTGAAAGTCGGTAGCAAACGTTGAATTTTGAATTTCAAGGACTATTCTGTTTTTACTAGATTCTCTGTTCGACCTAGAGCCTGAAATTTGAGAAAGTTGAACATTTTATTAAAATCTAAAAGTTGAAAGCAAAAGACTTATTTTTCAATGTCAAGCTGAATCCGATAGAAAATGTTCTATTGTTTAATTTACGGGTTTTAGTCCTGGCGAATATAGGAGGGAAATTAAGCCAGGAACAAAAGTAGAAACTCCATGTGCTTTCCCCATAAGAGCGAAAGGGAGCTTGTTGCACTGATTCCCCTAATCGTTTAGGAGACGAATTAGAGGAAATTCAGGGAAACAAATATCACCAAGAGTAAATAACGACCACCTTAATGTGTAACGGATGTTGTGTCTTCCTCTCAAGTATTCCAAACATTCTTTATAGCTTACCCTCCCAGACTAGGGTATGTTCGTGTGCGCAAATGTGAGTGCTTGGGGGATAAGGTTCCAATCTGCATTTGCAGGGACGAAATTATTGGGGGGGGGGGGGGTAAATACCCCAAATAATTTGCCAGTCGGCAAATTTTGAAACTGTTCATTTACATTGTTTATTTTCTAAGAACGTTTGCTAGTTTGTTTGTTTGTTTTGTTTTGTTTTTTTTTTTCAATTAAAAAATATCTTGATTAAAAAATCGGCAAAATTCCATATTTAAAAAAAAATTCTCGGCGAATTTCTAGTTTTCAAGAAATATTTCTCGGCAAATTTTCCTTCTCCCCCCCCCCCAACTGAAAGTCACGTTTCGTCTCTGGGATTCTTAATAAGAAACTCATCCTTAGATAATCAGAACTCGAATTGAGAATATTTCCGGTTTGACCTAATGGTTTTTATTTGACTACCGATGTATTCGAGGCGTTGAAACCACACTATGATGGATTTAGGTCCATGGAAGAAAGTTAGTACCTCAACATCCGTCATTCCATTGAAGATTACGTCATGTAAATCTAATTTGTTGACGATGATAATGGCAAAATATACTGCGCTAGAAACTATTCCTACGGTGGCTGGTACGTGAAGAAAGGAAGCATTTCACTCGAAATTAAGGGGTTTAGAGGAAAGACAGTTTCAAAATCGAAAATAAAATCAACAGATGAATGCCGTTATGGGAGCTATTTTCAGGTATGCTATTTTTAATGGCATATTTAGATATAGTCTCCCATTCGAACCACTGAAATTACTCTGAAAATGAGTTGTCATGACTCTTACCCAATCAAGATGAAGTAAAGCTGTTACGAGGCGCTATCTACGCTTAGCCTTCCCAACGGTCCATGAATCCACATCAATAATGAAGAAGCCAATTCAGCGCTCTTATTAGTGCCTTTGATGAAAGAAATACTTCCTGAAAATATAAAAGCTGAAGTGAATTGAATTTTTCGGAATTTCTAGCAAAAATCACGAACACAAACTCGGTGACAGAAAACTGAAAAATGACTTCCGTATTGTAGTTTGTTGAACCTTTGCCCTCAGCCTTCTTCCCCATATACTAATTTTGGGTTCAGGATTAAACCGAGATTGAGAATTCTTTCAGTGACATTGATAATCCGAGAAAATGTATTCGATGTCTGTATTGTACCGTTGAATTCTTTAATATTCAGTTTTTCTCTCTACACCAGATGCCTTAATTTTCATCTGAGGTCGAGCACGATATCCATATTATATTTTATGAAAATTTTCACCTTCAATCCAACTCCTTTACCCCTGATCTTTTTCGTTTGGATCCAAGTCGACGTGCAAAATAAAACTCAATGATCTTGAAACCCCAAAATAAATACACCGGTCACATGTATTCAACAAAGTACTGCGATAAGAGACACAATAATGTAACTGTAATTTCCGAGAAATGGGAAACATGGGGATCGAATTTTCCAGAGATTGAAGAATGTTGTAGTAGAGTAGTGGATCCAAATCCTCGGAATAACTAGAAATCAAGCTCGCAGTTTCCGGTAAACCCAGAAAAATACGGAAAATTCCGCACACCTTAAGGCCAGTGTCAACTCATAGGAGTGCCAAAGGCAGGAGGGGGAAAAGGTGTGGACAATTTGTAAAGATGATTCTTATGAAAAATAATTTTGAGCTGAATGTTTCTTGTTTTGAAAACTTTTCGCAGTGGGAAACTATTTCTGATTTATTGTTGTAAAACAGAAATGAGGTTCATATTTTTCTCTAAAAGAGGCTATCGAAATTTTAGAGCACTTTTAGATGGCCGATTGGGAGCACAATATCTATAAATTCGATAAAAGTATCCGCATCATCTAAAAGTTTGATATTTTTGAAGAGTATAAAATAAAACGCGAATATTCTTTTAATCGCTTGTATTGATAAAACTGAATGACTAACTTTCGTCGACTCGCGCCGATTTTTATGCAAAACTTTTAAGCTTCCAGAAAGTTTAACAAAATTCTAAAGTGGCATTTAACTCTGGAAATTGCGAGAGAATTCGGCGTTCATGATCGATATTGATTAATGAAGTAATGTATAGCGTTTCCGATAGATCGCGCTACCAGTATCAACTTTTCGGTTTTATAATAGACAAGCTGAAGTACCCGTCCTTCGGACGGGTTAAAACATATTCATTAGTACATATGAAACGAAATAACGTGTAAATTCCCATACAGAAAAAAACAGGCTTTTGGAAAAAATAAAAATAAATAAAGAAAATGAAGCATGAAATTGTTTTTTCCTAAAATTGATAAGCTTTGTAATCTTTGGAAATTAAATAGAATTACCCATTCTTCTCTATCTCCAAATGAGAAATGATCTAATTATCTTGTACATTTCACGTCCTCAATAGAAGTACTGAGGGGCACTTTTGCCCGAACATATGCTATAGTATGAAACGAAATTACATGTAAATTCCCATATAGATATATAAACAGGCTTATACTTATACGTTCTGATAATTTTCTTTAATAATTGTTTTTTCATAAATGTGTAAGCTTTGTAATCTTTGAAAATTAAATCGGATTAACCGTTCTTCTCTATCAAAAAATAAGAAGTGATCGAATTATCCTGTACATTTCACTCCCTAAATAAGAATACTGAGGATCCTTTCGTTCATTGTCACGCCCTGCTTCAACAGTAATAAATACTACCTATCATAAAGAACTTATTACTACTTGTGACAGTTACTTTTCAGTTTTAAGCATTTTTGGATTTTTGGTGAATTTTTTCCCAAAAGTTCTCAAAACCCAAGATTGAGTGCTGCTCCCAATTATGGGTATTTTCTGATTCTCCAACAATTCGCTATAAAATATCCTCGCAAATGGCGGCGAGGCCTTCTAAGTTGTTCGCTAGAAAATTCCAGGTGGAATTTTTTCGATCCGAACAACGTTTGAAAATGCCAATTATGGGTCAACTCATAATTGGCAACGACGCACAATTGATACGAAATTTTTTGATATACCCACAATTGGTAAGTAGGTATAATAAATCAAATGAAAAATGACGTAGTTTACTTAAGTATTTCAAATTTATTTTAAAAACATGTTGACTCGTCTTCTTTGATTTCAAGTGTTTTAAAAACACATTAAACTCGAGTAAATTCACAGTACCAATAATGGGTCTGAAAAAAGGTAGTACCAATTGTGGGTCGGGCTAAAATTTGATTTAAAAAAGTAACTGAAAAAACGGGAAATTTGGTCTTATAAGTTAAAGTATCATTTGTACTACACTTTTCATCCGATGATTTTTCGCGATTTTTGCAAACTTTTCCCCCATTTTTCGAATCCCTTTATTCTTTCCGCACACACATATGTGGACCGAAATCGAAAACTCAAGCCGAAAAATCTTCCATAGACTCTCCTCTGTACAACCATATATAATACGCTGAGAAAATATTAATTTAAAGTAGGTACTTATCCATCGCTTTTCACAGAATTGAAATTTCACACATTTGAAAAATATGGCATGTTTTGATAACAACTTTGAAAAATAATTTCATCACAACAAACACACTGAGTATGAACTTGAAACCAACACGAATAGAGTAAAACATGTTGGTCCTTCAAATAGAAGAGGTTTCGCGATTGTCCGATGCCTCGATCTAGCGAGAAAACGCGTTAAAAAAAAAAGACTCACAACTGATGCTAGGCTTAGAATTGGTGGTTTACCTTACTATTTTTATTTTTACTAAGATATTTCAGAATGGATCTCAGAGGATGAAAGTTCGAATGATGATGGTTTACATTATAACCTATTTTACACAGTCCCAGTCAGAGGCTTTCAAAAACATTATAGAAAACAGCTTTGATAACAGTTTGTATGTTTGTGTCACAGGTCGCGCTATATGTTCTTCTTATCATTGTATGCAGTACGATTATAATTTCGTACATTGAAAATGCCTATAGCCGGTATAATAATCATCTAAATCTATTTAATCTCTTCAATAAATGAAAAATGAAGCAAGAAAGTATTTGTAAAATAAAGATTTGATAGTAAAAAAAAAAAAAAAAAAAAAAAAAAAAACCCGCACTAAAAGATTCGACGCTAGCGCTTCTACAGTTTGCACAGTCCCAGTCAGAGGCTCTCAAAAATATTAAAGATATCGGCTTTGATAACCGCATTATGTACACTGAGACCTTTTTAGATGAAAGAAACCCTGATCATTCTATATTCACGATGTGTTATATGAAATACTTCCCACTGGTCACACTGATCACTCTTAACACGCGTTTACAATGACGGGGTAATAAGCGCGCGGAACACTCATACATAGACACACATGCAAGTCGCCACAATGGAGAAAAAATACCCTAAATAGGGCACTGATAGCGTCCATGCGCATTTGCGCGAGCAAGTTCAACTTTTGATCGCTGTAAAACTTCAACGAATATACTTTTTCATCATATTTTGCGCTATGAACACACTCGGGAACATGTGCTTTCATTTAAGCCATCATACAATTAAATCTGTTTTGTCTATCGAACATATAAAAAATGTGCACGTGCATGGGTGAGTCATCATGCATCATAATGCGGTAGGCACACGATACTGTTCATTCTCAAGAGCAAGGCGACTTGCATTAATTACTATAGCCAACGTATAGATTACACGTTGTACTGGTGGTCACACTGATTTCTTCAACAGGCGTTTATAGTAACCGGTAACGGCGCGGAACACTCACACATAGACACATATGCAAGGCCACTTTGAAGCTGCTTTCATTTAAGCCATCATACAATTAAATCTGTTTTGTCTATCGCACATAATATATAAAAATGTGCACGTGCATGGGTGAGTCATCATGCATCATAATGCGGTAGGCACACGATACTGTACATTCTCAAGAGCAAGGCGACTTGCATTAATTACTGTAGCCAACGTATAGATTACACGTTGTACTGGTGGTCACACTGATTTCTTCAACAGGCGTTTATAGTAACCGGTAACGGCGCGGAACACTCACACATAGACACATATGCAAGGCCACTTTGAAGCTTTATTACAACTTTATGAATGGATATTTCAAATCTGATTCACGCCACAATCCTCTTCGGAAATACATGCTTTCATTTGAGACATTACATGAACAATTTCATGCGGTAACGACGGAGAATAAGGAAGTCAAAATTTCGCAACTTGTCTTTATATATTATAAGATAAGATAAGATAAGCATAAGATAAGAAGATAAGATAAGATACGATAAGAAATAAGATAAGATAAGAAGAGAAGAAGAAGATATGGGTCACTTCTGAGTACAAGACAATTGAGATCAAGGTTCTGAAACGCGTAGTATAAAAGACTCCTCCGAATCAGTATTTCACCCATCAGAATCTTCAGCGTTTTCCAAACTTCGTTTAATGTCAGCCACCAGTGTTCATTTATTCTGCCACAGGTGAATCGGAATCGGACAGGCCACGAAAACCACGAATTCTGTACCGCATCGTGCTGAAATTTTTTATTCGCTATCAAACCGGAAGCAGGTGCCCTTCTCTCCACAAATAATTGAATAATATGACCTAACGGAGTCTTAATTTCGAAAGATGTCGTGTGGTTTGAAAATTCACGAGTCGATACGTGCTGGAAGTTCAACTCAAGAATTTATATTTATACTTTGCCGAAGGTATAGCACAGTAAAACTTCCAACTTACAAAGTCAGCCACACACGTGACAAATGGATTAAAACAATAAAGTCGAGCTGGTACGAGCAAATATACATGCGGACGTATCGGATTAAGTATAAATATTGAAAGAAATGGCTGTTCTCGCTTACCCGAGTACGTGACGAGCTTCCGAATGAGCGACGGCGCGTTTAGAAATTATGTAAGACATTTGACTGCTGCGCGAAAATATGTATGAATATAACGAAACGCGATACCCGTTGGAAAATTTACCGCTGGGCGATATTAAGACTTCCTCTCTCGCACTAACTGGGATGTTAAACGACAAATAAAATTCCGGTACCCTTCACATGCCGAAAAGCGACGGAAAAATTGTTTTCAAATCGAATTACTGAAAGTTTACCTAAAATCATTGTTGCGTCACGCTTGGCGCCTGATTGAGAGTTTCTTGTACAAGTTTCGAGAAGCGGTCGGTACTGCTTCGGTTTTTAGACTGTATGTATTAAAACAGGGGCGGAAATAGAGCAAAAACTTTGGGGGGGGGGCTGAAGCCCCAGTGCCTAAAATCTTCTATGTACATACATAAAAATGAATGTATGTCGGTCTGTCTGTGTATGTCCTTCATATTTCCACGGAAATTTCTATCAATGTGTGTATGTGTGTTCTTCATACTTCCATAGAAATTTTTCTTAACAACACGGCTGCAGACTTTACTACACTGTTCATTCGATCACCATGAGACTTTGGGAAGTTGTTATCAAACTTTGGAAAGTTATTCAGTACACTCCCGTGAAGGTTTCTGGGGGTAGTAGCGTGGGTGGGGTGTGCTCCCCCGACATGCTCTTGTTACTATGACGTCATACTACTGAGTATACTTGTGCGAAAACCGTGATGCAGAGGTTGACATTTCCATGGAAATTTTTATTAACAGCACGGCTGCAAACTGCAGTCCTGCAGAGACACGTATTGTAACATTTTATATGCTCTTGTACCCTAATAAAAAAAAAATTCCATGGAAATTTCTATCAAGAACACAGCTGCAGACTGTAGTCGCGCAGGGCGCAGCAAAGATCCAGATCAATGTGCACATGGCTAGAGTAACGGTTTTCGCTCAAGTATACTTATGGCTGGAAGAAAAATAAATTTCCCTGGAAATGTCAACCCCTGAATTCGTGTCGGGGAGCGTATCGGGGGGGGGGGACCTCACGACTGTCGCTGTTGTGCTTATTTTCGCCTATCCCTGGAAATGGAGAATTAAACTTCGCAATATTGCGAATCAATTCAACCCATTTTCAAAATTTTGGGACTCACATTGTTTCTGAACTATGTGGTTCAATTGTAGATGGGAGACCTAAAAAGTGGTAGGATACATGTATGGCATTCGTTGATACTGAAAAAGCTTCTAACAATCTTAAATGGGATAAAATGTTTGATATTCTAAAAAAGATAGGAATAAGGAATAAACTTATACAGGGAGATGAACGAGAAGTCGCACCATTGGGCCAACATGTGATAAGGCACGACGGCGCCGACACGATAACACAATCTCCGCTACATGCATTACGTACACGTTGCACGTTACTACATGTTCACCTATCGTGCGACTTCTCGTTCATCACCCGGTATACCAGACAGAAAGCTACTTTAAGAATAGAAGGGGAGAAAGGAGAGACAAGTATGAAAAAAAGGTATAAGGCAGGGGTGTCCCTTACCTCCAGTATTATTTAATCTGTATATAGAATGGGCCATAAAAGAAATAAGAAAAATTTGAAGCAGGCGTCACTATACATGGAAAGTGAGTAAAGATGTAAAGATGCTCAGGCTTACAGATGATATTGTCTTATTAACTGAAAGGAGGTGTACTGGGGAGATTTTGAGTAAGAATATTGTATGAAAATATTAAAAAAAATTAATAAAACTAAAGTGATGGTATGTAATCAATATGAACATGATCAAATTCAAATTCGAATTACCTTTATTGGAGAATAGCTACAGGTTATGTCTACAGGCAATATTCTTTTTACATTTTCCCTGATACCATGTCAGGACCCGTGTCGCAGTTTCTCCGGCCCATACAGAGCAAAGGTCTCCTGTAAACGCTCCCATTCTTTCCTATTTTCTGCTACTCTATGTATAGTTTATGTTTTAAAAATTTATCAAAGTCGTCTCTCCATCTCTTTTTTGTTTTCTTCTCTTTCTTTTTTGATTTTTTGGTTGCCAAAATTCTGTTAGATAGGTCGATCGGTCGTCTTTCAGGCGAGTAATATGCCCTGCCCATCTCCATTCTGTCCTTCGTATGTATGTATCTCTAACTGCTTCTTCGTTGTATTTTAATTTTCTTTTTATTATTTCTAGCTTGACTTTGTCTTTTTTCTTAATATTGAGTATTGAGCGCTTCATTGAATTTTGAGTGACCCTTATCCTTTCTATAATATTGTTTTTTAGTGTGCATGTTTGGCATCCATAGGTCAATGTGGGTATAATACACATGTTAAATATTTGACATTTGTGATAGAGGCTGAAAGGACCTTTAAAGATGTTTTTTTAGCTGACAGTATATCGCCCATGCTTTTGTGATTCCGGAATTGACTTCTTTCTCTGTTCTGTTATTGAAAGTTATTATTTGTCCAAGATATGTTGCGTCTTATATTATTTGAATATTGTTTCCATTTATTGTTACTGTCTTTTGGTTCGTTTTATTCGTTAGTATTTTGGTTTTTTTCGCGTTCGTTGTTAGTCCTGCAATTTCGCTTCGTTGGCTTAGTTCGTTTACCATTTCTGTTATCTCTTTTTCTGAATTTTCAAAGAGAGTTATACGTCATCAGCAAGTCTTAAGTTTGTTATTTTTCTCCCGTTTATGTTCAGTCCCCTCTCTTTCCAGTCTAGTTTTCTGAAAATTTCTTCTAAGGAACTATTGAAGAGGATAGGTGATAACGGGTCTCCTTGCTTCACTCCTTTGTTAATTTCAAAATATTCTCCTTCTTCGTCTGTCATTATTCTTCCTTTGTTTCCTCTATATAGCTCTTCTATGATCTTAGCGAGTTTTCTGGATATTCCCTGATTTCTTAGTGCTCTTAGCATAAATTGATGTTTTAGTGAGTCGAAAGCTTTGTTATAGTCGATCAGAGCTATATATAGATCAATTTGGTATTCTGTACATTTTTCTATAATTTGATTTGTTTAATGTAGTTGGTCTATTGTGGAAAAAGCTTTTCTGAATCCTGCCTGTTCTATAGGTTGTTGTGCTATGAGTGTTTTTTAAATTCTAGTTTCTATTAGTTTGGAAATTTTTTTTTCTATTGTGGGGCTTAGTGTAATTGGTCTGTAGTTTCCTATTTTATGGCGATCTCCTTTTTTGTGAAGTATTCTATTTTCGATATACTTTTAAAATCTTTTAATTACTTTACTTTCCTATTACTTCTTATTATTTCGTATTATTTTTGTTTCATTTATCTTATTAATTTGTCTTATAAATTTATTGTATCTCTGCCTTGCTCCTCCTGTAATTGGCTGAAAGGCTGTTGGAGGAAAATAAATTATTATTATTATTTATTATTATTATTATTATTATTGTTAGAAAGTTTCCACTCAGTCGGTATTGTTCCCGTTTTTAAGATTTTGTTAAATAGATTTGTAAGTAGTGTGACTAATTTTTCTCTTCCTGCTTTTATGTGTTCGTTTGTTATTCCATCTTGTCCTGGACTTTTGTTTGGTTTCAGTTGGTTTATTACCGTTTCAGTTTCTCGTTCCAAGAAGTATGGTTCCTTATTGTCTCTGTTTTCCATCTTTTCTTATTCTGTATTAGTTTTTTTGTCGTCTGAGTATAGTTTAGTGTAATATTCAGTTACTAGTTTGTTTATTTCCTTTCTATTATAGATTTTTTGTCCTTCTTCATTTTCGAAATATGTGGTCCATTGGAGTCCCGGGTTGAGTATCTTTTTCATTTTCTTTAGGTTACGGTTCCCTTCTATTATTGTTTTTATAGTTTCGTTGTTTTGTTCAGTAATGTTTTCTCTTATTTTTTTTCTGATTAGTTTAGATAGTATGTTTAGTTCTATTTTGTCGTTTTTGTTTTTTTTCTCACTACTTAATAGAATTTGTCTAATTTGTGTCTAATTGTGTGTGTACCTATGTGTATTTTATTAAGATATTTTTCTAGTTCTTTTTTATATTCTTGTGTATTTGTTATATTCCAGGTCATGTTATTGTTTCTTACGTTTTTTTTTAAAGGGGGGGGGGTTCTTTTTAATTTTTAATTTTTAGTACTGCTTTTATCAGGCGATGGTTTGTTGTGGTTGTCTTTGATTGTGCAGTCTGTCCAATCTGTGGGTGTTATGTTATTAGTTGGAATAAATTCTCGCTTTGGAAGTTAGTTGTCGTGTTTATTAGGTTGTTTAGTTTTGTTTTTGCCTTTATTATTTCTAGAAATGAAAACGGTCGATTTGCCTCTCAAAGAAATCGGAGCATTTTGACATGGACCTGTGTTATCGCTGGCCGTTAACCAAGTCTTAGGGGATAATGCCTGCACTTATCGACCCTTGGTTACGGACCTAATAATGATATGTCCTGTATGTTATCCTATTCGGAAATCAGTTTACGAATAAGAAACCACTATATGTCTGTTTACAGTATGATGCTACCATTAATTATTCTAATATTCTCAGTTGGCTACAGACCTCAACCCTCCTTTCAGACAATCTTTTCTCTTATAGCCGCTTCGATCTCTGTTGAACAAAATACGAAAGTTGAATTTATATCTCTTCGTTGTTCGCTTGCTTTGATGCATAGAGCCACGTATAGACGGATATGATCATACACGTTCGAGATTTACCATCGTTCATTTTCCGTTCACTCCATTAAACTGATTAGCTGGCTTTATCATAGAATATATAATACACTCAGAGTACAATTTTTCAATCTCGCCGACGGAAGAAGGAAGCCCTCGATTAGCTGTATTGTGTATTTTAATCATACGAGAAGGGGCTGGAGGAAGCGGGGCTGATATAAAATACACGCAAGAGAAAAGAGATTTCAAGTTTGGTGGATACGTTAAGTGAAAAATGAATTCGGAAGGTAGAACACGGTTTTGAAAAATAAAACCGAAAATGGTCAAATAATGTTCGAATTAGTGTCAGTAATAACGAGCTGGAATTGTAAGTTACACACAGCGGCAAGAAGGTAATGTTCAACATTAGAGAACCGCCTGTTTACCACCGATATAAATCGTTGGCCATTCATAAAACGTCAGCCTCTATTTGGGGAGTTTATGTTCGTAATCGTATCTACACAATAAACTACAAACGCTTTTAAACAATGGTTTCTCGACGTAATTTTCGCGGCGATGGAAAACGTCCTCGACTTGGTACTTTTTTCTCCTTCGCGATTTGAAATGAAGTCAGAGGGCGAGAGCGTCGAGGTTCAATCGCTAAAATCGGTGGTGTGTTTCTGACTTGTTATTACGCGAAATTACCTCACAATGAAGCCGAATTTCCATTTTGGAATTATTCCTAGAGCCGTTCGTGACGTCTAAATAGAACTTCGTCGCAGTGGAAACGGGCTCAGTTTCGAGTGTGAATTTATCATGCCGACTTGCTCCAAGGGCATACACTCAGGGCGCTGTAGAACTTCGATCTCTGAGACAGGCAGATTCGATGAACTTGCCAAGGCAGCGTTTTGAGTTTCTTTGAAGCACTAGAAATTGAGTAATATCTAGTAAGCACATCTCGTACAGACAAGCAAGGGATGAGCCTCCACGCATGCTGAATAATCAAGAACTAAGAGCTTCAAAGTACTTTCGAAACAGCTGGCGCCCCCTGGAAATAGTAATTTTGATGGCTAATCATCCCAATACCGGTCGACAATGCACCCTACGTCAGGACCAACACAGACGAGGATGATATTATGTCGATCAGTATTGAAGGTATAATTGCGACGAAGGAACAAATCCTGTCAGAAATTGTCAAGAACCTGAATGTGAACATGATCGCCATGCAGGAAACGCATAGACCTTCTGCAGCACGTAAGCCAAAAATTGCTGGAATGAAGCTGGTAATCGAGAGATCTCACAAGAAATACGGCAGTGCCATTCTGGTCAAGCAGAACATGGAGATATGTGGGGTCTCATGCACTGAAGATGGCGATGTGGAAATCCTGACGGTTGATATTGGAGATTGCCTGATAACATCGATTTATAAACCAACTGATGCCGAATTCAAATGGCCCGGCAATCCTGACACAGGCACCCAGCGGAAGCAAATTGTGATCGGCGACTTCAACAGCCACAGAGTAAACTGGGGCTACACTGAGAATGATTCTAACGGTGACCTGGTGGAAAAATGGGCCAATGAATACCAGCTACGCCTTATATTCGACCCTAAACTGCCTGCCTCGTTCAACAGTGGGCGATGGAAACGTGGTTACAACCCAGATAACATCTTCGTGTCGGAGCATATATCGCATCTATGCCGTAAATTGGTAGCCGACCTCATCCCGCACACCCAGCACGGGCCAATAATCTGTGAGGTCAGGTAAGCAGTCTGTCCAATCAGAAGTGAAAATCTTTCACCAAGATTCAACTTTAAAAAGGCTGACTGGGTGTCCTTCAAACAGGCAATGGATGCCAAGGTGGAAAAAATCCCACCAGTACCAGAAAACTGTGACCTGTTTAACTCGGCCCTTAAGCGGATCTCAATTAAGTACATCCCGAGAGGGGCGAGGAAAGAGTATATCTCTGGTATGAAACCAAGCCTCATCGCACAATACCGTGAATACTTCGATAAATTTATTGAAAAACCCTTCGATGATAGTACCATAGAGCTTGGAGGTAAACTCGTGCTCAAGACAGGAAAACTGGCAGGAGCTGGTGGAGGACCTCAACTTCGGTAAAGATAGTCGAAGAGCGTGGCACCTGCTCAAAAGACTGAATGGAGAAAATAGTCATCAGAGTAAACTTACACAAACAACAGCAAACTAGGTTTTGCCCATCAACTGCCCATAAATGGAAAAACGAAGGGCCGTGTTAAAAATATGAAAGTCACCCGTAGCCATGCAGCCGAAGTGGAGAACTTCGCGTCACCAATCACATCTCAAAAGTCACCACAGCCATACGTGAAGCTAAAAATCGGAAGGCGGAGGAGTGGATAAAATGTATGTTGAGCAAATAAAACACTCTGGGCGAAGAACTATTGCCTGGATCCAAAAAATATACAATACCTGCGCTGAAACGTTGAAAATACCTCGATTATGGCGCCGCCAAACCCACGTAATAGCTATCCAAAAACCAAGTAAAGATCCAGTTGATCCAAAGAGCTACCTGCCTATATCGTTGTTGTGCCACCCGTATAAAATATTCGAAAGATTTGTTCTAGGCCGTATGTCTGAATGCATCGATAAAAGCCTGAGAGGGCTTCAGACCTGGAAAGTAGTGCACTGGCCAGGTCCTGAATCTAACACAGAACATCGAAGATGGTTTCGAGAAATGTAAGGTCACTGGTTCTGTGTTGGTGGACCTCACAGCAGCTTTCGATACAGTGTGTCACCGGATACTTCGTTTCAAGATGTATCAGCTGACAGAGGATTACAAATTTACGGAAGTTATGACAATGCTACTCAACGATCGGCGGTTCTACGTGACCCTGGATGGGAAGGACAGCGCTTGGAGATGGCAAACGAATGGTTTGCCACAAGGAAGTGTCTTGTCACCAATTCTCTTTAATATCTACACTAATGATCAACCAGTTAGTAGACCCACTCGCCGCTTCCTTTATGTAGATGATCTAGTACTTACAGCACAATGCGACATCTTCGTAGAAGTGGAAGATACACTTAGTCAGGCAATAGAGGACTTAGACGCATACTATAGGGCTAACCACCTGAAACCAAACCCATCCAAAACTGAGACATGTTCGTTTCATCTCCAATATCTCGAGGCTAAAAGGCAGCTTAATATACAATGGGGTAACATTGCGCTGAACCACACAGACCACCCCAAATACCTAGGAGTGACTCTGGACAGATCACTCACCTACCGATGGCATTGTGAAAATACCAAAATGAAAGTTGCAGCAAGAACAAACCTAATTCGAAAATTGGTAGGCAGCAGATGGGGAGCAAAGCCACAGGTGCTACGGACATCAATGCTAGCTCTGTTTTATACAGTTGCAGAATATCCATTCCCAGTCTGGGAGCGCTCAGCACATGCTAAGAAAGTGGATGTGCCCCTAAATGAAGCATGTCGCTTAGTGACAGGATGCCACAGGCCGACCCCACTCGCCGAGCTCTATGGCCTTGCAGGAATAGCTCCTCCGGAAGTTCGCAGGGAGGTTGCAGCCAGGGTCGAAAAATCCAAGGCAGTGCACAACCCCCTACATCCCATGTATGGCTATGACGACTTACCAGAAGGAAGACTGAAATCTAGGCGTAACTTCCTCTGAACAGTCAACGAATAAAGTGCTCCCGCCGAATCAGAGCGCTTCCGAATTTGGAATGCAGCATTGGAAGCTGTAACTCTATGTGAATCATTACCCCATGGTAGCCACCTAAAATACGGTCTTTGGAAAATCCTGAACAGGCTGAGAAACAAACCGATACGCTCAAAATATAACTTTTATAGATGGGGCTTGACTGACGACGATCTATGCGAGTGCGGCGAGGTACAAAATGACAAACACTTTTTTAAGTGTCGATTATGCGGAGACTATGACGCGGACAGATTGAACCATACAATCGACGACGAGGCAGTAAAGTTCCTCGAGAACTGGGGTAGGAAGGGAATCTGAGTCGACCAGGCACGAGGAAAAAACAGACAAAGCTAAATGTATATCTATCGTGATCAAAATTCACCTTCTGCAACTTCGAAGGCTCTTCCTCATCACGCCATCTCGGCCGATGTCACCCAGTCGCTTATCAGTCTACTCTCATATTTTCGATCCATCGAAGAATTATTCGAAATCGAACGATTTCGCAACCGTACAGAAAAACCACCAGTAGCTCAGACCTTGAGAAGTACCAGACGTATATTAACCGACCTTATTTCCCGACTCGATGACTCATACACACGCGCCTTATTTCTCAGCGACAACTTCAAAATTCTTAGAATTCGCGCCCGTACGAGTTATAAGCGTACGACGAAGCATAAGCACAACTAAATCAACATAAAAATGACCAAATTTGATTGAAATTGACTAAGAACAGCTTCGAATGTAGAGCAATTTAAAACAAACATAGAGCCAGACCTGGGCCGATAGTTAACCCTCTCACCCTTCTTGAAAAATGCTCAGTCTTTTTCCGAGGCAAATGGATAAATTTTCTCTTTTATATTTCTTTGCTCCTTTTTTCCTTTTCCTACTTTTTACCTCATTTTTTCTGGCTCTCCTGTCCAACACACTGCACCGGGATCACGGTCTTGTTTGCCCTTAGTACCTATAAGTTTGACTTTGTAAATAAACTTCGATCAATCATAAATAAGCTTTGAGGATGTTCACTAGAACGTTATCATTTCGACCTTCACTAATTGCTCATTATATCGTTTTGTTGCAGGTAAGTCTATAGCAACTTGAAAATACGAATTCAACGGGCACGATTAATCTATTTCATCGTGAGAAAAGGCGCAAAAGTAAGAAAGAAAATGAACTCACTATGGTCTGCAAAAAATTTTTCTATTGATTTACGCCTCGACAAAACGTCGGCACTATTTTACGTAGTAGTTTTTTGCACGTATAAAATTCGATAACGAAGTCGAAAAAATGAAGAAGATACGTCTAACTGTGAAACCATATTTACTCGGCTAAAAAGATTTATTTGCAGTTGGTGGCGCGAGGTGGCCAAATAAAATAAGAAGGCTTTCTTATTCGAAATCGATATATAAGTTAAAGTGTATAAAGCTTCGACTGGGTTGACTATGTATAAATCATTATACTCGGTGGCGCGCGTATGTGTGCGAAACAGACACTTTTCGATGTACAGTTTCCTCGTATACTCGTATTTTAAAAAGTTTAGTATGGCACGAAAGAAAAGAAACAAAAAAAAAAAAATAAAGGAATGCCGGGCGGATAATTTACGACAGACCATAAATACATCCTGGTCGAATTCCGATCCTGGGTTTATTTTCATTGTAACAATTTAACATCTCTACTGTACACGACCTCGAAACGCGTAGAATTCGTTTCTGTCCTGTAAATTTGTAACCATGCGTCGTTATTCAAGGAAAATGGACCGAAAACATTGCAGGGAGAGGAGGAAAAGTACTTTGTAAGAATTGTACCTTAACTGGATGCTCGTTTTCGAGCGTGTGAAATTGAAATAAAAAAGAAAGATTTTTGCCAGGAAATGGCGAGACGATCGTTTCTACGCCGATTAAATTACACCAGCAAATTGTAATTTTGATGACTGACGGGGTGGCAGAATTACCCGGTAGTGCAAGAAATTTAGGTGATATATGAGGGTTGAAACGGAAAAAATTGCTAGATAAAATTTTATTGCTGGAAATAGTTAGGGATGGCATTCTGAAAACAGGAAAAACCTCAGCTCCCCAACCCTGTGCGTCCCGAGTTGTGGTGGGGAGAGGATCCCACTTTTTTTTCAGAAAGGACTTGTAATCGGAAAATGTTATCCGAGAAGAAATATTCGTCTCAAAATTATCTACAAAAGATGTTCTTCTACATTTTCTTGTAATCTTGCGTCTAACAGAGATACGACAGTCTTAATAATAGTACAGGAAATGTAGGTCATATATGATGGATGGTTGAAAATGATAAAATTGCCGCACAAAATTTTATAACTAGAACTTGTTAAGCACAGTCCCTTAAATGCAAGGAAAAACCCAGCTCCCAACAGCCCTGTGCTTCCCCAGATATGGGAGGGGAACCCCAAATTACAGGTTTTTTTGCATTAAAGAGGGTAGCTTCCTTAAAATGAACTGGTTTGATACGGTGAAAAGGAATGGTATTTCCTGTTCTAGCCGAATTCACAGGAGCGGTGAAGAGCCAGCAAACACCATAAGTTCTTTTACTATACGTTCGCATTATTGAACTAGGAATATTTCCAGCTCATAAAAAACAAATTCTACTGACCTAGCCTCTTCCGAGCGTTCTACAGAGTAAATGCAATGAAATGAAATGGAATAGCTTTTATTTATTTGAATTTGTACAGTTATGAATGGTCACAATCAATTATGATAAGTTGTTATAATATAAATAAATCTCTTGGCCCGTAGACCGGACATAGATTCCCCAACCTTTGCCATTCTGATCGCATATCAGCTGTTTAATGCCATACTTAATTTGTTCTTCAGAAAAAATGCTCGAAGTCATTTCCCATTTTTTACTTAGGCGTCCTCTCTTTCGTTTTTTGTATTTTTTTTTAATACTAATACATAATTTTGTAGGACTTTGTCTCGTTCTTTAATCTTGATACATGCCCCCCCCACTTTTCCTTGTTTCCTTTAGTTATCTCGATGACATTTCTATTAGTTTTTGTTCTTAATTTCTGAGATTTTTATTCTATCCTTCAACTTAATTCCTAATATTGACCTTTCCATGGCGTTTTGGCTTACTGCTAGTTCCTTTCTTCTTTTTTTGTTTGGGTCCAGGTCTGTGATCCATAAGTGAGAGTGGACAGTATACAGCTATTAAATATCTTGCTCTTATGGAGTAGTTTGTAGGGTCCCTTCATGATATGTTTAGAATTTTTTCCATCCTATTGTCTTGCTTCTTTTTATTTCTTTTAGAAAATGATGTAATTTGTCATAAATAGTTACATTTATGAACTTGTTCTATTATTTGGTTCTCAGTTCCGATTTTGGGTGGTGTTTTGCTGTTGCTGAGGGTTTTTGTTTTACTCGTATTTATTTTTAATCCACCATATTTTAGACCTGTGCTGTACAATTTCTTTAACATTAGCTCGAGCTCTTCGCTGCTTTTGAATATTAGTGCCACATCATCTGCGAACTCCAGATTGCTCAAGTACTCCCAGCTAGCTCTTCACTGCTAATTTTCCTTCCTTCTGTACAGCCCCGTAGAGAGAAAAAGAGCGCCCGGGGGAATTTACACGGTCTCCCTTCTTCTAGTTCATTTTTTTCTTTTGTCAGATGGGAAAAAATTATAAGCTACGGGATAAGAAGTTTCTTTAATCGTGTAAGGAATGATTGCTGATTTGATGTATGTAGCCGTAAGCGTGGAAATTCAGGTCTTTTAAAAATATCGGGCCCTCCTGAAAGTTCGGGCCCGGGGTATTTCCTCCTCCCCCCACCTCGTCAGGGTTGCTTCTATAAATTTGGCCTGGGCAGGAAATTCCATTCCCTTTCTCCGTATCAAACCAGTTCCTTTCAAAAACGCTACCATCGTTGAGGCAAAAAACTGTAATTGAGGGTACCCCTTTCCCATATCTGGGAAAGCACAGAGTTGTTCGGAGTTGGGCATTTCCTTGCACTTAGGGAACCAGGGACGTATCGATAGAGGGGTAGGGGGCAACAGTCCCCCACATCTGTAGGAATTTTTTACTCAGTAGTTGGGAAAATTTACCATTTCAGTCAGGCGGAGTTGGAAAAATACAAGTCAAAAGTTGTTTTTTTTTTGCTTGCTTTGACACTTGGGAATTGAGTTGAGAAGTTGGGAAAATCCAACAAGTCAAATGTTTTTTCTTTCTTCTTTTTTGATTTTTTTACTTTGATGTTTGGGAATTTCGAGTTGAGTCGTCAGTTAGAAAAATCCAATAAGTCAATAAAAAGATTTTTTTGCTTACTTTGACATTTGGGAATTGATTTGAGAAGCTGAGAAAATCCATCAAGTCAAAAGGTTTTTTTCCTTTGATATTTGGGAATTTTGAGTTGAGTCATCAATTGGAAAAATCCAATAAGTCAATCAAAAGATTATTTTTGCTTAGTGCTTTGACACTTATGTTATAGAAATTGAGTTGAGAAGTTGGGAAAATCCAACCAGTTTTTTTTTTGCTTTGATACGAATTTTAAGTTGAGTCAGGTGGGCCTCACACAATTCCCCCCCCCCCCCGCAGGAAAACTGTATAAGTTTCAGAAATTTTTTCATTTTCAACTATCCATCATATGTGACCTGCCAGGAAGAAAGGGACCTGTGCGCAAAAAAATCATTTTTGTGATAACAATTGTTTTTAACTCATTTTTGGCCACTCTTTGCCGTGGTGTTGTCGAAAAAATTCTAAAAACTTTTCCCAAACTGCTGTAAGTCTTCAAAGTTGAGTATGTCGTAACGTGAAAACGTTATCAATTTTATTTATCCGCTCTCCTGTTAAATTTACATTTTTGCGCATAGGTCCCCTTCTTCCTGGCAAGTCACATATATGACCTATATTCCCTGTACTATTATTTTAAGACTGTCCTATTTCCGTTACACGCATGATTACAAGAAAATGTGAAAGAACATCTTTTGTAGATCATTTTGTGACGAATTTTTCTTCTCGGATAACATTTTCCAATTACGTGTACATTCTGAGAAAAAAAGGCGAAAAACAAAATTTTGGATCTTCTCCCCACCACAGCTCGGGACGCTTAGGGTTGGGCGAGTCAAGTTCTTTTCTGTATTCTGGGTGCCGTCCCCAACAATTTCTAGCAATAAAATTTTATCTTGCAATTTTTTCCTTTTCAAGACCTTTATTATTTTGCCTATACTACTGCGATCATTGTGGAATGTGTGCTGTCAACTTGTTTCGAAGATCGGATCGGGATCGAATTGGAAAGCGTACAGTCAGCCTTCAGAATGCTGGTCGACGTTTCTATTCTATTTTTAAAATGTAATTTTTAATAAGCAGCATCTATAATTTTGGTCAGCCCGACATATACTATTTTTGGTGAATAGGCACATTTTCTCTATTCTCTCTGTGCAACAAATGAAAGACGAAGCATGTCGTAGGAATTCGACGAAGTTTAGCCTATTAGTACACACCGTGGTGCCAAAATGTCTCCTCATATTTCCTTCCGCACGCTTAATTCACTCAAGGAATAATTTAAAATTAACATTAATTTTTAGACGCACATAGACTAAACATACTTCCCCGCGCGTACATTATTACGCTTGTACGGTTCTCCTGATTAGACAAGATTAGAATCACGATTCATGATGTTTATAATAAAGCTACAAAGTTGCAAAAAAGTTTTAAAAATATGGGTACTTAACGTCTCGTTATATGGTGGTTTTATATTGAAGCTTGATGTGCTGGTGTGCTACCGCCTCGCTTTAGTAATTTTATTTCCTACCCATAAATTGTCGGAAAGCGCGTGCTCGCGGTAATGAATGATACTGTTGAACGTTTACTGTCTAGCAAACTGAAGACAATCATAAATTCGAAGTAATGTTGGCTGTACATCCGACATTGTTGTATTTGGAAGATGACCACAGACGAGGAGTACATTTTTACGGTATTATCTTTTAATAATGCTGACACTTAATTAGGTAGCTTTGGTACAAGCCCGAAGAACATGATTTTAGAGGGAAATGGGGTGATGTAGGCATGAGATTAAAAATTTCAGTTGGCAAGCAAGAAAATAAGAAAAGATCTTCGTCTATGTAATATTCATAACTAGGCCTGGGTATTGGAATCGTCCAGTTTTTGGCTATAGTTTCACTAATGAGGGAAGGGGGCATCCCTACAGTTCCACTCCAGCCGGGTCAGATTATCTATCTCTGTAGCTACTTTATAACTCAAAACCACCGACTAGTCAAATATTGTAACTAAATTTGTTTACCCGATTCTGATTTTTTTTTTTTGATTAATCAATCATTTTTGACTTTTGGACTGCTTCATTCGGATTAATCAACAATTCAGATCAAATTTGTTTCTCAAAATAATTCGGCAAATTGGTTTTGGTATGCTTCAGAACTCATGACCTAACATGTCATAATATAAAATAACCTGCGAGTTATGCGGTTTCGCCCTTACGTCCCATTGGTGGCGCATTCGAACGATCATTCTTACCAGCACATTTTCGATTACATTTTGACTTCGTAAAAAGTTCTCAGTTAACTTTTTATTCACAGTGAAACGAAAGGGAAGCTGTAATTCCTTTAGGAATTGTCCACACACGTACGTCGAACCGTTTCCAAAATTACAATTAAAATCAATAAAACTTGTCTGACAAATAGAATTGGACAGTGAAGTTCCATAGGAACTTTTCTTTGAAGAGCGGTACAAAGTTATTGGCGGAAGAGGTAAAGAAAAAGGATAGGTAGTCCGGTGGGAGAGGGAAAAGGGAATTTATACAAAATAAATGTCTTATCAAGACTTCGTTTAAAACCGATCAAGTTCTTTTACATTCGGTAATACTTCCTGCCAGCGAGTACCAACTCTTTTGCTCTATTCTACCTAGGGTACCAAATATTAGCGATTACTGACAAACATCAAAAGCAGAATAAATCCTTCAGGGGGTTCTTCTGAAATTTCCAATACTTTTACGAAGTTACTTTCGAGAGATTTTCATTTAGTTTGGCAGCCATTATGAAAAACGGAGAAAACAGAATCTCGTTGGAGACTTAAATGCTTTTTTTTTTCTTTTTTCCCTTTTCTTTCGCCTTCTTCAAGTTTTGTGTCTCGTCTGTGGAATACTATACACAATTTCCGAATCGACCCGAAACTATTTTTTTCCTTCTTTATTTATTGGTTTCAGTTCATTTCATTTGGGTGCTGAGGCTAAAAGTCACTAAACACACTTTGTATTCCTTTATTTGTAATGTAAAAGCGTAATTAGAAAACTATAAATTCACTTTTTCATTCGTTCAGTTACCACCGTCAAGGCATAACCATCTAGATACTTCAGAGCGAGGGGTCGATAACTGTTCAATTCTAAATAGAAATTCGGGGTACGTCCTGAATCTACAACTAACTTATCTCAGAAAGTTGAAATTCATGGTTAAGGTCAATAACCGAAAAAACTCAAATTTTTATAACAAAACATTGATTTTACTGGCCCGTCAATTTTATGCTTACTAACTTAGCTTTAAAATTTCAATCAGGCATTTTTTTCTCGTCTAGATGATCTGAAAATACTCGCTAAGTCTAAAATTCCACACTTTTAAAATGGGTAATTGAAGAAATAAAATTTCTTGACATATTTTTCGTACCAATTGGAAATGTAGATATGAAGTTAAGATTAAACCTGCCCCCTGTTCTCCCAGAGTGGCCTTTTAGGATGACGATTTTTGGAGAATTATCAATGATCATCATAATACTATCTATAATTTTTTCTTTACCAGGGGAGGGGGGAGCAGCTTAGATTATTCAATCTTCAGTGCTCACATGTAAAGATTTTTAGACTTTAGAAGGTTTTAAGTAGAAGATTCGCTGAAACTATTGTAAGTTGAAATTTGAAAAATTCTACCGTAAGTAAACCGGTTTGGTCATGGTAGTTTGAATTGTTTTTTTTTTTTTTGCAATATTTTTGTCTTGAATGATCAGCACCATCGGCTGTGACAGAAACACATGCTTCAAAATTATAAACAGAATAAAAAAAGTTATTCGGGTGATTCTAATTTGGTAGGCTCTTCATAACTGCAAGAAAGTGGCGTTCAGTGCTCCATAAGGGTAAAATATTTTGACTTTCCATCAAGGTAGGCTATAATAGGAGAAGTATGGTCTTTCTTAGGAAATCATAATTTGAAGACCTGATTCACAAAGTGCCCTTAGTCCAAAACAACAAAGTTTGGGGAATAGAAAAAAAACCTTCCCATTCTTTATGTAGGATTGGTAACGTTGATTTGCTCGTCTTAATAGACCGTCAAGGATATAGTCAGGGACGTACCGATGGGGACAGGGGGCACCCCCCGTAGGAATTTTTCACAGAAGTTGGGAAAACCTAACAAGTTAAAAGGTTTTTCTTCGTTTGCTTTGATACTTGGGAATTCTGTGTTGAGTCAGTTGGGACTTTTACAAATTTTACCCCCCCCCCTTTGGTACGTCCCTGAATGTAGTACTAACACTGTCAAAGATTGGAGCTGTAAGGCCGCAGTGGAGAAAGTCGTGGACTAAGGGCAGTTTGTGATAGGAAGATATTGGAGATCTCGGTGAAAATTCTTGTCGTCGTCCCAAACCCAACAGTGGAAAATTTTCGTAATTTTGGTCCGGATAGTGCATGTGGATCGACAGTAGCTAGCTCGATAAACATAAAAAGTGCGATTTCAACTCTTACCAACTCTCTTTAGAACGTACGTACTCGTAAATTCGAGTTTTATCCTGTTCCACGTCCGAAAAAAATTATCTGTAACATCTGGGAGATGTGTATGACCCTTTCCACCAGGTGACGCCAAAAACCGACTTCGGTAATTTTCGACTGAGGGCACTTGGTGAATGAGGTCTTCAATTTGACCCCCCACCTCATTGTCCGTGGGTTTATTTTTAGGTTCTAAAACATGAGTCCTACTTGGTAGTTTACTTCACCCAATACGGATGTGATCCTTCTGCGACTGCTCGTTATTGAATGCTTCTTTTACTGTCTTGCTCTGTCTTATGTCGCCGCCGTTAAAGTGGAAGACCTGTTCTCTGGTTGGACGATGCCAAAAGAGAGAAACAGCGTTGACAATGAAATTACTAAAAATTGTTCATTTCCTGTGTTGGCATTTCAGACTGCACAATCAGAGGTGTGGTATTGTGTTCTTTATGATGCTTTCCCAACTTTCAACGTTAGGTAAATTGTAACAGTAACGATAAAGATGCTCTTAACGTATGATTATGAAAGTAAACGTGATAGCAAATTAAATGTTGAAAGTCGTACTCTACTATTTCTGTTTTTTTCAAAGTTACGAAGCTTCAAGGTAACAATATTTTAAAAATGTGAATCTGTTTTTTTCAAAGTTACGAGGCTTCAAAGTTAACAATATTTTAAAAATGTGAAAATTCGAACGATCCCCCTCCACGCGAAGAATTTAGGCTGTGTGAATGGCGGCAAAAAGAAAGTATAGGGGTACATCACCCTCCTCCAAATAAGGGTACAGTCCCCCCACCCCCGCAAAAAATTAATAATAATAATAATAAAATAAAATGATTGAAAAAAGTAAATAAAAGAATATATATTTGTATTTAAGAAGCGAATAGAAAGGCGCGTTGAGAGATTTCATCTCAAAAACAAAATTTCGGTGCGAGATTTTTGGAAATTTACAAGGCTTTTCGTGTGTTGATTTCGCTTACAAAACTATTTTTTCTTGCTTGCTTGTCAATTTAAATTTGAAATTAACAATTTTGTACCTCCCTAAACAGTATTTCGACATTACGGTGACGAAAGCTTTGAATGTCTTAGAAAAAGGATAATCAACCGATTAAATCCGAGAAAAAAAAATCGGTGGCCTTAAGGTACAAAACTATAAGGCTTTCTGATACGGAATGGGTTCTATTAGTATAGGTTCAGCCTATGCTCTCATTGTATTAACATTTAAAAAATAATTAAAAAATTATCATTTACGAGTGAAGCTAGCAACATTTTTTCAATTTTAAGAGAATTTCTAAGAAAAAATTGTTGATTATTCTCTAAATCCTCTCCCTCCTTTCATACAACATGCGTGTTTTACATTGTATGGAACTATCACCACCTCCACCCTGTTCAACTTTCAGAAAGTTTAGTCTCTAATCTCTGAAGCCTCAAAATTGGAATTGGCGTGTTTCTTTAAATATATAAACCAAAACTGTTTTCGTTAACTTCGAGCATTATTTTCTTGGCTGCGGGTGGTGGGCGAATGGGACGACTTTAACTGGCCCTCGTTTTGTTTCATCGACGCTGGAAAAATATTAAAGAAATTCTGGCGAGGCGTATCGCAGGGGAAAAGTGCTCCAAATTTCGAAAAACGAATTACTATATAGTTTCACGAGAAAGTCGCAGTACCGTTAATGGGTGCAGAAGTGTCGTTTACCCTGGGCGAAAGATAAATGACACGTTCAACTCAGCGTGCATCGTTTAAGAAACTCGAGTCTCGAGTGAGATTTCATCATTATGACGGAAAATAGCCGACTCTTTCGCGTTCGGTGCGGGACTTGTGAGGAGGGTCCTACGCCAAGTACTCGTAAAGCCCGATTTACCTCGCAGCAGTTCTTGTCAGTCATTGTGCGAAATGTTTTTACCAGCGCCCTCCCGTCTTACTAGCTGGTGCAGTATTCATTAAAAATTAACCGCCTCTTTCCGCTGTACAAGGTTCAAATGGTTGTAAAACGTTGCTGCGTCAGCTGTCGCTAATTTAGAACAACGAGTTACATCTCTGCTTAAAGATATTACAACCGCAATTTTAACGCCGCGCCAACTAAATTATAATGGAATTAGAAGTTGCCTATGTTCGCGATACACCCGACCCGGTCTGGGCTCTTCTTGTTTTCGGTGTCACTTAGTCCGTTAATTGGGGACAGGTCACTGTGTTGTCGTCCTCGCTTCCAGAGTATTTGCGACCGTTACTGACACTTACTTGCCGTGCCAGCGTGGCAAGTTTCAGTGGAAACTGAAAACGGTGTCGCATTCTGGATTATAGTATGTTTGCTCCCAGTTATTGAATTTCCTTCATCTCTGGATACACGCGAATTACCTAATCGCATTTTAACTGTTACCGAGGTTTGGATGTAGTGCTGCAAAGCAGCGTTAGAGCCGGGGGCACTAGCGCTACTCATGGAGCTAGAAGACAGTGGTATCATCCCCCCTTAGTTTTAACAAAGTAAATTGTAAGAATGAGAGCACGCTGACACGAAACGGCATGTGATGATAAATACGCCGATGGGCGCCCATAGGAACTTCCTAGATGGTGGCGCGCTAGTATCGTTGTTACTGATAAAGCAAATAACAACAGTGAAGCAGGATCAAATTTATCAGTTACACGTAGTTTGCACAGAGTAGATTAGGATTTTAGTTCTTCCGCTTTTCTCATGGCTTTCGTCACGGCAGTCAACGCGTTTTATTACGTCCACAGCACCAATCATCATAAATAATTAATTAATTATGAATAAAAAATCATACCTAACATAATAAATTCTGGTGGAAAACTGTGAACTAGTAATGTAAAATTGACGAAGTATCCTGCTACACTGTTGTTATTTATTCATTATTGATGATAACGTGCGGTTCATTTAAAAAATCACCAGATTTCGCCCACTCCGTTGGGAAGTTCGTTTCCTTCAAAGTGGAGAAAAAGAAATGGTGTATCGTTTCTGAAAAAAGAAAGAGTCCGAGCGCTGCACGAAAGGACATTGTTACATGTTTGTTGTCTAGACGACTGCGTTGACGCGCCCATACCCACGTTGCAATGCCTTCTCTAGTCGTTCGTTCTCGGCGTTGCTCGGCATGGTTCGTGTCGGCCAGTTGAAACGTGATGGAACGAATGACCGCGTAAAGAGGAATACGCAACATCATGATGGTAACGTTTTCTGCGGAACGTTTTTTACAGAGCGTTTTTTTGCAAAAAGTTTTCTGCTGAATTTTTCTCTTTTGGGTGGCGAGCCATTAGACATACTGTGAGTCACAAAAATATTTGGACATGCGGTTTTTTCGCAATATTAAAAGAAGAATGGGCGGAAAAAAATTAAAAACATTGTATGTGGCAGGAGACAGAGTAGGGAGTCTTACAGCACCAATTTTTTGGAGAAGTACCGAAAATTAAGCGCAGAAAAAGAAAAACACGAAATATGTAGCCAAATTATTATTCGGACACCGTGTATTTTTTCCAGAAGGAATCCGACTTGATCTTACATTTTTAAAAAATATGATTCACGCAAATGTTCCTTTATGATCACAAGTGATTTCTATAAACTGGAAGCATTACAGAATATGAGATCTTAACCCACACCATCATAGCTCCTGTACTTGTGAGTTAGAGACGGGTCGTAACTATTTTATTTCTTTTTGGTTGCACGCTAATGCTAATTATTGTAACGGGGAAGCGGAAGAAAACACCCCCTCCCCCATCTGCTGGAATGGAATCAGCACCACTAAAATAATTACAACTGTGGATTTAACTCGCATAACATCTTATGCAAAATGGTGGCACAAGGGAGTTGCTCCCTCTCGTTGAAATAAAACAAACTGCCACCCAGATACGTGAGACCTCCCCCCATTGAGCATACCGAAAAACTACAAAACCATAACTACAAACACTGACATAACTCACTAATACATATAGATGAATAATATGAATAACAATAACAGATAGTTTGTCACGTATCTGGGGGTCTGAGGGCGGCGAAGAAGAGGCCTCTGCTTCGAGCACCTTTGCAAATTCTGAAAAATTAATTTAAAAAAAAAAAAGCAACAAAACAACAAACTATATACCCCGATCCAAATAAACTCCCACCTCCCCCGAATTTTGGCATAAGACACACACAAATAATAGGACAGCATGGCTAAAAAAAATGCCAAATAAAAAAAAAACATATCACAGCGACGAATGACTTTCTGATAACTAGCTGGTGGTACGATTACAGCTGTGGGCTCGGGTTACTCCTCCATCTCTAGCGGGGCTGGTGCAAGATCACCTCGGGCGTTCTAGGATCGCGACTTCCGGCAGGCAACGTAATTTCAATAACGGGCTCATTGGCGACAGGTTCGTGCTTGGCATGGGCTGATGGCCACTCAGGTGCCCCCCCCCCCCCCAGTAACAGGTCTTTTAGCCACTCATGCTAGTAGTTCACATCACAGGCGAAACTTTAGACATAACTCGAAAAGAAAAAATATTTGTATGCGCTACAGCACCAATAATATTAATCCGACTTCACGATACGCAAATCAATCTAGGCTTCCTCGAAAAAGTCTGCTGTGCGGCCACTTTCCGCTCATGAAAACACAATGACCTCGTGACGTTTTTTTTCGTACCATCTCGTTTTCCCGACACCATGCCAAGCAGAAAAACCTTCCCCACTCCTATAACGACTGCGCGACCAACCGGTCGGACTGAACCGGCTATCGACTATGACCGATGAGTATGGATAATTAAATCCGTTATTCGAACATGCCAGTGCCCGCTACCCCGTTCCCACGCCACATTATGATGGACGGAAGCAGGAATTTTTATGTTTCAAATTTTTTCAATCCATACCTAACTTCGCATTCAGTCATGCTATGATGTCGCAATATGACTCATGATAATATGTTATGCTTCAATTATTCATGTATCAACTTTTGATCATCAAAGGAACATTTGCAGGAATCCTACTCAGGAAAATGTAAGATTCAATTCAATTCAATTCAATGTATATTTCAATTCCCTGTACCACAGCCGGTTAGCCAATTACGACCGAGGGAATTATGACAAAGAAAGAAAAAAAAACGAGAAAAAAACAAACAAACAAAACATAATAAACGAAACTAAAATAAAAGAAAAATAAAAAACAGAAAAACAGAAAACTCGAAGTCGGATTCCTTATAGAAAAAATATATGATGTCCGAGTATTAATTTGTGTTGTGCGATTGTCTTTCCACATTTCGAGAATGCGTCAAGGTGCAACTTGTTCAGAAGGAGGGTTAACAGATAAGGCACGTTATCTACATATATCCGGATATCGAAAGTGTTGAACAGATGGCAGTAAAGCTCTATAGGGGCAAGACTGATAGAATTACAAGGTTGGCCCACTTCGCCAGGCGCAAACATGTCAATGACGTCACTGTACTGAAACTCATACTGACCGTCTACAGGAATACAGCTTTTTTCAAGTTTTACTCATAATTGATGTCCTCAACATATTATTTTTCTATTATTTTTACCACACACAACATTCAATTGGCTACCGTTAAAAAAAAAGAAAAAAGAAGAGCCCTCTACAGCAAAAATTCAATTTTCCCATTACTTTCTTATGAAGTGAATCTCGATGCGGGCGAGACGGGAAGAATTGTTGCGGGTTGCCTACCCAAGTGGGCCAACCTTGTAAGTCTATCAGTCTTGCTATAGGGGGATTGCGGACATACGCAATTTTGGATCATACTGCGCGCGTGGATGCCGAATGGACTACGTGGTGCGCTTCGTGTAGTTGGGCCGGTATCCACGGGCGCGGTATTATCCAAAATGGTACCTACCTATATGTCTGCACTTTCCCTATAGAGCTCTAACGGAGGTGCTTTATGCAAGGTCGTTGTGTGCTTCGCTGTGAGTAATAAGTGACGCAAGCCAACAGCGATTAGGCTAAGAAAACTTTACGCTTTTTCCATGATACTAATTACTCACTTTGTCAACAAATGTCGCTTAAGTCTCTTTTGCTTAACAACGTCCAGTTAGCACATGGCTTGAAGAAAAATAAGTTTCCATGAAAATCTCAAGATGTCAACCACTGCTGAACTGAATTGTCACCATAAAGAACTAAATCACACGGACTAGCTCTTCGTCTCGGGGGGGGGGGATTTCTATTAACAACACGGCTGCAGACTATAGTCGCGCAGGGTGCAGCAAATGTCAACCACTGAATCCGTGTCGGGAAAGCGTTACGTTACGGCTTTCGCTCAAGTATACCCAGTAGTAAATGCATATAAAATGCGAATAATAAATTTCCATGGAAATGTCAACGACTGAATTCGTTACAGGGGAGCTTACGGGGGAAGGGGCGTTATGGTTTTCGCTCAAGTATACCCAGTAGTATGGCGTCATCGTCATAGGAAAGGGGAGAGCGTTACAGTTATCATTCAAGTATACCTAAGAGTATAAAACGTCATAGTAACATGAGCGTTTAAGGGGGGGGGGTTATGGTTTTCGCCCAAGTATACCCAGTAGTAAAAGCATATGAAATGCTAAGAAAAAAAATAGCAAGGACCACTGTAGCGGGAGAAAACCCGAGATAAATCTGCGGAAGGTAGCGGGAAACCACCGCAGTACTCCTCCCTGGACCAGTTATCGATACAAGGCTACAAAACTACCGAATTGGCCTCATAGATGATTCAGCTCGCATCTAGCAGTGGGCATGTCTACACATAGATAGATATAGGCAAAGATATATCAGTAACATAACTGCAACGTTGAGTAAATAATTGAGCTTAAATATCAACATAAAATGTCATCAGCAGCGTAGCGAGTAGCGGCAGGGGGTTTTAAGGAGAGTGCTAAAATGAGAAAAACACTATTTCACGAAGGCGCCAAGGGAAGTCCAGACTAACTGGACACGCCTCTTATTACACTACTGAATGTAATGACTGCATCAGTTCCACATATATATCTTTGGTACTGTGGGACGCATGTAAATTGAGCCTAAAATATGTATAATGTGCGTGGTTGAGGTTCTCTAGTTCTGTAGTCTGTAGCAACATTAATATCCAAAGTTTCGCTTACAGTTCCTGGCTTCTCGATTTCTTCCAACTCAGTTATTTCATTGTACTCGTGCTCTTTAACCCCCCCCCCCCCACACACACAGCTTACTTACACATTAATTATAAGCAAATGATTTTATTGCTTTAACGCGTTATCAGATCGGTACGACGAAGTCGAGCCTGAATTTAGTTCTTTTCCCTGTTAACGGAGGGCCAGGAAGAGATCTATCAACAAATTAATAAATTCGAATTATAATGAGAATACACTGGACAAACTTTGTTGAAATAGTGGTTTCATGGATCATTGACTGTGAATATTCCGTCAAATTTTCAATCCAGCTCCGATTTGGATATCAAAACAGAAATTTTATCCTTTGAAAGAACGAAGTTGACTTAACCAAACGAAGTATCAAAGCACATTCTTGGAAGGTTTGCGTCATGAAAAATAATACCTACTCTTTTCTCTTTTGTTACGTATATGTGCCCTTCGGCCCCAAAGTCTCTTCTTGCCAGCATCACTTTTTGCGGCATTCCTTTTGCTCGACAAGAACTCGGAGAAAATCTGGATTTCACCAGATACTAAGTGAAAGAGGTACTAGAATCGGCGATATTGACTTAGTAGCACGCCGAATAATGCGGCCACCACTACTACCACATTTGGAAAGTAGCAGATTTCAGTCCTTAACTTGGCTATACGTCAGAACTGAGAATTCTAGTAGCTTACAGGATGATTTTTAAAGTGCGTCTCCTTAGTTAACTACATCGATTTTCCAATGAAAATTTCAACATTTAAAACCAATATTCTATTTCAAATTTTAATACATTTGTTTTTGTTAAATCAAGAGAAAAAGTAAAATTTTAGAAATATAGTTTTCGACCTTTTCTTTCTAAAATGCTTAGATATGTTGAATATTTCATAAGTAGAAATTGAATAATATTTTAGCCACTTATGTGTATAAAATATTTCATTGTTTACGTTTCTCTCGGCTTTACAATTTTTATAGCGTAATAATGTATACGAAGAAAGAAGGAGGGTTGTGGTTATATACGCATGTCAAAGTGACCCATGCAACGCCGCACCTCAAGACCTGGAATCCACCCTTTCAGGCATTGCATCAGAAACCGACATAGTCCGGATGTTAGTTGAATGTACTCTACATTTTTTTATGCAAAGGTGTCATTTGACTTATTTATGAATAGAATTTCGAGACATTTTGTCAGAAATGTTGTCGACCTGGGGTCGCACGTCCAGCTTCCTCAGGGGGTAGCCCCTCCTCAATTTTTCCTCAATAACCTTTCAGCCGTAAGTCACCCTACAAAAGTGTGTATGGAAAAATTAATATACACTAAATTTCACATAAAAACGGCCTCTTACAATTGTCCGTATCTGTTTCTTAAGCCATGTTGGGCAGTACTTCAATACAGGCCTAATGGGAATAAACGTAAAGATTTTGACATTTTTGTGGTCTCACCGAGTTCAGGGAACGAAAGGAAATGACTCTCTCTTGAACTCTTTTCTATACATCTCTATTAACCGATCCCTGGAAATTTTTGTCCTTCTTCCTCTTCTCTTTAAAGATATTTCATTTTGAAATATTAGTGTTTTTCTGCACCTGAGAAAGGGGGTTCAACATTCTTAGAAAATGCAATATGGAATATGGACGTCTCTTTAAGAATTTTAAGCATCGCTGAACTCATTATTTTCCTCTTTGGGCATATGGTCGTGACTTGCGCTATAATTTTTTTTTCATATTCGCAGCGAACAAGTTCTAAGTGAGGATGAATTCCACACTGGAATTAAATTCAGCAACCCTGAAACTCTGTAAAATGACATCAATAATATTGTATTTAATAGCGTATTTAACTTCCACACATTTTCCCTGTATCCTGAAGTATCATAGTTTTCAGGTTCGGGTGACACTAATATGGAAATCTGGATTCAGTAATTTCGAAAACCTGTGGAACGATATTCATATTGTATTTAATGTTGAATTTACCCCTCTTCTCCTAATAGCCTTCCACGTGGTAGGATTATAATTGGCAACCCTAATAACGTGTTGCATTTTATTGAAAATTTGAACTCCAATCTCTGTCATGGTGCCACAGTTTGCAAATTATGGGCAGATTTTATTATCACAAATGAGTTCAGCAACTCGTAAAATCCTGAAAAGGATATCCATACTGCATTTCATGAATATTTGAGCCTCCGTTCCTTCTTAGGTGCCATAATTTTGAATTTACTGTCGAAACCCTTTATCTAAATCAAATTCTCCGACTTCGAAACCTTCATAGCCGATTTTTAAATTTGGTGATTCAAGCTAATAAAAGATGAAAATAGTTTTAATGAGAAAAAACACAAAAAATACAAATTTCAAAATATGGTATCTTAGGAGAGGAGCGGAGAGGGGTAAAATTCCAGGGATTGGTTCATGGAGATGCATAGAAAGGGATTCGAAAAAGATACACACCCATTTAGTTCTCTGAAATCAGTGAGATCACGTTTATGTTTATTTCAAGGCCCGTGTTGAAGTATTGCATTGTATGAGATGGTTTTTGATTCCCCGTTAGGCAGAGGCATTCAAGATTGATACGGAAAATTACAAGAGACCACTTTTACGTAAAATTTAGTGTAGATTAGTTTTGCAGTGCAAACTTTTACAGTGCGACATATTGAGCCAAATCTAAGGAAGGGAACACTTATGCCCCCCTACTCCCTCCCCCCCAGGAGAAGAAGCATGGCAGGAGAAGAAGCTTGACGTCCAATCTTGGCAACTTAAAAAAAATATTTCTTAAAATCCAATTTACAAGTATGCCAAGTGGTACTTTTGTATAAAAAATGCAAGTTACCTTCCATATTATGCAACTAGCATCACAATAAGCAGCGTAATAATTTTCAAAGTGCTCACAAATGGGCACTGTTGCCACATTTAGCGCATTCACCGTATCTGGATAACTTCAGAATTCATTGCGTGTTTCGGCTCTGTTGAAATATTTTCCCTTCTGACTGCAGGTACACTTTTCCAGGCTGCATCACACTCGGTTGTATTTTATTTGATACTCAAACACGCTCCTTCATAAGGTCGTAAAGCTTCGCCGAATGCACGAACCTCACCTATAGTGTCAACACATTACATTATAGACATTTGAAAAACGGAACGGTATTGTATGCTGAATAAATTCTTTCTTCATTTTCGGGGCAAGAGTGAGCGCTGCTTTCATCCTTTGGGATTACAACGCTCAATGCCAAACCGCCCCTCGTTTCTCTCCCTCAACCTGACTAAAATATTCAGCTGTCAAAACTTCAACGTTAATTTTCCCGCGCGTTTTTGTTCAGCACTCGTATACAGATACCTATACGCCAGCTTCACCCGGTCCACTTCTTTATCTCGGGTACAACACGGTGCCATTTTGTAACCTCTGAAACAAGAAAATCACTCGCACAAAAAATAAAAATGTTAACAATACAAAAATGGGTTTTCGCATCGTGGCACTCCTTTTTTAATCGACTTAATACGATGATAACACCGATATAAAAAGTACTCGTATCATATTTTCCACCCTGTGCCGTGCAATGATGAACTACTCTTGCAATTTCATTTTTTTCTCTCCGCTCGTTTCAAAATTATTATTAAAAACATACGCCAGCATTGTTATTCCAGTTCCACACCCGTTATCGAATGTTGCCGGTTTGAAGGTTTCATTTTAATTATTTTTCGCGTCTTCCGGGATACGAGTTGCTTTTTTCAATTCCAGCGAAAGGGTGAAAAAAAAATCATGTTCGTAAAAAACTAAACGCGATATTCGACGCGGTCAGTTCGGTGCAAATTTTATCTGCGTGAGAAACAGGGAAAAAAAAAGAACAAAACAGAAAATAAGCACTGCGGTGTAAATTTTGGCGAGCCTGGTGCTTCAGTTGGACGTCTATGGCGTGAACACTCGATCACAGTCAAACCCAATTTACCGAGTTTTCCGTTTTCTGTGGGCCGGCATTTCGGCATTTCGCAATCGTAGATATTCCTTTTGTTCGATTCGAATCTAATTTATTGTGGTTTGTTCGCCTCCGTTTGTAATTACCTTTAATTACGTTTCCATTACGAAAAGTAGTGTAGGTAGGCAACGATATGCTATTCGAACTAATTCTGCCAAGTTTCTTGTTCCGCAAACTTTTCGCCCCGATATTGAGGCGAGGTAAACCAAACCGTCGAGTTCCACTTCCTTAATTCCGAATAATTCGTTTTGATTGTTTACTTGGAACAGCAAGTTGAATTATTGATGTCGCAGCAGCTCAGCAACAACGCGAATTCGCGAACGTCGAATTTTCGCTGCTTCAACTTTAATTATTCCGATTACGTGGTGGAGCGTGGGAGACAGGAAGACACGATGCGCTGGCAGGAGAGTCGAAATAGGCGTCAGCCATGGAAATTTCCCATTTTATTTCCGCCAACATTTCGAGATTGACGGATGAAATGAAAAATATCACGAATTCTTCAGTTTTGCCCACCTGAGACCGGATCCATGAGGGCGTGCCTCTCCCACGTACGCGGGTACGCGTCCCCGTTCTTTCCGCTCATTAAATAGGGCTCTTCAGAGGACAACTGCCCACATTGTAGCAGAAGCAGATTACAGGATCGCAACCACCTGCTGAACTGTGATGCAAGGAATACTCATTTCTAATTTTATTCTCAACCCGAGATCTGGAATCCGCACTTTCGAGCATTACCTAGCTCTTAGGGCTGTCTTAGACCTCTTCGCTTCTTGCTGAAAAACGGGCCTAGGTCGAAATGTAGCGAGTTGCTACATGGACTCGAACGTGGGACCTCCGGATTCCGAGACCAGCACGCTATCTACTTGGCCAGCCAGACTGGCGAGCCTCTAATTGAGTCATTATCCTGAAACTGAGAATATTAAGGTGGCATTCATTTTTTCCTTTTTCTTTCTTCTTCTTTGTTAGAAAGCCGCCTTCCCCATCATATTAAGTTAATATCAACAAGTTTACAGAGTAAGAGCTACATCAAAATTTAGAGGGGAGAACGACTTCTTTTTAGGCGACGATAGACGTTGTGTCTACGGCGACATCCACGACTACGGACAAAACAGTTTCAATAATTTCCTTTTCCAGGGAACTTTTGAAAACTGTGCCAGCACATATGCCACTGACTACCATCAGGCACCTGAATAGTGTTTAGGGATCAAAACTGTATCAGTATTGCCCTTTATTGTGCTGAAAAATATATAACACACATATCTTTGCTCCAGTCAGATTGACCACGACGATGAACTGAAAACCTTGGTAACAGAACTTTACGGCAACCCTCCTGGTAATATAAAGTCCATGGCAGTAAACTGGACTTCTTAACATACACTTCCAGTCCTTCTGAATAATAAATCCACTTTATTGAGAAAAAACAATTTGAAACAAAAATTGAAAAAAATGTAACAGGCATTGGGACAACTCCTTATGTTTTTTCCATCTGAATGATGGTAATTGTTCTATCGAATGAACTGGATTGATGGAATTTACTGCAAGTGTTATTATGTAACCCAAAATATCCCCCCACCCCAAAAGAAAATCGAAAGTTAGGGTTCAAAACTTGCTGGTGACGAGATATTCTCAGTTCCAGGAGAATGATCCAATTAACATAGTGTACCTATGGAGTGTTGAAAATCTGAACCTGGATACGGCTAAACGCATGTGTGAAAAATGAATTGGCGAAATATGCAGATGAAGCGTGTAGCATTTTATGTGGCTGTGTGGTATAGAAAAAGGCACGCTGTTACTTCTTATGCTCCATTAGGGTTGTAGGGTTTTGCGTCTGAGGATGTCTTATTGATTTACACGTGAGAATTATGAACTAGGGTTCGTTTAACTCACATCTAACAATAGTGGGTAAAGATTAAGGTATCCTTAATTTTTAATTATTCGATAATTGAAGCGATGATCCGCCTCTATGCAGAAACAATGAGCGAGGAGCAAGAAGACATTTTGCTCTCGAAAAAATTAGGGAAATTTTAAGAAGAATTTTCTTCTTCAGGCGCTGTATCCGATGACGGACATGTGCGATCGCGGTTTCTGATGCACGACTCTCTTGGGCAGGTTAATTCGGGGTAGTTTGCCGTTGTTTTTCCGACGATTCTGTAGCGTTACAGTTTTCCTTCTCTGTGCAGAGGAGTGTGCAGCCGCAGTTCGTTTACTAGCCACGTGTTTCACGAAGTTGAGTAAGCTGCTTATGACGTATACACACGCACACACAGTACCAATCTTTCTGATCTGGTTGTAACACGCCTTGTTCGTGTAAGATGGCGGGGTTTGCAGGACGCGATAGGTTTCCATCTCGATTGATACTGTAGTCGCAGTGTCCGCTAGGTTGTTTGTGGGGATATTCGAATATCACTGGCTTTCCGGCGTTGGTGGGACTCGAACCTGAGACACAAGGATCGCGAAGTAGGCACGTTACCACTTGGCCACACAGCGACCAGGATCAGTTGGCAGAATTAAAGAAGCGAGGCCTTCTCCCCCCCCCCACCCACCCTGATAAGTATAATCTTATTATAAAGGTTGTCTATTTAACCAAGGCTATCTGGCTTAAAAGTTCGCTTTGACCATGTTAAAACAGTGAAGATTATTTTTGTCCATTGAAACGTTAATACAATATGTTGGAAAAGCTCAATCGATCAGTTGTCATTTGTTCAAGTTTGGTACTCCAAAAATTTACTTTCGTTACTTCCTTGCATTGATATCTTGTATACCTACGTATTTATAATTCCGAACTAATTTAGCGTGGTAAATAACTAACTGTGACATTATTATCACCAAAAAGCTAAATTTTATTGAGCTTTGATCCCCCATTTCAAGGACGCTGAAGTGTAATTAGTATCATCTGAAAAAATTCCTTTCTGCTAACGGACGATCAGATCTGTTCCTAGGGGCTCAGCTCCCTCCCCCTCGTCGAATTTTTTTCTTAATAATAATGCTATTTCACTTAAATAACAATTATTTGTTAATTTTATGTGTGTACTTGTGTTTTTCTACACACGTCGTGAGGTAATGAGAAGACATTTTTAACTTCATTTTTCCCAAACACATTTTCAGGAAACGTAGCTCTTTCTGCTTTTAACACTTACAGCTTTTCTTTTAAATTAGTTTTCAAATTCTTCTCAGTTGGCAGACATGCCAAACAAAAGCGCATGACACTAATTTCAAAAACTCATATTATGTGGTCGTGATAAGTAAAGAACGAATTGATGGGTAGTTTTGAAATTTATATGAGAGGAAAGTCTACACCTGAGAGGTAGATGTGTAGTGTGGAGAAGTAAGGGGGATGCTGAACGTTCATTCAGGTGGCCTATTATCTTCCCAGTCTTCCAGTAATTTCGATTATAAGCGTATCTATCATTTCAAATACATATCATAGTTATTCTAAGTATATGTTGCTATAATATATTTATTGATTATTTTTACTATCAATTATAAATATTGATGTAGGCCTTGATTACTTGACTATTAATTCATCAATCATTATTTTCAACTATCTAAATACTTATTATTTTGATTATCGATATATCAGCCAATTAAATTGTTAGTGTATCGATTTTTTGAATTAAATATGACTTATGTTGATTATTATTGATATATCGGTTATTTTGGTTATTCTTATGATCATCGATATACTAATTATTATTTCAATTATCAATATGCCATTAATTCTGATCATCGACACATTGATCAGTTTGATTGCTAATGTAAGTATAAATTATTTTGATCATTGATATATCAGTTACATTCAATACTGGTACACAAGTTAATTTTATTATTGATTTATCAGTGATTTGTACTGCTAATATATTAATTATTTTGATTATTATTATGTTGATTATTGATATCTCGACTATTCTAATTGACAATTATAACAGTTATTCTAATTATTGATGTAAGGTAGGTGAGCCCAAATTCAAGGTTGTGGCTCTTCAGGCTTTCGTATAACTGTTTTCATTAAAAAATTTTTTTGTTAGTCGTCGACTGAAATATCTATGAATTGGTTATCTTTAAATTTTTCTTCACTGCTACACGCCCTTCAGATCTTCCTCTGGAAATACCTTTTTTTCTTTCAAAACTTAAGGTTCAGCGCACAAAAGTCCTAATTTAAAACCTAATAAAGCCCAACCTAAAGCCTAATGGGGCTTGACCTGAAATTCGGTAAAATAAAAAGGGAAGCATACTTTAAATAGAAATTTATAAGTAAGTTACAAAATTAAGTTATAACTGCAATGATAAACAAGTTACAGCTGAAATGATGCACAATTGATTTTACTAGATTGAGCCTTATTACGAGTATCGTTATTTTTCTTAAACATCACATACTTGGGTTTCAAATTTCTCAAATTTCACTTTTCTGGCACTGATCGTTGATCAACTACTACTACAACAAGCATCCAACGTTTGCTTTCTAGATAAATTCCATTTTACCAACATAATAAATCCTTGAAGTTACTCAGGAAACATACTGGAGCACTTTTTTCGTTTTTGAAAAAAATATCAGTCGCCGTAGACTGTTATCATGATAAAAACAAGTGAACAGAGTTGCCACATGATAAAAGTACAAAATTTTGCTGTACATTGTACTGCAGTCTGAAGCGTAGCAGCCATGATCGATACATTGGGCCTTATTGGGGATCCGAGTCTTCTTGGACTCACCTACCTTATCAGTAGTATTATTCTGATAATTTATTATTTATTTTTATTTTATTTTACAGCCTTACTAACAATGTACATATATAATTTACACGAACGTTAGTGCGCCCACAAGCGGGCATAGGCCTCCCCTACCCTTGTCCAGCTGGCCCTGTCCCTTGCCCCCTCACTCATAATCTCCCCGCAATATTTTTCAGTTTGTCTTTCCGTGGGGTCCTCCTTCCCTCCTTTGGATACCAGCTTAATACCCTTTCTCCCCATCTTTCCCTCCCATCTCTAATAATGTGTCCCGCGTAATCGAATAATTTCAGTTTTTTGGCTCTATATCTACCATCCTTCGCTTCGGTCTTATTCCTGATTTCCGAATTCCTTTTCTTATCTTTCAGTTTTAAGCCCCATAGTGATCTTTCCAAGGCAATCTGTGTTTTTGCGGTTTTTAAGTTTTGCGACTCTGTTGCGCCCAGGTATGTCAGTATTGATAAAGTACAGCTCTCTAAAATTCTTAGTTTTGTTGTTGTTGGCATCCTACTCTTGTACACTTGTTTAAGTGCCCAGTAGCTTTTCCAAGCTTGTGCCCTCCTTATATTTAGCTTCTTCTCTAGGCTATCCTTGAATGAGATTGTTTGCCCCAAGTACACGACTCTCTCTACCACCTTAATTCTTCCTGTACTTAGCCTAATTTTCGGCTCGGGCATCTGATTCGTGATCAAGATCATCTTATCTGCGTTGATTTCCAGTCCTATCTTCCGGCTTTCTCGTTCCAGCTCCTGGGCCATTTGTTGGAGTTCCTCTTCGTCCTGTGACATTAACGCAACGTCGTCTGCGAAGCTCAAGTTATTTAGCCAGACTCCGTCGATCTCTTGTTCCTTCCTGTTCCAATCCAGTTTCCGAAAAACGTTTTCTGGAAGATTGTTGAACATTATTCGGATTAGTGATACATTATTTTGTGTATCGATTATTTTGAGCGGTAACCTCATTGTTTAGATTATTGATGTAACGAGTATGTAGATTACTGACGTATTGAACAAAATTATTAGATAACTGCGACGAAAGTTACTCTAATTATTTACTAAAAATAATGAAACAATTTTTTTTTCTTTAAAAAATCAGCCTTTCTCCCGCGATTAGCAGCGTCAGATATTTTTTTAAACATTTTTTTCTCCTTTATTCTTAACCCAATTCCTCTTCTTGTCCTTTGTCTAAATGAGTTCTGAGAGAGTGTTAAAGAGGCATCATGAGTTCTCGCAGGGTTTTAACGAGAAATATAACCATTCGTGGCAGAGTTTGAAAAATTCTCAGTGAATATTACTATATAACGTTTTCAGGAATCCTGACGGAGTCCTAACGAGTTTTAATTACACTGTGTAGAGTCTTGACAAGTCTCGGTGAGTGAGAAGTTAGTTTCCAGGAGTTCTAAGTTGTTTTTCTGCGTCTAATTTTAACGGTACAGAATGTTAACGGATCTCAAAGTGAATCACAACAGTGTCTGATAAAATCTAATTGAGTCTTAATAAGCTGAATAATCTTTTTCTAAGTTTATGCGAACTATTTTTCCCAGTTAGTACATCATGATGCTTTGTCTGGCGAAAATATTAATGGCTTTTGAAAAACTAGAGTAAATAAAAGTTTACTGCTGATACCCTCCTCCTCACCTCCGTACATTCTCACGGTACGCTAAGTCTGAAATTTAAGAGAGCAATGAGCTGAACACGGTATTTTCGTTCTCAAAATTCAGGGTTTGGTTTGCTGATGACCGCGGACTACCCAGGCGACACTTTTATTAGTTTTAAGTGTTACCTCAGTCATAAATTCAGTATCAAATTGTTCAGGGATGGGATGAATTCAAGACACACGGTATATTTATTATTATTATTTTTTTTTTCACTTTTTCAATTTTGACGAGCACAGAAAACTTCTGCCAATGAAGAACGGAAAAATCTGAGGAATCCGGTGCTAACAAATGTGAAATAACTTCTTCTTAGACTTCATCCGATTCATTAATTTCATTTTCTATCCTTCTTTTCCTCAAATCGATATCAGTTTTCGACGCTGGTCGAAATACCTAGGGAATATAACTTCTAGCAGAATGAATAACACCACTAGGCCTGCTTTATCAAACTCCTAACGTGATACTATGTTTATTTTCAAACGAGAAAGAAGGAGAAAATCTCGTGAACGAATTTTCACCGTTATATACGAATGAAGAAGAAGGGAAAAAAAAGGAGAGGAAGAGAGATATCTCAGTATATACGTAGAGAATTCAGACTGTGTCAACAACGATAAGGATTTCAAAAATTTTCTGTTGGATTTTAGCATTACTGAAATAGAAAATTAAAATAGAATCCTCTTATTTATAAACGGGCTCAAGAGTTTACTGGGAAAAAGCGTAGAGAAAAATTGCTCTACGCAACGTTCCGTCGACATAAAATTTTATTCGTATCTCGAGTAAAGGATGTTTTACGTGTTTAAAATGTCAACATTATTTGCGTTCGTACGAATCGCATTTTAACGAATTAGTAACTCGCAGAGGGGAAGGGTATCGAGTTTCCAAATCGATTAGGGCAAATAGAAAAACCGAATATGTTGCGTACACTTTAAAGAGGACAGGGTTCCATTTTTAATCAATTTTTTGGTTGTGGAGAGGGGGGCGCCACGAACCCAACCAGGGAAAGCTGATCCTGTAATATGTCATTCTGGATACTTTTTTGTTTTCCCACTTTCTTGGTATCCGAATCTGGAAATACTAATCGTGTTACTGCGCCAAATGGGGGAGGCGGTATCAAAGTAGGTTGGATTTTGAGAGTAGATTATAAACCCAAACTTTTAGGGTGCTACCTGAAGAGATTTATTTCAAATAATTAGCGTTATTTCAAGACGATTATCGATCTACAGGTTTTCGAGGTTGCTGGATTCTCAGTTGGCAGAAAAAGATGCAGAGATGAGGTTTTTCTCTCTCTGATATTATTTATCTGATACAATTAAGAATAAAGTTAAGAGAAGAATATCCGAATTAGGGACATACCGAAGAGTGTCTTCTCGGGAAGGGGGGGGGGTAAAAATTGAGAAAGTCTCATGCAACTTACTCAACTCAGAGTTACCGAGTATTAAAGCAAAAAAATAAACCTTTTGACCTGTTGAATTTTTCCAACTGACTCAACTCAGAATTCCCAAGTATCAAAGCAAAAGAAGAAAAACCTTTTGTTGGGTTTTCCCAACTTCTCAACTCAATTCCCCAGTACCATCAAGGTAAAAAAAAAACCAAAAAACTTCTAACTTGTTGGATATTTCCAACTCGCCTGACTGAAATGGTAAAATTTCCCCCAACTGTTGAGTAAAAAATTCCTACCGGGGGAGGAGTTGTCTCCCCCCTGTCGGCACGTCTCTGATCCGAATATGAAAACGTATTTAGTTTACCATCAGATGAAGTGTACATTTTTTTCTTTTGTTCTTTGCCTCTTTATTGTTCATCAGCCTTCCTTTCAGTCCCAGCAAAAATTTCTTCCAATGTTACTCGGATTTCAAAGATTTAGTCTCTTTCTACCCAAATTTGAAACTTCACGTAAGATGAGCTCATTTCCAAAGATTTTTGTTTGTTGCTCTCAAGCATGAAGAAAGAATCTTTTATAAAAAACAAAAACAAAAAAACTTCAGATTAGTGCAGTTACACTCTGATATTAGCTGCGAGGGCGAGCTCTTCATAAAGCCACTGTCAGTTCTCCCTCCTGACAGAAAATAAAACAGGTATTTTTATGTCAGTTATCATGGCATCCTGACTGTGAAACAAAAAATTACTCTCAAAATCCTTGATCAATCGATGGATTGATAACTATATTGAAATAATGAGTATTGAACCGTAATTTCCTTTCACTGAACTCCAAGAAGTTGGATGCAAGAACTACTTTAAAGATCAAATTCAGCAACTTCGAAGCAGCTCTTTGAGTCGAATACCACCTCGAAATAATGATTACTTTTGGTCTAAACCGTCGAAAAAAAAAAATAAAAAATACTCTCAGTATCGAATCCAACGATTTCAGCAATTAATGAATCAATAATAAACATCTTTTAATGATCGCAAATATGTAGCGTTAATTCCTTTTGGTTCCACTACGAGAAGTTAGATGCAAGAATTATTCTCAAAATCGAATTCAGCTACCTTAAAACACTGTAGACTGAATGCCACCGTGAAATAATGATTTTTATTGCGCCGCCTTTGATATCACCCCCATGCAGTTGGATTTACAAAACGTCTTCATTTGTTGCGGCCTCAGAAATCTATAAATTGACTTTCTGTACGACTTTTGCACCATCTCTCGTCAGTTTGAATCCCTCGCTTCCCTAAACTATCAACATTAGCGCAAATAGGGGGCCCATCCCTCAAAAAATTTGAAACTAACAGAGGGAAGAAGAGGTGGAGCTAGTTTTTGGCCCTATACGCTCAGGCAGGCAAAGTAAACTTTTCTCGCCCAAAAACACGAAAACACTGTCTTATAAATTTTCACCCATAAATAGGATGATGGAAACATGCAATGAAGTCGTGGGTAAGGAGACAGATTGGGGCATATTAATGTAGAGACAAGAATTGGCTACAGGAGGCAGATTCTCTCACTCCCCTAACAATTAGTCGGATTCGCTATTCGAGGAAAGGGGAGGATTGGATGGTGAGGGTGAAAGTTGGCCCGGCAGTACGGCAGATAAAATTTAAGCTTCTGTTTTTGGTTTATTTGTTTTTTTGTAGGTTTTTGTGTAAGATAAGAGCTTAAATTAACATGAAGTGTAAAAAGTCACAACATTTCTGTAATTGAACAATAGTTCGTAGAAATGTTTCAAATTAAATGTAAATTAAATTAAATTATCGAAACCTGATGTTCGACGATACTCGCTCTGTGAGCCAAGTGTCATCGTAGTGGTTCAGTCACGTGGCAAGTCTTTCAGCGTCCATTGATTTTTGATTGGTGTTTTTCTGTTTGCCTCCTCTCTTCCATTTTGGGAAAAATAGAAATACCAGTTGTTCATTCTATCCATAAAGGAAAAACAAGTCATCTGCTTCGTCCGGAGAATTCTCTTGAATTCATTCAGAAACCGTTTCGAACATTTCGTGGAGGAAATTTTTGACGACCAAATTTGCCGTTTCCGAGTCTAACCCGCGAGGATCTAAAAAGAAGTTGGAACAGCGTGCCGAGAAATTCATTTGTTCCATAATCAGGATACATGTTAGTTTATTGCCCATAAAACTTAAGGACTGTCCTAAGTGATTATTTTCTTTGTTTCGCCCATGATCACGACCGAAAGCCATTACCCAAAAATGGGGACTCGGGATTTTCGAAACTAACTGGGGCATTTTGCGTTAAAACTCTCGTTGAAATAAATCTAATTCTCTCATTTCGGTCATTTCATCGAATGTGATTATCGTCCGCGAGAAAAAGTACGCACCATGTGTACGAAAATCCATCGGAGACCATTTCAAATACATCGCATGGCGTTTGTTCGTTAATTTGGGAATTTAATTTCGCCGCGCCTAAATTAGCGAACCGTAAACGTTGATGTTTTCTTTTTTTTTTGCTCTGCCCCCTGTCCTTGTCTCACTCACCCCTCAGCTGATTCACCGTGTGTGTATTTTCTGCATCTGCGTCCGCATGCGTTGAAATGCGAGTGAGTGCGTTCGACGTCGACTGCGATCAATTGACGGAATTTATTTACTTTTTGAAATACAAGTGAGAAGCGGAATCCACGATAGGCCGGTAGACGGGAATTATTCTGGTCCAGTGATTCCCACTGGGTCCATTCTTTCTGTCCACTTCTAATGGAATGTATTTCCTTTCGACTCTTTTTTTTTTCAAGCTCTTTTTCTACGCTTGTTTTGTTTCTCGGCACCTCGTATCTTCCGCGAAAAAGCACTAAGATTGGTGCAGGCAGACATTTCGCTTAACAATATTTTGTAAACATTGCCTGTAAACTCGTTCGATATCCGCTTCGGTGAGCCCGCGTGCACACATTCGGTGCCAACTTTCATTACGAGGGTTCCTGAGAGGGTATGAAGGGAAAATATTCTACGAGAGAAAAAAAAACGAGGAAAAGGAAATTTTCAAGAACAAAGAAACTTTTACAAATCTGATTTTACCGTGAAGAAATTCGTTAACGCTGCCAGAAAAAAAGCAGCATGCTATCCTTACATAATCCACGGTGAAGATATGTACCTACTTTTTAGGCATAGTTACTGCACGTATAAGACGTAAAATTGTTTTATTCATTCGTGTCTTGAACCATACATATTGAAAATTAGGTTGGGAAAAGATGCTAACTAGTTCGTGTAAGATTTCGATATAACTAGATGAAAACTAATTTACCTATTATTATTAGATTTGTGCCAGACAAGAATATCAATTGGGCGGCGAACGGTGTGTTTGCCTACACTTCACATATGATGGACTAAAGGATATAGTCCTCTCCTGTTGTATGAGAACATTGACTTTGCAGTTACAGTAGACTTCCGATTATCATACTAAAATCACAACCTCAATCTTTACCACAGCTAATGATGATGAAGCAGAACTGGTAGGAAAAGCGTCAGTACATAATACATATTGTGGATCCTGACAATGCTTTTTCAACGCTAGAAAAGTCACTGGTGTTTGAAAAACAACAGCTAGCAATCCTTTTTAGCTTTTTTTGACATGGATATGTCTACTGGCTGGCACTCCCATCCTATTTCCGACCGACACAAATTCTGACCGACACGGAATTTTTGATTCCAGTCCAGTTCACAGTTCAGTTCAGTGGTCCACATTTCCGTGGAAATTATTTTTCCTTCTAGCCCTGTGCTTATTGATCTTGATCTTTGCTGCGTAAATGCATTCTTCAGCCGATTAATTTGCAATGCTTGAAAGTTTGACATCTTTTACAGCCACGGGTATACTTGAGCGAAAACTGTAACGCTCCCCCCCCCCGACACGTTCGACGGTCCGCTCGACATTCTTCCAGCCGTGTGCTCATTGATCTTGATCTTAGCTGCGCAACTGCAATCTGCAGCCGTGTTGTTAATAGAAATTTCCATGAACTTTTTTTTTTTAATTATGGTATGATACACTCCTGTTACTATGATGTTATATTACCGAGTATACTTCAGCGAAAACCGTGTTTGTACCAAACGTTACACTCCCCTGACATTTTTCCAGCCATTTGCTCATTGATCTTGATCTTTGCCGCGCGACTGCAGGCAACAGCCGTGGATCCGATTCGGACAACGCAGCCTGTGTTGTCAAACGCCGAACGCTAGCGTAAATGGCAGAAATTAGTATCCACCTTTACCCATTCTCCTCTGTTGTTTACCTTTTTTTTCCCCTTTTTATTGATAAAAAAGCCAAAACACCATTTTTTTAAATATTGATTTTTTGTATAAAATATCTTATCACGTAACGTATCTGATTAAATAAAAATTTTTTCTCTATTTCTCAATGTTTTTGTATCAAAATGACTTGTTTTCAAGTTATCCGCCCTACCTTCAGTCCCAGTTAGGGCCAATAATCGGGAGCATACTGTATATCATACAAATTTAACAGATTTATTATACACACTGTACCAACATTCTATATTCTGATAACTTTCTCACAGTGGCGTAGCCAAGGGGGTGAGTGAAGGGGGCGAATGCCTTCCCCTCCCAAGGCACCTAAAATTGAATGTAAAATATGCAAAAGTGAGCAATTTTTCGCCTTTAAAATACTTCTTTTGGAGAATTTCTGCTCGAGCAGTAATTTTACTTTCATTTTCATAAAATGGTCTTCTAATATTGGCGATTTTTTAAAAATATTTCAATTTTCGACTTTTTCTCCCTTGAAAATCTTACTCCCCCTCCCCCTGGGGAAAATCCTAGCTACGCCGCTGCTTTCTCAAGAAGGGAAATATGTACCATGGAGGCAATAACCCCACGTATGAATTCTAAAAGAGGAGGACACAACACTGTCATGACCGGGACCTGATTTACGTGAAATGTAACGGAGAGCCCTTGATCTACAGGGTGGCCACTTTCCTGGAAAACTGGAAACCGTGGAAAAGTCAGGGAAGTTTTTCAGCCAGGGAAAAGTCATGCAAAATTCACGGAGTTTTCAAAAACTAAATTCTGAATAAAATTGCGTGGTTTGGAAGTATCGTGGTGGTTGGTACCTATGTTTATATTTCTACTCGTATATTTAGATGATTTTTGTTAATCTATTGGTTGAAAATGACGGTACGAAAAATTGAAAAAAAAATTTAGTGACAACACTGATAAACTTACAACCAGTAGGCTTACTCGTTGAGAAAAATTGAGAAGTGGATCTGGAAAAATCAGGGAAAGTCAGGGAAATTCATAACTGAAGAAAAGTGGCCACCCTGATCTAGTTCTCCCGGTCATCTCTTGCATGCCAGGAGCATAGTCTTTTGACAGGTCTAGGAGAAATAACCGCGAGGGAATTTACCGCGGAAAGTAATTGAACACAGTCAAATAACTGCGGGGTAAATTCCTCGCCGGAAAATTAATCAACAAATACTCGACAGGTGAATTAACCGCAGGAGGAATAATAAATCGCAGGACAATCGCATGATGATTTTTCATGTTTCGTACGCACGCTAATGACGAATGCATTATCTCATTGTATTCGAATACGTAAAAATTGGTTCATTTCAGAAAATGCTGATGTCTGGAGGAGGCTTAGAAAGTTCGATGAAATGAGACAAGAGGAGACTAGTTTTAGCGAGTCCTAAAATGTTTGAAACAAGTATGGAAGAATTCTAAAACAGTTTTAATAAAGCTTTGAAAAGCCTTAGTCAAGCATAGCCGAGTCATTGAAAATCGTCCACAAATTTAGTTAGAACAGTTTAAGCGGGTCTCAAAGAGGTCTGGGTGAGTTTAAATATTTTCTTAATGACAACTGAATATTTTCAGCTCGTCTTAGCGACCGCTTAACTGATTGGTACGTATATAGGGATACAAGCAAAAAATTCTTTAAAAATGGCCACTCAGTCGAGAATCCGCGAGAAATTGAAAAAATTTGGTAACATATTTAGAAAGTATTTTCAATTTTATCCTCAACAAGAAAACATTCAGAGACGCAGATCGTTCAAAAATATTTTGGACTCTCTTCTGATTCTGTTACCATTTTAGGGCATAAAAATGATTAAATTACTCAGTAGAGGAAGGTGGAAAGAGGGGGGTATGAAATTGTTCAATTTTTACAAGTTTTCAGTTACCTCCCCTAGTCTCCCAGGACTGCTTCTTGGAACCGTCACTGTTTCTCGTATAAAATTCGTGGTACACAACAAAATGTATCATTCTAGGACCTACGAATTTATTTTTCTCTAATTTCTCTTATTCGACGTGAAAATTTTGTGGGAAAAAATCTCAGAAACTATTGAATCAATTGATTCCAAATTTTGGTATATTAATGGAGAAGTACTCGAAGTTGTTAAAATAAGCTTTTGAAGGCAATCGGTCGAGCCGTTCGTGAGTTTTCCTTGAGGACAAAATTTGTGGCACAAAAATCTCAGGAACTATCGAATCATTTGATTCCAAATTTTGGTACATTATAGAGAAGTACTCGAAGTTGTATTGGTGAAAGTTTGATAACAATCGGTTGAGTCGTTCACGAGTTTCCTCAATTTAAGTTCAGCATAAGAAGCGCAATTTTGTGGGAAGAAAATCTCAGAAACTATTGAATCAATTGATTCCAAATTTTGGATATATTATGGAGAAGTACTCGAAGTTGTTAAAATAAGCTTTTGAAGGCAATCGGTCGAGCCGTTCGTGAGTTTTCCTTGAGGACAAAATTTGTGGCACAAAAATCTCAGGAACTATCGAAAATTTGATTCCAAATTTTGGTACATTATAGAGAAGTACTCGAAGTTGTATTGGTGAAAGTTTGATAACAATCGGTTGAGTCGTTCACGAGTTTCCTCAATTTAAGTTCAGCATAAGAAGCGCGAGGCGACTTATGTACTCGATGTTGTTTGGGATTTAATTTATACGAAATCGAATTTTGATAGCCGCGTAGTTCTGTTGTATTATACAAATGTTTCGGTCTTACACGTTTCCCGCCTTGAATGTATCGATTTCAAATTTATAACGAACTCTAATTTTGATAGCCGGGTATTTTATATTTTTATAATACTATTCCCTGTCGAGAGTTACGTTTTTTAAAACGTGAATGGCCTTAAACATTTCAGCCGAATACCACTAGTCCTTGTCGACATTTGCGTTTTTAAAACGTTAACGACTTAAAACGTGTCGACAGTGTCTTGATTTCGCGAGGAACGAGCGAAGCGAGTTCCGAGTACTTTTCGCTACGACTGCGAGGAACGAGCGAAGCGAGTTCCGAGTGCTTTTCGGCCGAAGGCCGAAAAGTCGGTACTCGCTTTCGCGAAGCGAAAAGCAGTTTTTTTCTTTTGCTGCATTATTTTAATTAAGTCCTCAGTGGTGAACTACGTCACGTTCGGTGATTTATTCCTCGACTAGCTTACCATGCGGTCAAGTTTATAGCGATGAATGTGCCCCTTGGTGAACTATCCAAGGATGAATTCATTCCACGGTAACTTAACCGCGTTTAATTTCCGTGGTAAATTCACCGGCGGCCAACGGTCCGGATTCCCCTTTTCACTGTTGATGTAAATTTCTTTTAATCAGACCCAATTAGAAACGATCAAACTCGGCCCGAAACAATGGAAAAGTTTTTGATAGAATAAAAGAAATAATATTCTACCACAGCTGACAGGAACTATTGAGTATGACCATATTTGAATTGACTGAAGCCAATCCTAACAAAACACTTACAAAAGTGATCAACTCCGAATAAAAATGATGAAAATACTAACAATGACCTATTCTAACCAGAACTGATGAAGGGCAATCATAGCATCAGATCCATAATTTACTCGTAGAATTGAATTCAGCAACTTTAAACAGCAATAAATGAAATACAATCTCAAAATTATGATATTATTTAGCCGGAATCCATTTGTTGGGACCCTGATTGGTCGGACATAAAAACTGCCTTCTAAATTGAATTCAGTGACCTCGAAGACCTATAAAGTGAATGCAGTTTCAATATAGTGAAAATTATTTAGCCGTAACCCCCTGCAGTGGGACTAGAATCTCTTGATAGAATTCCAATGTATCGGATCTAAAAACTATTCTCGAAATTGAATTCAGCAACCTCGGAAACTTAACTACCATGTTGCAATCTCCAACGCTTCAACTTATTCCCCCCCCCTCCCATCGCTTGAGGTCACTGATATATATCGCGGAGTTGATCTAGATTTTGATTATATTATCGACCAACGTGAAAGTTCATACCTCTCTACCTCCTTAATGGCCATGAATTTTTTTTTTTAAATTTCAAAACTCAATGTTTTGTTGTTGTTGTTTTTTTTTCATTTTTTTTTTTCAAATACATATGTATGAGAAAAGGTAGTCAAAAACACCATCTAATAATATTATCCAGTCAAGCTGAAATTTTCACTAGTGTACCTTTCAGCCAAGTGGAACGATAAATCACCCAGTACTTCTTTAAGTAAAAAACACAAATTGGTTTAATCTGACCGAGAAATAACAAACCAGAAAACGATAAGCACCATCCAATTTGGCGGAAATTAGCCAAGAAGGACCAAAAATAACCGGAACCAAATATAATCAATATGGCGACCCAAAATGGTAAAAAATGTCAAATGAAAAACTTTAAACAAATGAAACTTATCAGACAAGATCTATCCCCCATATCTTACCAAATTTACCAAAAAGTATGAAAAAGAATGGAGGCAGACCTGGCCGGAGGCAAATCATAGGGAACAAATGTTCCGTATTCGAGTGTTTACAAAGGAACCAGACATTTTCCTGCATGTTTTCTTTCTTTTCTTCTCTCCCTCGTTTTTGTCATATTTTCCCAGAATCGCTCTGCACCCGAGCGCCCCCTTGGTTCTTTAGTGGAAATACAAGTCCTAGAGTCGACCACAAAAATTAGTGATGTCAATCATTTACTCGATCAAAAATGATCTATCACGATCATCTCGATAAGACTCGATCTTTTTCGATCATCGAGCTCAGGGCGATCATAAGAGACCATTGATAGATAAGCATAAGTTCCTTTCTGTTAACGACTTCTCTGAATACAGAAATTAATGCGTTTTTTAAAAGTTGACTTAGAAAAGGACCTAACAGAGAATGTTTTTAAATATTTTCTGTTTTTGATAAACATTTTTATATTTTGTAGCCAAGACAGTAGAGAGGAGAGTGCATTCGGACTTGAACCTAAGTTGCATATGTAGGCAGCACTGTCAGTATTTTCATCGTATTCTTATCAGTTTGGGATGATCTTCGACGCATTTCGATCACCCCGAACTTGATAACACAATAAAAAATATAACAAATCACAATTTGAATTTGTATAAGTTAAGTGATAATTTATTATATTAAATGAAAGAACGAAATATTATGATTTTTGTGATGGAAATGAATATCTGTCTGTTATATGCCTCTGGGTACTTGATATTGTAGTTTGTGATCGATCATGGTTTTTGTAATGATCGACATCACTAACAAAAATGGTTTACTATCTCGAAATTCACAAGTCTAGTTCTAATCTCATGACATTGTGAACTTCATTTAACGTGTTTCGCTCAGCGGAATTCCCTGAAAATGGTCGACTTTTCAATGAGAGGTAATAGCTTCGTTTTATTGTTCAAAATTAGACTTCTCAGTCAGCCTCGTTTCTATTAGCAATACTTATCCTCCAGTTGATATATTTTCTCAAGTTTTTACGCTGGATTTTCTTTTTTAAGCCAACGGCAATATCGTAACTTTTTAAGTTGAAAGCCTCCCTGCTTCTTCTTCGGCAGCGATCGAGTGTCATTAAATATGATAGTCTCCGTAGAACATCCTCGGCGAAGGGGCATTCATTTGTCGAGAAATTGGAAAGAATAAAATTTGCTCTGAATTTGGGGAAAAAAATGCCTTTAAGGTAGGAAAATAACGCATAAAATTCCAAGTACCACTTTGGTACAAAAGAAAATATAAAATTTCGCCGATGGCTTCAAAAGTTGAACTATACCTTGTATTTGGCTCTCATCCACCGGGTACATTTGTTGTGTTCAGTCACGTTTTGCTCCTGCCCTCGGGATGCGGTTAATGCAGTTATCGTAATAACCGCGATCTTTATGAAGATACATTTTTTCTGTCTTTTGCTAAAAAGTGTATAAAAGTATTTCCAATTTTGAAAATGTCGAAGTTTAAAACGTGTTTTTAGTATTGTCTTCTTATATAGGTATTTGCTGTGGAGGAGAACCGCGCAGTTCTTATTCTGTTTTCTCTCGACTTTAAAATGTGAAATCGCGAAATTCGAAAATCAAATACGGTGGAAAAGGTTTTTCGAATTCTATCCATTCTTATCAAAGTTATTAGCTTAGTTAGTTCAGTGTGTAGGTGGAATTCACTTTCATGATTCCAGGTCACATAATATGTAACGTAGATATAGTGTATGTGCTTGTGAGCTTGCAGTACAGCTGTTTGCTGTCGGCACGATTAATGTCTGGGGTAGTTCTTGAAAAATCGACATATTTCTGTTACGCTTAAATATATCAAAATCTAAACGTCTTCCGCAGTTTTTTTTTAATGAAGTGATACCGTGTCATCACCTCTGTCTTTTCCAATCATTAGATACATGTACCCGCACCCCCATATTTGTGTGGAGTCAATTTAACCCCCAGAAATTCCGATGTCGTGGCTGTTCTTGCTCTTGCCTGTAGGTTGGAGTTTTCATAGCTAAAAAATTATACAATTGAGACATTATTTTTTGGGAATAAACATCAGAACTGTGATGGAAGGTGTTCGGGTAAAGATTGAGACGCAGCATGGCGATAAAAAGTGCACCATGGGGCCACCACAAAGGCCATAACGTCTGTTCCTTCGTTATCGTTCTTATGTCGTGGCTATTTTTCATTTGCTTCTTCCGGCTCATCGATTTCAAAGTAACACTGGCAAGATGGCTGCACTGCTTCTCTTTTATCACACGAAGACTATCCAGGTCTCAGATCTTGAATCCCAGCTGTGTCGACCAGTCTGGAGGAGAAAGTCTGTGAAATTTGTGATGTTTATAAGTTTCCCGGTATTATGTCGTGGCTCACCATTTATCAGTCCTGAGTGTGCCCATCCCATCAGGAACTCCAGAGAAATTTTGAATTAGTAAGTATTCAAACAATAAAATATTAAGAAATTGTACAAATCTATTTTCTACCACTTGAACGCAAATTATAAACATAATTTTCTCGTGTTGTGGTCTGCTTTATTTTCCTCAGTCGTGGCTATGTGTACATACTTGGCCACGACATAAACATTTTTTACTCGTGGCTAATGAAATTCGACTATTTTATTGTGTTTACGCAGTAGCGTAACTAGGATTTTTTGACGGGGGGGGGCAGAAAGGGCCACAAATTTTTGAAGGGGGGCCCAGTTTTAAAAACTTTCGCTTTATTTTATCTAATACTATGAATCTGACAAAATTTTCAAATTCAACGGGGGCAGGGCCACAGGGGGGGCCTAGATTTTTTAGGGGTGGGGCTGCCCCCTGCCCCCTGGTTACGCGCCTGTGTTTACGTGAACTAAAAAGTTGTTGGTAGACGGTCATTGACTTTCTAGGGGTCAACCCAGACAATTACGATTCTCGCTACAGATTCATAATTGTGTCACGATCTATCGAAAGGTCCCATTTGGTTGATTTTAGTTTTTGAGATATTGAGATTCAAATCTGCACTAAAGTGCGCTTCAGAACTACCGGCGCGGGTGTTGGAGGGGGTGGGGGTGAGTGGTTGATCACGTGTACATTCCGCATTAACGCTTACGGATAAAAAAATCTTCATGATCACCTTTACCTAGACCACTGATAAGACGCAATATAGAGTGCTATATTTGAAACTCCAAGTTTAAAATCCCAATAGCTCTAAACGTGAAACAAGGTCAAATTATCGATTTTTTCGTACGCTTTAGTAGCAAAAAAGACTTATTTTTAAGGTGCAAGTAATTTTGGAGACAGAAATGTGCTGGAAAGGGTCGAAAAATGAAAGTTTTCGAAAACCAAAGAAAAGTCCCAGGAACGGGTACACGTTGTTCCTATTATAGACAAGTGTACCATGAGCGAAGCAACGACTGTATACCGCTCTGAGAATACAGTGGGCAGTCCGAATGGTCCAAACTTTGGTCCGAACGATGAAACACCACTGTTGCCTTATGTTGGAACATAAAATTCCCATTGCCAGTACTTATAACAGTTTTTACCTTACCACGCACATAAGTGTTTTCTAACTTTAAACATGTACTTCTCGAATTGTGCATTTCCCGCCCCACTTCCACTTTGCATCGGTATATCTCGACGATATTTTATCATACAGAGCTCAGTGAGGTGGATCTTATGGAAACTCCCAAGCTGTGGCTACTAATTATTGATCTGGATAATAGAAATTCCTATGTCGTGGACAGAAAATTTTCAAAACGTTCTCCCCATCACCCCTGTATGAATGAATCCAGCTCTATATGATAAATGGTATGTGGGGGGTACATATATCAATGATCCGTGCGAAAAAACGGGTCTGAAAACGCATTGAAAACTTTTGAGAAAGTCAATCTGAAATACGCCGATTTTTCAAGAATTACCCCATTGCACATTCCGGCTTATATCAGTTGGAGCGCGCTCGACTATCTACGAGTATCACCGCAACACAAAAGACCAAGATATTCGACAGAATGAATATCTTACATATTATATGTATGTGTGCGTGTGTGTATGTCCGTGTGTAGGGGGAAGAATATATATGAGTGCGTATATGCTTGTATGACCCTCGTTAGTAGTAGATAGTTTCTTGTGTTTTTCCCCTCTTTTATCTTTTTCTGCTTTAATGGCATCATCTGAACAAACTGTGTGTAACCTTGTTGCTCCGCTGCCAAGTACCTGGGTGTTTCCTGTCGGCAGGGGAGGGTAAAATGTATAAAATAAATTTTCAAAAAATTGAAAAAAATTCCCTATCTAGGGAGGGAAGTAACCTACGATTTCTTGTATGTACATTCTGATACGAAAATAATAGTGATGCAGCAACCAGTGACTGATAGTTTTAAATTCATGATCTAACGACTCTGATTCAATACTTTTTATTTGTTTCTGTATTGTGCTGTTAGATTGATATTATCCTCTGACTTTGCATAGTCGAGACGGATGTGTTATCACTCAGGCAGCACGGAAGCGCTACCTTCCATCCATCTTGTACGATTTACTCGCAAAAATTTTTGGTTCCAATAATCCGAGTCCTTGCCATGCAGACGTGCAAAGAGCCACTTCTCGTAGCTAGTTCAAAATGAAACGACTTTGGTAGTGAATCTCAACCATCGTCTAACCGCATTTTATAGCCGACGAATTTCGCAGCGCAGTACTCTCTATCCGATCCCGTTATCCGCACTTCATAAAGCTCGCCCATCCATGTATAGCAAAACAAGCGAACGAAATTCCTCAGCTAGAGTGTTCCACTTCATTTCCCTATTTAATATGAAGTTTATAAGGTTTATTTTATACTCGAAATGGCGCGATAAATTTCGCGTTCTTTGTGTCCCCGCTTTTCATTATACGATCGAACGTGATTGAATAGGCAGACAAGACCGAGCGTACACTCGGCCCGAATTTCGTCGGATATTTACTCCGTCCAAAGAAATATTCATGTTTGCGTAGATCTGCAGTATCATTCGAGCCGGCAGTGGTACTCTGGAACAGACTCTGGATGGCACAACAAAAGAGGAGCACAAACCATCTGCCTGCCGATGACATTTTTAGATAATATCATTTCATTTTAACGCTCCGTTTGCACACAACAAAGTGACAAATTAGCAGAGCGTTAAAGAAGAGACTCGGATTAACTTTGGGGCTGATCTTTTTCCGCGAGTTCGTTTTATCTTCGAGCTTTTGGCACAGATATTTTCGAATCCACTAGCTACACGTGCCTCATACATGATCCACAGACCAGCAGGAGCATAGCTAACTTTTGCAGATTTTGGCAAAGCAATCTCGTGGGATGGCTGAAAAGGGGTGTACAGTAGAAATCGAATGTAACGAACCCGTCTATAATGATATGCTGCTTATAACGATGTGATTTTCAAATCCAGTCAGTGGTAATATAAGAGAAATTTCCAGCGATTTGTTATGTTTCATGATGTGGAACTGAGTTTCCTTCAACATCGTTTGAACCGATTTCTTCTGTATTTCTTTTTTCATTTTTTATTTTACAGCTACTTACGTAGAACATAATTTTGTTTATTTCTTACCTTACAAATTTAGCGTGCCCATCTTCGAGCATAGGCCTCCCCCACTCGTTACCCCCGGTCTCTGACCCTCGCATCCCTCTCCCAAGCAACTCCAGCATGTTGCCTAATTTCGTCAACCCAGCAGGAAATATAAACTCGGGTCTGAACCAATCCGGGTCGTCTTTGATCTCGCTCTTCGATACAGCAAAAATCACTTCTGTGTTCTTGATCTGTCATGTCACGTCTTACTAAAGCCTAAAGTCTATTCGGTTGTACCTCAGTAGTTGATCGCGTGATTAACGTGGAATTCCGGTGTTGGATTTTTGCATTAATCAGTTTAACGTAAACTTGAGTAGTGTGAATAAATCTACTAACAAAACAACCTAATAAACACAACAACTAACTTCCAAAGCGAGAACTTACTCCAACTTATAACAACCACGGATTGGACAGACTGCACAATCACAGACAACCAGTAGGAGCACACAACTAATAACACTCACTAATTGGACAGACTGCATAATCACAGACAACCAAGAGGAACACACGACTAAAGAGGTTCACCATACGGTACTACTCTCGACTATGACTACAGGATCACAAGAGGCAAGTCTCATTTAGGGTACTCCACTGATGATGGATGGCATAACAGCTGAAAGCGCTCTGGACTACAGAAGAAGAAAAAGTGAATTGGCACACCCTACGAATGGAATTCTTCCACACACTCACGCTCGTTCTTATTTCTCGGAACGGACATGGTATCGCTGCAGCTGACCACAACGACGGCTCTGAAGGCCTTTGGTTCCGCTCAAGAGTCAACAGCTTCAACTCTTGGTCCACATCTCAACCACACCGGGGATCCCTCAAAACGACACCAAACACCTCACAATAAAAGCAAAACGCGAAATTTTTCAGGACCAACATTCCAAAAATCAGAGAAGGTAAATTTGTTTTTGACAGGGAAAAGATTGTTCAAGTAGCAACAGAATTCTATACGGAACTATACAGCAGAGGCCCGAAAGAACAAGTTGTAAATACCCTCATTGGAATGAATAATGAAGAAATAGTACCTTCAGTTATGGAAAGTGATATCTTGTTCGTCCTGAGGAAATGAAATTCTACTAAAGCAATGGGTCCAGATAAGACTGGGAATCATGAACTTAAACTTTTTGCAGACAAATTAACATCAACTCTAACAAAAATTTTCAATTTGATTTTAGAAAAAAGAAAAACCCCATCCCAATGGAGCTTCTTCGATATAATTTTATTTTTCAAAACGGGAGATAAAAATGATATAAACAATTACAGACCCATAAGTCTGAGTTCAGATATTGGAATGATTTTTGGCAACCTACTAAAAACCCGAATGTACACGCAACTTAACAAATGTTAAGGTCCGTAACAGGCTGGCTTTCACAAAAATCGATTAAAATAGAAAAAACTTGGGCATATAACCAACCGCTATACCGGCTATTTATAGATTTTCAAAACGCTTTTGATTCTATTTACCTATCCACACTCTGGGGAGCCTCAGGTCGACAGGGAATTCAGAGAAACTGATCAAAAGTATAAAATAAATGTACAAAATAACAGCGGGAGAGAGTGGCTGGGCAAGACAGGGAAAAAGTTCAAAATTGAAAGGGGAGTTAAACAGGGAGACCCCTCTCCCCGAATCTCCTCAGTAGCTTATTAGAGGATGTTTCTTCTGTATTTAGGCTGGAATAACTAACGTTTCAAATTTCAGAACTTCTCTGTGTGAAGCCTTGGGATGCCAAACTTAGCCACCCACTCGTGATGCCACTTGTTTTCATACAGACTTTGTTAAACCTCGTTAGTATTCGTTAGAATTTAGACTGGGCTAAAACTTGTTACTCAAATTTTAGAGGTCTTGGATCACCGTTACTACACAAAGTTGGAATTCCATTAGCAACCAATGCGCACCCTGATCCAGGGGTGCTCAGTGGAAAGAGGGCGCTTGGAAAATCTGATAAAAGAGAGAATAACGTAGACAAGGAAATACCGTATTTTACTGAATGTAAATCGCACCCTAGTTTTCGATTCTAAGTCACCCCGTGGCGCAGCCAGGATTATTCCAAGGGGGGGGGGATCAGCAACATTTTTGGGGGTACACCTAAAATGAACTGTATGTTTTTACATTGCCGTATCAGTTGTGCTTTTCAACTTTAATTACGCATCTGAATTTATATTTCATTTTGTGAATTTACTGTGATACTGCCAGCATATAAAAAATTCTCATCTCAAGCGGGGGATTCACCCCCTAATCCCCCCTGGCTACGCCACTGAAGTCGCCACATGCAGGTAAATGGAATGCAAATGAAATGCACATTTGTTCTCTGAAAATAAGAAATACCGTGCAATATTTCTACAAATATTTAAAAATCCTTAACTTCGGTTTCGTAAGCGGTCTCTTCATCTGAAGGCATTGACAAGATGAAGATAAGAATTGTGAGCGGTCGTCATTTTGCTCTCTTTTCTTTATTTTCTCTTATTTCTACTCGAATCTGAGTCGCACCTCATTTTTGGAGTCTTCGAAACCTGTTCAAATGTGCGGCTTACATTTGGTAAAATACGGTAAATAAGCAAAGTCCGTGTTCTTCGAAAATGATTTCTCAACATTTTTTTGGAAAGGGGAGAATCTTTTTCAATTTTTGGCCCCTGTCCAGTTATGCGTTTTGTTTCGGTTCTTTTGGAACTTTTTGCCGTGGATAGGTTTTGTAAACTTTTTGTCAGATTGGCAAACACAGATTCGTACTGATAAGGTTAATTCTGGATCAGTCTTTTCCCTTGGTAGTTTTTCTCAGGCCATATTTGTCAGTCTTGATCGTTATTTTCAGTTAGGTATTTCAGTTGTTTATTTTTTCTAGAATAAGCAAATTTGGAACCGTCTGTGATGACTCAGAACCATTTTTACGATTGAGTCAAAGTGGCAACACTGTACCACAAGATTTATCAGATATATGTTTCGATATTAAATTCGACTGGTATTTGTTCATTTCTAGTTAATTCATTCATGGCCAGATTTGACGAATCCATATGGTCTCTTCAATTCGACTTGGTCCCGGTTCAGGAGCGAAAGGAAACCCGAGAACCGGCACCGCTAAATTTTAAACCTTCCTTCCCGAAAATAGAAAAAAATTGACTATAGAAATTCATCGCATCTCTCTGAATACGAAAACATTGATAAATTTCTCTTATGAGGAAAGAGAGCGTTTTTCAATAACCAGCCCTGTGCCGAAAATCTCCTAATTCCAATAATATGATCCTCAGAACAAGAAGATCATGTAGATGAAAACGAGCATTATTTCAAATCACTAAGAGATTGTAAGATTTGTGATCTATGTAATCCAGTAATCGTGATCTTTTTCTGATTTCTGAAGTGCTCGATGATCATTATCTAAGACCAAAATATTACAGCAAACGGGCAAAATCATGATCTGAAGATTAAAAAGTTTAGAAATCATAAGAATATAATCTTTTTCATGAGGTAACTTTTTTGTATGACCTTGTAATCTGAGATGGGGTCTTTTTTTGTTTCTCAACTGATCCGCTACTCATGATCTTAAAGAACTGGATTCATGATTTTGCCCATACATACCTACATCTGGCTCTGAGGCTATATACAGAATGTATCTCCAAAAGAATTTCCAGTTTTTCAAGGTCTAAACTCCTAGAATCAGAGTTCTGTCTGATAAAAATAATATTATGCTTCAAAGGATTTTGAAAAAGAAAGGGAAAAAATAAAAGGTGATTCAGGGGCCTCAAAATCTCTTATGTTAAAATTCATCATTGTTAACCGTAGAATGTTCCGTGATGCATACAAAGTTACTGAAAGTATTTCTAAATTCGAATTTTACTCAATTTCGCAAAGGAGATGTGTCACATGAACGAAAGCGGGAGGGGGTGGGGTTAAATGAGATATTTTCCTTTTTCCAAGAGGTGTTCTCCAAAAATTCATTTTTACAAAAATAATGCGAAGACAGGTTCCTTCTTCTTTGGAATAAGCCTTGCTACCTTCTGAACGCATTTTACTCATTTCCCCGTCACCATCTTTCCCACCTTCTTCTGCTCATCTTCTCTCCCATGAATTTTTAAAAGAATCATACGTGGTAAAAGAACAGGATTGTTACTTCTTACCTTGCCACTTCCCATTTTCCACCGTTATCAGAAAAAAAAAACAAGGGGAAGAAACGTCTTTATAAAGAAATAAATGTCAGAAAATATATGGGGGATGGACAGTAAAAGAGGAGAAGGGAATGAAGAGGTAAATTGAAAGTGAAAAAGGGGTACAGTATGTACAAGAGGTACAAGGAGCATGTATTTCCTTGTAAGTATACTCATTTTTTCAAGAATTTATGCAAAGGAGGGGAGGGACGGGGTTGGAAAGTGGTCAGGTATATTCAAGAGGTCACAATCATTTTCTTCTTGTACATATTATGGTTTTTCTAAAAATTCATGAAGAAGGAGGTGAGTGGACGACGTGTAGGGGAAGGGAGAGGAGGCACAAATGGGGAGGGGCAGTACGCCAGAAGGTAGCAAGCGTATCTTTGTATGTTTTTTCTAACTGTGAATTTTTAAAGAACTCTCGGGGGAAGAAAATGATGCAATTACTCACATGTCAGCTGTCATTCATGTGGCGCAGTTCTATTTCGAAATCAAACAAAATTCAAGCTCAGAAATACTTTTGGCAATTTTTTATAGTTACTTCAGAAACATTTTATGACAAGAAGTAATGATGGTCTCTTGCAAAATGTGCACCAGTGACATTTTTGATGAAACTGAGTTAAGTAGAGGAAAATGTTGTTCGTCATTGGTTCTTTCCTTATGGAGTGAGCTAAACTTGTAATTATTTCATTAGCACTTCACATAAGTGATAGGTGTTGAAATGATTTCGATGTGTACATGTATTAACATACTTAACACATTTGGCATAAAAGTTTTTAATGAATTGTTGTACGCAAGAAAACGTTTTACGTTTGTTTTTTCCAAATACGAATACTTAGAGAACCTTGAGAGGGGGGAGAATGGTTCATTTATTCCCTATCGGCTCTCATTCACGTGGCACAGCTCTTTTATGAAATCAAACAAAATTCAAATTCAGAACCGGTTTAGGTAATTTTTTATACTTCAGAAAAATTTTATGTCATGAAATAATGCATTTTACAGTGAATTTTTGCGTAAGACACTTTGAGGCCCCTGGAAAACCTTTCAAAATTTTTCCCAAAATCCTTCAAAATGTATTATTTTTATCCGACATACAGTGCCCACTCCGGGAGTGAGACCTAGAAATCAACATTTTTCTACATTATGTTTGATACACCCTACAGCACATCCTTCATTCGAAATCAAAATTATTTTATTGGCCCACCTAAAAGAGTTCGTTTATCCGCCCTTCATGACAGCGACGTTGAAAAGTTTTTGCTTTATGGGAGAGGGGAGGAGTATAAAAATGAGGATCGACAACTGAAGAAAAAAAAAAAAAAGTCGTCGTCGGTAAAAGCTAAGTAAACAACCAGAAAACCTTGTAAATCTGGTCTCAGAAATCTTCATAATGCCCGTTATTAACTGTCTGAATAGTTCTCTTTATTTTTCTTTTTGTGCGGGTAGGAGAGCGAATAATACTTTGTAACCCTCTCGATTTTTTGACCACTACAGCTTATTCTTACACTCCGTATCAACAGTGTCCTTTACATATTCATAAGGTTTCTGCCTCGTGCTAGCAAATCAATGCGTTTCCACAATACTTCGGAATAGTCCACATAGTACTAAAGGGAGAGTGTGCACATCTATCTAAATCATTCAGTACATATATTCAAATCCATTTAAGTACAGTCATAAATTCAGGCTAACAAACAACCCCTCTCCTATCCTCCTCAGCACTCAAAACAGTGATATGTAACCCAGGTTTACATTTAATTTTCCGCGAACAAACTCGTCAATAAAAAGGTCGTTCTAGTGTATTCGATGACTGTAGTGAAGTCACGTTTCTCATTGATTCGCGCGTTCGCAATTTTACGAAAAATTAGAAAATAATACCCGTCAACCCAGTCGAAAAATATGTTCGGCGCTGTTTCGACACGCATTCGCGTAGCTTATATATATTTTACTGTATATCTTCGCGGCGGCTTGTCAATATTTATTTTGAAATTGCACCGACCAGGAGGGGTGAAAGCGCTTTTGACAACTCCATTTCCGAGCACGATTTATAGTTCTCCCCGTCTTCGAGGGCCGCCGTATATAAAGTTTGTATTTAAACTGAAATTAACGAAATGGGGGTACAAATAGCGCTTTTTCCAGCTACCTTACAATGCGAACGGAATTCGAATTAAGGAGCTTTCGTAGTTGTCAACCCCCGCCCCTTTTAACTTTCTCTTTATACACTCTGTATACACGCTATTCGCCCAGCTGCATCAGTTCTTTCACGTACTTCGACATTCGCAGCTTTTCTATGCATGTTAACTTTCATTCCGGTTGGTTGTAATTAAGAATTTACGACTGAAATACCATAAGAGTGTATGGCTAACTGGGGGAAAAACACTCGGATAGTACTTTTCCTCTTTTCAAGAGCAACGCTGTTCATACACCGATTCAATCTGCTCGTTCGTTAATGCATCAGCGGTAATTTCAAATTTACGGCGAATTGATTATGCAATTTTACTATCGTACTGGTGAGCAAGACGACGTACTCCATTTCAACGGGCGGAACGTACGAAGTTGAAGATGAAAAGTGACACAGTAAGCCGCAAGACGGTGTTGCTGTTTGCCAATAGCAACGAACAGCAACTAGCTGCTGAAAGCTAAAACTTAGAAGACGTAAGAAATTGAACTTTTTGTCGCTAGAAGTTGATAAGCTTTGCGCTAAACGCGTAATGCAAGAGGGTTGAATAATTGAATTTTGAAATTCGAAATTATGAATTTCGCTGAAGGAATTCTGATACATGTACTTTGAACAAACATAAGGTTCTTCCTAATTGGGCTAATTGAATTAACGTGGTTGTTTGAAAAAAGAATGCAACGAAACTTGAACTGAACTGACGTACTGAAGGAACAGATCAGAGATGGAAGATAGCTAACTAATTTCAGGTGAACTTTACAGATAATCTTCTTGTCACTCAAAATATGTTTCTTGAAAATGATGACTGTAAGGACAGAACAATAACGAAGTCTTCGTTAGTTGTAGTGGAGACTTACAGTGTTGTACGAGTATTATGAAGCATTAAGTGTTCCGGAAAGTGTTGATCATGTTTTGAAAAGCCAAAATCAAAGATAGAGAATAATAGAGGCATAAACAAGTTTTAAACAGTCTTAGTGAGTCTCAAACAAAGCTGGATGAATTCAAAACGGTTTTACATAAGATTTGAAATTTGAAGAGTTTAATGCTAGTCTTAAAACCTGCTTTCCCTTCTCTCTCAAGCAGCCCTGATGTAGAGAGAAAAAAAGGTCCTGGGGAAATTTCCACAGCCCTCTCTCCTTCCAGATAATGTTGTTCTTTTGTCAGATGGGAAAAAACTATGAGCTACTGGGTAAGAGGTTTGTTTCATGGTGTAAGGAATGACTGTTGATTTGATGAACAGTATGATGTAGCCGTAAACGGTGAAATTCAGGCTTTTAAAAAATATCGGGCCTCCCTGAAAGTATGGGCCCGACCGCCCTTTCTCTCTCCCCTCTCGTCAGGGTTGCTCTCAAGAAAAAGATAGGATAGATGATGATTCAAGTTTTGTGCTATGTGTCCAAGCTTTTAAAACATTTAATCAGATCGCGTCCATTACCCAGATAAAAATTTTCACCCATGTTATTTACTCAGAATGGCGTCTTTCAAATTTGGTTATTTATTTAGTACAGTCTTTATTTATTTACAATTTTACATATATGCGTTTACATGAATGTAACTTATAACTAATGCGCCTACCTTTGGGCATAGGCCTCCCCTACTTTCCTCCAGCGATCACGAACTCTTGCATCCCTTCCTCATGCTGTTCCTGCTAATTTTCTGATTTCGTCTTCCCATCTAGTCTTTTGTCTACCCGCTCTTCTATTCCCCTGTAGCGGTCTCCATTCTATTATTATTTTTCCCCATCTATTTTCTCCTCCTCTCGCCACATGCCCTGCGTAATCCATCTTTAGTTCTTTAGCCACGTATCTGCAGTCTCTTGCTTTCGTTTTCTTTCTTACATTTTGGTTTGTCCTTCCCTTTTACACCAATTATTGACCGTTCCATTGCTATTTGGGTCTTTGCGATCATGTCCATCTGTCCCTCTGTGGCTGCCCACGTTTGGGCTCCGTATGTAAGGACGGGGATAGTACAGCCTTCCAGTATTTTTATTTTTTGTTTAATTGACATTTTACTTTTGTAGATCTCTTTGAGGGACTAGTAGTTTTTCCACGCATTAGTTCTTCTTTTACATATTTCCTTTACTAGACTGTTTTCGAATGAGATGGTTTGTCCCAGGTATGTGGCATCTTCTGCAATTTCCACTACTTTACCTTCAATTGTGATACTGGGTCTTTCCTGCTGGTTTGAGAGATCGTCCGCAAATCTCACATTACTGAGCCACTTTCCGTTTATTTTTATTCCTTTTTCTTCCCATCCTAATTCCCCGAAGATTCCCTCCAAAATGCTATTAAAAAGGTTTGGGGACAGTGGATTTCCTTGTTTGACCCCTCTACTAATTTTAAACTTCTTTCCTACCGTATCCAGTTTTACCCTCACTTCAGAATTTCTATATAATTCTTTCAAGATGTTAATAACTTTCCGTGGTATTCCTTGCCTGTGTAAGGCTTTCCAAAGATAATGTGGCAGTTTCTATAAAAAAGGGGTAACTTTGTCGATTGATTAAAGTCTCAGAAAACGCGAAAAAAGAAAAACAAGATTTTTTAGTCGAAAACATCAATTTTGAGATTTTGGTTGATTTCTATAGGAAAAACATCGCAATAACGAAGAGACAAAATTTACGCGCATGAGAGAGAAGAGGGAGAGAGAGGAAGAGGATTATGAAAGAGAATGAGAAAAGAATGCAAATGTCTGCGTTCTCTTCTTCGTAGTTTTTCGGAGCTCACGAATAAATCCGATGTTCTGAATTGTTACCACGCAGAAGAGCGGAAAATTACCTTTCCAACAAGCCCTCGTCGAGGCTGGTAACGTTATTCTGCGGCGAGTTAGAGCCGTTTGACGGAGTGGGAGGAAACGGTGTGTCTAACTTTAAATACGTTTTTCCCGAAAACGTGTTTTCGCGCGTTCTCGTTACACTCATCTTTGACCGCTTGTATCTCCGGAACAAAAAAGCTACAAATCTCGCCGATAGTTCGTTGGAATGGGCATTCATTCCTCTATTACGTATTGTCCGTAACTCAAAATTCGTCGGATCGACAAAGTTACCCCTTTTGATAGAAACTGCCACATTATGAAAGGTAAACCGAATCTAACGCTTTTTGAAAGTTGATTAGTAACAGGTTTAGGGGCACCTTATATTCGTTTGTTTTTTCGATTAGTTGGTTTATAATGAATATTTGATCGGCTGCGGACCACCCTCTTCTAAATCCCGCTTGGTCTGGGCCTTGACTGAAGTCTAACTGATTGTATATTCTATTTTTTATGAATTTGGAAAATACTTTGCACAAGTTTGATATCAGGCTTATCGGTCTGTAGTTGTTTATTTCAGCTTTGTCGCCTTTTTTAAAGAAAATAATAATTTCGGATATTTTCCATTGTTCCGGCATTCTTTCTGTAGCTATTATTGCATTAAATACAACCGTTAGAAATTGTGTGAATTCTTCCTCAATTTTTTTCAGTATTTTGTTTTCGATTCCGTCTATGCCTGTGGCTTTATCTATCTTGAGGTTCCCGATTATATATTTTTATTTCACTTTCTAAGACAGGAGGAAAGTGCTCTTCTTGTTCTCTTTTGAGCAGCCTATTCCTTTCTTCTTCTGGTTCTTTTCCACACAGTTTACTGAAGAATTCCGTTGCTGTATTCACAATATCCTGTCTTGTATGTACAACCTCATTTTCTGCATTTTTAACTTTTGGTATTAGATTCTGGTAGGTAGTGTTTACTTTTTTGGCTTTCTTTATAGAGCCTGTCGAGATAATAATTTCCTATATTTTTTCCTCATTGTGTTCCCTGATGTCTTGCCTTATCATATTTTTTTGTAGTTTCCTCAGTTCCACCAGCTCCACTTTTTTCCTTAATATTTTTGTTTCTTTCCTAGCCAGAGCTTTTGTTCTTGCGCATATCTCCTTCGTTGTAGCTGAAATTTTACTATCTGTTTTTTCTGTTTCCCTTCTTATAAGGCATACTTGGGTGATATTTTTTAGAAATTTCTCTAGTTTGTTATAATTTTCTTGAACCTTTTCGAGGTTTCTAAAGTTTACCCTCTTCAACTCCTCTCTTAGTTTTTGTTCAGCCGCGGGTATTTTATCTTCTTGAAATATCTCTTTCCTTCCTTCACCTGGTTTCAATGAATTTTTTATTTTATATTTTTTCGGGATTTCTATTTTAAGTTAAACTGCTCTGTGGTCTGGTGGAAAGTTGAGATCCTTAGAATACCCGACATCCTTTACCACCCTCGTGTCATTAACCACACAGAAATCAGTCTCATTTCTGGTATTGTTGTCCGGTGAGCACCATGTTCACTTTTTGCCCTTCTGTTTTTTGTAGAACGTGTTGGAAATTTTTAGCCCATTGTTTTCCGCGAAATTTAATAAATATTCCCCATTTTGGTTTGTGCTTTCAACTGAGCAAAATTGCCCCACACAATTCATTCCGCGTTTCCTTAGGCTTGTGCCTAGCTTGGCATGAAAGTCCCCCATAATTTATTATATTGTAATATTCTTTTTCTCTATCAAGTGTACTCTGTAATATGGTTGTGAAAGTCTTCCATTTCTTTCTGGCTCGCCTTAAATGTTGGTGCATAGACCTGTAGTATCAAAAGTCTTGTTTTTTTTGTTTATTTCCAGTCTCAACATGCTTAATCTTTCTGAAATTCTTTTTATTTCTATCAGCTTGTTCACCCAGCGTTTGTGTACATAAAATCCCTGTGCCTCGAAAGCCTTTTGTTTGCCCGTAATTATAAAAGAAGTCCCCATTATTTCTTTTCATTAATTTTTCCCCAACCTTCTTGTTTCTGATAGACCAATAATATCTTACTCAATTTCTTTAGTTATTTTTTCCAATTCGTAAAAGCGACTATTACTTGCTATACCTTAGCAGTTTAGTGTAAAAATATTAAGTTTAATGTAACTTTTACCTTTTTTCTTGTTCCTGCCTATCGGATTTGGAATTAGAGGGTGATCGCTAGAGTAGGGGGTACCGCAGCCATACGACCCCTCGACTGCTGCTCTCCGGCTGGGGGTCGGTGTCTTTCAAAGTAGGAAACTTAGAAATTTTCGAGAGGGCTCTCAGCCCTTACCAGTGCATATGCTCCACGTTTTGTTACGCAACCTTCTTCACCGTCCATGGCGCGTAAATGCTACTCACCCTCGACCTTTTGCGCTATCTGAAGAATCAATTACTTCGAAAATATTCTTCAATTACGCACTTTTCCGCCATTACCGACGCTGAGCCGACAGATATTTAATGCCCCGCTTCATTAATGTTAAAAACGGAAATAATTGAATGAACGACTTCGTTTGGGCGGCCGGGCCGGGCCGTCAAACGGTGTCTTCTGTTCGCCGGTAACAAAGGAAATTCAATTTCCAACTCGTTTACATATTTTACAAAACGAATGTTCACGACTGCGTTAAAGTGTTTACACAATCCTCATTTTGCCGGGTGTAATTACAAAAAAAAAAAAAAAATTCGTGCGAGCTGACGAGAAACGAGGAGAAAATAAACAGCGTACCGTCGATATACTCTTTTTTCCGACTCTTCGACACTCCTCATTATACGATCTCGCGAAATACGAATTTGGTGTACAGCTTTTTACCTAAGCTGCTCGCGGCTGTCGAAAATAACGAACGAGTTGAAGCGTGGACATAATTTGCGCACGTGGAACGACCTTTTCTACACTGATACCGAGAACTTGTAACTATTTTCTGTCATCCTGTGCTCCAAAAGTCTGTTATCTGCCATTTTACCGGCTATACCGTTAAGCCACTGCAACACTTTTCGTCTCGCAACTTATACTTGAATGACACTCTGTTTCGCTCTTAGCCTTACTTAACATTTTACTCGATTATAGATTCCATTAACAAATGGATCGTTCATCGTTTGTATTCGCGGCGGTTCCCTTAATACTCATCAAATGCCGGCAAGTGTAAACTACATAAATGCACTTTTTTCTTTTCATTTGTGTTTTGTCGTTTGCAATATTTTTCATACAGTGGCGCTGGAGCTGAGGAGCACGGAGTTGCCTCTCCCATTTATGAAGGTGCAAGAACAGTGGCATCCATTTGGCCCCCCTGATTCAACGAAGCAAATTGTGAGAACGAGAGCTCACTCACACCAAATTGTATCTGATAGAGTGAATTCACTAGATGTCTGTTTTGACATGAATGTGTCTAATGGCTAAGCATGAAATAAAAATTCTTTGCGTAGAAAAATGTTAGTAATTTTCTATGCGCTGAAAAGCGATACCGCTGTGACGTAATTGCGTATTTGTCTTTGACGTTCATTCTTTTTCCAGTCGAATGAGACCATGACCAGAAAGCTAAATGAATTAGCTTCGCTTCCGGTTTCCAATATTCTCCCATTGAAACTGCTTCCAACTTCCGACTTCTTGCCTAAATACAAAAACCTCCAGCTTCCTGTTTTTTGACTTCCAGCTTCCATGTCCATGCCCATCAAAGTTTTTCATGTGATTTTTAATTTAGCGCTCTGTTTTGATTACTTTGGGATACAACTTATAATATTCCAGCCTGAGTACATTGATCGACCCAGATTGGGGTAACTGGAAAAAGTAATGGTAAAATAAACTTAAAACTCGCAAATATAAAAGAATTAGGTGGCAGAAAGAAGAAGCTAAAATAAGTTTAAAAATAATTGGCTTCAGTTACCAGCTTCCAATCTTTTACATCGGGCTTCCAACTTTTAGCTTCTGCTATTTTTAGATAAGATTCATTGGCTTCTGGTTTCCAGCTTCCAACTTTTATTCCCATCCCTGGACCAGCGTTGTAGGTAAAACAAGAAGCGTATTACGACAGTTTGAAAGAAGTGTAATGCGAGTTACCCTACAGACTAACATGTATACTAAATTACACAGTTTCAAAAAATACTCTAAAAAATTATTCATTATTGTTTCCATTTTGTTCGTGGGATGCAGGTTCTTTTTCGAAATACCGACCACAGTTTTGAATGCATTTCCGCAACCATTCGGGTCATTTCACCATACTGTCCTACGAAATTTGTCTTCTGAAACTCCTCGGAAAATACGCGCACAGCACCCAAAATTTCCGCACGCGTCGAAAATCTCCGATCTCCCAATTATTTTTTCTCTCCCCCCCGCCCTTCCTAGAAATGAGAATAATCAGAAGTCACAAAGTACAAAGACTGGACTGTAGAGGGGATGTGGAATTGATGCGATGAACTCATTTTCCAAGAGTGATCTTCAGATTTATAGCCAGTTAGTGTGTAGGCTAGCAGGAGGTTTACTTACTTCAACCGGCTATACCTCGTACGCATTTTAACGTATTTTAGGCTCGTTATACTCTCATTCGGTTGGAAAAAGAATTAACTTCTGGTTTATATTGTTGTTTTCCCGCTAGAGAGCGTATTTTTTTAGTTCAGAGGGTACTGACAGTTGTTTTGACCCTCCCATGTACAATGTTAAGTCTGTAGGGTAGCTCGCATCACACTTCCTTCAAACTGCCGTGGTATGCTCTTTGCTTTACATATAACGCTGGTCATATGCCTCATTCGATTGGAAAAATAATAAACTTCATGTTTCCATCATTGATCATTATTTGCCGGCTAGAAAGCGTATTTGTGACAGTGCGGGGAATAAGTTCCCACTTTGTCGATCCTAGTTTTTGAGATACGATGATTTTTGTGAATAATGGTCAAAACTATCGAAATCGGGATCTGTGAAGATTTTGGTAGAATAAACCCTCCTCTTTCGAATGGCGTTATCCGTTTTTCTCTGTTCGCCTACGTTCGTCCATTACAGACGAAAAACGTAAACCCGTCTCCTCTCTGTTTTGCACCCACCCAACACAGTTTTGTTATCCCTGGAAATTATGATCTTCCATTTGGTATTAAGTTTCTGGGAAGGTCCCACTTTGTCGATGAAATTCTTTATAAGATTTCTGACGAAATGAGACCTCGCGGAGCTCTTTAGCTTGATTTGTCTAAGAGATATGCCCTTTTAAATTTGTAATTTTCCGTGTTTTTTTTTGTTTTTTAAAATATTTTTCTGAAAATTAGGTTTTTTGAAATCTGAACTTTAAACAGCCGTATCTCGGCGAACTATGGCGCTGGAAAGCACTGCAAGGTATCATTTTATCAGTAATTTTCTCTAGTCTATGACAATACTCATAATTTCGTATTGACAAAATGGGACCTTATTCCCTACTCTGCCCCATTTACTCAGTTCGAAGTGTAATGACAGATGTTTTAGCCATCCCTGTGTATAAGGTCTATGTCAAGAACTACAAGAAGAATGCAGACCAACACAAAGAACGGACGACTTGTACAATTTCGTACAATTTTATACAACTTTATTCAACTTTTTATCATGTTGTACAATTTTACCCAATTTTGTGAATTTTTTACAATTTTGTGCAATACTGTACAACTAATGTACTTACTAATATTATGTACAAAATGGACAATTTTGTACATATTTGTAGATTTATACAATTTTGTTTTATTCTGTACAGTTTTACATATATTTGTAAATTTTGTACAGTTTTGTTCTATTCTGTGCCTACAATTTTTACAATTTTGTCACATTTTGTACAATTTTACACAATTTTGTACAATCTGGTGCAATTTTAAACAGTTTTGTACAATTTCATACAATTTTGTGTATCGTTTTATACAATTTTGTGTACAATTTTGTAAAATTCCGTACAATTGTGTACAATTTTATACAATTTTGTATATATTTTTGTACAATTAAATTCAAAAACAAGATGAATTTGTACACAATATTGTATGTGTACAAAATTGCATAGGATATAACTGTACAAAATTGTATAAAAGAGTAAAAAAAAAAAAAAAACTATACAAAAATGTACAAATGCACAAAATTACCAATATGGTACCAAATTGTGTGAAATTGTACAAAATTAAAACAAAATAAAATAGTACAAAACCATACAAAATTGTACAGAACAATAAAAAATTTTACAAAATTGCACAATATTGTACAATATTGTACAAATTTGTATAAAAATTTACAAAATTATACAAAATTGTACAAAGTTGCACAAAATTGTATAAAACTGTAAGTAATGGTACAAAATTTCACAAAATTGTACAGAATTATAGGAAATTGTACACAGAATTGTGCAAAATTTTTACGAAACTGTACGAACATACGGAACGAAAATACTTGGACGGGACAAAAAGCTTCGGACACTGTGTATTTGTTCTATAAGGAATCGGACTTGATCATATTTTCCTAAACAGAATTCGCTCAAATGTTTCTTTGATGGTCAAAAGTTGATACCTGAATAATTGAAGAATAATTACAGAATATAATGAGTCATATATATTGCGACATCGTAGCATGACTGAATTCGGAGTTAGGTATAGGTTTAAAAAAATTGAAACATAAAAACTCCTGCGTCTACTGTAATTGACCTCAACACAACTAAAAAGAAACACAGTAGTAGTTGTGACCTGTCTCTAACTTGCCAGTACATGGAGCTATGGTGATGTGAGTTAAAATGTCGTATTCTATAACGCTTCTAGCTTACAGAAATCAACTTGTGATCATTAATGATATATTTTCGCGATTTCTGTCAAACAAAATGTAAGATCAGTCGGATTTCTTATGGAAGAAATACACGGTGTCCAAATATTAATGTGACGTACATGTTTCTTGTTTTTATTTTTTCTGCGCTTATTTTTCAGTCTGTCTCCGAAAAATTAATTCTCTATGACTCCCTACACTGTCTCCTGTCACATACAATTTTTTCAAATTTTCTCCACCCATTTCCTGTGTATTGCAAAAAACACACGAAAAAAATAGAAGTGTCCGGAGCATTTTGTGAGTCGCTCCGCTGCCTTATCCTTGATGCACCCTTATCTCTACCTGACGTCCTTACTTTCTTTGCTCATGACCACCATAAAATGGAAAAATAATCAAGAAATTCAAAATCACACTCCGCTTATGAAGGACATTTAAACGACATTCACACTGTTCCTGTGTTAACTTGGAGTCTTGCATCGAAACTCGGATCGTTTGTTGACATGATGTGACGTCATCGCAACAGGTTCACATCGAGGTTCCATTTTTCATGCAGCGCAATTCACATGCGTTATTTCTTTTTTTCTATCGATTTTTTAAATTTAAATTCGGCTTCCGTGGTATATTTTTTTATACTTCGAAGTTCAAACTATGCATGCGTCTATACAATATAATGCGAATTTAAAATTTTACCCGGGACCCTATTGATCGGTAAGAACGACCATATCCGATAACAGCCATCTCAGTCCTCGTTGAGTACAATCATGACTCTGAAATCACTCTCACCAATCAGTGTCACTGAGGTCCTAGGTATGAAATTCTTATTCCGTCCATCCTTCTCGTTCTAATTCTCATCTCAAGTCAGCTATCGGGCTGCACTGACAAACGGTAACGGATAGCAAACTAATCTACGACCTAGCTTCGCTTCTACGTTATCCTATAATAATTTTATTGGCTGGCGAAGACAGCATTTTATCTTACCGAATCGCCGCAGATAAATAAGGCATTCAAAATTTGGCAAAGTGCCTCCCGAAGTATTTTTTCTTTAGAACTACCTCCAAAGTGGCCAAGTTTTTTGTTCTGTCTTTGTTGATTGTTTAAGAAAATGAAAAACGCTAACCCTCTTCGCACTTATTTTCTCAAGACATCAAGTTTCACCATAACGTTGTTCTTCGCATCTGGATAAATCACACAGGGTATCGAAAAATAAGGTCTTTTAATGCCAAAAATGATGGAAAACTTATACAGATTCCTATTTTGTCCCAAAATCCCAAAATGAAATATTTTTTCTCGTATCTATGGCGGATTTGAAATGCGACTTCAAGAAACATCGCGAGCTTTAATTCGAATCCTCTTTGATGAAGCGAGCCGCGCTTATTCAATGTGAATTTGAAAAGATTGGCGTAGAAGTTCGTCAAAGGCTAATCATCTTCAAGGACTCGGTATAAGAGTTTTATCTTTTGGTTCGAGTTTTATTTTGAGTTTTCAACCACGCTGTCTCTTTTTCAAGGCCTCATTCGCAAGAAAATGGGGATTTAGAATTTTTTAAACTTCTTAATAATTACTAAAATTAGACTCACTGTGGTTTGAAAATACAAAGTAAAGGGAACTGAAATTGAATGTAAGCGTTTTTTTACAAGGCGGAATGAACACTGTTCAGTCTTTTAATAAATTTTTCTTTCACTTCTTGTGTCTTTAAAGGGTACAGATTACAGTCACGACTTCTAAACAGGTTGGAAACTTAAGCATATGATGAAAAATGTGTTGAGTATTTTCATAAGAAGAACTAAGCTGTGTTCAATTTCACGTATTTCATTCAGAAACAGCCGAAAACATGATCTGACATTATTTTCAGCCCTTATACCGATTACCGAATGAAAAATAAGCTAGCTATATTATGAGTATAATGATAACTGGTAAGCTGGCAACAATACATGGGTAGAATTTTAGCGCTAAAATATGAGTAATCTCCCGATTTCAATCAAATAACAATACCTGAACAATTAGAAAAGATTAATGAATATACCGCGTACATTTAAAAGAAGTTCAATGAATTCATACGTAAATATTTCTTTATTTATTTTAGAGATATAGTTTTGGACATGCACCAGAACATTATAAGACCTCCTTGTCTTCTTCTAGAACATATTGCATTCAACCCTCACATTCTTCATTCTTATATTGTGAAATGCGTACTGTAGTTACTGAAGGCATAAGGTAACTCCGAAAAAAATGCCTCACCTTTTGAAAATTCGCAATCATATACCACTAAATAATTGTACAGACAATTTAACAGTGCCATCATGCATCGAGTATCTTATAGGCTAAATTCCACGTATATTTTTCCCATTTCTACGTCAAAGTATCCAAATTTGAAGAAGTGGAGGTCATTTTAGCCATCTCAAAATTGTCCAAGCAGATGTTCCATCATGTCGGAGAAGATTGTTTATGGAAGATAACACTATAAATGTTTTTACATCCAAAGCTCAAAACAAATTTCGTAGAGTAGAAGGTACAATTATGGACCACCTTACCTTTTTCTCATTCACTCGGCTCAAAATTATCCGATTTTAATGGGCAATGTGTCAAAAGGCGCGGCATATAGTCTAGTTTCGTGGATCATATTTTTTCAACTTTGTAAAAGTTCCCCTTCTAGCGCAATTTTTGTGAAACTAAAAATTGAAATGATACGGACCTAGGCATAGATACAAAAACCTTAAAAAATTCAAAAAATACTTTTTTTTTTTTTTGTTTTACATTCAATAATATTCGAAATGGTTAAAAAAATACAACTTTATAGTAAGGTAGCCTAACATGGACCAGTTTTCAATATGGACCACCGGCCTATCTCGTCAGCTTACGGCGCTACCTGCCAGCAAAAAATCTGAGCTATTGTCCTTGATGCACCATCTTGATACATAAAAATTCAAACTTGGAAGGGGCCCCCCCCCCAAAAAAAAAATAGTCTTTTTATTGCTGTGTACGTTTTGTGTAGTAATTTTGGAAAATGGTGATTGAAAATTTTTTTATAAGGTGTTATTTTCGGCCCAGAGGAATATGATTCGAATACTATATCCCTTAAAGGGTAGCATTGGTGAGGGAATCCCCGCCCCTTATGAAACCCGGATTTTTTGTTTGAAGCTTGCTCCTACAAACCACATATTAATCGTAAAACCATCCCCACTTCTTTTAAGCCGGGCGGGGAATCCCTCACCATGCTACCTTTCTTGTAAGAAAATAATTTTAAAAAAAGCTACATTATAGGTAGCATGGTGAGGGAATCCCCGCCTTTATCAGTCTTGATTTCTTTTTCAAAGATTCAGTATTTTACTCATCTTGGGGGAGGGGGCTATAAAGTTACCAAAAACCTTCTTAATCCCAAAACCATCTCATAATATGTTATAAAATATGAATATTTATTGCTTCCTGTATATTCATTAACAAAAGCAGTTCCATTGCCATGGATGACACGCTATAATGTTTCAAGGTCTGCAAAAGTAAGACCACAATGCTACTCATACAAAAAGAGTATGTACCTAGCAGATTCCTCGACATCTTTACCATTACTATGGAAAGTTTTATCCTTACTCACTTCTCGCAACAACCTTAAGAAGTGTATTTCGATTTTGGTTTTCACACTATAATATTTGTACTTTGTTTTTTTGTACTGCGTGAAAATGCAACGGTCTGAAAGCTACAGTGCCGAAATAGAAGAGGTACAACACCGGAATTTAATTGACTCGACATTGGATGATGACGTGGATAACGATTCGAATAATGCCAGCGAAAATGAGGACCATCTCAGTCAAGCTTTAACAAGCACCGTGTGGTGTCATTCGTCATCTTTTTTTATGAAACGAAAAACGTACCTACCTCCACCCTCAGGTCTTTTCATCAAGACGAAATTAATAAGCAAATTTTTATAAGTCTGCTTAAAAATTAGTGTTTTTTTTTTAAATCCTAGGGGCAACTGCCCCCTGCACCCCTGGCTACGCCCTTGATAAGAATGGCATCCACACACCTTATTTTGTGTTCCTCTTCATACCATATGAATTTATAAAGCTCCCAATCAGTAGCGGGGATTCCCTCACCATGCTACCCAATTTGTAATTAACCGTCATGCTACCTTTTAATGAGTTCACCAGGAACTCTAGCAGTAGTTCCTAATATAGGGGTGGGGTAGCCCATATTTGTACCTTAGTTCAAAATTGTTCCTTTTACTCTATTAAATGGTGAACTATTTACAATTACTCATAGAACAGGAAACCAGCAGAAGGCGACTGGGTACTGCAATCATTTTTTACGTGCCGAACGGCAATAAGAATCACAAAGTTATCGTACTCATTTAGTTCATACATAATAGCCAGCTAAATTTCAAAATTAATTGAGAAACATGAAAAACAAACCATTTTCTGATAATGAATGTAAAAATCTTGGTGAGGTGAGGGAGGAGCATGGGCAGAAAAATGTGATTACCTAGTAAGTTTCTTTTTCATTTTATGTATTTGTTGTTTCGGAAATTGAAATGACTTAACATGTGACCTAGGTAACCACCCTCTCCCACGCACCACTATACCTGAGAAGTTTCATGGTATCTAGTCGTCGTACTTTCATAGACCTTCTGTGTTTTCTGACTGTTTGATCTGTTTGTCACTTACGTCGATTTTTGGTTTGAACTTTTGCTCTGGTCGTAATGCAGGAAGGTGCGATGAGAAAAGAGTTGATTTTTTTGTGGACACCCTGTGTCTGTTTTTAGGGTTGTTCATGAAAAATGCTACAACATAAACACTTCATAAGATTTGAAAATACATAAATAGTAACATATCGATGTACGGAACCTGGTAACCACGTTTTCAAGACAATCATTGCACCTAGTTACGAAAATTTTGAAGATAAGGCATCCTCTCCTGACGGGGCATCTTCTCTGACGAGCATCTTCACCAGAATATAACCTCAGGCATAACAACCTACGAGGAAGGAAGAGGGGTTGAGCATATAACTGTACCCAGGGTCCTCGAAAGCTGCTCCAAAAATTGAGAATTAAGCCCTTCTAAGATTACTGACCCATTGCGGATCTAAATTATTTCATTTGCAATTACTTTCGAATGTCTCACAGGAATCTGACGCATTTTTCTTCGCCACTCATGAAATTTAGTTTGCTTTCCTAGCTTCCCTGTATTTAACCGATGGTTAGATTCCTTCCTCCCTTATAATTTGGAGACTAAAAGGAGATGTACAGTGCCTTCATGTACTTATGCATATGCACTAACGCTAATAAATATACATATTTTAAAAGGGAGATTAAATTGATTGCTCCAAAAAGAAAAGAAAATGGCCATTGAAATCTTTGTAAAACGAGACTGATTTCTGCTTCCCGTGTGGTAAAATATTGGTTTGGACCATTCTTTCGCGACTAGGACCTGCTGTTTTTACCATCAGATGTCAGCTACATTGAATGGAGTCCCCAGTTTTTCTACATACTAATTATGTTATCATTATGAACACTCTCGATAAGTCCAAAACTTAATCCTTATTTTGTATTTGTTTTCAGGTGAGTTATAACCCAGATTGATGTAGTCAATAGTATAGAAGCTGAACAATATGGTTCTGTTTATGAAGAATGTAATTAGCTGGTTCTTCAGTTGTACGTATGCTTACTTACTTTATATACTCGTATGTTTTCGGTCTTTATTCTCAAATAATCATTTTCTGCCTTCAATTCCTGAATTTCCACCGATTTTATTTCGTCTTTTTGCTCTAATGTTTTAATTTTATTATCTAGCGATGAGTCTGTTTTCTCATCTGTCGTTTGATTCTCAGGATTTCTTCTATTTTTTCTTCCATGTTTTGTTAAGAATTTCTTATTCTTACCTGCAGCTCGAGTTTTCGCGTAATTCGACTTGTTTCAGTCTGCTTTGGCCGTGTACCGAGTGTATGTGACATGCTAGGAGGAGAGAGACCTGTGCGCAAAAAAAAGTGATAACAACTGTTTTTGACTAATGTTTGACCGCTCTTTCGCGTGGTGTTGTCGAAAAAATTTCAAAGAATGTTCCCAAACTGCTGTGAGTCTTCAAAGTTGAATGCCTCATAACGCGGACACGTTGTCAATTTTGTTTTTCCGCTCTCCTGTAAAATTTACATTTTTGCGCATAGGTCCATTTCCTCCTGTCATGTCACATATCAGCTTTTCGTTTTGCTTCTACGCTTAGATCGCAAATGCCAATCACGTCACAGTACGCTAGTGTTCCGATGAGCACTTCGTTCAACCGTTTTTATCATGCATACACGTCTCCTCTGTATCGCTATCTATACCGAACACATTTTTTCAATATGAGCCATGTTTCATAAATTCTAATCAAAAACTAAGGGGACAGGCTATTCGTGTCCAAATTTGCAGGACTTCCTGATGGAGGAAGCTTGTGTTGACTTGAAGTTCAAGTATGTATATTACCTACCTACCGAATCTGTTTTCTTCTTTATCGCGAAAATTATTGCTTTCACTCAGCATCCAGCAGTCAGTAGAAATATTGTCTATCATTTTTGTCGTCTCTGTGCGAGAGTGCGACATCGAACTATACAAGGTGCACGAGTCACTATTGAAAAAACTAGTTCTAATAAAGAAGCAGTCTACGATCAGGACAAGAAGGCATCAGTCGGCAAATTTTTCGAGAGTCTGCCGATGCCCCACACTGGGAATAAGAAAAGGGAGATGGAATCGGGGTATTTTGAAACTGAACAAAGTATACAAATCAACTACTTACACAATTCCGAATTTGAGAATGATTTTCTCCTCAGTCGTCCGTGCACTTTAAAGGTATTAATGAATGATATGAAGTTTGTTCAGCAAGTAGTTGTGTTTTTCGAGAGCTACTTTAAAATACTCTTATCCGGATTATTCTTTAACACTGTAGAAGGTAGGTGAACAGGTATGGCGCCGGAATGGGAGATTCTAATACTGACTGCGTATGATTCAGTTAACAACTGGATGATATCGTATGTAAACTCGAACAAAAAGGAAACACACCCCTGATGCGTTATAAAAAAATATAAAACATTATGTGATTAAGAAATGTGACCTAAATATGAATATTTAAAAAGGATATTTCCGAAAGACACATATTTTTATTAAGTATGTCGGTATAATAATAGGTACCAATTTAAATTGGCAGTCTGCCTTTTCATTAAGAGCGATCGTGATGCGGGATATAAAAAAGGGAAGCATGCATTTGACTACCGAACAGATCGTGTAAAACTTTGTTAGCATTCAAAGGAAATTTATAAGAGATTCACAAATTTAAAAAATCAAAAAAAAAAATGAAAAAAGAATTAGGTAGTATAGACGAAGGACGAAGATTACGTAATTTATTCCATGTTCATCTCTTTGTGAGCCTGTTAGATTATATATTTATTCACGCACAGTTTTTCTATTTCAATGCAATGCTGGACAATATCATACCGTAAGCTCAAAATGATACAAAAGTCGGAACTGTCATGCAAAATTTATCATTTTTCTATGAGACACGTAAGTGGAATTTGATATAAATGTCGACTTAGAGTGTATATCTCGATAGAATTAGGTAGAGTAGTCTAATATGGACCATATTTTTATTGGTTATAAGTCAGCTTATATGAGCCTGAAAATGTTACTAATGGCCTTGAATGGTGGCCAAAGGATACTAGTATTACCCTCTAAAAGGGAATTTAAAAAAAAATAAAAACATAATTATTTTTGATAATTTTTTTTTTCTTTCTTTCTTTCTAAATGTCATGATTTTAAGAAATCGAAAATATGGGCTCTTAATATGGACCGCTAAAAAAATAATAAGCAATTAACATTAGAAAGTTTTAATTAGTGAAAGAAGCTGTATCATTAATTCAAAGATTCAAACCTGTTGAGCTCGTAACAAATCGTTTAAGAGTCGTTAAAGGAACGGAATATAGATTGGAGGCTTTTAGACAGTGCAGCTTCTTTTTTTAAAGCGCTGAGGACAGCAGATTGCATTTTTTCCCGGTCCATTATTTACCACTTTTTGCTATCTGTAAAAATAACATAATTTTTTAGCTTATTTCCATATTATCATTATGGTCCATGTTAAGGTACCGAAATAAACATTTTTCAAAATTACTTACTGCCCATTCTAAGCCTTTAGTCGAAAAACTATATATAGCATTCGAATCGTATTCTTTTAGGTTATAAATAACACATTCGAAAAATTCTTCAATCCTATTTTTTATCTTCTTCAAAATTATGACATAAAACGTACATGACTATACCTAAAAGAAGTCGAAAACATCAAAATCGTTTTTTCGTTATTTATATTTTTCTGGAGGGGGTTCCAAGTTTGAATTTTCAACATGTACCGAGATGGTACATCAAGAACAATAGCTCAGATTTTTTTCTGGTAGTTGGCGCCATAAACAGACGAGATAAGCCGGTGATCTATATTGAGAACCGGTCTATATTAGGCTACCTTACGTTTTTCTATATCAAAGTCAATAGAGTTAATTTTAGTATCGAACTTAGCATTGACTTTGATGTAAAATTCTACTTATCCAAATGTCAGTGTGTCGACAATGTAGCTCGATTTTTGCATTACATTCTAATATTGAAGTTGACCTGAATGTCCACTCGTCGACTCAATAAAGTATAACGGATTTGAGTGACTCGACACTTGTTTCAAAATTTCACAACACTAACTTAAAGCAATTTTTCTATTACGTAAACAAACAACAAAATCACTTTTGTGCAATAAAATGTGCTTTTACTGTTGTGCCTAAGACTTGGTCAAATCATAAATCCATACTGAATTTATTGTAATATTGAATGACAAATATTTGTTCAAATTTGATAGTGAGAACCAATTTAAACATTTTACACCTAAGAACACTGAGCGTGTTGGTAACTTCAGAACTATTACCATGTAAATTTCATTTAATCATCTCTAGGAAAATAGTAATTTCTGTTAAGGTCTAATATGCTAAATGTGGTCTCCGAGAGATCCTATTGTGGCGAATTTTCAATCTTGGAAAAGAAGAAATACCAAAGCAGTATGGAATATTAAAATCATGTGTAGTATTTCATAACATTTTTTTTTTTTTTTTTTTTTGTAGTATTCTTATTGAACAACGTAAATTATTCAAGTGGTCACAACTTAAAATAAGAAAGGAAAGTGTCAAAACTATTTGTAAATATGTGTAAACTATTTGTAAATATGTGCACGGATCAATAGTTTTGATTTTGATATCGATAGTCGATAATTATAATATCAACATAATCGATATCAAAGATGAAATACATAATTGATATCAAAGATGAAATGGTAAAACGGCATAAATGGAACCGCGCTGTGCTACCACTTGTTGTAACTGTCGGTGAAAGATGTGAAGTTTGCCGAAAACCCCCTGCGATGAGGGTAGTGTGCAACTATGTTTGCCTCAAGAATTATGATTAGTAAATTATTGATTTATAATCTATAATTATTGAGGCATACATGGTTGTACACTACCCTCATTGCAGGGGTTTCTCGGCAAACTTCACATCTTTCATTGACAGTTACAACAGATAGAATTACTTGCGAGTTATTTGATATCCTGTTAATGGAAACTATTATGAAAGAAAACGCTATGAAAATCATATGACAGCATTGGCATGTTAAAAGACATCTGTTTTCTTTCTGTTACCATAGTCTATCATTTGATTCTCACGGTGCTTGGATACTCTCTTCATAACACTTGTGGCCATTAGCTAACAATAATTACTGGAGTGCGTCGAAAATGTTTTTGTTTTTTTTAGCTCGGGTAAATATGGCTTTGGGATAGGTAATAAAAGTAAATAACAAAATAGAATTTTTGATACAGATATCAAAGAGAAAATCCTGCACTAATTCTAAATTTACGGTCGAAAATTAACCAAATGCTTGTTCTATGATGTTATAGTACGAATACGACATTTTTAAAATATTGAAAAATAATTCAAACGAAGCGAGGTAGGTGAATCCGGCTTTCAAATTCAACATCAGACTAGTACTGCATAAACATATCAATAACATTTTTCGGAACTTGACTGATCTGCAATACCACTGCATATTGTACACGGTCATTCTTAATCTGTCATTCTGGAAAACAGAAATAATAATAATTAATTTCCCATTTCTTAATTTTGCATTATCTACAGTCTATAGACCAGTAATTTCCAGTTGAGCTGCTGTTTTTACAGCATATTTGGTGTTAGGCGCATATACGTATGTGTTAATGTTCATTAATTTGCGAGTAGGTATATATGTGAGTTCAAGAAAACATGACGCGAGTTTAAAATTTTCAGGTATTTTCCTTCAAAAATTCTTCAATTAACATTTATCTGCGTCAGAAAAGGCAACGTTATCTGGATAGACTGAAGTAACTATAAACCATGGGCTGCATTAGAGATGGATGATAGATCAACTCATAATGGTAAATTTAGCGCTTTGCTGCTCATAGGCTAAACTACTTTTTCCAACTTTCATTCATGTTTTTCAAGTGCGCTTATTGAAAAGGGTATACGAAATTGAGAGGAGTAAGAAAACAAACAAATTGTAGGAGGGGCATAGTCTTATGTCTATCTCAAATTACAACCTTGCCTCTGTTATATGATTCCTCATCGTTTTCCCCTTACATTTTGCTGCTGTTTCCGAAATTTTAATGTTCTTAGACAACTGCCTCTGGTCTGCATGTAGATAAATGTAACAACTACAGGTCAAAAACCAGTCATGTGCATTATTTTTAATTTTTTGAATTGAGGAGCCTCATTTCCAACGGCCCTTAATCCAAGAACTAAAATGTTGGGAAATCGAAAGATAAACTCTCTGCCACGCGTGAACTGTTTGTGCTAAGAAGTCTAGATTTTGGTGGTGGCTACTCTAGTCCTTCAGTGGTACAACCTCACAAACAAGAAATCGTCATCATTACAGTGTTGAGATATATGCGTCAATGTGGACAAACGTAGAGGACTAAGGTCACATTGCCCCCCTCCCCCCTAATTGCAAAGATGAGCATGTTTAATACCATCTCTACTCAGGAACGAAAATAAGGGGGACATGGGAGCAGCTTTTACCCCCCAAGCCTCCGCTAGAGTTGGGAAATTTTAGTATATGGATCAAAAGTTGGGAAAATCCAACAAGTCAAAAAGTGTTGTTTTCTTTTTGCCAATAACAAAATTTTGATACTTGGGAATTTAACAATTTTTGCCTCTTCAGAGAAAATTCTTCGCTATGTCTCTGTGTGTACTTACCATTATTTCAATCGCAAATTTCAATGCAACATACGAATCTTCCTTACGAGAATGATAAACACAATAATATGGAAAAACCAAAATAGATGACAATCAATGAAGTCACGTGCTTTGAATACAAATATCACAGGGCAGAATTGGAATTTTAAAGTGAAACGAATTTTGTTATGAAGCTATGCAGTTTCGCCACCAGATACCCCTAAAATCTCATTTTCAACAATTTTGGACTAACCCGTTTTAAATAGGCCTCCTCAATTTTTGGAAAACCATACTATTGATTCTCGATAACTTCGGAAGATTTTGTTATAAAACCCTGATAAAAGAAGTAACAAAATGTCATGGAGGTCAGTACGCCGCAAATGATTATAGTTGCTGACCGCAAATCTGAAGATGTAAAGATAAGATTGTAGAGTTCGAGAAGTTAGTTAGGTTTTGATTTTCGTTTTGAAGCATATGAGTCAGCTTTTGAGTAGCAAGGGATCCTCTCCAGTTACGTCCTAATTAATCCGTATAGCAATATGCAGTAAGTTACAGCTAGATATTTTAAGTGAATACCGCTTCTTGTAGCATTTGGCCAATAAAACAGTACTGTAAGAGAAAAAATATAACGGTCAGAAAAGTCGAAGAACTTCGTATCACAGGTGCTACCGTTTTTTCTCCCTGTAACATAAACGTAAGCTGAATGAGAATAGTGATCAGAGCTGTAGCTACGGCAGAGCCGTATACACGAGGGGAGGGGGAAGGGGGCCCGACCCCTTCCCCTGGGTACGGCTGTGCGCTTAAAAATTCATAAAATACCCCATCAAGGTTAATCTCCCCTTCTCACCATATTCCTGGATACGGCGCTGAGCTACGAGCGGGGTTTTGGGATTCATATACTCGTAACTCTCACTTGGTTGATGAATTAGCTCATTTTTGCCTAAGTTTGCCAAAAATTCAAAATATCTTTGCTCGCAAACGTGATTCTCAAAATAATTTTTCAATTTAAAGCCTTACCTTGTCCACTCTGGTGGCCTGGCAACTGCACTGATAAGGACAATAGAAAATTAAGAGCTAGATTTCACTAAATTCTCGTAAATTCCTGGAGTGAAATTGTAGCAAGAAGGTACACAAACATATCAGCCTATTATGTCTGGAATCCTAAAAAACTAATCCAGGCTCTAGAACTGCTATTTCTTCCTGTTTGGCCTCTTCCAAGTCCAATGTCTGATAGGAGGAAACACATAAATGGTATCGATCGCCCCTCTTCTACTTCGAGTATGAAAATAATTTTGCTCAATGCATGTGAGAATAGTGTTGCGGGTTTTTCAGAAATTATACGAGAAGTATTTAGTCTGGACCGGAGCGATGGCATTCGAAATCAAAAACCAGAGAGCAAGTAGAAAAAGCGTAGGTCATGATTCAGCCCCGTGGAGAGAAAAAGAGGGTCCGGGGAATTTCCCCGGGCCCCCTTCCTTCAAGTTCATTTTTTTCTCTTGTCAGATGGGAAAAAATTATAAGCTACGGATAAGAGGTTTCTTTCATGGTGTAAGGAGTGATCGCTGATTTAATGTACAGTATGATGTGTAGCCGTAAGCATTGAAATTCAGGCCTTTTAAAGATGTCGGGTCCCCCTGAAAGTCCGGGTATTTCCCCCTTTCTCCCCCCTCTCGACAGGGTTGTATTGATTGATAGAAAAAAAAAAACAGGTCCTCGTAAGTGGACTGTACTGTAACTCACCTATGACTGAACTGACTAATTTCCTGAGGAAGGATGAAAAAGTAGAGTGAGTCGTGTGAATAATAATAAGAAGAACGTGGTTTTGAAAAGATCACCAGGTGAACAGGTATGCAGATGAGACAAAAGACGTTTGTGAGACGTTGGCATCGTACTACTCAGGAAGTAGCCAGGTAGGAAGATTAGACGATTTACCTATACAAAAATGTATATTTACGAGGAGAGGATCGCTGCAGAGTCATCCTTAGCACAAAACTTTATGCCTAAAGAATGTAGTACTTATTTGTTATGACTTCTATGATTTTCTGAAGTCAGTTGAAGAAACGGGATACAATCATAGGTATCGCGACAAGTAAGAGCGGTATTTGCTCTCTTCTTCCAGTGGATTTTGGAAAAATTGCCTTGTTTTACAAAAAAAAAAAAAAAAAATCTCCTAAAAAGTGTCTTCCCAGAGAAAAGTCTGATGACGTGTTACAGCGACTTCTCGAGGATGGACTCAATTTCGCTATGTAGTTTCCTTTTTTCCATTTGACATGCGTGCATCACCATACGCTCCACCAAACATTTGTCATATTCGTCCAGCCCCCCCCCTCCTCGATATTTTTTGGCTGTGTCAGTATCCTAATCAAATATTCACTTCCGAAAACTTCTATGTTCAGCTTCGTGGATACCTTTATTATTGTTAATTGTAATAATTGCTAATGCAGTATATTTACAAACAATACTCATTACATTATTACCATCGCTAGTGTGAGTAACAATAACGACAAATCCGCCACGCTGTAAATTAGATTCGCAGTAAATACTGGGTTATAACAAGCTCTGAAATTGCGAATGAATCTGAAAAAATGACCAGTGTTGGAATCAGTATAGCGTAGTTATACCATTTTTTGGGAGGGGGTGAATTTAAAAAAATCTTTCCCCTCTTTTTCCAGTTGTCTCAGTTTAATGCAAGGGAAAAATTTTAATTTCGGGAGGAGGCACCACCTCTTATAAGTAGCCACTGAGATATTTAAAAAAAGTATTTGTGGAATTAAATATCTCTATTTTATTTTATTTTATTTTATTGTGGCTGTAGGATGGTACTGCACTCTGCATCTAAGTTGTACTTAAAGTATTTTAATTACACTGTTACGCTGATCGAAACGCGACAAATGATTCTAAATTTTATTATATGGTGTTGTGGCTCACATACCTCAAAATCTTCTGGTGATGTCGAATACATTGCTTGAAAGAAATCGTGAAATTGGTATCTTCTCCAACTGAGGTCGTATTATTCTTATTCGATAACATTAGGTTTGTAGCTGAAATGTCCAACTCTTCTATCTTCTTGTTCAAGATATCAAATTGAACTCGCACTTCCATAATGAAGTAAATTATGAACATGAAATTCAAAATAACTGGCACCGATAAGGCACCGACCCAAGATAACTGCAGAAAAATGGTCAGCAAATATTTCGGATATGTGTCGTACTTCCATGGAAACTTGCATGGCAAGATTAACGTGCTTATGTCTCCCAACTTCTTTCCCGATATAGGAAAAAAGAGAACTGGTGATAGAATTGCAAAACTGTAACTCACATAAAAGACGATTCCGTAGTTGAAAAAGAATTTTCTGAATTTTTCATTTGCTGGACGTATATCCGAGTATAAGCTTTGATTGGAAAAATCTGCGAGCATCATCTTGTACATATTCTTAATGAATCTATTTTTCAGATATATGATGGTAGATGTGATGTTCAAATAAATACCGGTAAATATGTATGTTATGCAAATGGTGGTATCCACAAGTGTCTCTCCTTCGCGTAACATCAGAACTTGGCTAGCAGTCAGAAACGAAAATGCGTAAATGAAATAATATTTGAAAAATCTCGAAACCCGACATTCCAGCGGCACTCCGAAAACGTTTAGAAATACGATGAAAAATTTAGAAGTGAAATTCAATGTGTCATTCATGTTTCAATTGAACAGTGTTGGAAATTAGAAAACCAAACAATGTTATCCAACTGGATACCACACTGAGATACTAATTCGACCACCGAATAATTTTCAACTGGAATATATCCGATTTCTTGGATTTTTTTACAAAAATAAACGAAACAGAAAATGTGGAGCTACCATATTATTATTATAATCGTAGACCCGGCCCTATGTATACTTCGGAAACAGTTTTTTTATGCTGCTACTTGATAGTAGGTATAATTTATAGTACTCTGATAAAATACCTTTCAATTTGGAAAATAGTTAGTGCTAGAATGCCAAACAAAACAATAAAAACAAAGGCAAAACACATCAAAGAGAAATTCTGATGGCGTGAATATTAATATCTTTTTGCGATCCAGTTGGTAAACTTTTTGCGAAATTGAAGCCTGCAATGTTTTTGATCTTTCTTAGTTTATTAAATTATACCTATGAAACACGTGTGTATGGGAATGTCGACTAAAAGGTCAGTATTGAAATGCAGGACATTTTTAGTGCTCATTTTCATGTGCAGTGTTTGTACAAATGTCGATGCTGTCTTTACTGTCGATTGTGTAGTATGCATATCCATAGACAAAACGATGAAAAAGTGTTCAGTGGATTTGGCATGCAGTTTATATTTTAGTCAACAAGTATCTATACGTATCGATATCACTATAAACATTGTAGTATGCAGCGAATTGACAATAGTTCGGTAGACATTGACAAACTTTCGATTCGACATAATAGTTGACAACTATCGACATTACTATCAACATTGTAGCATTTTAGGACATTTGCATTGACATGTCTAATGGAAAAATGGTTTAGGTTGAATAATTTTAGTACAAATTAAAATATTTTCACGATTTTTACATGGTTTGGTTTAATACGTGTTCTAAAGTATTTTGATATACAAGCTATTTAAAAATAAATAAATAAATAAAAATGTCCATACAAATGTTGATACTTTTGTCAACATCGATAGTGTTTCACGGGTACATGTTCTTACTATGTCAGTCGTTCTGAAACCTATAATCAGAGCTGTAAGCAGAGGGAGGGGAGATTTAGTTGGAAACGTTTTATCGAGAAAGTCGGTCCACATCCGTTGTTCACAACACCAATTGAAGAGCTGTCGAAAATATCAGTGTGTGTCACAAAAATTTTCCGACTTTCTTTCTTTTTCACTTATTTATCTTGGTTAAACTGATGGAATTCAGTGTTGCCGATTCAACGGCAGTATCAAAATGAACGAACATATGAACAACCGTTCAAAAAACGGCCGCAAGATGCCATATTTGTATTATGCGGCATTTTACAGAGACCCATTTCTTTCTCCAGAACACTTTCTATTGCATAATCCATGCATTTTTCGGTCCAAGTCCGACGGTTTTCCACAGTACTCGACATTATACTGCAAAAAAATTCGACTAACATGATTTTGAAGGAGGTAATATTAGGGAACGTTCAATGTTTCCAGCGGAAATTTCAAAAATGCAATTTCTTATGAAAATTGCGAGAAAACTTACCTGAACCCGATAATATGGTGTGTTCTGAACCGATAAATGCATTCATTAAATTTTTTTCGCGACATAATTTGAAAATAATCACTCGTTTGTAGCAGACATGCAAAATTTTCCGACTTCACAAAACAGATTTTGTTCAATAAAATTTTTTAGGTTTCGAAACGCGACTTTTTCTACAGCATGAAAGGACCACAAAATACACATAGTATCATTATCACCCGCCAGATCATGTCATAAACAGACGAGATATTGAGGTGGGCGATATTAGGGAACTGGACGATATTTGGTGCCTTTACCCTTAGTGGCTATGGAAACTTTCTGCGGTATCTGGATCTCTGGAAAACACACCAGCCCCAAATCGATGAAGGAAATTCTACATTTGCTTGAATATAAGTATCGAGAATAGTTCGCGAAGCAAAAATTCTGTGTAGGTGCTACAGATATCAAATTGAGGAACCCTTCTTCAACTTGGGCGGGAGGTAGATATGCGAGACCGAAAAACTACGTCAACCTTAGCCATGAAAGTTTGGTTTGCGCAATATCGTTGTCTTCTTGTGAAATTTAAGGTAACCTTCGTTTGCGTAAAAATATTCTCTTTTTTCACGGAAACGCATGCCAAATTCAGGAAATTTGCGCAAAGTCATTTTTCCGTTTAAACTGTATGAGAAATCTGTTATTAATGGGGCTAAAATCAAATTTATTGAGAGGATAGCACGTCGGTATAAATAAAGTCCTCTTATGCAAATATGTGTTCAAAATTATTAAGTTAATTGAGCATATCTTAACGTAAAGTTCGCTGCAAGATGTTATAATACGAATACGACATTTTCAAAATATTGAAGAATAATTCAAATGAAGCGAAATAGGTACATCCAGCTCTTAAACGTACCGCTGAATCATTGTTATACTGAGCTATTAGAAAAATTTTTCGGAACTCTAGAGATCTGATGTACCAACGCATGTCGTACAATGTCATTCTAAACTTGGAATTCTGAAAAAAAGAAAGAAAAAAAAAATAAATTGAAATTTAAAAATCATTTGTTTTTTTGTTTGATTAAATTTTCTTCGGCCTTCAGTAACCCTCTCCTCTCCAATGTATAATAATACAATTTTCCCATTACTCATGCATCGAACGTACATCATTCCTAGAAAAGAACTAAAGAGCGGAAGTGTATTATTTCAATCTAAATCAAACATGTGACGTGAAAACGTGGAAAGTATACTAAAGTACACATTTTCACGTCTTTTTATTTATTTATTTGAATTGAAAAAATACACTTTGTTCAATTATTGACTGATACGACAATAATATACAACTAACAAGTTCAAACTATTATGCATGATTCCATTTTAAAACAAAATATTGCTTCAAAAGGCATGTACATTCGATGCATTGGTAATAAAAAATATCTTATCCGACAAGAATCGAAAGTGAGCGTGCACACCTCACACGACTTGCTTCGCTCACTTCCGATCCTTTTGGCGCATCGTACTATCCTTTCCATACATTTATACCTCCGTGGCAGCGGAAACACATTTTCGATGCATTTGTAACAAAAAATATCTTCCAAGGTAAGGAGCAAATGAGGTTTATCACGACTCGTTTCGCAACATGTTGAACTTGTCGTAAGAAACCTCATTTTCGCTCCTTGTTTTGAAAGATACTTGATATTGAACGACAGCTTCACGTAATCGTTTTCATTCTCGAGTCAAGTGAGACATGAAGCTATCTACATTTCGGAAGTATAAGGATGCACTTGCCCAGTCGACCAAGGGCGAGTGGACCCGAGCGCTGATACGCAACTTCGTTATGCATGGGCAAGAAGATCTCACGGGGAACTGAACTTCCACATGACCGAAGTCCTGAGTGGCCACGGGTGCTTCGGCACGTACCTACGTCGGATGGCGATAGCGCCGAACTCTGTGTGCACGCACTGTGATCGAGAGGCGGAGGACACACCATAGCACACCCTGTTCGAGAGTGAGACCTTTGGAGCAAGAGAGGCGCGGGACTGCAACAGCGATCGATCCTGGCGGCGGAAACAGGAACGACAGCGACGGCGTGATCAGCCGTCTCGCGCCGGATACCTTGGTTCCGGAAATGTTGAAAAACGGAAGCGGATGGAACCGGGTGTCGGCCTTAGATTCGACCATCATGAAGAAGAAGATGCAGACAGAGTTGGTCGAGGCAGAGGGCCGACGGACAAAGCTCGGCCCACACTATCAAACACAACAACTCTGTACCATCCTAGAAGAGCTGCTGCAGCTGCTGCGGACCCTCCAACAAGGCTCACTCGTTGTCACACGTACCAAGACGAGGAAGTGAGGGGTAAGTGAAGAAGAAGCGCTTTCAGACGTGGTGCACTCGAATTCCAGGTTAGTGCTGGGTGAACGTTAACGTCGGTCAGTAGAGGGCCCCATGGTGGCTCTGATAGGAAATCGCGCACCGGCAGTGGAACGACGAAATGGTGGCTCGGGCCGGCCTCAAAGCGTCCCTCTGGTTACTGATGCGATACGCGAAAGGGTAGTTTCCGGAGCCGGGGTGTGGTGTCTCAGGAGCCACTCTGGCATGCGTGCACCGCTGAATGATCCACCAATAAGAAAAATCGACCTAGTTATTCGATGGTAAACTTTATATTTTAGAAAGATGTCAAAGCCATCAGCCCATCTATCCGTCTGTCTTTTTAGGGTGTTTGCCCGCGCGCAGCACTGCAAGCACCCTATTGCAATCGAATTTTCATTTCCCCCCCCCCATTAAATACGACTGAATTGTTTACAGTTCATAGTTCAGTTTTAGTTCAGTTTCGTTCTCCGTCAACTGCTGCCATCTATTGGGATGTGAAACGAAATGTAGGAGCGCTAATGTGCATTTCCTAATGAAAGGTTGAGTTCTTGAGTTATTGTAGCCGTAAATAACGAAATAACATTGCTGATTGCTGTAAACGGGAAATACGGTATTTTCGGCATATTTAGCGACAAAAAAAGCATAACATATGCGCATATTTCACCTGTTTGTAGGCATATTTTTGACAGCCCTAGTTATGAATATTTTCCCTCTCGGTTAGGAATGCAACTTGGAAAGATGAGAATAAAAGATTCTCATTCTGGCGCATGTATATTTTGGTACTGTGTCTGAATATTAGCTTCAAAGTCTCAACATTTCAGATTTGGTTTCGTTTTATCAATACCAGTTTAGGAAGTTAGAATTGAAAATGAAGCTAGCGAAAAACCAATTTTATTGACTTTAACTTATTAGCTATAGTCAATGAATGCAGTAAAACTCCCATAAGCCATAAATAAGCAGATAACAACCTTCAACCTAGAACATGGCAAACACCCTCTTACTACCTCGCTATCTGCGAGGTAGCTTGTTCTCCTGTTATGTTGAGCTAGGTACCAGAAAGTTAGTTTGTTAGTTCATCGATCTATTGTCGGTCATTTTACCTACATACATGACCTGCCCAGTTCCATGTCATACTTCTTGAGTAGTGAATGATGTCAGTATTCAGTTTTAATTTAGTTTTTATTTTTTTAATTCTTATTCTGTCTTTTTTGAGGTAGTTTAGTATTGAGCATTCTATGGAGTTCTGAGTAGTCCTTATAGTCTCTTTTCTTCTTTTTTAGCTAAGGACTATGTTTGACAATCAGACGAAAGGGTAGGAATTAAACAGGAGTTGAATATTTTGCTTTTTAAAATTTGAAAAGGAAACATCATCTAGGGGGCTACGTGATGGTACGTGTAGGTACACGCATGATTTAGATCTATCAAACACACTACAATTTTCTTGTCCAAAACTTGCATTATTTTACAAAAAATTACTGTCTTATCTCTCAGAGAAATATTTTGTCCATTCTAAAGAGAAGAACCCTGTCGATGTCTACTTAACCAATACTTTTTATTGGAAATGCCTTCGTATATACTTACCGTGTCTTGTAGCGTTTGACCAATGACACAGTATAACAAAAGGTAAAATGCAACCGTCAAAAATGTTGTGAGACTCTGTAACACAGCTGCTACTGTTTTTTCTCCCTGCAAAATACAAAGGATAAAATAATAAAGGCCAAAAATATCTAGTATCTATAGAAAACAATTATTTCTGTCATTCAGAGAATCGGAAACTCCACTCATCCATTACTTATACCAACTTCTACAATTCGTTTTTGTAGATATGTCAATTTTTTATTAGTAAAAATTTTTTCTGTGCTACCCATGGATAATCCAATAAGGTAAAGTGCCAAATGTTGATCTATTGTTTTTAAATGGCCTCTGCTGCCCCCATATCAGTATTGAACCCCGGAATTGCGATTAATAATGAATTTCAACTTTGTACTTTCACTTTTCTTAGTTAAATTTCTTCAAAATATTCAGCCACTGTTGACTCATAGGGATTTCAAAACAGATCCAAAATAGTATGAGAAATAGTATTTAGTAAGGCTGAAAAATAGAGATGCACGACAAATACGTAAGACGACAAATTTGCTCAAAGTGAACGACAAATTATTGTCAAACGATGCCTAAATAAGTGAGAACGGTAATCATGTGCCAGATCGAAAGGCCGAGTCTTAACGATTTTTTAAAAAGTCACGTAGAATATTAAACAAAATTTGAAAAATCTTATTGAATTTGGATCAAGTTTAGAAGAATTTGAAAAAGTCTCTGCCAAGCTTGTTATAGACGTGAAAAGTCTGGAAGAGTCTTAATGCTAAGTCATGGACGAATCGGGAAATGTTAAATCGTAGATATGTTTGGAAGAGTCTTAAGGGGTTTCAAAGATTTTGGGGGCTTGAAGAAGTCTTGAAGAATCATACACAGCCGTGGAAGTCTTAAGGATTTTCAATCAAATCTGGTGGAGTCCTAAACAGTTTAAAATTTCTGAAACCTGTAGCTCTCAGACCGGGCATATTTTTGCTAATTATTTGCCGTTCAAAACTTTCTTTCACACTGCCCTTCCTTTTTAAACGCTGAATGTATTTATTTGTCGTTATTCTCTTTTCTAGTCGTTGGACTTCAATCATATAGCCGTTATTTTCTCATTTTCTACCGGGTTGCAAAATGCATGCCAAAAAATATTTGACATCCGGTGTTAAATGTTTACATACACATTGAAACATTTCATACATTTCGATCCGGATAGTGAAATGTACAATAAAATATCAAATGAGTAGGTGACTTCCAAACTGCCGTTAGTTCACTTTTTCCAAAAATGAATTTGTAGCGCTATCAGACAAAAAACGACGACAGCTACACAGTACACACCCGAGTTGGATTCGTATTCTCATCGCTATTCTAACTCATCGAGTTACAGGCGTTCAAAGAGAACTCAGTGCTACCAATCATAGTTCGGGAATAGTAGAATTTTTTTCATTTTTCAGACTAAGGTCTGTTTGGAAGACACCTCCTCAAATGTTAATCTGGTCAACATTCGATTAACATTTGACAATAATTTCAAGTATTAAAATTTTTTGCCAAATGTTGATCAGTGTCAAATGTTGATCCTTTTACAAACCCCGATATCTTGAACTTTGAGACCGAAAATATGAATTATATCAATAACACACTGGTAAGTTAATTCATAGAAACTGCAAATTTTTGAAAAACATCGAATTGGAACACTTCATTATTATTATTTTCTTCACTCGGATTCATGTAACTCGCAAATAACTGGTTCGAGGTAAAGATTTCTATATCTTCCAAAGGTGGGGGAGAGAGAGGATGTTTCGGACAGTTATCAGATTGTTCAATATTCCACTCAAATTATTCATCCAAGAAGAAAAATGATTACACGGTCGTGAAGAAGTGATTTTTTTTACCCATACTGGGTAAAATAAATTTTTTTCATCAATTTGATGTAAGAAATTAATTTTTGAATTTTTGGATTTTTAGTCTCAACCCTCCATCCTAAGAAGAGGTTTGGACGGTACTGAGAATGTTTTGGACACTCTTAAAATAGGCAAATATTCTGAAAAACAAAGTTGAATACGCCGAAATTTAGTTTAAGTAGGTACTTTTCATATAACAGTCAGTATCTTCATAAATACAATAATAATAATTAGGTAAAAAGAGAATTAACATCTCCATTAATATACAATGGGCGTTACAAACATAATGACGAGGCATTGTCTCATTGAAATAAAATTAAATAAATCAAACGGCAATATTCCAATTTTACGGATGCTATAAATCAGAAAATACTATTTGCTTTATCATAAATAACGTACCTATGTTAAATCCGAACGCTGTGAATAATGTGTTCAAAACATCCCTCTGTTTCACTGCCCAAGAAATCCTCATAGCCATTTTTTTTAATTACGTGAAAATAACTAAGTGGCTGATTTCACGACAAATACACTTACGATTTATTTTGGAATGTTTGCTCTATCTGGTGACCAATTTAGAGACCTGTACAATTTCACAATCAAAAGAATATTCCTAATTTTATAAACCAAAAAGCCAATTCTTTTTCTTAAGAAAAACTTCTTTTTCTGGTTCAGTGAGATCTCGGTAAATTTTTTTGTGGGATACTTAGTTATCAGTGTTGCCAGTATACCATCGAAGAAGTATCGATTTTGAGTCATTGTAAATTGCTGAAAAATCGACTGTCCTAAATCCGGCTCTGTCCAAAACATATCCTCCCTCTCCCCTACGTCATTTAAACCTATGTCAGTACAAATATCCACATACAGGGTGATAGTTTGATAAGAAAACCGGCTTCGAGCTGCGCGGCTATCACCTGCGTGCGCCTCTATGATGAGTTGGAGACACGCAAAGACGACAGTTGCGCAGCTTGAAGCCGGTTTCCTTACTAAACAATCACCTTGTATGTCGGAAAATGAATTAAAGTGTTTACTATTTCGATATTTCCAAATCACTTTTTCCTAAATTCGAAAATTGTTCAATATCAGCACATTTTTTAACACAGGCCCTTCAAAAAGCTATCACCCGATAACATAGTTCTCGTTTTCACAGCCGAAATTATGTAGAAAAAAAGGATTAACATTCGATACCCAGATCAACATTTGTCACTTTACCCCAAATAACAAGGATCACATTACGTATTACATTCTTACCGACGCTAATGTGAAAAACAGAAGTGATAAATTGGCAATACTGTGAATTAAATTTGCGGTAAATACTGAGTTGTAACAGGATCTGAAATTGTGAATAAATCTGAAAATATAAGCAAATTTGGCATGTAATTAAATGAGAGTGTAAGGGAATCTGCGTATCAGAAAAATCTATTTTCGACGAGTCGCGACGTCACCCTAAAAAGTAATTTCAATTTATCTGTTTGATTAAGGTACCTTCAGTATTAAAAGGTTGTATTTTGACAAAAACGTTTTCGACTGTTTTGTCATCATTAACTGTCTAACAAGACCAGGAATGTTAAGATGAAGCCACTAGTGCCTTGAGCTACATCTTAAGTCACCATTTCGGTCATTAATCATTATTCATTAAGTCAAAAGCCAGCCAGGCGAATTCTGCAAGTCGGCTTTCAGCCCATAAGTCAGCCATAAGCTAGGTTTTGTAGCTTAAACTTATCAATTCAGCTAATGCCAAAAGTCGAGAAAAAAAATTTTTAAAATAAATTGATAAAAAATTTTGCTATTTTTAAATTATTTTTACCGTGAACTGGGATCAATACTTCGAGGATCAGTATTCAGTACAATCATTCCGATTAGGTTGATCAGTTATCAAAATGGCGGGAAATTGCAAGCTTTGTAACGTGTAACGGAAGTCAACTCATGTGCAAAGATTAGGCCGTATGCCAAACAGCAATAACCTATATTTGAAGCCGGAAAATTAGCTTCAAGCCATGAGAGAAATCAACTAGTAGCTTAAAAGACATTAGCTATTAGCTTAAGCCAGTGACCGTTGACTTAACACCCCTGTACAAGACAACTTGTAGTGGCATAACAGTCGAAAAATGTTTTGTGTCATAATGCAACTTGAATAGTAAATAACGGATGCTTTAATCGAAGAATTAATTACACTTTGCAGCTAAGTGAATTCGTAATTTCAGTTTGTCTAGTATACGCACCTCAAAATCTTCTGGTGGCGACGGATGCAGTGTTTGAAAGAAGTCACGAATCTCCTACTTTCATCAACCAAAATTATGTCCTTCTCGTTCGACATTATCCAGGTTACAAAAGACTCGTCCAACTGTTTGATCCATCTGCTCAGAATTTCAAATTGAACTCGTACTTCCATCATGGAGTAGATTACAAACATGAAATTCAAAATGACCGGTACTGACAAGACGCCGACCCAAGACAGTTGTAGCAAAACAGTTAGCAAATACTTCGGATACGTGTTGATAGTCCATGGAAATTTACACGGTATTATTAAAGTGCTCAGGTCTCCCAATTGCTTACCAGATAATGGGAAAAAAAGAACGGGAGATAGAAGTGAAAAACTGTAAGTCACACAAAATAAAATCCCGTATTTGAAGAAAAATTTCCTAAATTTGTCATTCGCGGAGCGTATATTGAAGATAGAATACTTTTCTGTGAAATCCGCATTCATCATGTTGTACATCGTAAAAATAGATCTATTTTTTAAATAAATAATACTGGTCGTCATGTTGTAATAAATACCACTAAATATGAATATTAAGCAGATGCTGATGTCTATGGTAGTTGTTCTTTCGCGTAACGTTAAGACCTGATTGGCAGTGAGAAATGAAAATGCATAAATGAAATAGTATTTGAAAAACTTCGCGATCCGACATTTTATTGGCACTCCGAACACATTTAACAATACGATGAAAAATTTAGAAGTGAAATTCAAGTTCTCATTCATGTTAGGATAACTTTACTATATTATATTTGAATATGAAGTAAAAATTTTCAGCAACTATACAGGCGAAGCTCACAACAAAAATAATTAGCTTAGATAAATCATAGAAAAAAAATATTATGTTTTTTCATTAATTTTAGGAGCCGTGCATAAATGTGCTAAGGCATAATTATGCTAAGTGCAGTTTCATCAAACTAGTGATGTAGGTACCTTTCAACTGACACGTGAGAATCACACCATCAACATGCGATGTACAAAAGCAGTAAAATGCGTGTTCAACCGTGCGACTGACTTTGAACTTTAGAAGCACTGAAAATGAACTTCGCCTCGAAAATAACTTGGGGAAAAGTTTGAAAAACTTTCACGTGAGGATTTTTTAATTTATTTATTAGTCGAACCATATGTTTTATTATGGTCAAGGACACTTTTTTCTCCAAATCCAGAACTTAAATATACGGTAGAACTTCGCTAAATGCAATCACAAAATCACAAAGTATCGAGTTTTCCACTTAATGAAGTTGCACTTCGCGAAGGTGGAAAAAATGTCTTGTTCTTATCGAGATTCTTTATTACAAGCAGGTGAATATGCAAAAACCTGCAGTTACAAAGGTAAGGAACCAGCTACATACTACGACTTTACCTAGGGATTTTAGTTAATGGAAAAAAACGTGATCGTCGAACCCCTCTTTACATAGCATCAAATGATGGTCACTATGAGATAGTCAAAGAGCTACTAAAAGCTCCAGGGATTTTAGTTAATGGAAAACAAACGTGTTTGTCGAACCTCTCATCATATAGCATCAGAAAATGGTCACTACGCGGTAGTCAAAGAGCCACTGAAGCTCCAGGAATTTTAGTCGATGAGAAATGATTTGATGATCATACAGTTAATAAGAAATTATAGTGATGATCATACCTCTTATACTAATTAGAATATAATCTGAAACAAATTATGTATATCTAATGTTATATACCCTCCAGTTAATTAATCGGCAGTATCTATTCTATAGTTAAATAATTTTTTCATATTTTGGCATAATTTAGCACAATTTCTCGCTTACAAAGTCCGCAGAAAAAACCGTGCAGTCCTAGAAAACAGTTTTATTGTAACTTAGACTAGCAAAGATAGAAGAAAAATTTGGGCATAATGAATTTAGCAATTTTTTTTTTTGGCTTTCTGGAATAATCTAGCACAGAGTTTACTACAATCTAGCATAAAGAAAAAGTTTAATTGGCAACACTGCCGACACGTGAGACGTACATGAATGTTCCTTACAGGGTGCCTAAGAAACCAACTATTATATCCTTCTGTTCTAGCGCTGAAAAGATAAAAACAACTGATAATTAATAATAAGTTATTATAAATATACTAATAAGTTGAAAATTTTGTTAACTTTAATATTTAGGTTTTGTATTACGGAATATACCATTTACTACGTATTAAAATCAAGTCACACCTTTCTTGTAACATATTGAATTTGGTCTCCAAATTCATAATCAAAATTGGTGATTCATCTTACCCATAACCCATTGGAAAAATTGAATATATCGTGTGGGAAAAAAAGGTCAATACTTTTACTACGATCAAATTTTCGAACTTTTTGAAATAAAAGAATTCTATTTCTGTGGAATCATCTGGTTATCAATTCTCAAACAGCCATTCAGGCATTTAGCCATCGATATTCCATGTGAACTGAATCGCGAGCCTACCACTGTGTTTGTGAATTGTAATGTGACACAAGAAAAAGACCTGTGTGTCTGAATCTGCTGCATGAACACTCGGGCCCTTTTCTTGCGACACGTTACGTACATTATTTTCCAATTTCACTCTCAGCCGAGCCCTGGAATCTGCCGTTTCGAGCATTATCTCAGAGACGTCGGGGAGGCTGTTAAGGCTGTCTTAGTCTTCTTCTCTTTTTGCCGAAAACCCGGCGTGTGGGTCGAAATGTAGCGAGTTGCTACATTGGCTCAAACCCGGGGCCTCAGGATTCCGAGACCAGCGCGCTATCCACTCGGCCAACCAGACCCGGACACGTCACATTATATTGCGAGAATATGGGACGGCGCAGAGAGTCAGGCACGAAAGGGCGTGCATAACCAGTTCTGGACACGTCACAATAGAGTCTTGTACCATCAAGTTCGACTTCTTGCAAATTGAGAGACGAAGTGTTGTTTTCGAGAAGAGCTTTCAGGGATAAGTCTTTTGCTTGTTCTGCTGCTAACTGAGCCAAGGAGACGAGAGGGTTGTCTGATGGGCTATCTGAAGGGCTGTCTGAGCCCACTGGTGAGGGGGAAATGGCCGCAATGCGAGAAAGGGCATCGGCAACAACATTTTCCTCGCCAGGTAAGTGGCGAATGTCTGTAGAATATTGAGAAATGAAATCGAGATGTCGGAATTGCCTTGGAGAGGCCTTATCGGGATCCTGTTGGAATACTGTGACGAGCGGTTTATGGTCCGTGTAAATAGTGAGCGGTCGACCTTCTACTAAGTGGCGAAAAAACTTGATGCCCTGGTAAATGGCCAGTAGCTCTCTGTCATAAGCCGAGTATTTCTGTTGGGTCGGAGACAGTTTGGCAGAATAGAAACCGATTGGTAAATTGACGTTATCCTTTGTTTGGAACAGAGTTGCACCAATAGCCGTTGACGAAGCATCTGTCATGATAGATAGAGGTGCGGAGGGATCAGGAAACGTGAGTTGAGATGCGGAGGCGAGAGCGTTTTTGCAGTCTTCGAATGCTTTCAAAGAGGTTGACGACCAGGAAATTGGCGTCTTGTCTTTTTTCTTCTTGGACCCGCGGATCAAATCTGAGAGAGGAACCTGAAGGGATGCAAGGTGAGGGATAAAGCGAGCATAAAATGTAAGCATCCCAAGAAAGCGACGCATGGAGGATACGTTCTCCGGCTGAGGATATGAAAGAATTGCCTCAACTTTTTTGGGAAGCGGTTTCAAGCCCTGATCAGAGAGTTCAAAACCGAGGAATTCGATTGAGGGCTGAGAGAAGATTGACTTTGAGGCGTTTATAGTTATGTTAAACTCGGAAAAAACGTCTGAGGATAAGAGTAAGATGTTCTTTGGATTCCTCAAGGGATGCACTTGCTAACAGAACATCATCTAAATAAGCACAAGCGAAAGGAAACGGTGCAAGGACGTCGTTGATGAACCTTTGAAATGTCTGAGAAGCGTTACAGAGGCCAAATGGTAAACGAGTATACTCAAACAATCCAAAGGGGGTCGTGATTGCTGTTTTCGGGATGTCTTCAGGATTTACAGGAATCTGATGGTACGCCTTTACCAAGTCGATTTTTGAAAAGAACTTTTTCCCATGTAGGGATAGGGCGAAATCATGAATATGAGGGAGTGGATACGAATCAGAGACTGTGGCCGCGTTTACTCGTCTATAATCCCCGCAGCATCGCCAAGAACCGTCCGCCTTAGGGGCCATTCTGAGGGGACTGGCCCAAGGGCTGGAAGAGGGGCGACAAATGCCCAATTCAATGAGCGTTTCGAATTCTGCTTTGGCTACTTGCAATTGTAAAGGCGACAGGCGCCGGGGTCGAGATGAGATAGGGGGGCCGGTCGTGTGTATGTAATGTAACACGGAGTGTTTGACGGGCGGTAATGACGTAAGGTTGGGCGATTGAACAATGTTCGGAAACTGGGACAATAGTGCATTATACCAAGTGTCAACCGGCGGCAATGCACTGATGCCAGTATACGACGTGTTTTCCCGTACAGTAGGGATGTAAATGTTGGTGAGAGGGTCGACTAGTTTTCGGTTTTTTATGTCGAGTATAAGGCCAAAATGGTTGAAAAAATCAGCGCCTAAAATTGGATGGGGTACGTCGGCGATGATGAATTTCCAACAAAAAGGGCGACGAAGCCCCAAATTTAAGGTGATGAGTCGATCGCCGTAAACAAGGATTGGAGTGCCATTCGCGGCATACAAACAATGATCGAGCTGCGTTAATGTACTTGAGTTATTCGACGGAGGCATAAGTGAGGCGAATGCACCGGTGTCAATTAGGAATAATTTGTTTAAGCTACGTTCATGTGCGAATTGGCGGCACGATTCGGTTGCCGGGGTGGCCGCCCTCACTACGGCAATTACTTGTTTCCCGCCCACGTGCATGGGGCGCCACTGTCCATGACTTTACACTTCATGGCCTTTGCCCCAAAAGTATAATGATAATAGCATAAGTTTATGCCTTCCGGTACGACACCGCGAGAAGGCGAACGATCGCGCGTATTTCCAAAATTTGGATTAGTAGGCGACCGAGAGCGATGATTCGATCGTGGTTCGCGTTTATCGTCTAACTTCTTACCGATATCGGTTATAGCCGATAGTAGTTGGTCCATTTTTTCAAGGAGGAGCTGGTCTGTCGGTTTACGGTTCACTGCGCTGATGGTCGGGAACGGGTGGTCTGGCATGATCGGAAACGGTGAGCAGGCGAAATTTTGGGAAGCACTATACATCTTCATACTGTTATAGAAGTCGATGTGTCGGTCGGCTGTTTGCGCCAATTGCTCGAGTGGTTCGTTGATGACCGAAAGTGCGAGCCCGATCTGCGGGGGTAGACGCTGCATGAACAAGGTCCGCAGAAAATCATCTTTCACACTGCCATTGGCTAATTTGCGCATTTCCCGCAGCATTTGTGAAGGACGTCTATCGCCCAAACTCACCCCTTGAAGTAGCACCTGTGCATTTTTTCTGCCGAGTCAGAATATTCCTGAAAAACTCGAGTTTTCAAAGCCGTGTATTGGTTTTCCGCCGGTGGATTGTCGAAGAAGTCCTTGAAGTCTGTTTGAATTGATGGATTTAGCCTGGCTTGAACCCACATATACCGGATTTGTTCATCCAGGATCCCATTTAGTGTGAACTGTGCCTCTAATTGCCGGCGAAACCAACTTGCTGGGTCCTTTTTCGAAAAGGGCCCACACTGTAGAAACGGTTGCGGTGTCATGCTGCTAATGTTAGTAATCGCGGTACCGGCACTGTTATTGAACGAATTCGCGATCGCGTTGCAGTTATTATATTCGATATTTTCAATCACGTCGAGGTCACCACTTGCGGGGGGCTGTCGGTATAGTCCCCGCGTCGAGTCGATACCATTGAAAAGTCCGAAAGAAATGAAAAAAGAAGTCGGAGCGATGAAAACGTTTTCTGTATTTACGAATCGGCGGTATACGGTAAACTGGCTTCGGAATCGCGCAACATCGAGAGAGCGAACCGGCGAAGCTAACAATGTCTTTACATTTTTGTGTTTTTTTTACATTTTTTTTTTTTTTTGCCTGTATCGGATGGACGGAATCGAGTTGTATGAGGAGAACAAGGGTGGTTTTTATTGCTAGAGGAATGAGGTCGCTGGAATGACGGTATTTTTTGTACAGGTCGGGTAGTTCACTGGAAGAAGGCAGATCAGCGGTGACGAGCCAGCAAGCACCGCAAGCTACTAAAGCTCCAGGAGTTTTAGTTAATAAGAAATGATAGTGATGATCATACCTCTTATACTAATTATGATATAATCTGAAATAAATTATATCTAATGTTATATACCCTCTAGTTAATTAATCGGCAATATCTGTTCTATAGTTAACTATTATATCCTTCTGTTCTAGCGCTGTAAAGATAAAAACAACTGATAATTAATAATAAGTTATTATAAATATACTAATAAGTTGAAAAACATGTTAACTTTAATATTTAAGTTTTGTATTACGGAATATACCATTTATTACGTATTAAAATCAAGTCACATCTTTCTTGTATCACATTTGGTACCTTGTTTTAGTGATCCTTGCAGTTTATTACAGCAAGCAGGTGTGTGTGTTTACTGTGTAGGTATTTTTGTTCAAACAATAAAGGACAAATTACCTCATTGGTTTTTGGATAGTTACTGATCAACAAAGAAATGATCTTGATGCATGGAAATGCTCGAAGGTAGTTTCCCGATACGCATCGAACGTGCGAAAACGATAATTGCACCTACCACCGATCATGGCGTAGGTGGGGTTATCGGTTTGCCAGCGGTGTCGATGCGTCTGGTCGATCTACCTTGGAGCGGAACGAGCCCTTGTGAGCTGGCCGATGCCCTTGGTACGATAGAGATATTCGCGTATGTTTAGCGATTTTTCATAGTTTGAAGTTCGACGTACATTCCTTATGTCGTAAATCCGAAGTTATCAAAACTCAAATACCGTAATTCGTACTTTTAACGTGTAGTTCGTTATGTTCGCTACCGCATTAATGATCTGATCGTTGTCGATATGTAAGCCGTGATCACGGACATCAGGGGAGGCCGGGCCATGCCGAGACACCACAGAATCATATTCATCGCCGCTGTTAAGATCGTCTTGGACGAGTAAAACACCGCACTGGATGCCGCAGTGATGCTCCGAAGGGACCCACCGAGGGCCTCCAGCCATTAACCAATGGATGTTTTGCCTACGTTTTGTCACACCTAAGTTACTCTCTGGATAGTCGAAGTGCTCATACTGCCGAGAGCCGTTCATATGACGCTGATGATGCTGCCGTTCAAGTCCGGAAAGATCCTGGTTACCTAAGTTTTGTCGATGGGCCACAGTGTTCGCGTTTTTAGTTATTGTTCTCTGCCACTACGTTTAAAAGGAAAAACGTCAAATTTCGTTATTTTTTATGGCTTCTCAAAAATGGGAAAGGGGGTATTAATGTTTCTTCCTATATTATCATACATGTGTTTCAGTTTCTCACGGAAAATATCCAACACGGGGAGAGCTCTTCTCGTCGGTTCATATCTCAAAGGTAACGATACATTTACAATTGTTTACCCTTAGATCGTGTATTGTGGGTTTTGGGATTAGCTGAATGTTGCTGACCACACTTATTTTCGCTAATTTGTATTTATTTAATTGTATTTGCCGGATAAGGTGGACCATTAATTAGGCCTTGTGCCATGGGGTTAACTCTTATTCCACCTTATCTCCCTCCCCTTTTCATTGGTTTCGTACCGGGAGTAAATCTATGTTCCTAGTCAATTTGATTCGTCTTCATTTGTTACCATTTTAAATTCATTTCTTGCTGTGGTCAGCACCCGAAGTTTCACATCCCTAGTAATTGTTGCTTTCGCGTCTGGTTTGTGTTTGAGCTCCCTGTTCTCCGTTATTAATAATTTTGTTCTTTATCATTGTTATGTCCCCCTCGCCTTTTGTTATGTTATGCTTATTTTTTATTTGTTATTACATTTTCTTAATTGAATGGCATCCCTGTTTTTTGATTTTTGCTGGAGACGTTCCTCCGTTACTCAGCTATGCTGCTTCTCAGATATGAGTGCTGGACTGGGAGCGTTGTTCCCAGTTTCCCATGCCTCATATTTCTGGCATCTGCCTGGTGAGGGAACGTCTCCCACACCTTTGGAATCCTTTTAGCGCTAATTCTCTGGGGCAGTTTGAAACATTATAACCAACTGGATGCGGTTGGCTCTTACTGTCCCTGGAGAATTTAGCTTTGGGCTATTGGGGCCGTTCTCTCTCTTGTGATATAAAGCTCAGTCGATAAGACTCCCAGTAGCTAGTTGGTCCCGAACTAGTTACAAAATCTCCACTATTTTTCTAACATCTATTGATGCTAAATTTCATTTTCTTTCCCAATCAACCTTTGGGTTTTTTCCCGGAGTAATTACCTTTCTACTCCACTGGCGCGGTTAGGTTCTGACACCTCTGTGGAAGATTAGTTGTCCCCGCTACCTTCTGCATGTCTGTGTGCCGTTTGAGCCGGCCAGGAGATCGGACCCTTTGCGTGTTACCATCTCCGGAGGGCGAGGGAAACCTGGCCAGGACCTAACTATTCCCTGCTAGATTGGTAATTTGGGTTTGCCTGCTGGTACTTTGATATCGTTTCAAACCCAGTGGTCAAATGAGCTTTCCGAAAGAGAGAACGAAAATTCCAAGCAAAATTTAGTTTTTCTTCCCTTTTTAATGTACTGTGGTGTTCTCGCTCCTGTCTTGGCCTTCACCCCTCGTTGTGTAATTTGCTTTATTTAATTGTTATTTTCTTATTTGGTTATTTAGTTTTAATAAGCTATCTTTTAATAATACCTTTATTGTTAGTCTCGTGCTCCACTGTAGTGAGGTCTGTGGCTATTCGTAGGATCTTCGTTTTATAGTTCAATTTGCGACATCTCCGGTGTTGATATGGGTTCACGTAGCCATCAATACTGTACACGGGACAATAGGCCACCTTTGGGCTATTATAATGAGCGAGACAGCGTGGATCAGCGCGTCGAACAAGTGATGGCTGGTCTCAACCGTCTGTCTCTGTCGCCCTCCCATGTCAACGGTAATCCAGGGGCTAATCTACCGAACAATGAGGCTGGTGACAGTATGGTCACCGAGAATCCGGAAAATTGTGGTGACGAAGTCCATGGGGCAGGTGATAGTGATGCCGTGGGTAACGGGGCAGGTGACTCGGGTCCCAGGCAAACACCCCCGGATGGTTCGATTACATTCACCCCGGAGGGATTAAGAAAATTCGTGTCTGATATCGTACGTTCGGTAGTCAATGAGCCACATGCTCACCAAAATCAAAAAGAGGTGCCTAGACATCAGTCAGTCCCTACTTCTGCTACACAAAATAATGATCACCTTTGGTCGACTCGTAGGTGTGACCGCCCAGAGTTAACCCAAGCTTCGGCTTGTTGCCATCAGAATCCAGGGAGTCGTTACCAGCAAACTTTCACAGTCCCTGACTGCCTACCTGTATTTCGTGACGATGGTACTCTTATGCCCGTACGATTCCTAGAAGAGCTAGAAACATGGTTCGAAGTTTATCAGCCACCAGAGACTCATAAAATTCTATGGCTAAGAAACCGAGTGCGTGTGCCAAATCCGAATTGGGATCTCCACTTGTCCGTCTCGTTCGCGTCATACCGGGAGTATCGTGATTCGTTCCTCGGGACGTTTTGGAACCCGAGTGCCCAGATGGCAACTTACGAAGAATTTCGGCGTCTTAGGTTGGATGTGTTCGACTTGTCGAAGGCACGCGGCGTTATCCTTAATTGGTATACTAAGCTAACGGCTTTGACCGAGTTTTTCATACCACCTAAACAAGCCATAAAGGAAATCAAAAATAAATTGCCATTCGAGGTACGTCGCGCTCTGGCGGACCGTTTCGAGGACGATATCAACGAGCTCCTGGATCGCCTTGTCGCTGTTGTAACCCATTTCAAGGAACTTAATATATTAAAACCAGAAAAAAATCAATCCTATCAGTCGAATCACAGTAACCCAATGCGCAACGGCGCTAACAATTTCAGTAATACTAGAAGTCACTTCCGTGATAATCGTCAGTATGGCAGTCAGTCAGAAAATCACCAGACTCATAATAGACCCAATTCTCATCCGTCTAATTTTAACAATCGCCTTCGTGGAAATGAAACCGGCAATGCAAGCCAAGTAAGCCAAATTTTCCATGATGATTCGGTTGAAATGGAACGTGTTTCTCCTCCAACCGGGGGCACTCCCCCAACAAGTGGTAACCAAGACGCTAGTTACGAGAGTCGTGGTCATGACGGACGGGACTGGTTCCCCATTCCTCATACCTCTGACAATCGTGGTTTCCAGCGGCCAAATTATCACAACCATTCATCGGGAAACGGGTCTCGGTCGCACTGAGAGATCGGGCAGTCGTCGACCGTCTCCCCCTCGTTAAATCCCGATGGAATTCAACCCCGGAAAGTCGAGGCCCACCTTCTGAAACGAAACCATCATTCGATATTTCTCGCATGCGCCGTGTCCATAACATGTTTCAACTCGTCGGTGATACAATTGCTTTTCAAATCGCAAAATATTGTAACTTTCGGTTCATTCGGAAAACCCCGCAGGCTTCGGCACGCCATCATCTAGCTTTCGAGCATATTACAACAAAATTTCTGGCGAATGCTGTTATCAAATGTAATCAATTTCATGAACATTTATTTCTGTCAGTGGGTTTTACAGACATGTTATACGGTCCATCCTACTATGAAGTCGGCGACGACTTCGCTACCTGCCTGCAAAGGATTTTAGAGCATGTCTTAGAAAGAGGCACAAAACATATTGTTCTGTTAACGCCTCCGCCTTATCCAGCAGTTAATTACAGCGATATCAGTAGATGGTCATTCCACAACGTGATCTTAGACTCGATAAACGAGTTGAGTCGGGCATTCGCTTCTCGCATTACATTAATCGACGTCGATAGTAAAATTTTCACAAAGATAAACCCACATGATAAGGTATTCACTTATGTGAACAATGTTCCAAAAATTAACCGGCAATTATTCTCGAATGCGTACCGCCTCGGTCACCGGAACCGAATCTTTCTGTCAAACGACATAATTCGATCGATATTAGGTAAATTAAAATCAATAACCGGTCCTAATCTAGGGAATGAACCCATTGAAGATGAAGAAGTATTCAAAACGGCTGATCTTTTTACAATCGATGTGCCATCCACAACCGTTGGCGTTGAGAAACAGTTGTCCAGTGTCATTCCCCGTGTGTGTCTTAGTCCATTCGGGATCAAAATGCACGCGTTGATCGACACAGGGGCATCGATTTCTTTCATCGCCGACGATGTGGCGAATTATCTCGCCGATAAAGGCCACAATTTAATGCGTGGTCAACTCGATTTCCCTCTCAAATTAAAACTCGCAGCCGGCGTAACTGCGGCTAGAGAATATGTAATATTACCCGTGCCTATAGTGCCAGATATGTCTGAGGTCCATCCCTTTGTTATCTTACCGGGTATGTCGGAAGGATGCATCCTTGGTTCTGACGTCATCTTACGGTTTAATTTGAATTTTAATTATAAAAATAATATTATGGTTGGGACTCACCGAGCGGGAAACTTCGCGCGTGAGTTTAATCTTTACACAGCGCCTCACCCTGTTACAATCGAATACCAAGAGAGTAACTCAAAGTCTATCTCCATTCAGAACATAATGCCGGATGCGCTCACTCAGGTCTCTGCTCTCGAAGGGCAGATGGATCCTGATACGAGTCACCGCATATCCCGCGAAGAGACGCGTGAACTACTGGGTCTGTTGGAAAAGAAAATTGAGTACGCCGTGTTGCATAAGTATATCTCTCCCGAGCAGGGCAAAGTTGCATTCGCCGAGTTAGCTCATTTTATTCCTGTCTTTCGTTCCCAACTTGGGTTGTATAATCGATATAAGGTGTCATTTGAGGTGTCGCCGACCGAGCGTTGGATTCCTAAATCATATCCTGTGCCAATTAAGATGCGTGTCAAAGTCCGGCAAGAAATCACTTGTTTGCTGAAAGCTGGAATCATTGAACAATCGAATACGAGGTTCATTCATCCACTGGTAGCAGTCACGAAAAAGGATGGGTCCGTTCGTCTGTGCCTTGACTCTAGTTCACTTAATCGCATTCTGCGTCCGCAACACCACAATCCACCGAAAATTGAGGACGTCATTTTCGAGCAGGAGGAGTGCACTCTTTACTCATCTACAGATTTCTCAAACGGTTTCCTACAAATCGGACTGAATGATGACGCTAAAAAATTCCTAGGATTCGAATTTGATGGAACCTGCTATCAATATACACGTTTGCCTTTTGGCACTTCCGTTTCCCCTTCCCTGTTTAATCGAGCCGCTAGGGAGGCGATATACACCGACGATGTCGACAAAAGAACCGTCAAGGTGTATGTCGACGACGTCAAAATTCAAACTATGGAATTTGATTCCCACCTTGCCGAACTATCGAAGTTATGTCGTAATGTGCTACAGTCTGGGATGACTCTGTCGTTGAAGAAAACAATACTTTTTCACCCGAGCATAAAATTCCTGGGTCACATTTTTTCAAAACAATTCGTCATTCATGATGTAGACAAGCTGAGGTTTTTTGACAACTTTCAAGCAAAATATTTAGATAAGCCAACATTCACAAACAAGAAACCTATACAGGAGCTGCTGGGCTTCACCAATTGGTTCTCTCGCTTCATCCCTAACTACGTAGAACTAGTGCAACCGTACATGAATCTATTAAGTAAAAATCCGCCATACATAGTAACTCCCGTCCTTAGGGAATGTTTTGAGCAAATAAGAGAAAGGTTCGCGCAACGGCAGCCCCTGTCCTTCCCCGTGAAAGATCAACCTTTCCTTATAAAGGTGGCTGCGAGTGATACGTTCGTGGTGGGTTGTATTTTTCAACATGTTAATGGAGAATCTAATATTATAACCATGGTTAACCACCGACTTCCCCAAACTGCAATGTCTAAATCGTCAGATTATAAAAATTATTATGCTGTATACTATACGCTAAAGCGTTATCAAGTGTTGCTAACTGAAAACACCATCATACTTGAATATCGTTTCGCCTCACTGCTAAAGAAAATGTCTGACTTAGTGCCTGTAAATGCGATGATAGCCAAAATGTATTTATTCATCAACTCATTCAACATAAATTGTACCGCAGAGGCTGACACTAGATTCGAACAATTGGTAAAATCGCTACAAAGCTCAGCTGTGCTTAGTTTGCTACAACTGGAGGAAAAATTGACGTCAACCTTTGCAGTAAAGTCGCCTGACAACGAGGTTGCAGCTGACTACGACGAAGACTCGCCAATTGGCTTCAAGGCCGAGTGCTGTACCTTATGCTCAGCCGTAATACAGCAGGTCGGCGGTCATTCGGATGGCCTGGCTTCGGAACTTTTACGCCAATCCCTCGCCGATGTCAAGTTACATCAACAGGGAGACCCCTTCTGCTCCAAGATTCGAAATAAATTGCAATCTAATAGTCACATATTGGGAGCTTTTCGGGAACAATATGAGGTTCAAGATGAAGTATTATACCGCGTCACCCCTGCAGGCAACTTATTAATAATCCCAAATGCCATAATTACCCACCTAATAAATTTTTATCATCAATTTTATGGCCATCCTGGCGTCAATAAGACAACTGTCCTGATTAGCCGTTCATTTTATTACCCTAATCTGGATGGCCAAGTGCGGCGCATCATATCGCAGTGCCTGCCTTGCAAGCAGAACAAGTCACCAAATGCATCAAATAAACCTCGACCGTGCAATGTGACCGCCGACTTCCCATTTAAGTTAGTGTCATGCGATATATACGGTCCCATCCCCATTAGGGCCAACGGCATTGTCGCTCTTTTCGTTGCCCAAGATGTCTTTTCGGGTCACGTGTCAATTCGTGGCATGAAATCAATGCGTGCTTCAAGTTTCGTTTATGCTATAAAAAAGATCTTAGATGAGTGTCAGGTCCTTGGTTATCACATCAATACTCTTTTGTCGGATAATGCAACCCAATTCCGAAGCAATGAGTTTAATGAGTTCTTAGAAAAAATGCGTATTTCGCATCGGTATATAACTCCCTACAACGCCAACGCGAATCCGGTAGAACGTCAGATGCGTGTCATCTCCGAGAAACTACGCTTGATAATTAATGACCCCGATAGTCCACATGACGACCACACCCGTTGGTTCAGCTACATTAAAGAAGTACAATTTTCAATAAACTCCGCTGCTAAGTCCCATGGATATTCCCCTCTAGAGGTCCTCGGGGTCCGGGTTGACAATCCTGTTGGACGGGACTTTGAATATCGCATTCCGCATCCAAAGTATAAACTCGCTTCCACCATTAAAAACATGGAGTTACAGACATCAGTTAATGATCTATCGCAGCCAATGAAAGAGAAAACTATCGACTTCACCTACGACAGGGATGGCGCCGTTCATGTATGGACAGACGGTGGTGCACTTAGGAATGGGTGTAAGGAGGCTTTGTCGGCATACGCGGTATGGTTTTCCACTAACAGTCCTGCTAACCAGTCGAAAATCATCGAGCCGAAGGTTACAAATAACCAGGCGGAGGTAATCGCAGTAATTCAAGCTCTGCGTATTAGTTTAGCTGGCAGGGCTAGAAAAATAGTTGTCCATACGGATTCGGGTTATATTGTCGACCTATTTGATTCTGGCTCCCTATCGATGGACAATCCTAGGCTAGAATCTTACAGTAATGTTAAGTGGCTAAAAGTTCTGGTACATTATATTGAGGCCTTACCTGCCGGATCTGTCCGCTTGGTCCACACAAATGGACATACGGCGGACTTCGGTAACCTTGAAGTTGATTGGGCGGTAGGCGAAGTTTTTAAATCGTACATCGAAAATCTCGAATGCCTCAACGAATGCTTAGCTCCCGAAAGTACCCTTACAAAGTCCATCCAAAGTTATATCGCCACTGTTAAGCTACAAAAGATGCGTAGGCTCGAACACGACAATAACACTCGTCCTGTCTCGGAATTTACAAGACTCCTACCAGGAGATGTCGTAACGCTGAGGGTGCATGCTCTCTCTCAGGCGTATCATGGCACCTCCAAAAAGTTCCATAAAAAGTTCGATGGCGAATATCTGGTCGTACAAAAGTGGTGCACGAACGCCTATCTCATCGTGAGCCTTGAACCTAATGCCGTCCCCTTTGTCGTGAACGTTAGGCAACTTCGACTTGTGCGCCGTGGCACCGGTAGTTCTCCAGTAGGCTCCAGTTAGCTGCGTCCATGCATTCGCTGGTGGATCTCCCCTTACAGGAGTGATCCCCCAGGGGGCATTTGATGCATGGAAATGCTCGAAGGTAGTTTCCCGATACGCATCGAACGTGCGAAAACGATAATTGCACCTACCACCGATCATGGCGTAGGTGGGGTTATCGGTTTGCCAGCGGTGTCGATGCGTCTGGTCGAACTACCTTCGAGCGGAACGAGCCGTTGTTAGCTGGCCGATGCCCTTTGTACGATAGAGATGTTCGCGTATGTTTAGCGATTTTTCATAGTTTGAAGTTCGACGTACATTCCTTATGTCGTAAATCCGAAGTTATCAAAACTCAAATACCGTAATTCGTACTTTTAACGTGTAGTTCGTTATGTTCGCTACCGCATTAATGATCTGATCGTTGTCGATATGTAAGCCGTGATCACGGATATCAGGGGAGGGCCGGGCCATGCCGAGACACCACAGAATCATATTCATCGCCGCTGTTAAGATCGTCTTGGACGAGTAAAACACCGCACTGGATGCCGCAGTGATGCTCCGAAGGGACCCACCGAGGGGCCTCCAGCCATTAACCAATGGATGTTTTGCCTACGTTTTGTCACACCTAAGTTACTCTCTGGATAGTCGAAGTGCTCATACTGCCGAGAGCCGTTCATATGACGCTGATGATGCTGCCGTTCAAGTCCGGAAAGATCCTGGTTACCTAAGTTTTGTCGATGGGCCACAGTGTTCGCGTTTTTAGTTATTGTTCTCTGCCACTACGTTTAAAAGGAAAAACGTCAAATTTCGTTATTTTTTATGGCTTCTCAAAAATGGGAAAGGGGGTATTAATGTTTCTTCCTATATTATCATACATGTGTTTCAGTTTCTCACGGAAAATATCCAACACGGGGAGAGCTCTTCTCGTCGGTTCATATCTCAAAGGTAACGATACATTTACAATTGTTTACCCTTAGATCGTGTATTGTGGGTTTTGGGATTAGCTGAATGTTGCTGACCACACTTATTTTCGCTAATTTGTATTTATTTAATTGTATTTGCCGGGATAAGGTGGACCATTAATTAGGCCTTGTGCCATGGGGTTAACTCTTATTCCACCTTATCTCCCTCCCCTTTTCATTGGTTTCGTACCGGGAGTAAATCTATGTTCCTAGTCAATTTGATTCGTCTTCATTTGTTACCATTTTAAATTCATTTCTTGCTGTGGTCAGCACCCGAAGTTTCACATCCCTAGTAATTGTTGCTTTCGCGTCTGGTTTGTGTTTGAGCTCCCTGTTCTCCGTTATTAATAATTTTGTTCTTTATCATTGTTATGTCCCCCTCGCCTTTTGTTATGTTATGCTTATTTTTTATTTGTTATTACATTTTCTTAATTGAATGGCATCCCTGTTTTTTGATTTTTGCTGGAGACGTTCCTCCGTTACTCAGCTATGCTGCTTCTCAGATATGAGTGCTGGACTGGGAGCGTTGTTCCCAGTTTCCCATGCCTCAATCTATAGCTGCTTCAAATAGTAAATGTGAGAAATTACGCTTAAGGATTTGTGGTGATCTTAGGTTGACTATCACCGGGAGTTTCTATTTTCGTGATAACGCTCAGTTGATGTCTCCCGCCATGTTTTAGCACCGCATAGGTATTAGATACGAGAATTTTCAGCCGGTAATCGATGATCAACCGAGGACTTTTAACTTCGTTTTTCCTTTCGTATTGAAGCTTTTTTCTTCACTTCGTTTTTTGATTTCGTATATTGAAACCTCATTTTTAGATTTCACGTCAAATTTAAAGACTTTGTGTTTAGACGTTATGACAACGTGTTGGAAGATTTTCGATTTTTTTTTTCTTGAGCACTGTTTGTTCGATGAGAACTTGTGCCCGTGTTTCTGAACTGTAAAACTTTCGCAGTGCTTTTTTGACCGCCTACTCCGCTTTAAGGACTGCCAGATACCACTCAGTTCACTTCGTTAGGCAACAGTCACCGCCAGAACCAATGTCCCTAGTCCCTACCATGTGGTGTCAGCGAACATTTTGGTTACCGAAATAAGAATCTGGAATAAAGATGTTATCCATATGATACTGCTGGCGTTTATTTCACTGCAAGAATAGTATTAACCTCAAGAGACTTATGGAGTCCCTATCAAAAAGATTTGGAAAACCATGCTTGAAAGCTAGTATTATAATCAGATGAGGGAAAATGGGTGGTGGATGCAGACATTGCTTCCTTCGAAACTAGTTTTTCCCTTTGTGACAAAATGAAATTTATTGTTACCCCTTTCTTCAATTGTTGGAATTTAATGATTATATACTTACTCCCCTTCGTTGAAATTTGATTCTCTATAAAGATTTGATTTTCCTCATCCAATAAAAAAAGCTGTGGTTATGGCAGTTGCTATTAAAATGTAATTTAGATCAGAAATGTGCACAGAGTCAGCTCATAGATTTTCGGAGTTTTTTCAGATTTGTTCACTTGTCTTGTCATCTATTAATCATAGATTTTATATCGTATATACATGACTCATGAGGATGTCACTAATATCAATTGATAAAACTGCCTCTGCAGTTTTTATAAATATTCACGTATTTTTAAACAGCATAACATTCATTTTTTAGGGCTCACATATTTTTCTTCTCCTCGGCGAGTCGATAACAACTGATGCTGGTCCACGCTGCCGCAGATATCGCATTGGAACTGCAAATGTTTCTTCGCATTGCTGCGGTGCCTTGCTATAGATTTTGTCATGAGCTCTGACCACCCACCGCCATTGATTTCTGTTCTCAACTATTTCTTCCCAGTGTAATATAATTTAATAGTCCGTTATTGGGAGGAAGGAAGAGGGGGTATCCTCTCTAGAAACTGACCCGTCGCACTACTTCTACTTGGAAGATTTTATGTTCCAAATTCAGGCGCAAAATGTGAAGCGAAGCGCTTTTTTTTTCACCTTACTTTTTTCGTTTTCTGGTAATGCTACTGTCCTGATCGAAGTTAAGTACATTCTCCAAAAGTGGCTGTGCTGTGGAGTCAGATTCAGTTCATAATAATAATTTTCATTATTCACGTACGAATGCGATCAAACTATTTATTTAGAAAATTTTAAGTAAATCACGTGTCGGCTTATCCTCCAGTGAGAATCTTTAGTATATTAGAACTGATGTTTTGTGGGCTTAACGATGGAAGTAAGCCCGATAGACCTGGAATTAGTATGGGTCCAAAGGCTTTGATGACCGGTCTCTTGCACGAAGGATAAATTTCAAGTGTGTCCTCAAGTGGTTTACCATTGGCACCGATTAAATTCGTGAACGATTTATACTGTTGAGAGAGAAAAAAAATGGAAGAACAAGACGTGAAGATTAAAAATTAGAGTATACGGTCTAGTAACAGTCCATCGACCTAACCTATCTACGTGTTAAATTTATAAATTTCATAAATATGAATCATAAAAATAAGGGGTTGGTGCAAGTTCAGATAGATCTAAGGGTTTTTAGTGCAAATCTGTTTCGGGGTTATTCTTCAAAAATGTTGATATTTCAGTCCCCAGCAGTTATTTCACAAGTCATCAATGATACGGGCAGTTTTTTTCTCGTTGATAGATATGACTGAATTCTACTTTTCCAAGCTTTCAGAAGAAAATTTGATCCGCCTTTAATTTAACAAACGTCTTTTGTCTCTGCATACCTGCACATCCGGTTCGTCATTTGTTCAAAAACACATTCTTCTTCTTCTTCTTCTTCTACTCACTCATTATCCTTTCTCCTCCACTGGTCGACCTGACAGGACATTAGTGTAGTCTAGTTACAGTTCAGTCACAGTAAATGCTAACCCTCACAAGATTTACTTTAATTATCGGTCCATCAATACACACATCTTCTCTATACCGTCTCGTTTTTTTGATTTCGATTGCCTTTGCTGCGGTTTGAACTACACCCCTCTCTCGCGCAAATTCTCGAAAAACCCGCACTCCCCTTAGACAGCCATACACTGATTCCACCACCTTTTCCAGTTTTCATGACAATATTGGGACACTAAAGCCGCCAGTTTCTGAAGTATCCTCGTCACGTACCTTTCAATGTCAGTTACTGATTCGAAATGTGTTGTTCAACGATTTTTTCGACCTGGGGGAATGAAAAAAAGTCATACGATGACATATCCGGATATTTTTTAATGTAAAGAATTAGATACATTATGTTGAAGACATGGTGACATAGGTTAACGGCTCTTCTTCGTAACCATTCGAGCAATTTGACGTAACATTGTTGATTTACCGTCTGTCTAGGTGGTACAAACTCCTTGTGAACCACCCCTCAGCTATCACAGAAGCGAATTATCATAATTTGACTTTGAATTTGCTCTTTCGCGTCTTTTTCGGGCTGAGTTTGGGACAGTCACTAACGACTCATAACTGTATCACCAAACACCTTAATCACGTTATCGAGAATTTCCTTTCCAGATTCGCCAGATTTCACTCAAAAGTTGATTACATACCGCTGCTCGATTAGAGTACGTTGCTTCATTTTCGTGACACGCATCACATTCACCAATTTGAACAAGACGACACAACTGGAGAAATAAGTTTATACTGGGGTCGCAAATACGTTGGAGAGGAAGGTTATTAGGTTATCAACTTGGCAATGTTTCAGATTTGAAGGGTTACCACACGCGCTGCAAAAAAATTAGTCCTGTTATTTTTAGCACCCGTAGGAACGAGAAAGATTGGTCCTCCAGACCGGATATAACGTGAATACTGACACGGATCTCTTGGAAAATAGCAAATCAGAGTAATTTCCAGCCGTTATTAAGACGATTAAATTGCTGAAAATATACATTCAGTAGTAACAGCATTTGTATAGGGAAGAGTGTTGTACCGCGAGACACATTCCATTGAAATTGAATTGTCAGACGAAAAGTTTGGAGTCGTTTAGTCGAAACGCAGCTGGTACATAGCTATAATCTATGTATGTCACAACTTATCAAAAATGCAAAGGCAAGGAATGCATTTTAAATTGACTACCTTTTTTGTCCCAAAGTTCAGTGTTGTACCTCGGGACACCACTCATACAATTTTGCATTCTGTAACTCGAATACAAAGGCCAGGAATGCATTTTTTAATTGACTAACTTTCTTATCCCAAGGTTCGGTGTTGTACCTCGAACACAGAAAATTAACTTTCATCAGTTATGTATGGCAGACGTACATGGTATCATGCATAAATCTCATGAAAAACAGAAAACGCCGATTTATAGTTCCATGAAGTAGTAATTGGGATCCCTCAAACCAGAATCTTCGGTTTTTGACCATTTGCCAATACAAAACGCCATCACGAGTGTGTCATAGTGAGGTTCCTTAAGAATATAATAGAGAATCATAAAATGATATGTTTGACGAATGATTTTTCAACTTTGAATCTGTCCCAATGTGCATGAGATGACCCCCTGGCAGAGCGCACCCATTTTTAGATTTTGAATCGGCCACCGGAATGCATGAATCATCATCTGTCAGCTGAACAGGGAGGGTGTCGACGTGCCATGCAGTCGATACCCGCGAAAGTCTACTCGATTTATCAGTGCAAGGCTGGATAATGCTTCATCGTGCTTGCAAATCTTTTAAAGCTTAGTCATTAATTTATGGACTCCGTCATAATGTCGGTGATTTAGCATAGAACTCATTTTGAAAGTGCTGACTGTATTTTTATACTCATGATTACCGATTTAGCCGACTTTCACATATCTTTGGGTAAATTTGCCGACTGCCAAAAACATTCGGGGGTGGCATCCCCTATCCCCTGTTGGAACGCCCCTACGTGGGAGAACATTTCAAGTAGGTAACGATGGCCCCGAACAAAGTTTGAATAAATTCGAAGTTTCTCATTAAGAAAAAAAATTATATTTTATTACAATTTATCGTATTCGCTGGATCCTCTTATTATTATTATTATTATTATTTTTTGATTCACTAACTCGCTATAACTAACCATCCAGTCATCTGTGCACACATCTTTCCTCATACTATCATATATCATTCGAAAGCTGATAAAATTCTGCGTCGGTTTACGTCACGATAAAAAATATTCCATAGTACTGTATACTGTAAATAGGGGGAACTTTGTAACCCAACATTTTCATCTTGCTTGGCACTGATACGTATTTTCGCAGTGTTCTCAAACACCGTTTAATACCCATTTTTCGACTCGAAAATACCAAACCTGATCGAGTAAACATCCAGGAACACAATGTTCCATCTTTTCTAGATTGTACAATTCTCCTCGCTAACCCGGTAAAATAGGTACTGTGTAAAGTTACCCCGCAAATGTAAAGCAGCCCTGGTTTACGGTACCTGGAATATCAACATTTCTGAAGAATGACCCATCGACATGAGTGGATACATAGAATAGTTGAATGATTACTCTTTCCCGATTCCATTCAATGTTCAGTTTTCCAAGTGAAATCGGTATTGTCTATTTGAAGGATAAAATTTAGATGTTGGGGTCCACGTCCGAAGCATCTTTTCAGAAATCGAATAGTGTACAGTAGAACCTCAATTATCCGACCCAATTGGGGAATTCGTTCTGTCGGATAAGCGAAAAGTCGAATAACATGGAGTCTTTTTTCCTCTCAGGGACGTAGCGAAGAGTTTTTTTCTGGAGGGGCAAAAGTTGTTAAACTCCCAACTGACTCAAGTCAAAATTCCCAAGTATCAAAATTTCTTTGTCTTGGCAAAAAAAAAACCTTTCAACTTGTTGGATTTCCCCAACTATTGATCCATCTAGGAAAATTTCCGAACTCCGGTGGAAGCTTGGGGGCAAGCTGCCCCGTGCCCCCTTCCCCATATTTTTATCCCTATTGCTTTTTTTACTTTCTTTCCTTGTTTATTTCTCCCTTTCTCTTGAATTTTGTCTTTTTGAAACAAAGTGTGGCAAAAAAGCAATATACAAAGGTTTTTCAGAGAATAACCCCTCCAAGCCCATATCTTGGGAACCACTGGACCTTGAAGAATGCGCGCGTGCTCTCTGGAAAGATAAGACTCTTTAGCTTCAAAACGAAAGGTCGATCAGTTCCATACTTATTTGCTTTTGCTCGCGAAACATGTGTTCGAAACGAAAACTGGCTACTGCCGCTTGGTACTTACTAGTATTTTTGACGCTTGAAGGTACTACGCCTGTTGAGATTTTTCGACGATTAAAGGCGCGTTTTGAGGATGAGCGTTTTGATATCAGTGCGGTACGGATGTGGGCAAGAGAAACAAAGGCTGGTGCGTTCGAATTACTGGATCAAGTTTGGTCAGGGCGCCCAAAATTGCTGAAAAGGGATGTAGTTGTTGCCAAACTTGATCAGAAAATTCGGGATTTTGAAAAAAAGACACTATAATCAATGCTGAGAAGTTTTGTAAGACCTTGACATGATGTCGATTAAGCCGCGTTCGACCTGCCAGCGGTATCTGCTTACTGCAATAGGGCAACGCGAGGCCGCACGCAGCAGCACCTACTCAAGTCAGGTTAGAGGAGTCGCATTACGAAATTGTTCCACACTCTCCTTATACCCCGACCTTACTGCTAGTGACTTTTATCTGTTCAAGTATCTTAAAAAATATCTAATAGGGTATCGTTTAGCATCGGATGACGAATTGAAAAACCTCAACCGGCGTAGCACCTTCAAGCGTCAAAACATACTTGCATGTACCGAGCAGCAGTAGCGAGTTTTCGTTTTGAACACATGTTTCGCAAGCAAAAGCAGATATGGAACTAATCGACTCCCCGTTTCGAAGCTAAGGAGTCTGTCTTTCCACAGAGCACCGTCCATTCTTCCAGATCCAGTGGTTCCCAAGATATGGGCTTGGCGGAGTTGCTTAACAAACAACCTTTGTTGGATTTATACTGCACATGTTGCCTCCGATGACGTGTTACAATCTTGACCTGTCCGATATAAAACGGAGAATTGTCGAATGATTGAAGGGTCGGAAGACAGGGAGAGTTTTTTAGGTGACAGATAATCGAGGTTCTACTTATGCAGGATGTCAACATGGCCATTTGAATTTTGTATCGAGTTCTATATTAAAATCAACCATAATATCGTATCAAAAAAGTGACGGATTGTGAATGTCGACAAGAGAGTCGATGTCATATAGGTAATTGTAGTTCATGGGTTATTTCAGTTTTCTTAGCGAAGTCAGTTTTACCCATTTCGGGTTTGAAATTCGGATTGTTTAAAACCAGGGTCGATAGAAAACCTGATGACGTTTTAAAAATCAGTAACCTAATGAGCCATTATTTTGGTATTGTCCAAGGCCTTTTCACTATGATATTCAAAAGTTGGTGAGAGACAAATCATAATTTTCTTGGTTATGGGAGGGGGCATCTTCTTCTCCGGGACGTTCTAGATTAATACTACATTAAAAAGAATGTTGTTGTGAACTGACTTCCACCGAATCAAAAACAGAATTTCTCTCTCTCTCTTCCTCTCTCTCACACACACTCACACACACACAAAATAGTGGAGATCACGTTGTCTTTGGAATGCTGAATGAATTGCCTCAAATGTCTACTATTCCTCGGAAACAATGACGTACAAAATTCAAAAAAACCTTACCATTTGATACTATGACTTATCTTCGTATAATTCAATATCATTTGTTCTCACCTGTTCAGTAGATATGACTGTGCGTGTTGCAGTTTGCAATATTGTGGCGCAATCGTAACGTGTTCCATTTTCACTAGTGAAGGAGCCCGGATACATATAGTAATATGGACCTAAGAAGTTAGGCACGATATAGGTGGCGAGAAAGGCGCCTACAGGACCTGTTGTTGTGTAGGAAGTATGTGGTTGGACTATTTCTGCCAACATTTTAGCAAAACCAGCAAAACCTGGATTATAAGCTCCGGGTTTCTAGAAACAAACACGAAAGTTTAATTGTCTTTCTGCACTGTTAAACTTCAAATGCTTGAAAGTCTAGCGTTTACGAATTAGTACATATGATTACGAACCACATCTGCGCCAATTATTAACATTGTTGTACCATCTCGATGTTTCACAGCAGCATCCATACATCCGTATTTGCGGTTAAAATGTACCATACCAATGACTAGTGGAGTGCTACAATGAGACATTCATTTTTGAAGAAAGTCGTCGTATGCAATTCACAAAATTAACAGCACATAGGTAATTCCTTGCACAGATATTTACCCGTATCCATTCTCGAGCTTGCCAAACCTGTTGCTGATATTCTTAGCAAAATAAAAGATTCCATTTCGGTATAGATAAACGTCTGAGCCGAATATCCCTCCAGTAATATAACTTCCAGTGTGCACCCCTGCCGCTGGAGTGATTGTAACTATCAGGGAGCAGAGCCCGCAAAGATGAACTTGATTTATCAGTAGAAAAGTCTTTTGCAGCATATATGATAGACATACGCTTACCTTCTTTCCCTGTGTTTTGTAGAATGAGCTTTTCGACAACATCGGCTACCACATACAATGGCTTAACGACGAATTCATTCACTTTTTTCGAATCAATATCTATCGGAGATGCGGTAGAACATGGGAATGGAGTCGTCAAATCTTGCGGCCATGGCTTACCTAGAATTGATTTGAGAATCTACAGTATTTATTACGGTCTTTAGGGTGTCACGTTTTATTTATAGAAAACATTCAAAGAAGTTTTTTTATTACCCTTAAACTATGGATGTAGGCAAACAATTTTTGCTAAGATTTACAGGAAAAAAATGGTTAATGAATATGTTTATAGAGATTTACATCACATGGACACAGTGAATATTGACATCCGTTTTAGGGCCCCTTCAATATCCGTCAGAATTCAAGTGACAGATAAGCGGTGATGGGTTTGTACGGATTCGCATAGCATTAGAAATTGAAGGGTTGAGCTTTCAAGGTGACTAAAAGTGACTGTGTCCATATTTGCAAAATTTCTGTGTTCCCAACGTCTTGATTGACGGACTCACATCTATGAATCAACGATATAACCTGGCTAATAATTTCTTTCTCAGCCACTTTGCATTCACGTTATGATCTCCAATATAGGAGCAGAAGATTGCAGATTCTAAAGTTTCATGCTATTTCCTAGTTCCTGATTAGCCGATATTTGTACATTTTGCTAACAAAAGAATACATACTGCCGAGTCACTGCCAGCTTATTTGGCAGTAGGCAATTCTCTGTAATACCCGGGGGAAAAAAAAAAACTCCAGAAAAATGTAGGCGTACAGACAATAATAGTTGGCTGTGATGGCGGGTTAGTAGCGCTCCGTGGCAGTACAGCCAATGTAATTATGACTCCCAGACTTGACAAAAATGCTCAAGCCTTTTCTAAACTTCTGAGTTCATTTTCTAACACAGTTTCCTTGTGTAAGGGAAACGAAGATATTCGCATAGATAACTGAAAGTTTTTGCCCCACCTATCAAGTAGATATATCAGTTCTAGTACATTTCAGCTGCAGACTTCATGTCGTCTCACTTTTCCCTGAAATTCCCAGAGAGAGGGTTGTTTACATAAATATGGGTGACAAGTTTTCCCGACCATCAAGTGTGTTATATCGATTCAGATTGCCGACTTAATTTTTCCAGGCTGTTCTGTCTTCTTCTATCGAAGATAGCATAAGGGTCTAACCTTCTAATTAGAATAGAGACTTCTAAAATTTTGGAAGAGTAGTTCGGGACGTAGTAGACTTCATTTCTCAATATTTTATCCTTACAACCCTTGCTCAAAAAGGGCTATAACGATAAAGTAGACTGTTTGCACAGATGATTGACAAATCTCATCCAGTTGATTAGGTCTGTTCATGTATATTTTTCCTGTTAACGTTATTTCTTTTCTATATGATACCTGGCAAAAAATACCATATGGGTTATACCTAACATTACAATGAGCATGGGTTAAATTCTGTAATGCCGAAAATGGGTTTTGACAAGTCGGAGAATTGCCCTAAGTTTAAAAATAATATAGAGGGACTGCAACCTTACATAATTATCATAAGCGGCCATGTTCGTTCAGATATGCAGTCAGTATGAATATTCATGTGTTATAAGCTACATATCTAGATAACGTTATCGAACTTTGTATCGTTCCTTGATCAATAGAAATACCTCTAGTAGGATTTATCTAAAAATATCTACTATCCCGATTCCGGATTCACGTCAGTTTTAGGCGTTAGCTGATGTCAAGACTTATGACGTGTCAATATACAGGAAGGTCGTTCCATCTCAAGAATGCCAAAGCAAGATGAAGCTGTAGCTTAACTGACTAGAAGGATTGTGAGAATCCAAAGTACCTCTGGATTACTGTTGATCACTCACTCACCTTCCGGAAGCGTTGTGAGCAGACCAAGATGAAGGTTTTAAAGCCGGAACAACATCCTACGAAAGCTCTCCTTTTCTAAATGAGACCCAAGAGCTAAAATAATGAAGACAACAGGTCTGGCTTTTGGTTTTGCGGCAGCTGAATATGGTTTTGTGTTGTGTGGGCAAGACCAGTCTGTACAATGCATGTCGAAACAGCCCTCAATGAGACGTACCGTTTTGATACCTGTGGCCGACCAGGACAGAGAGGTTCTACTTCAGGATGTCTACTGGCCAGAAAGGGCATGAATTCAAAAAATTGTCATGAAAGTTATGAAAAGTCACCATATTTCAACCAGAACTCGAAAAAGTTCTGATAGTTCATCGTCATAGTTCACAATATTTCCATTACCAAAAAAAAAAAAAAAAAAAAAAAAAAAAAAATCAGTTGTGAATATTTAATATGGAAGTTTGGCGCGCTCTGTATTGATAGGACGACGTTAGTATTGAATAATCTGGTTATAGATAAAAAATGGCATGTGTTTACACTCGGGTCAGTTATGATAATATAGTCACGGACGTTAACTACTAAATCTGGACTCTCCAGGAATTTGTTGATAAAATGAGTAGTGAATAATGATTTTTCTGAATCAATACATGAATCTAATATTTGTTAGCCTTTCACTTTTCCAGTTAGTTATTAGATGCGGAACACATTTATCACCAATTTCATACAAATGGAATATTGCCTGTTTTTCTGCAAGCTTATAAATGCAGAAGATTGCATGTTCAAACCACCCACAAAGAGGGGCAAAACTATGGGCATTTTCCAACTCTCTTAAGACTGTCTTATTCGTATTAAAATCTATATTCTTGTAATGTCGTTAAAGGAAAAATGTTGAAGTATGCAATAATATAATTCTGGTGATTCTATAAGAAAAAAGAGAGAGAGAGAAAAAAAAATGCAAGCTTTGGCCTTGCCATGGGAGTTGAAAAGTAGGTACTTGTACTCTCAAAATATTCTCTTATTTCAGGTATCCCCCGACTGGAAAACCAGTTGCAGAACGTAAGTTCCACAATACAGGTTTTGGTTTATCTGAAAATTGAACAAAATGGGATGAGGGGGGTCAAAAGGTTGAGCCCCCCGTGAGGTGCGAAACGCCGAGTTTTCCCCCAGCCCCACTTCCTTTTTATATCCCCCATGATAGTCATGATATTTTGTTTCCCAAATACAGTAGATACCCTGTACTTAGCCTGTGAGATTGCTCTTTTTAACTTCTGCAGATCCATTCTTGCTGACTGCGAGCGAACACCTTTGAAAATAACCCAAAACAACTGATGTGAAGGCAGTCAATAACAAGGCCTCGTCTGAAGTCACGCAACAGCTTTCTGGCATCCTTTAAGCAACTCCAGGCCCCGCCTTCAACAGTAAGAATGGATAGATGATGGAGGGCAGTGGCAGAACACGAACCATACGAAAGCGTAAAAGGTAGGGGAGGCTCACGCTGGACTCAACTGGGTACTCGTAATAGACTGCGGACTGGCTACGCAAGGACTACAGTAAACATTGTTAAATGGGGCCTTGCTGAAAACAGAGAGTGCGACTCTGGACATCCCCTGGATCCAAGCAATCTTCTGGAGCGCTTCCGGCTGCCAATTTAAGAAGTGGATGCAGCAGGACTACGGGATTACCATACCAGTGACGAGATCTTGCACCTGGTCGATTATCTGGATGGACTCGTGTGACGAAGGAGAATAGTATTTACTTACAAGAACTAAAATAACTTTGGCAATCTTACCACGTGCAGCACAATTACCAGTACAGCATTCAAGTTCAGCCTCAGTTTGCGAGTATAAAAAGTCAAGTAACACTATCTATCACCTCAATCAAATTCTTCATACTCTGAGAGAATTTCGAATTCGACGGGAGAAATTAACAAAAGTTACTTGCTACGCTGAAAATAAAATGCCACGTCTGCTAGTTGGAAAATATTTTAAGTCACTCAAAATACTGATACATGTCGGTAACATGCGCGTAATTCGCTGTCAGTAATGTGATGAATGAAGTATATGGTATTTAAGAACGTTTATCCAACCGACAACAAAGTAATGTCCAAACTGGTTATCTATAAAGTGTTGATCATCTTTATTCAAATTTGTTCTCACTAGCATATTATACAGACTTCTGAAATGTTGGAGAAGGAGTTCTGGAGGAAGTAAACTTCATTTTTCAAGAATTTCTCCGTGCAACCCTTACCCAAAAGGGGCTGTAACGATAAAGTAACCCATCTGCGTAGATGATTGACAGATCTCATCCATCCGATTAGAATGCGCATGTGTTAGCTTCTGTAATGCCGAAAAGAAGTTCTGACAGGTCGGAGATTTCATTTTTCAAGGCATTTGCTCAATTACCCTTAAGCTTATAGAAGTACCGAGGAGGACTGCAACCTTATATAATTATCATAAGCAGCTATGCATTCGTTCAGATGGGCAATCCGTATGAATATTCACATCTCGTACCCAACTAGATGTCATCGAGCTTTGGATCGCTACTTGATCAGTCAAAATGCCGAGTATTTATCATTCGCTATCTCTAGTTGGAGTAACGTGTCAATTTTAGTGATCGCTGATGATAAGACTCAAAACGTATCTCCATACAGTAGTTACTTACAATAACTAAAATACCACTGATCACCTTACCACGTGAAGCACAATTCCCCGTACAACACTCAAGTGTAGCCTCAATTTGCGGGTATAAGAGGCCAAGTGACGCTATCACCATTACCAAACTCTTCATACTCTGGAAGAATTTCAAAATCGACAGAAGAATTAACAACTTACTTGCTACGCTAAACATGAAATACCACGATGGCTGGTTGGAAAATAATTGCAGTCCCGCAAAATACTAGTATACGTGTCGATAACGTGTGCATATATTACGTAACCTACTATCAGTAAAGTGATGGAGTATGTGGTATGCAAGAACTTCTATATAAAACAATGTTCAAACTGGCTATCTAGCTTTACAAGTTATTGCAGAAATTTCTCTCGTACCAACTATATTTTATTGCTCATTTTGGAGCTCAAATGTGAAAAATGACCTCTAGGAGTCGTGTCGACTTATTTGCGGAGCATTCACCTTTGAAAAGGAAAACAGTTATCGCCTTATCACCTTGTCACGAGACAATAATTACCTTATTACTTGTGTCCGTCGACCAAAATGTGTTTGTGAAATCGTAGAGGCAGAGCGACGACCATAACTTATATACTTTTTAATTTTCAAATTATGATAGTTATGACTGAATTATTTCATCCTTAGTAAAGTTAAAGTTGAAATTAATCATGATCGAGATTAATAAAGTTGAAATCACAGCGGGAGCTTGTAGGAAAAATTGAACCTTTCCATTTACACGGTACTAGCAGAAATTTAAGCACGAGCGCAACTGACACACATGTACTAATAACTAAGCAGATGTAGAAACAAGACGAATATATTTTCAAATTTACAAGAACTTAAATTTTTTTTGATTCTGCAGTCTTCAGACACGAGCACGATCAAGATATAGACTTGCCTAATGTTCCTCTCTCGCGATACCATGATTCGCGGAGAAAAAATTTACTCAGTAAAAAGGAAAGTTATTAGGTGCTGCTAAATGTCCGAGGATTTTACTGTTTTATTATTCTAAGGATACGACAAAGGATACTTCTGCTACATACTAGGTCCCTGGGATATAGCACATGCAACACTTGCTACATGAAAGTCTCGCCACCGAACGTTTGAGACTAGTTTTGGACCTCTATTCAAGATGGCGTATGGTTGCTGTGGAATAATCTTGTGTAAGCAGAGTTATATTGCAGCCCAAAATTCATACATTATCATATTTTTATGATTTATACAAATTTATGAAAGGGTTGGAATATAAATTATTTCAGCCAATTAACTATGAAAGCTCAACTTGGTGCAGTGGAAGGCTTGGGATGAGCTTGTATTGCCAGCATGGTGGGCTAGCAATGTTGTTTATACACTGAAAGTCACTTTTATAGGAATGAAAAGCCATAGTATACAATAAAAAGGTATATTACAAATACTTGTAAATAATGAGCTCCTAAAGTAAATTAGGTTTCTTGCGGTAAAAGGCGAAAAATTTATTTCTACTGAAGAGAGACCGAGCTTGCGGTGGCTTCGGTCTTGCTTCTTAGTGGCTTCATCTAACAGTATACATGAAACAAACACATATCCTGTCAGTCATACGATGTCAAGATAACGGTATTGTAACTAAATTCGCACCGAAAAGCGCACAAAAACACGCGCTAAGAACTTTTAATGTCACACTAATACAAACACACGAAAACAGTAGCTAGATCGCTTTGAAAACGCACAGTTTATCGCATATAAAACCGGACTATACGGCGTCGGTCAGCGGCCTTTATATATCCCGGCGTTATCGGCGAAACTCCTTATCGCTATCGTTATCGAACTTCTATTCTGCTGCTCGAAACGTGTCGATCTTTCTTCGCTTATCTCGAATGTTTGGGAGCGTTCTTCGCCACACTGCCCTTTCTGAAGCCTTGAAGGTTCCGGCCAGGCTCCGGATCTTCTTCATGGTCACCATGCCAGACTGCCAAACGATCAAGGTGCACGACTTTGGCTCGTCCACCACCAAGCCTCCGAGTCCGGTATACAACATCGTTGATCCGCTTGAGTACGATGTACGGTCCTTCCCAATGACTCTGTTACTTCGAGTTCCGTCCTCTCTTTCGTTGCGGATTGTAAAACCAGACACATCCCCAGCCTGGAAGCCGACCTCGTTGGCTTTCACATCGTAGCGAGTCTTCATCCGGTCGCTGGCAATTTGCAAGTGATTTCGGACCATGCGATGAGTAGAGTCAAGCTTTTCTCTCAGTTGGCTAATAAACTCGTCCACCAGTTGCGGCTGTTGAGGAGGAGTCCCAAACTCCAGATCACATGGTAGTTGTAACTTCTGGCCAAAGACGACCTTTGCAGGAGTATGCTGCGTAATCTCGTGGACGGCTGATCTGTAGGCCAACAGTCCCAGTCTCTTTGGTGCTCAGCAACGACTTTGGCAAAATATTTCTTGAGCGTCCGGTTGAATCGCTCAACCATGCCGTCGTATTGCGAATGCAGCAGAGTAGTTCTCGTCTTTCGAATTCCCAGAAGCTGACATACTTCTTCGAATAACTTGGATTCGAAGTTCCTCCTCCGGTCTGTATGTAGCTCCAGTGGGACACCATAACGCGTGATCCAATTCTCCGTCAGCGTCCTGTGTTGGCATCGGGTATACTTCAGGCCATTATTTTACTGAAGTTATCGCCTACACACAACACATACCGGTTTCCAGCATCCGAGAGCAGGAATGGTCTTGCAGTATCCATTGCGACCCGTTCAAATGGATATCTAACGTTGTACGTCTGCATCCTCCTGCAAGACCAAGTTTGTGGCTCTTTCACTGCCGCAGAAGTGGTGTAGCGGCGGAGCCAGTCTTCCACATCTTCCTTGTACGTCGGCCAGTAGAAGCGCTCTCGAATCTTCGCTAGGGTTTTTGTGGTGCCCAGATGCCCTCCGTACACTTGGTCATGTACACCACGTAAGATTTCCGGAACCTTTTTCCGTGGAATGATGGTCTGCATTCGCACTGTTGTGCCGTCTTCCGACTCCCAAGCGCGCACCAGAAGGCCGTCACTAATGCGCAGCGAGTCCCACTGAGCCCACAGAGCTTTCAGCTCTCGGGACTGATCTGAAATTTCCTGCCACGGTGGTCTTTCGCCAACACTTTCAAAAGCGTTCGCTACTTTCCTGTGGTACTTACACGATTTTGGGTAACAATCTTCTTTGTAGGAAATTTAGCAAGGAAAATTTTTCTATCAATGACTTTTTTGTAGAAAAGGACTCGTTTTTGAGAAAAATGAAAAATAGGCTAAACATCTTATAAAAATTCCACATTTTCAATCCGCCGGGGGAAGCACAGTTGTTGAAGGCGGTAGCTTTTAACTAAATATCAATAGGATCATTGTCATGATATTCCGATAATAAAACCTTTTCTAATATTCGTTTTTATTTTTCACATCATATTTTGAACGAAATTTTCTTGGGCTAAAGGAGCACAATCTTGCAAACAAGGAAGCTGGCAGATAGTTGTGATGCTGCGAATCGATCCCAAAATACCCAGGCAACCAACCAGAACGTCAACAGTGCAGTTTGAAAAATTACGACAAAATTGAATAAACGTGTGATATCCATAGTACTCGCGATCGCGAATAGCGAGTACTCATAAAACGTCATTCAATAATGCGCGAGACGTGTACTTTTTAATGCATTTTTACTCAGCCTCGATGTAGATGCAAGCGTCGCCAGTAAAGACGCTCTCATTACGTCTCTCGTGCATTTTCCTCCGTCGAATGTTGGTAACGTCGGCGCGGCACCGGTGACAAATTGCATTACTTAAACGGAAATGCGTAATACAAGACCGAAAAAATAAATAAAAATAGCGCGGACGAGAAGAGAAAAATGAGAGGGAAAAAAACCGAACTACTCCGAAGAGTAAATTCTTATAAAATACGTTCGTTAGGCCGTCGATACGCTGTGCTGGTTTCGCAGCGCCGACGACGGCAAATTTTAAATTTCACTTTTAGCACGTCCTTCACGCCGTCGTTTAATCCAACATACACACCAAGAATGGAAAGCAGAATGGCAAGCAGTCACCGAATTCATCGCTCGTTCGAGGATTTTCCTTATTTATGAGATGAAACGAGAGAATAAAAGCGAAAGAGAGAGCGAGAAAGAAGAGTGGGGGAGAGAGCAAAATAACAGCGAAAATTTTCACTTCAATAAAAGCTTTTTCCTTTCGACATGTCGTGATATCTACTCGATAGTTATAGAAAGAAAACGCTACCACTACTCGAGCTCTCAGACTTGGCTCTTCATGCGATTACTCTCAGGTGACCCAAACAAATGCTCCATCCGGTGTCTGGTATACAGCCGAAGGAATAAGGTAGACTAAAGCTCTTTTTTCTTTGGGGGGGAGGGCAATCGACACGGTTTTGGGCCGGACTAGTGTAACGTGGGGCTGGCAAACTCCACTCCGTCTGCTGGAATTAGATCAGCACCACTAAAGAAGCACGGCATAACTATCTTTCGATTAACAAGAAAAAAGATAACAAGGTAAAAGGTGTTGGCCACGGATACAAAGATGAGAAATAAACCATTGGTATCACCTCTTTCTGGTATATATGTACTATGTAGTATGAGAGGTTGCCTCTACCTGTCTGAGACATCAAACTGCCTTTAGACTACGTGACCCTTCATTAACACCCCCACGCTGACACAGACATTAAAACACCACACACCTTAACTCAACCTACGACTGATACATCTAGACTTATACAATATTATGGATAAATAAACGGCCACGTATGTAGGGGTCCACACGGCGACGAAGGAGGGGCCTCCGCTTCATACACCTTTCCAGCCTATGAAAAGTAAGAAATGAAATACCCTGGGTCCGAACATACTCCTGCCTTCCCCTTAAATTTTATCGCAATTTTCTCCTTAAAACAAAAACCAACGACCGGTGGTCCTCCTACTAAATTGGGCAGCACCGCAGCAGAATACGATAAAAAAATATGAGTAAATAACAAGGAACATGGAACATGTTAGGATAACAACGCAGCGCAAAGTAACTAAAACAAAGACTCCGTGAGGCGGCCAGCTCGTAAAGTGGTTGGAGATACTGACCCCTGATTCTACTTCACCAGCTGCGGGCTGGTCTGTGATGATGTCGGGTGCAACTCGTAGACCCCTTGTCGAAAAAATTCGACTTCGACTCTAATTATTAATGTCTCACTATAATTAATAGTCGAAATAATATTATATTCATGTGGTCAATCAATATCTCCGTGATATATCTTGAACATGCGATAGCCTCGGATGCTTAACAAAAGCAAAGCATATGAGCCTATCACATCAAATTTCAACGCCGACTACCAGCATTAGTGTTTCGCTAACGTTGATAAGAAAGGTTCAGTCCCTATTGTAATTCCTTGTATCGACAGCCTCAGATATTTCAACAAAGCGAAATTGCTTGAGCCTGTTACTCCAAAACTAACGATAAACCAATGAGTCATGGTCTTGCTCATACGAGCTACAACAGTACCTGGTAGCCGATAAGAGACCCGTGTATCATCTCTGTGTTGAACTTCATGCAGTTGAAAATTATACGGTTTCAGCAAAGGCTACAGTATGCTCTTGTGTTACGCTTGTGTTTGAATTTGTCCGCGTTAAGTGTTTCAATTCGCGTAAGTGTTTCGGGTTGGTGAAGCAAGATCATCATAGATCTACAGGTCAGATAACCGTTGCATTAATTACAGTTTACCTTACAGTTGATCTCACTCTTGCTCTCTCGCTAACGCTCGCCCTCTTACTTGCCATCTACTGGCAAACACGTTGACAGGCACTGTTACAAGTTAGGCAAATGCCAACTTCAACGGACCCTGCAATATATCTTACGACTCCTCGTGTCGACCAACATTAAATGAACCTTTCAAGTAGTGCTTGGAGTTCGAGAAATCCTTGACTCCGAGTCTACCCTAAATTGTGGTGCATTTAATGCTCAAGCAATCCTTGACATTGACTCCACCTATAAGTTCCTGAGTAGGTTTCCATCATGCTGACCACTGGTACAAGTCACTCAAGCAGCCCTACGTCGCTTCGTACTGACTTCACGAATCTCCTTTAGAATCCTACATTGGCTCTTCACCTACTAAATTTTACCGTTATCTTGACATCTTATGACTGACAGTATATGTGTTTGTTCCATGTACTGTTAGATGATGCAGCCCAGAGCTAGTCCGAACCTAGAAGTTGCCGACGCCGGAGGAGCATAATATAATTTAAAGAGGCATATTTAGAAGGATATATTAAATAAGTTTCCTTGTTTAAATTTCAATATACGTTTGTTAGTATACCATGGCTTTATTCCTGTAGTAGTGACTCTCAGTACATAAACAATATTGCCTAGTCTTGGAGCTGGCGATAAAAGCTCATCACAAGCCTTCCACTGCATCAAGTTGAGCTTTCATAACTAATTAATTGGCTGAAATAATCTATATTCCCACCCTTTCATAAATTTGTATAAATCATAAAATATGACATATGAATTTTTGGGTCGTAATACAACTCTGCTTACAAGAGATTATTTCACACCCCTTAATACGAGTTTTCCCAAAATTCAGAACTTTTCAGCCCCCTGCTTTTGTTTTGACTATCGAATCGTACACGCGCTTTTTCTACATGGTCCCGTTCTTTGGATTTTCCAAGTTGGAAAGCTAGTTGAAGGAAAACTATTCACGTGAGATGAATATCGAACACAAATCTGGAATTTGAATAAAAAATACGTCCAGAAAGGTCAAATTGACTTATTAACAGGACAAATCGGCCGAAAATGGGAAAAACCAATGTATCAATAATAGAATTTTTGCAATTCTTGTATTTTGAAAATTATTTAACATTATTTTTTTATTCTAGATTTTTTTTTTTTAATGTTTCACATTTCATCCCCTATAAAGTGAAATCGCTTGACGCTATATTCTGACTCTTCAAAGTGTACTATTTTAACAGTTTTGTGATAGAAGCAAGGTCCTTATGTAAATCCTATGTTAAACTTTAAGCAGTCTGCGGCACGAGTTTATACCAATCAAAATTGCTGAAAATACGTCGGTAGACTTACTTCGTGGTAGGAAAAAAATTCAGGAGGTAGCCCAGCCAAATTTTTAAAATGTGGAAAATAACGGACATCCTAATGCTTATACATCATGTACCTATCTCCAAGGCCTACCTTACTTTTCAAAAATGATGTCGATATGAATTCAGTACAGGATTCTCCACCTCGTAACCCCAATGTTCGAGTATGGACTTGACGGATATGAACATTTGTTTCCTGCCGAAATTTTTAAGAATGGAAACATTTCACACGACGTTTCCAGTTTGCAAGCATACGAGATCATTCGTTTTTTCAAACGGGGTAGAAGGACTCGACATAGTGTGGAGAGTTCGAATAGACACCATTGTGCGATTTTAGAAATTAAGTAGGTATTTCGAAATTGAATGAACTTTTTTGACACCGATATTGTGCGACTTTAAACAATCTCAAGTACAGGAATCAATTTCAAAATTATGTGGATATTTTAGGATCGCGACCTCCGTAGACTAAGTAGTGAACACCTTAACTTCCACAAAGTTTGTATACTCCAACTGGGATAACCACATTTAGGGTCCATTGAAATAACTCTTGTATTTTAGCAGATTATATGCACCTTTCCTATTATATGATTTTACAATTTAAGAGAAGGAGTATTAACATTCACAATTATCGTCAATACTAATCTTGAGCCATCCACTCTGTCCAGTGAAAATCTTGTTTAAGGCTGAGCAATGTTCTAACCTAAAATCACTACATTTTTATTTACAAGAATGAAAGCATGGATAATATAAATTATTTCACCCAATACTTTGAAACTCAATGGTGCAGTGAAGTAGGTTTCTTGCGGTAGCATGTCTCTTTATATGGTGCTTTTAAAGGATAACATGTAAACAAAAGTATTATACTGTCAAGTATATGAGTCCAAAAGTAAAGATAGGTTCTTGCGGTGCAGGCGCAACATAGGGCATTCTAACAGTTACTCAGGCACGTCAGTCAAGGCGGGTTGATGTTGTGCAAGCGCCAACATATGATCTCGTTGCAGTGAGCGGACTATATGACTTGGTAGGCTTCTAAGTATTAGTCAAAATTGTGGAAGACAACTTGAGAGCTTACTAGAGAACTCAATGTCAAGTATTGCTTGAACATTAAACACACCACAAACACCACAACTTACAGGTGGACTCAGTGTCAAGTACTGCTTAACACCAAATGCACCACAAACCCTACTACCTATATGTATGTGGACTCAGTGTCAAGGACTGCTTAACACTAAATGCACCACTAGTAATGGGAGACGGGAACTTACAGAAGTGGACTCAATGTTAAGGATTGCTCGAACATCAAGTGCACTACTAGTGATAGAGATGGGAACTTACAGAGGTTGACTCAATGTACAAGAATTGCTCGATCATATCAAGTGCACTACTAGTAATGTTCACTTATTACAGGTTGTTGTTGGCCGACAGGAGTCGGTGAATATATTGCAGGGTTCGTTATAACTTATTACAGATCCTGTCAACGTATTGCCACTCGGGGCCAGTGCGCGGGCGAGCGCTAGTGAGAGAGAAAAGAGAGAGAGAGAAAGAGAGCGAGGTAGAGAGAGCGAAAATCTAACGGTTATCTGACCTGTGAATCTTCACAATCGCTTGACCGCAGCAACACAGCACGAGCGCAAATTCCATTCACAGTAAATTATCATCGACGTACGAAATCAAGAAAAAACTCACTTGAACATATGAAGATCAGAACGAAACAGTTGCCTGGACAGATGTCACACACAAGTACAGACGTAATATGTACATTCATCATATACTCATTAGCAAATCGTCGACGAAACTAGTAACAATTCTAGGTTTGAGTACGCTATACACCAGAAAAGCACACACATCTGCCACAAAGTTATCGTCAAGTACCTACTACTTTGTGCCAGAACCAACTAAGAACCTACTTCCAGCGCTAGCAGTTTATCCAACAAAACTGTACAAAAATCAGTCAAAAATCTGTATTCTAGAAATTCTATAGAGTAGAGTGTCCACCTACTAAGAATAGCACATCACAAATCCTAAGCTGACGACATGGTGAATGATGCAATCTTTCCCAAGTCCTCTTGTCCTAATCAGCAATCTGAATGGTAGCACAACCCTTAGGACAGTGCGTCAAAAACTCCTTCGGCATTTGAAACTTTTGGAGCAGTGTCGAAAAAATTCACTCGACTTAATTATTAGTAACCCACTATAATTAATAGTCGAAATATTGAATGATGCGATCAGTTAATATCCTAAGGACAGCCTCGATGCTTTCAAAGCAAAGCACTTCACGCCTTTAACTTAAAATTTCGATTTCGACATGATGCAGTAGTGTGTTTTGCTATTGTTAAATTAGCCGAAACGATAAAATAGTAAGGTATAAAAGGTTCAGTCTCTTTTGTAACTCCTCGTACCAGACAGCCTCAGATACTTCAACAAAGCCAATCGCTTGAGCCTGTTAACCGAAAACTAACGTTAAACCAATGAGTCATGATCATGTTTATACCAGGCACTGCAGTACCTGGTAGCCAGTAAGACACGTTAGTCTCATTTCTGTTCAGATCTTCATTTATGGTTCAAATGTGAGGTTTTTCTTGCGTTTTCGTACGTCGTGTAATTTACTGTGAATGTGAATTTGCGCTCGTGTTTGTGTTGATACCGGTCCAAGCAGAATTGTGAAGATTCACAGGTCAGATAACCGTTAGATTTTGCTACTAATTTTACCAAAGTTGATCTCCTCACTTTCTCTACTTTGCTCTTTCTCTCTCTCTCGCTAGCGCTCGCCCGCGCACAGGCCCCGAGTGGCAGTACGTTGACAGGCTCTGTAATAAGTTGTGCAAAAGCTGACTATAACGAACCCTGCAATATATTCACCGACTCCTCGTGTCGGCCAACAATAACATGTAATAAGTGAACATTACTAGTAGTGCACTTGATATGTTCGAGCAATCCTTGACATTGAGTCCACCTCTGTAAGTTCCCATCTCTTCTTTGTCTAGAATGGAATTTTCACAATAACAGACTTTCTATCAAGTTCAGGGTTGAAGAAAATTCTTCCCAAGCGACAGTGTCTCGCTCTTAGTTCCCTGGCCGCAAGAAACCTACTTTACTTTAGGAGCTCATTATTTACATGTATTTGTGATATAACTTTTATTGTATACCATGGCTTTTCATTCTTATAAAAGTGACTTTCAGTATATAAACAACATTTCTAGCTCATCACAAGCCTTCCACTGCACCAAGCTGAGCTTTCATAATTAATTGGTTGAAATAATCTATATTCCATACCCTTTCATAAATTTGTATAAATCATAAAAATATGAAAATGTATGAATTTTGGGTTGCAATATTACTCTGCTTAAACAAGATTATTTCACATGGTAGCAGAACGTGGTTGCTAAAGAAAATAAGCGGGAATGAAGTGCCTATCAATCCTGTTGGTAATCATGAATTCTTAGAGATTAGGTTGATTACGCTTGACTTTTATTAGTGAGTAACCTTTAGTAATCCAGAAATGTTCTCAGAATTTTACTAAAAGTTACTGCAAAGTTTCAGGTCGATCGGGTAAAGGAAATATGTGCCTAGAACCTCTTTCCCTTTTCATGGAAAAATATACAAGGTTTTCTCATTTTAACAGTTGTTTTTCAAGTCTCTAATTTTAAATTCCATTTCTCTTTCATATTTTGAAAGTTCATTTGACGTAAATCAAAAGTAAGACGGTTTGATTTTCCGAAGTATAAGTTAATAACCTTGGGGAAGTGGCCTTAAAAAAGACGGGAGGAATGTTGAGAAACTGAAACTGGAGTAGGGATCGAGGTCACTGAACTCAATTCCTTGAGTAATTTTCAAATTCAAGCTCCCAGTGTACCACTGAAACGGTGAGGGGTAAAGTATTAGTCATTTTTCCAAGATGATATAGTAATGTAGAGCCTAATTTCAAAATGGACCATCGGCCTATCTCGTCTATTTATGGCGCTACGAGCCGGTAATTTTATTCAGTATTATACCGGTATTCATAACTCCATAACAATACTGTGGGACTTTGGGCTAAAATAGATAGAAATGAACTAGGGTTTTAATAAAACTATAATTGAATCGGTGAGAACCAAATAGTATAGACCCCATAGAAAAAGAAGAAAAACGTAAAAAAAAAAAGAAGACAAAAACATTCTGAGGCAACATAAGCTTCTATCGATGAGGCCTACGTACGTGAACGCGTAACAGTGAAATGGGTTATTATTCTGAGTCCCCTACAGATGTATGACATCCTGAGGACAAGATGAAAGAAATGGTGAGATAGGTACATTGTATGTAAAAATGGACGCTCTTTAAAGTTGTTCTCTTGAATATTTTTGTATAACTTATATAAATGAATTTACGAGCAAAATCTTAAGATTAGGCACAGTTTTTCCAAAATAGTGATACTGATCGCCGTTAGAATGAAAACTTCTTGTTACAGTGGCAGATACGGGAGGGGTTCTGCCCCTCGAAACATCTAAATTCGTCTATAGTGAAGCTATTATGTTTCGTCTATAACATTTTTTATTCGGACTCCCGAAATTATTTTCTGTATCCGCCCCTTGTTTGTTAGCACGACTTGACGAACAATTGTACCAAATTTCATCTTTGAGGTTTTCTGATTCACACTCTCCTTTTGATCTAATTTACCTGCACCACGCGTCGCTCGTTTTTCTATAATTTACAAGACATACGAATAAGGAACTGGCGTGCTTTTATAAGAGCGAAAAAGTCTTTTCGAAAGTCCAGCACAGCGGGTTATTCAAATAACGACCGCGACAGGGATGTAAGTCGATAATTTGGACCGCTCGGTACACGTTACTCACTTCAGACTGGAAATCTGTGCTTTAGAGCACACCTCGCCTTTATGTTTGTCTTTTCAACTACATACATTTTCGCCAGCCACGAACGGATAATCTGCACTTATATGCTTCAGCAACTCCAAAAATAAACCAAGTTATACTAACTCGAAAACCGATGAGTATAAATTTCACAAAAACACTGTATAAATTCAGGGACACCGGCATTACAAGTCGGGAGTGTCTCCGACATCTTTAGCACATTAGGTTTTTGACAAACCGCTTACGTTCTTTTCTCAATTATACTCTTAGGTCACGTATCGGAGGGGATTCGAGTGCACGTTTTTTCCTCTGTCTTACTTCCTCGATCGACCAACGTGTTCTGTTGAAAGTGCCGACCCTGTCCTCTTCAAGTTTCTGATACAAACGAGAAACCATATTTCACTGGTGGAAGTTCGTATAATATACTAAAAGTAATCGACCAATACCGAAACTTTTCTTCTTTGTGTGAGGTGGCGCTGTGTGCGTCGAATGCTCAGACTTTGTAGTCCATTGCACCTGTCCTCAAGTTGCTGTTAAGAATCAGCTCAATAGCCCTACTTTTGCAGCCAATGTGAGAATTTTACTGAGTTCTATCTTTTTAACTTTACTGGGTACTGGATATTTCAGTTCCAGTACTTAGCGTTTTGTCCCCGTTATTGCTGGACACTGACATATGACGTGAATGTGTGTTTAGTAGCCCCATGGCCAGTTAGTCATCCGACCATGAGCTTTGCATGTTTTCTGCCGAGCCCTTGTAGGAACTCGGCGTACTTACCGGGGGCGTTCTCTATCAGTGTTTTCCCGACTTTCATGCACTAGTCATCCGCCAGTGCATTTCTATCTGCTTACTTATCCAAGCTTTCACCTTAGATTTTATGACGCTGTATGCTATGGGAAGATACGGCCTGGGTGTTACGAGTTCCTTTTTTATGCCCTCCTTCATTAGCCTATCCGCGATCATGCTCCCTCTTACGCCGCAGTGCTCCGGCGTCATAGTATGATGACACGGTTCTCCTGAGCAAGGGTGTATAGTTTGTTAATGCATTCCGCCACACCCAAGGATGTAGTTTGGTGTGCCGATAGTGCATTTATGGCTGTTTGACTCTCTGTACAGATATAGATCAGCTTATTAGCGAGGCCCTTCTGCTGACTTCTGTCAATGGCCACCGTGATCGCCATTACTGCTGCTTGGAAGATAGTGACGCCCTCACCCAGTGCCATTGAATAGTTGTCAGCGCCTTTTGCATTCGTGGTTCCGATTTTTGCACCTTGGTCATTCTTTGAGACATTAGCAAACCACACATGTTTATTGTCCCCGCCATCTCCCCTATCCTTCTGTGGTCTGGTTTTTGGGCCTGGAGGTTAGGTTGACCCAGACGAGAAGTCTCCTATAGCCGCGTGAAATATACCGAACCTTATAATTTCCTTTGATAACGAATGTCGCGGTACATTCACAACAAATAAGATTTAGACTCATGTTGTAAGTAGTGTCAGCAGACGTTCTATAAAAATAATATAAAAAGTAGGAATAATGTCGAAGTCGCGGTCTGTTTTGTACAGAAAAAATGAATTTCATACCAAAAGCAAATGCTCTAGCTGCTTATAAGAAGGAATAATTATCAGATGTGTGGCTATGAATAAAAAATTGCCAATGGAACGTTTCGCAAATTGCAGTTCTCTATAGCCACAAACCCCATCACTCCAACTCCAAAAAGTTGATCAAAAAGGTTAGGAGACAATTTCAATGCAACATGACTGAACACGATCAGAGGCGACCACAGTCTAAATCAAATTGTTTAGAGTGTATAAGTGCAAATAGTCACACTGGAGTGGGGAGGCTCGTAGGGCTGACAAGTATCGAAATAATACTGAAAACTGATTCGCTTGCATGGGCGTAGCCAGCGAGGGGCAAGGGAGGTTGATTCCCCCCCCCGGATTTTGAAAGAAAAATTGTGTTTCAGTGCTCACAAGATTATTTTCGAATATCTAAAGCCAACTGAATAAAATTCGCAGAAAATAGGATGTGCCTAGAGGCCTAGACGCTAGACAACGAAAATGTGTGACTAGCGCCCCACTGATAGCAAAGCAGCGACTTGCACCTGCACAAATTCTAATTTTGCCCCCTCCTGGAAAAAGTTCTAGCTACGCCCATGTTCGCTTGTATAATTTCTCAGACTATTAAGGCGAGAGGTCTAAGCTCATTAAAGAACACCCCTTACTTGTTCCTATGCCAAAATGAACCAACTTCTTAAAACTGGCAAACGGTCCATATTGTGTAAATAACAGAACAACATAATCTTGTTAAAAAGTGAAGATGGGCAAAATATAAAAAAATATAAAAATTATGAAAATTTATTTATTTTAAATGATTGTAATTTTGATCTTAGAACCTTAATTTTGAAAATCAGTTGACTCATGATTTTAACGATTTATAATTTGAATCATTTTCCCTTTTTTTTTTTTTTTGATTTTTTTGATCTTAATATGTACCAGCATTTTCATCATGATCTCAATAGTTTTTGTTTGGAGTAATTATTTCTTAATTTTCGATTCGGGATTTCCGGAAGATTTTAGAATGATTTTAAAATCATAATTTTCATTTATTTATTTTTTTGATATTGTCCAGCATCTCTGGTGAAAAACTAAAAACTGACCCAAAATTCACAGCTCACAATCCTAATGAACTGCACAAAACATAAAAAGCTGAAAAACACCCACGTGCAGCTGAAGTAGTTTTTTATGAAGACGCAAGGATGGGGTATTCCTTTCAATTTTTTTAAAATTCAGATTTAGGAACTCGACTTTTGCTGGTTTTGGCTGAAATATATCATCAGTTTTTGAAAACAGTTCCTAAATTTAGTAAACATGCTATTTTCTCTGAGGCTATAAATGTTGAAGGAACAGGGATTTTTCTTGTTCCATTAGTTCCGCCTCCTGTGTATGCTTCACATGTTCATATAGTTTTCGCTCATATTGATCACGGGGTTCAATTGTACAAGTGAAATCCCGTGATTTTGGGATTAAGGAGTCAGTATACGCTGCCACTAAACTACCAATATTATATTGAAAAAAATTGTGGAAAAATTACTCGATATTCCAGTAAGTCTTTGATGGTTAGCAGTTCACATGCTCTGAATCGGTCCAACTTGGCACATTTTTAAATCCTGTACTGAGGTGGTCCTTATTCTAAAGATTTTCTAGAAAAATGGCTCGACCCCCAGAAAATATTTCAAATAATTCAAAAAGGAATCTTAAAAAAATTTGCGTTTGATTGATTAACGTCAGACATTGCTTTATAATAAATGGTGAGGGGGAGGTAGGCATTTCAATATAAAGTGCCAAAATAAAAAAATATACTGATTTTGAAGAAACTCGAGCCAGTTGCATTATGCATGCCCAACAAAAAATCTTTCCTGTCATTCAAATAGGCTTTGAATTTGAACATACCATTTACAGGTCCATATCTGTTACTGATAACGGCAGATTTTTATGGCTCCAAAAAAAAAGAGTCATGTTTATATACAGTAAAACCTCCTACTGCGGGTTGCCTACCCTGCCCCTTTATTGCTCAATTTTCCAGGGATAGCCTACCCTCAGGAGGTGGTTCATGGTTGTGGAGGAAGCTCCTGAAGGAGAGGAGGGCCCCTGTGGGGACGTGGGCTGTGGACGGAAGTGGAGGCCCTGGGTGGGGCAGGGGGTTAAGATGAGTAGGAGGACCTGATGGAGGAGAAAGTCCTCGATGAGAGAGGGGACCAAAGAGAGAAATGACCGTGGTGCGGGAGGGGCTGGTGGCCGGCTGGGGTCTTGAGGGGAAGGGCTCTCGGGGGACGGGTGGTCATGGTTTTGAGAGCTCCTGGGTGGATGGCCAGGGATCTTCAAGAGGGTTGGAGGACCATAGTGAGGATAGGGGCTGTGAAGGGAGATAAATCCCAGTTGGTGAGGGGTCCGTGGGGGAGGAAATGGTTGGTAGGAGAAGGTGGCCATTGAGGAAGGAGGAGGTAGTGGTGGGTGAGGGTCCTGGAGAGGCAGTAAAACTTTAGTGGATAAGGGCCCGGGGTTATAAGAGGTACTCATGGTGGAGGAGGGAGCTCCTGAAGAGGAGGAAAACCACGGTGGTGGCGGTGACTGTAGAGGGAGATAAAGGCCCCGGGTGTTGTGGGGACTAAGGGTGAGTAAGAGGTTCTGGTGGAGAAGGAAGTTCTGGGTGAAAGAGGGACTGGGGAGGGAAATGAAAGCCATAGTGCGAGAGGGGCTGGTGGTGGAGGTCTGAAGGGGGAAGGGTGGTCATGGTGATGGGAGCTCCTGAGTGGAGGACCAGAGGACCTTCGTGGGAGTTAGAATGAAGAGGCCGCCGAGAAGAAGCAGTGAAAGAGGAAGGCTGTAGCAAAGGATTATGGCCGCAATTGGGAAGGGTGTAGTGATGGTTGAAGAGGTTTTGGTGGGGGTGTGGTACGTGAACAGAATTGAAGGCCATAATGGTGTGGGGGTGGTCGGAGGGACGTGGTCCTAATGGGGGAGGGCACTCGGGGCGGAAGAAGGTGATTGGGAGAGACTTGGTGGAGGACTGGGTGATGATTGGAGGGATGAACGGAGGGTGCCATATGGGGAGAAGCTGTGGACGGAGAAGGTCATGGAGACAGGGAGAGGGTAATGTAAAGAAATTAAAGCCCAGGTGGTGGAGGTTGGTTGTGGTAGTTGATAATTGTTGAGGTGAGGAGGAAGTCCAAGGGAGGGGGTCTACCCGGATGTGCAGTAGGAAAGGGTTCGCAGGAGGATACTGCGGAGGTAAAAGACCATGGGGTGAGCATTGAGGCCTCTGGTAGGAGATTATGGCCGTTGTGGGGGAGGAGTTTGTGGCTGAGGAGGGCTGCGACTGTTGAAGTGCGACTGCCGTGGAAGTGGACAACGACCGTGCGGTGAACGAGTGGGTCATGATGGAGGAGGAGGCTCGTGATGAAGAAAAGACGGAAGGGGAGAATTTATGGTGGAAGATTGAGGACCGCTGATAAAGGGGGAGCAACGGAAGCGCAAAGCAAACCTCAACTCAGGAACAAAAGTTTTGGACCAAACACTGAGGACTGTGATGGTCGGACGAGGCGCGAAGCCCCTTAGTTCAGTGCTAAAAAGCATAAATTCCTATGACAATATGGGAAGGAACATTGAAATTCTAAAATTTTGCATAGTTAATAAATCACATTTTTCAACATTTGAATCTTTGTTGTGGTAACATTGACCAATTTAAATGAATAAAATTTTTCATAAAGAATGTATTGACCCCAGACAACAACTCACCCGAGTTTCGTCAAAATCGATAAATATTTCTATTAATAAGTTTTTTTCCCTCTTTCAAATGGCCAATTTTGACCGAAAATGCTGGCTGGACTTTGACCTCCTTGGAGCACGGGTTAATATTATTTAATCAAGTTTAAACTGTTTTAAGTTGTTTTTCTCTGTTTTTTTTTTTTTTTTTGAGGTTCTTCTGTATGCAACAACGCACATAAATGGGAGTGTTTCCTCGGTGGACAGACTTCATATTCGTAGTTTCAGCAGATTTTGAAATCCTTTATGTAAAATCTTCTAATTTGCTTTAGAATATTACAAATATTTTTCTTCTTACAGACATTCAGAAAATGATTTATTATCCGAGACCTATACTTGTTATGTTGCATTGAAAAACATCTCCTCCCCCTCTCTCTCCTAAAATGAAGAACTTAAGAGTTGGTACTTCAGGTTGGTAGATTCTAGATCTGTTGAATACAAGGAATTTAGTTGTCTTTATTCTTTTCTAGTTGAGCTCAAGTAAACAGTTGCTAAAGAACTCATCAATTATACGATACATAAATGATAATTTTGAATTCAGCGCGAGACTTTTTGTCCTCTTCAGACATCAAATTTAAATTTGAATGAGGCTTTCTCGATCCCAAAATCTTTTTTTAAATACATACATAGAACAATTTTTGGTTGAAATAATGACTACTCTACCCTCAACCATGTTTCATTTTTTCTCCACTTTTCTTTTTAGCCTCTGCTCCCAAATGCCCAAATTTACCTGCTAAAATTTCATAAATGAGACCGGTCTTTCACTTCCCGGGAAATTTCCCCCGTCACCTACATTGCCAATCCCTAGCGTATTACTGTTGGGCTACTGAAGCATTTATAAAGTAATGATTAGATTTCATGTGGAGAAATAGAAGAGAGATATTTGTGGCACAATCGTACGTCTTCTCAGAAAGCTACCATGAACTAAAAATTCAAAGCTTGCAACTAGGCGGCGAGGTGTATGAAATTACTCCTTTTATGAGATCACTGTTTCTCATGTTCACTCATTGGAAATCTTGATACGATCTCCGTTTAATTTTCTGACACTGCCGATTTTAATTAATTTTAAAAAACGTATCCGCTAGAAAAAAGTGCAGTATTAATCCGGCATTAAAAAGTGACCGGGTATTTAAAAAGAGAGAGAGAGAGAGAGAAAGTAGAAAAAGCGATTTAATTTTGTATTCAAAATGCCTGGGGCTTCGACTTCGCAGTCGTCAATTCCTCGTGTTTATATTTCGAGGGATTTCGAAGGCTGTGATGCTTTCAGAGCGCAGGAAATCCCGGTAGTACGATTTTCCATCGTCCCTATTATATACACGCCAGATTACAGACCGTTTCCTTTTAACTTAGGTCCGAATGAAGGTATTAAACCGTGCCCCTGGGAACAGCAAGAAGGAGTAATTCCAAACAATATCCATTTTTTGTCGCGTGAAATGATGAATAATTTCTACTGGCAAAGTACCCGCGCAGATCAACGACGGTGTAAAAAATACTGAAATTTTCGTTTTCGTGAATTATTAATCCTACTGTATGAGTACTGAACATGTATATACGTTTTCAGTTTTCGGTCTGATGCCAAACTGAGATGCGTTGGGTGATCCTCTGAGTCCACAATCAATGCGCATAATGTTCATTAATCCGCCCTCGGCGAATGGCGTCAGACGAACCAAAATGGTTGTCGAAGATACTCGACAAAAAGTACGGGTTATCGCACCCGGCGAGATCGAGAAAACTGAACGTTTTAAAATACGCGACCGGCGCGACGCTACGCTATTCCTGGTATCCGAAAAATGGTAAAACAGATTTAGCCCGCTGGGAAATCAACACTCAATTGTCAACGCAAGAGAAAATGTTACCAACTTTTCCGTAACATAAATTATGCTACCTTTCGTTACTTGATACTTAACGGAAAGACCTTTCGAAAACGGACTACCTTCGGTGAGCAAAGAGGTACTCTCCCAAATCCGCCACACATAACTTTAAACAACACTAAACTTATATACGTTCCGCTAAATAACATATTATCGCGGTCGACGCATAAATTTTCCTCCGGCATTTATCACAAGAAATTGTGTATCATTTGGCGGGTACTAAATCTCCCTTATTTACCATATTAAATATGGTAAAGGAAGCGGGTGCTGCGTGCCGGTGGCGATAGAGGAAATATGACGTAATGCAAGATATCCACAAGTACAGTGTGGAAATACCAACCAACATCGCGAATACCCGAAAATTAATTTGAAATTTACAATCTCCTCAATATACTTGAATATGTTTCTCAATACATCAATTATTTTAAATTTTAACACTTATTATTGGGGCTAGTGGAGCAGGACCCTCATAATCGAGTAAAGTCACCTGCTCTTGGTTGACACACTCCCCAGGTGCACTTTGCAGGCTCCTGCTGTTCTTTTTGAATTTTTTCTTTTAGTAGGTGCAGAATATGATACCTATTTGGTATCTAATCTGTTCTTGGTTGACACACGCTCCAGGTGCATTTTGCACGGCCCCTAGCTGTTTTTTTTTTTTTTGCTGGTGCAGAATGTGATACCTATTTGGTAACAAGGACATTTGGCAACATCACTTAGAATGTAACACGAGAATTCTAAAAGATATAGTATATTACTATACAAGAGGGTAAAGAGCACGTTTACCAAAGAGGGCGAGTTTGTCACAGGAGCTGCTAGGCGAGTGGAATAATTCGCACGATTTGGTTAACGTTCACGATACCCTTTTTTGTATTAGTAAGATATTTTTCTTCATAATGATTGTCAAAGTTTTTGAAAATAGTTATGCTGTTATTTTTATTTATTTATTTATTTTTTTCCAAATAAGTTATACATATTTTCTTGGAATAGCTTTCGCCCTGCGAAATCATTATTTCTATAATTATACCTACTAGATATTCAGTATTCATTATTGAGCATTCACTGACAGCTACTTTAGTCTCAAGTTACAATACTGATTAATGGGCGAACCGAAGCACAGAGGAGACTACTAAATACGTAAACAAAATACATAATTTGATTTGATAATTTATTGATAGCTCTCCAGCAGCTTGCGTCAATTACAGGATGAGCTCTTGTATTACAAATAAGTAATTGTATAATTTTATAAAATTAGAATTAGAAAATAATTATATAATAACAATAATAATAATAATTTCAATTTCAATTTCAATTTATTCAATTTCAATTTGTACAGTTCTATAATTACGCTACAATTTTGCCGATGACCCACCGATGACCTAGTGGTCCGAATGGGGGCCATTGTGTTGATTATTATTACATATAAAGAATAGAAATATTAAAGAATGAAATATAAAAAATAGAAATATATAAATGGTAAATGGGTAAATAATTAAATAGGTGAAATGGGGCGTAGCGGCAGAACAATATGCTACGTTGGGTGCTATGGGCACAAAATAATAATAAATAAATAAATAAATAAATAAATAAATAAAAATAAAAATAAAGAGTAGGAATTATAAAAGAATAGAAGATATAAAAATAAATAATAATAATTCCGATACTTATTATTCTAACATAAGGTACTTCACACATTCTTCCAATTTCAGCCCCCTCCCCTCACATCATCCCTTTCCATTTACACCCATCCATACGTCCAATTATATACACATTCCTGCATCAAGCCTGATTCATCCATGTGTCCACAATCTGCAGCGCACGAAGCCCTCATTCGCCCAGTCCTAGCTCCACCTCACCCCCCGTTCTTCCCCTGGCTAATTTATATGTGGGATTTTAGAGCCTGGAGTAATCGAAGCCTCCCTTTTGGGTCGAGAATTTCGATAGAGGGGTCCCTCTCACTTATAGCGTATTTGCTAGCTCCATTCCTCGAATTATAAGCCAGTTTTTATATACAGTAGTTCGGCAGATGGGAATATAGAACGGCTTGTGCTTTTGTTGTTTTGGACGCGGTACGGCAATGTTTATTTGTGATAGTTGAATTTGGTCTGATATTCTAAATGTAAGTAAATCATGAATATGAAGGACTGATGCTATGTTTCTACGAGTTGCCAGTGATTGTGTTTGAAAGTCTATAAGGAGTTCCTCGTATGTTAGGTCGTAAAGATAGTATTGAAACATTTTGAAGTAAAGAAAATGAAGGAAACGTTTTTGAATTCTCTCCATAGTTTGGATAAAATATTGCAGAGTTGGACACCATATCACTGAGGCGAATTCGAGATGCGATCTTACTAGAGTGTGGTATAATGTTAATAAAGTTTCAGGTCTAGTGAACGAGGCTGATAATCGAAATATTAAACCAAGTATCGATCTGGTCTTTTGGCAGACCACGGCGTGATGATTGTTGAAAGAGAGCGCAGAATCCAGAAGCACCCCCAAGTCCCTAATCTCCATAACCATCTTTAGTGTGTGACCATTCAGCTTGTAGTCAAAGGTGATTGGCCTCATTTTTCTGGTGTACGAGATGCGGCTAAGTTTAAGGAGAGATTGTTATTATCGCACCACGAAGCTAGGGAATCAAGATCGGCTTGGAGTCCCTCCACATCCGTTGGATGTTGAATAACTCTAAAAATTTTTAGATCATCAGCATACAGAAGAAATTTATATGCTTTAAATATTTCCCCAATGTCATTGATGAACAGTTTAAATAAATGGGGACCTAGATGAGAGCCTTGGGGAACTCCAGATCGACTAATGAATGGTTGTGATTGGTGTCCCCTAAACTGTACGAATTGGACTCTATTTTGGAGGTAAGAATTCAGAAACTGTATCAGTTTGCTGGAAAAACCCAGACGATCTGGCTTTATTAGTAAAATTCAGTGATCAACTCTGTCAAAGGCTTTTTGGAAGTCAGTGTGTACACAACATCCGTTTGCTGCTTGTTGTCGATGGCGTGAGCTAATAGATCTGTAAAATGAGCAAGATTGGTGACAACGGATCTGTCAGCAACAAAATAATGTTTCTAATCTGTTATTAGATGTTTAATTTGATTGTAGATCTTTTTGTAAATAATAGCTTCGAAAATTTTACTTGACAGAGGCAGAAGAGCAATGAGTCGGTGTTTGGTGATATCATTATCGGAGTTGTCTTTAGGAATTGGTATTACTTTTGCTATTTTCCATACAGAAGGATATGTCCTTCTTTTAAAACTAGGTTGAAAACATTTTGGAGGGGTGCAACTAAAAATTCCCTACAAGCTTTGAAGATGAATGGTGGTATGCCGTCTACGCGCCTACTAAAGATTAGAAAGAGAAGACACAGTAGTTGCAATTGAAGCGCTGCGTGGAAGATGGGCCCTTCGATTAATGTATTTCTTATGAGACGGAGGTTCTTCTTCCACGCAGCGCTTCAATTCAGCAAAACGCCAAATTGCAACCAGATAAATTAAATCATTGCTACAATAAAGGATACAGATAACAAACAGAACATTAAATTTTCAATAAGACGTTTGAAACTGCAATTTTTTCAAACAAATATTATTCATTTTCTTTTTTTGTTTCTTTGCTTTGTTTTTCTATTCATTTCGATACATTGAATGCTATGTTTCATATTGTTCTATTCGGTAACCCTGATTTTTATTACTTCTCTGATAATACCTGGTGGTAAAATCTTACATTACCACTAGGTATCGAGCAGTCAAAATAAACTTTCACAATCAGTGTAAAGATATAGTTATTTTCGTTACCAGTGGGTAAAGTGAGCAATTTTACCTGCGAGTGCAAAGTCTTAACAAAACGCGCAGTAGGTGAGTTTCGTTAATTGCACGAGCAGTGTTGGCTCACTTTTCCACGAGTGACGAACGTAACTTTATCCAACATAATAATGAGGAGTGTAGTTGCGAATTGCGAGTCAGTACACGAATTGACATACGTGCACATTCGCATCGAGATAGTAGGTAGACGATAATTTTTATGTTTCAATTTTTAATTTGCAATATATCAATTATAGTCGGTATTGTTATATTTTACTTAAATTTGAATTGTAACATTAGAACGCATTCCTGTTATAAGGAAATCCACATATAGTGAAATTCATGCTAGGAGCTCCATCTTCCCGAGGAACTACATTCGTGAGCAAAATGTTTTGAAGAGAAGCGTGCGATAAGTTCACAGTCAGTGATTCCAAAATTCTCGAGAAACGTAATCTTCGGAAAGGTGTTGTGTTGGACAAAGGCTTTGCTACTGCTTTATCATTACATTGAAAATGTGACTATCTTTCATAAGCTGCATGGCTAAAACGAATGGGTTACCGATAGATATTCTTGATGGATGAAGTTAAATATATCGTCCACATTGATAGAAACATTCATATTGCGTGACAAATATATAAATTACCTATTAAAATTCAAAAATCTACTCAAAATCAAAAGATTACATCCAGTCTTATCAGATCACGTTTTGTTCAGCGATTGTAGCACTCCTACAGGGCATGTAATTCACGACTGCGACTTTTCGTGTTTTCGTCACGTGTTGTAGGCAAGCCGTGGAGGTAAAAATTTTTACCTCATTCTCCGGTTTTTACCTCACTCTCCATTTCAGTCAAATAAAAAAGCCAGTTTACTCATTCGATGCTGTTTGGAAAAATAGTCTTTATCAATTACATGCTGGATAAAAATACTTTTTGATGACTTGAAAAATGTTAATAGATTCTCGTTATTTTTCAATTATATGTCATCAATTTTGAAAAAGGTAATTAGTGGAGAGGGAGGATGTTTTGGACAGTTACTAGATTTTTCAATATTTCACCCATATTATGCTTATGCATCTACGGAGGAAAATGATTAAATGATCGTAAAGAGGTGTTTTTGTTTTTTACTCGTATAATTTTTTCATGGAGTAGATTTTTGAATTTTTTGGATTCCCCCCCCCCCAACCTTGCACCTTAGGAGGAGGTTCTGCATTGTACATGACGAAGTTTTGGATACACGTAAAATAGGCAAATATTTTGAAAAACAAACAAAAAAATACACCGAAAATTATTCTATTTCATTCATCTGTGTGTGGGGTGGATCTGTATGCGCCGAGTGCTCAGACTTTGTAGTCAGTTGCACTATATTTCTCAAATTGCTGTCAAGAATAAGCTCAGTAGCTTCACTTTTATATCCAAACTGAGAATTTTATCGACCTCCATCCCGTCGACTTCACTGGGTCTGGATACTCTAGTCCCAGTGCTTTGCGTCTTGTCCCGGCTATTGCTGGGCATTGACTGTTTTAACAAAACACCCTCGGCTTTATCGTTGTTCAGTTTATTCAAGACTGACTTACAGTTACATTTTCAACTAGGTACTCTATACTATACTAAGCGATAATCGAACTGTGCTTATGCATAATAATAATTGAACATAACCGTTAGCCGGTTTAGATAAGAACCTGTTCTTATCCGAACTCGCTACATACTACAACATCTCCCTCTTTTGGGGGCTTACTCCTTATAGTTCACCTGAGCCCGAGCGCGAAGATCGTAACCTCTCTGACGGGGCTGTTTGAGGGGGTGTCCACTTTGACGACGATCGGGCGGTGGTGTCCCACGGCGACTGTAGCGTTTTGGCAAAGAAACGGGCGAATTCGGTGCCGAAACTGACTGCCTTGGTCTCGCTATTGGTGTATCTTGATGACGGTGCGCACTCTTGGACCGTTGCCCAATAGGTTCCGGAGATACTGTTGGAGTTCCAGAAGTAGGCCCGGGTTCTTGCTTGATTGGCGTTGGAAGTTGATGTAGCGACTTCCGGTTTCTGCGTAGTTCCGTTCCATCATCTAGGCGCACACTGTAGGATCGTGGTTCCTCACGTTTTATCGCGACTGTGCCTTGCTGGTCGGCGTCTTCGACGTAGACTCGATCGCCTGGTACTAAGGGTGGTAGAACTCGAGCACCTTTAGCGCGATCGTAGGTGCGCTTCATGCGATCTTGACGCAACTTGTCGCTCTCAGCTATGTGCTTAGGTGACAGCTTTTTCCAGTCCAGGTTTACCGAAGGAATAGTTGTTCGAATGTTTCGGCTGAAAAGTAATTGGGCTGGTGAATAACCCGTAGATGTTGGCGATGCACGATAATGTAGAAGCGCAAGCGATGGTGACTTAGCTCGCAGGATCTTTTTTACTATTTTCACGGCTGCTTCCGCGAGGCCGTTTGATTGGGGGTAGGCTGGTGATCTCGTGGTGATCCTGAAATCGTAATCTTGCGCAAACTCCTTCATCTCTTGGGAGACCAGTTGAGTCCCATTGTCGGTGAAAATCTCCTTGGGAATACCAAACTGTGCAAAAATCGCTGCTAAACAATTTATTACCGTTTTGCTGTCAAGCTTTGGAAGGTGCGCTAACTCGAGATACTTTGAGTAGTAGTTGATGACTACAATGTACCACTTTCCCTCCTCTTTGAGTAGATCAACTCCTAGTTTCAACCACGGTCTCTCGGGGAGCGATGTTGGAATGAGTGGCTCGCTACGATTTACTCTGGTTTCTGCGCAACTGGTACAGTTTGCGACAACCTTTGCTATATCATTGGGCCACCACACCGACGTACGGGCAAGCTTACACGTCTTAGTAACGCCAAAGTGTGATGCATGGACTTTCTCCAGAATGGATTGGCGCAGCGATGAGGGAATCCACACGCGGTCACGGAATATAATGAGGTCACGTGAAAGATGTAGTGCTGATTGATGACGGCGATACGGGATTAGATTTTCCGGAGTTTCACTTGTTGACTTAGGCCACCCTTTCTCAATGAACAAGCGCAAACGTTGACCAATAACGTCTTTAGATTGCGCCTCTTTAATTCGCTGCAACATGGACGACGATGCTGGTAGCATCTCGACGGTTTTGATTGTAGCGTAGGACAACTCTTCAGCCATATTCTCATCATCTTTTGGAGCAAGTGACACTGGTTTGCGTGACAGAAGGTCAGCAACGACGAGGTTCTTGCCAGGTGTGTGAATGACAGAGTACTGAAAACGCTGAAGTTTCATGCGAAGACGCAGTAACCGGGGTGTTAGATCATCGAGGAATTTTGTGGTTAGAATCGACACAAGTGGCTTGTGGTCCGTTTCAATAACGAATTCCTTGCCTATAAGAAAATTTTGAAGCTGGTTGCATGCCCAAGAGATGGCAAGTGCCTCCTTTTCTATTTGGGCAAAATTTTTCTCACTGCTGGTAAGAGTTCGGGAGACATACGCGACGGGCCTCTGGTTGCCATCTGCATTCTTCTGCAGAAGGACTGCTCTAATTCCGTACGATGAAGCGTCGCATGAAATTGTGGTTGGACGATTTACATCGTAGACTGCGCGGACCTCCGGACTCTCCAGCAGTTTTTTTAACTGTTCAAAAGCACATTTCTGGGCACTGTCCCATACGAACTCCCGATCAGACTTCAAAAGATCGTAGAGTGGTGCGAGGAGAGTGGCTCTGTCTGGTATGTGACGGGCTAAGAAATTCACACTACCGATAACAGACTGGAGCTCCTTCTTTGATGTTGGCGCTGATAAATCACGTATCGCTTTAGTTTTCTCGGGGTCGGCATGAACCTGGCCTCCTTCGACATAGTGGCCCAGGAATTTGATTCTCCATGCTCGGAAAACACACTTTTCCTTATTAAGCGTCATCCCTGAATCTTGAATACGCTCTAGCACAGCCTTCAGGCATTTGTCATGCTCTTCCTGATCCTGGCCCCACACTAGAATGTCGTCCATGTGACAGACCACATTACAACACCCTTCAAGCATTTCTGTCATGAGTGCTTGGAAATATTCCGGAGCGCTGGTAATTCCAAAAGGCAAACGATTGAAGCAAAATCGTCCCCATGGAGTGATGAAAGTAGTAAGCAGCCGGGACTCCTCTGCTAACGGCACCTGGTGGAAACCTGCATTCGCATCCAATTTTGAAAAAAGGCAACCACCTGCGATTTTAGCCAGGGTCTCCTCTACAGCTGGGATGGGGTGATGACCTCGTTTCACGCTTGCATTGAGCCGTGAAAGATCGACACAGAGGCGAATACCACCGTCTGCTTTTGGCGCAATAACCATCGGTGCCACCCAGTCTGTTGGTTCGCAGACTCGCGAAATGATACCGTCTTTCACCATGTTATTTAATAGGGCTTTAACCCGTGGCTGTAACGGAAAAGGTATCTTCCGAGGTACAGTCAAAACAAAGGGTTTTGCGCCATCTTTCAAAACGATAACATATTTACCTGGCATTCTGCCCAACCCTTTGAACAGTTTCTTGAAAGACGCTTCTACTCCCTCACCATCTTTGACCATGTTGACTCGACGAATCAGACTAAAGGCCTTGATTGCCGGTTTACCAAGTAGCGCTCAACGTTGACCATGGACAAAATACACTTTTTGATACGATGTTCGACCCCTGTAGCACGTAGGAAGAATCTGCATGCCTTCAACTTGCAGTGTACTACCTCCTGGACCTTCTAGGATTGAGTCCGGGCGCTGTAATGGAAAATCGGGATGTTTCAATGATGGCGGCATAACTGTCTCGTCTGCGTCAGAATCAATGCAAAACTTGAGCTGTTGATCAGCAACTACAATGTTGACGTTGAACGGATCTGCGCATGGACCAAGCTTACTCACACTGCCGATGTAGAATCGATCATCATCACCGGACTCGGAACCCGAATAAGAGTCCGATTGCTCAGCTACAGCATTCACACGCTTCTTTTGAGGTCTGTTTGAAGCTTTCCGTGACCACTGATTTGGCTTTACCGGCTTGCTATCAGACCCTCTGCACATACGCGAATAATGCCCATACCTGTGACATTTGTGACACTTTGCGCGCTTTGCTGGACAGGTCTCGCGGCCGTGAGGCGATTCACCGCAACGACCACAGTCCAATTTTCGATCTGAGTTACCGCCGTTGCGCTGATATACTCGGTCGATGTGGGCTGCGCTGGTTTGTTTGGCCGCTTCAGTTTGAGCAGCCCGTTGGGCTTCTTGTTGGTTCGCAACGTCTTCGTTTGCACGCACGATATCTATAGCCTTTTGGAACTCGGGGTTGGCTATACCTACAACAATACGGTCGCGAATCAATTGCTCCTTAAAGTTCTCAAACTCGCACGTGTCTGCCAACTTATGCAGGGCAGTAATATACTCCTCCGCAGATTCACCTGTGCGTTGGTTACGAGTATTAAATAAATAGCGCTCATGGGTTACGTTTTTGCGCGGAACAAAATGTGCATCAAACGTACCCAGAACGATGTCGTATTTCTTCTCGTCGCCAGCTTTAGCGTAGACAAAGGCTTTGCTTATCTCCTCCGCCTTGATGCCCATGATGTAGATAAGTGCGTTGACTTGCTCTACCTCCACCATTTTGGCCAAACCAGAGGCTGCACGATAGCGCTCAAAATGGCTTCTCCAGGACTGCCAGTCCTTTGGCACAAATGAAAACGGGCGAGGTGGCGTAAAAAAAAACGAAACTTGGGTATTTCTCGAACTGCACTATCCGCAAAACGAAATTTACTGTAGGCGCGAACTGGATCTGGGTGTGGAGCACATCGCCACCATCCCGACACACTCGAAAAAAAAAAATAATTCCGCTTTTTAATCAAAAGAAAATCTTAGGTTCACGACACTCTGACACCATGTTTTAACAAAACACCCTCGGCTTTATCGTTGTTCAGTTTATTCAAGACTGACTTACAGTTACATTTTCAACTAGGTACTCTATACTATACTAAGCGATAATCGAACTGTGCTTATGCATAATAATAATTGAACATAACCGTTAGCCGGTTTAGATAAGAACCTGTTCTTATCCGAACTCGCTACGCGATACATACTACAACATTGACATATGATATGGATCGAAGTTTCTTCCTCTTCTCCACAGTACCTACAGGGGCCGCTTTTCACCACTCCTATTTTATACCACGTGTGTTTTGTGGCCCCATGACCAGTTAGTAGTCCAACCATGAACCTTGCATATTTCCTCTCAAGCCCTAATAGGAACTTGGCATACTTACTTGGAGCATCCCCTATCAGTGCTTTGCTGACTTTCATGCCACTGGACGACCGCCAGTGCATTTCCATCTGCTTGCTCATCCAAGCCTCAACTCTGGCTTTTATGACGCTGTATGCTACAGAAAGACACGGACTGGGTGTCACGAGTTCCTTTTTTATGCTCTCCATCGCTAGCTTGCCAGCGATTATGTTCCCTTTTATGCCGCAGTGTCTCGGTGTCCATAGTATGGTGACACGATTCTTCTGTAAAAAGTTGTATAATTTGTTAACACACTCTGCCGCCACCAGAGATGTAGCTTGGTGTAACGATAGTGCCTTAATAGTCGAATGACTATCTACAGATATAGATCTGCTTATTAACAAGGCCCTTCTGCTGGCTTTTATCAATGGCCAACGTGATCGCCATTACCTCTCCTTGGCGGATAGTGACGCCCTACCCCAGTGCCATTGAACAGTTGTCAGCGCCTTTTGCATTCCTAATTCCTATTCCAATACCTTGGTTATTCTTGAAGGCATCTGCAAACCACTCATTCTCCTCTTTTCCTAGAATGCTTGGCCACCTCTTTTCCCAAGTCTCCCGGGTGGATATCAGCGCCCCGTGCAGCTTGTCAAAGAAGTGTTCCATCGCGATTCTATCCTTCGGCTTCCCAAAGCGTTTATCCATCGTCCCTCCCATCTCCAATATCCTTCTGTGGCCTATCTTTTGGGCCTGAAAATTTGGTTGGCCCAGACGATAAGCCCCCATTATTGCAGCTGCTTCTACCTATAGTAGTGTAAAATTGTGGCAAATTTAGAAGCTTTTTTAGTGCCTTAGTCGGCGCTGTTCTCATTGCCCCCATTGTCATCCCGCATGCAAGCCTTTGCAGGTAGTCTAGTTCCTCTCAGACTTTAGCCAGGTGAACTCGACCCCCCCCCCCCATAATGGCCGCATATGTGATTCTGGGACGTATTACACCAATATATATCCAGTGCATCATTTTTGGAGAGAGTCCCCAGGTCCTGCCGACAAAAGTGCAGCCAGCCCAAAGAGCCTCAATCCCTTTTCTTATTTTATCTGAGATGTGATCCCTCCAGGAGAGTTTTTCATCAAGATATACTCCTAAGTACGAAAGTTATTCTAAATAAGTACTTTCCATTGCAGTCAGTTTCTTCATGAATGAAATAATAATAATTTGGTGAGAATAAAATTAACATCTTCGTTAACATAAACGTATAATGGCCGTTTACAAACGTAATAACGATGCATTTCCACACTGAAACGCAATTAAATAATTCGAACTACAGTATTCTAATGGTGTGGTGGGACGTATGGCGATGCACGGCATGCGAAAGTGGCCCCTATGACACCGCACCCCGCACCGGAAACTACTCTTTTAGGCATTGCATCAGTACCGAGGGGACAGTATTCCAATTTTACAGATGCTATAAATTAGAAAGTACTATTTGCTTTACCATAAATAACGTACCTCTGTTGAGTTCGAACACCGAGTTACCCTTGTTTCACTGTCCAAAACATCCTAGTATCCATTTTTATTGTTTTGTTTTTTAATTATCTAAATATAATTAGGTACTGATTGCACTGCACACTTGCAATAGATTTTGAAATGTTTGCTCTAGCTGATAACCAATTTAGAGACTTGTACAATTTCATAGTCAAAAGATATTCCTAATTTTACAAACCACAAAGCCATTATTTTTCTTAAGAAAAACACTTTTTTTCCTGGATCAGTGAGATGTTGGTAAACTTTTTTTTTGTGGAATACTTGCGTTAGTTATCAATGTTGCCTATAAAAAGTAGACTGTCTAAAACCTGACCCTGTCCAAACATTCTCCCTCTCCCCTACTTCTGGTATTATTTTGAAGCGGTTTCTTTCCAGATTGTGATAATCTTTCATTTGAAACGTTATTTCAATTGTATATCGCCCTAATACTTCTTGATATTGATGTTAGACTAAGTTTCAGATTGACACAAAAGGGGTATTGTTGGTTGATACTACAGTTCTGACATTTACATATACACGAAAAAAATCGTATATCGCATAGTTTTGTAGAAGAAATAGTGCCAAAGGAAATATATTTAACTTTCCTTGTACTACCTTGGCGTGGTGAGGGGGCCTAAAGGAAAATCAAAAGCACATAGGAGGAAAAATTTGAGAGATACACCCTGATGAAACCAAGGGGAAACTACATCAGTATTTTACCCTACGTCCCATCACAACAATCACGATGGCAACTCACAAAGTAAATAATAATGCCGGATGTAAAAACTCTCCTGTTCGGATATTTGGGTGGAGACTAGCTAGTGAGAAACTATCATAATTGAGAACAGGGACATGGAATATGAGGGACGTGATTGAGTAGTTTCAGCGAAACACGAATGCTTGCCGGTCGGCACATTGAATCTAAACTAATTTTCACTTTTAATGAGCGCTCAATTAATTAACCTGGGTATGACTTACAACTATTAGCTTAGTGGACTTTGCGTGCAGATTGGACTGGGACCATCACCTATTGAGCTGAGCCTTCATGTCATATCGTCGAACACCAACTTTTGTAGACGCAAATGCAATTATAACACTTAGGTAGGTACTTAAGAACCATGTATTGAGTATTAAGAAAATCGTTGGTAGACCGCAACCGTACTATCGGACACACATAACCTAATGCAATGAGCTCGTACTCTACGTGGAGCATCATACTTTACCAGCAGCAGGGCTGCGAACTTAGCAGTTCTCTTTATGCGGAAATAATTAATTGTATGTTTTTCTTTTTTGTTACAGGTAAGTCAACAGTCATAGTCATTGATTTCGATTTACTTCACACTGAGCCTACCACCAGCTTCTTTCTCGTCATGGTCCTTTTTCAGGCGCCGTATCCGATGAGGGACGTTAGCGGTCGCGGTTTCTGAAACGCGACTCTCCTGGGCAGGTTAGTCGGGGTACTTTGCTGTTGTTTTCTCCACGATTTTGTTGCGTTAGAGTTTTCCTTCTCTGTGCTAAAGAATGAGCAGCCGGAGTTCGCTTTTACTAGCCCCGTGTTTCACGACATTGAGTAAGCTGTTCACGACGTGCACACGCACAGTTCAACCTTTCTGATCTCGTGGTAACGCGCCCTGGGGTTGTAATGCCTTATTCGTGTGACCTGGTGCGGGTTACAGGACGCCCACCTCGACTGATACTTAAATGCGCGAGAAGCGATTACCGCGACTCATTTCAAACGTTCTTTATTGTTCTCTGTCAAGTAAATTTTACTTATTCTAAGTCAATTTCCTAACTACTATGCGGCACAGAGGCAAGAATTTGTAGTTCCATCCTTCACAATATTTCTAGTCTGGTCAGTAAAGACAATTCTGAATTGAGATAGGAAACAAATTTGAAATATTATTGTCACTCTTGTAACTCGATACAAAATGTAATGAAATAATTCAACGTTACTAACATATATAATTTATCGGGATACTTCGTGTGGGCTTCCTAGTCGAATTGATTCTCCTCCTCCCTTCAAGATGAAATTTGGATTGTAGGAGCCCGAATTTGCCACATTGTTCAACTTTTCAATTCAAGTCGATTTCGTTTATTTGACGGGGAAAATATTGAGTTGTTGGTCCAAATGCCAGACCAAACTTGCAAGATATTCAAGATCAGCGACCCTCCTCACCCCGAAAAATTGATAATTTATTTGATTTTTTAATCAAAATTATTTCCGATCCTTTGTGAGTCCAAAATTTTGATTATTGGGGCTAAGGCAGGACCAGATTAAAAATCTGATGCGATACTCAAAATCAATGACAGAAACAAAAAACCCTTACGAAACTTTGTTGAATTACTTATGTCAATTTAATGTTGACTTTTTCCGGGTCCAGAATTTCGTTTTTTGTGCTCAAATCCGAATCAGATCGAAATCTGATGCAATATTCGTCATCAACGAACCAAAATAACCCTATTTCGATGCCTTATTTGAATTTTCGAGCAAATTTAATGTTGCCCATTCTGTATGCAAAATTTAGATTTTTGGGCTCAGATCGAGGCCGGCCGGATTAAAAATCTCATGTAATATGCGAAATAAGTAACTCAAAGAACTCCTTTCGACATTTTATCAGTTACTTTTTCTTTGAAGAATTCAAAGTTATGGTATATTCGAGCCTCTCATTTTGAGAAGAGAAAATTTGTTCACCCAAAAAGAAACTAGACCCTTTCACATGACATTCTCCGTTTACTTGGCGTCGATCAGACCTACCGTTCGGAAAAAAGATTGCCGGATTATACTCCGCGTTCTGTTCTGCACCGCTTTAAATTCATGCACATGAAATTGCATACTCAATACCCCGTAAATACGCCATTTAGCTCAACAATAAATTAGTAGTATTTTGAGTTGAATAATAACTTCGAAACTAATGATTGGTCAATGGTCATAAATTCGTCTTATTAATCTCAATTTTATAATTTGTTTTTGTATCATTGTGCTTCGTTTTGTGTCCTTCAGTAGCTTCGGTCATTTTTTGGGCTCATCATTTTTAGTTTTTGATTATGTGATTCTTGTTTTTCTTGAAGATCCATTTTTGTCCCGTGAACGCGTAATTTCGACTGTTGTAACATTTAATTTTTTAATATCAAAATCTGACGAATATGCAAAATCAGCAAATCAGCAAACCTCTTACCTCCTCTACAAAAAAAAAATAAATAAATAAAAATAAAAAATAAAATCGATAATTTATTTAAAATGTATTTAATTGTTCAAACCAAATTAATTTTGACCATTCTTAGGTTCAAAATTTGAGCTAACTTCTTGGCCCACATTGGGACCCAATCCAAAATCTAATCTGATGTTTGAAATCCGCAACCTAAGAAACATTTTTTCGAAACTTCATTCAATTTTTAAATCACTCTAATTTTTACCCTTTTTAGTCCGATATTAGAATTTCCGATCCCAAATGGGGGACGTATTCAAAATCTGATGCAATATGCGGAATTATCGATCCAAGAAAATCATAGTTCGATATTTTGATCAAATTTCCGAATATTTTGCTTATTTTGAGTTCAAAATTTGGATTGTTGGTCCAAAATTAAAATGTTTGAATTCAAACGGGGATCGGATCAAAAATCTAATGCGATATTCGAAATTAGAACCCAAGAAATCTCTAATCGATATATTGTTCGATGCCTTTCTATTTAGGATTGCAAAGTTACTGGTATGCTTAGCCCCCTTTTTGAGGGAAAGAAAATTTTTTACATACTACTTGATCAGAAAGGCAATGTTTACGTTGGTGTTTTACAGACGACAAGAAGCGCCTATCATTCATGCGTCGAATGCTTAGGAAACCTGCATGTAAAGTAAACGTCCCTCAATGTAAAGCGTTTTTACATGAAAAAATTGCTGGCCAGTAATCATTGGACCGAGATGCAGTGATCGTCTCTAACCACTCGGCCACGGAGCGAATTATGAAATAGCGACTTTTAAGAACGCATTTAAATATTCACGACATAGTACAGCTGTTACCGTTCATTGTTAACCGTCGTTACGTTTTTGCTGGCCACTACCTGTGAATGCTGTTTGTGCACGTGAACAAACTGAAGACAAGACTGTGATACTGTACTTTGTAGTAATTAACTGAGCAAATTAAATTTTTGAATTAATTACGCACACAAAAATCACCTGTCTATAATTTTAATTAATTAATAAACAAATGAATGAATAAATAGAAAATAGAAAAGAAAAAAAAATACAGACCGTGTCAGCGAAAAACATTGCCGCTTCTGATCAAGTAGGATAAAAAATATCTTCCACAACAAGAGCCAAAAGTGAGTTTACATGACTCGGGAATTGCTCACTCGCTACGCTCGTTCGCAAACTTTCACTCGCCATGTAAACACTCACTTTTGACTCTTGGTGTGTAATATACTATTTCCCGGGGGGAAAAAACAACAAAAAAACCAGAAAACATTTTATCACTTGAAGATCCATTTTCGTCCCGTAAAAATTCCTCCTCGCAATCAAAAGAAAATAAGGGGCGGATTCGTGAAATACACTGTAAATTCGAATAATACCGTATGGTACAAAGGATGAAATTTTCTGTGTGGCTATTGGTCATTTGATTTATAGCGTTAGTCCAAAGATTTGTTACTGTACTCTAATGCAATATCTGTTCTTATTGGCTGTTGACTTCTGTATTTGGCTTATAATTATGGAACAGCTTGAGTGTTTCCAATTTTGATCTATATATATTGCAAGTGTAGGAAAACTTCATGAACATGGGTTGTTATATTACCATCGTTTCTTTTATAAATTTACTAGCTGTGACACTGTAACCCGGTTCGCGGCTCATCTAGATCGTAGGCTAAAGTGAGTTGGCTCAAGTGAATTGACTAAAGTGTAATTAGATGGAGGAACACTGGTATGTAGCTCTGTAACGCAGTACACACGGAAGTTATTACTAACCAAACAAATTATTTGGTTATCAATTTCCCTTAGCACATTTGGTTTCCAGCTATAGATACCTACTTGATGTCGGGTAGATACATGTTTCTTTGGAATGGGTAGGTAAACTTGTGCACCAAGTTGGAAGTTTAATTAGTAATAATTCGTGTACTCATGACAATGAACGATATTTTTAGTTATAATTATTTCATATTTTCTTATTTTGATACATGAAGCACATGCCACATTTTTACATACGAACAAACAATAACAACTGGTTTCTATTCTGTGTGTGCGTGTGTCTTGATGGATGGGTAACGGTACAATGCCTGGTTGCAAGGAGGTCCCGTTCTCACCGTTACTGAAACCTGTGGAAGTTAACGATAGGAAATAGCTTCAGCTCGTATTGCATTAAATTGGGAGGGCCTAACTCATTTGCAGTTCATCACTTCATATTTATATTACTCAGACAAAAATGTTGGTGTTTTCGAAGATTCAATCGCATAATTAGGAGAAATGCCGGAATTATATTTTCCAAAAATTGAAATTTTAGAGTTTTGAAGAAGAGACGGGCCTGAAAATGGGCCGTGTGGTACATGAATCAGTACGAAACAATATCCAAGTATAATCAGATATAAATGTAATAATTACTTTGAGCTCGTTTTAGAAATTTCAGATTTTCAGCCCCCTAACAATTTCCGAAGGGAGCCAGTTATAATCACCGAATTTTACATAATGTGATAAGCTGCAGTTGGGGCTGCTGGAAGCGGTGGCACGCTGTTGTCATTTACCTTGAAACCCTGATTAAGGGAAATATTTCATTTACAATCGTATGAAGAAATCTCAAAATATTATGAAAACGAAAGCGTTTATGGAAAAATTGAATGGGACGAAATTTGTAGTACATAAAATTTCCGTTCCATTGAGACCATTTTTATTTTCTGATACATTTTTCTAAAATGTGTAGGGTTTCAGTAGTTCCTTTTTTTCACGTGCCTGAAATTGTAGAAGGCGACTCTGTCGCGCTTGCAGTCCCCGAAAAGTCCAGGTCGAAAAAAATTAATGGGTCCAGAGGGGACAAAATTTGGTGGCCTCCTCCTACTAAGGGTACTGAAATTTCTTTTTAGCCTTAAACTTTCCCAGATTTCATATAAACATATCCAGAAAGTACGAGCTCCTTCAGCTTTTACGGTTACTCGCCAACAAACAAACTGACAGACAAACACTTCTCTATATATTAGATAGAGTATTAACCGAGCCAATAAGTCCAATAAAAGTCCAGTATTTGAAAAAATGGTCCGATAAGCCTAATAGAAGTTCAATAATTTTAATTTAGATTCAATAAAAATTAGAAAATAATAATGCAGTGTTGTCGAAAACTCAACTTCGATCACTATGTGTCTTGCAAATTCAATTTTTACGTATATAAAAAGTCCGAAAAGAGTCCAATGAAAGACTAATAAAAGTGTAATATTTGTAATTTTCAAATTTGTTAGATGCCCTGTTAGAGATGTGAAAGCAGATAAGTGCAGGTTCTATACTCATACTTTATCATACTTTGGATGTTTTTTTACATTGCACGACTTATATTATCTGTAAAAAGTTGAAATTCGAGGAACCGTGTTATTCGAATTTTTCGCTTTTCGACTCCTCATCTCGAGTGAATTAGACTTTCCTCGTATACAAAACTCTCTACAAATATTGCATCGAGTATCTTCAGTTTTCGCAGTTCAAAAAAACGCTTGAGAAAATTTCATGACCTTTGGTTGAGAACGTACTCCAGTACCACACGTACATTGTAGCTTACTCTATCACATTATACCCAATTAGAGGTTGAAGAAAAATTTGGAATAAGAAAATTAGACGTTGCGCATAAGTTACATTTCCAAAAGCGAAGCCACTTTAGTCCCATTCACCGTAAGATATGCGTCTTTTGTAAAAAGCTCTTAGAAATACTTTCGGGACTTTCTCTCCAATTCCTTATACCCGTTTACAAAAATGGCTCGTAAGTATATTTTCTCTCTTCGGCGGGGGATGGAAGTGCTCCATTCGGGTTTTATTAAGTTTCACGTGCTAGTGAGAATGGATTAAATAGATATATTGTTTGTTAGGAAACATTCTCGACGGAACAAAAAAAGTTGTTTAAAAGCGCGGAAGTCAATGGGCGGTCGGAGGTGAACAATGTCTGAGATTTTTGTGTACAGCGTATACAAGACGGAAAACGAATTTTTGAAATATTGTCGATGAATTTTAACCTCAAGATATTCGTATCGCGAGCTTCTCTCCCGTCCACCGCAGTATTTTTCGTCTTAAAACCATTCCCCATCGAGCTAGGTCTCGGTGCTCGTAAAATTGTCTCGTTATAGCCGAGAAATGCGGTATAATTACCGAGCTCTTTAAAAATGTTGCGAAAGGGGTCGATGGAACACATAAAAGGCCAACTAAAAAACTTTCCAACAATAGGTCTCCGACGTTGGCGGAATCGAAGCAACGAGAGAAAAAAAGCACATCGCTGCGCATAATTATTAGTAAAAGTTTGTTTCGGTTCGGTCGTAAGTAAAAAGAGATTAATGAGAGCGCAGAAAGGGATATCTAACTCTCGGAAATCAATGATTTGCAAAACGTGCACCGAGTCTCTCTGTTACATAACGATGATATAATATAATGATGTAATATTAGATAGCGGTGCTGTAATTGCTGCAATGTTACCAAGTTAATTGGTCAGCGGAGAAATGGAGAAGACCCGTTAGAAATTCCATTTTTAATGTCGATTTAATTGAGACGATTAATCCGGCGTTTCTCTAGTTCGGAGAACTCCCTTTGCGATACGGAAAGTGGTTACTAAAATAGTCGGCACGAAAACGAAAACTTCGAATAGAAAACTGAATTGTGAAGGCGGGAGAGGGGTGGAAAGTTACAAAAGTGCGAGAGTTTTGGCTGATCACTTGAGGCAGCGGTTTTGCAGACCAAAGAGAAATGTTACTTGCAGAGAAACGGGAAATGGGCGATTGCGAAAAAATAAGTTTCTTTGGTATGAAGTCAAATTTCTTTGGAAGATGTACAGGTGCGATGGAAGTTCCCCGTTTGAAACTTACATTTCTGAAAAACGTAAAGCAATTACTATGGAACTGAAGTTATCCATTTGCTCTTCAATACGTGTAAATCATACATAGAGCCTGAAACAAATTACCACGTATTAGGCAGTTGCGTATACCAGCAGAGATCCATCCTTGCGTTAAACCTGTGGCCTTTCAGGTAGCCTAGATGATCATAGGTTCCTCATTGTGTTCAAGTTAACAGTAGATACAATCAAAAGCGGTTCTAAAATTGAGAAGAAAGCAAATTTCAACCGATTCTGCGTTCTAATTCAGTGGAAAAACGAAATTTTTTCAAATAATCATGATAGAAACCAGAGGTATATGTAGATTTACAATAGGAATCAGTTGGACCATAGTCCTGGGACTGGCCATAGAGGCAAGATACCTGGAATGGGTGATACAAACGTGGTGAAAAACATAATTAAAATAGGGATAATGAAAGAAAAAAAGAAATACTTACCTCGACTAGTTCAAAATACGTTGTTCTAGTTATTTTTAGGCTATTTTTATCATGTTCAGTCGCAGTACAGAGAGTGTCTGATGAAATACCCCCTTCTATTCTTACTTTTGACCGTGAAATCGCGTGGAAATACGAAAAAGTAGGGTCTCAGTTTGGTAATGTCTGGTTTCCTTCTGGGTGAAAAATTTTCCATTCTTCGAAGTATCTAACAAACTGCGGAAATTGGGATTTCTTGGGTCACTGATTTCAAATATATAATCAGTTTTTGACATTTTCAGTCTTTTTTTTTCTTTTTTTTTCTTAGCGAGACTTTTAACGCCTATAGGCCATGGCCTCGGTACATCTTAATGTCTTAATATTCAAAATTAATTAAAACGTAATGGGTATACAGTGAACTTAAATGAGGTGTGAGAGATTGTTGTGAGTTATGAAGGAGATAAGGTGGGATATGTTATCGATGAGAAGGTACTGGATGAGGTGGTTGCGGTGGCATGATTTGCAGTATTGGACGGATATGTTGTCTAGTTAAGGGAGTAGAGCAGGTTTTGCATATTGGTGATGGTTGAAGGAATATTTATCCGTGAGTGAGGCGTGCGAGCCTGAAAGAAATCTTGAAGAGTCTTGATGAGTCGTTATCAAAGCTGGACACGTCTTAGAAAATTGAAATCAGGCCTAGAATTGCCTTAGACGAGTTTAGAGCGGTGCTATAGGAAATCTTGAGAATTGCTGAAAGAATCTTGAAAAGTCATGAACCTTAGATCATAATTCTATCATTTTAAGCTTGCAATCGCTCGAGTGAAACTTAAATATTGTTCCATAGAATTTTACAGAACTTATTTTTATGCCAAAACCAAAATGCAACTTTTCTAGGTGGTAATTGGTATCGAATTCAAGTTTTTTTTTCTGTTCTCTTTACTCTAAATGAATTATTATGAGGCCTAACAGTTTTTTAATTCATGAGAGGACTTATGCGGTCTCATACTTTTGTCACGGCTATATCCGAGTTCAGTTCCGCCAGGAAGAGAAGGTAAAATTATGTCCGAATTGAGCCCCAAAGATCATAGAGATGAAAAAGGTTGACAAAGGGGGAGGGGTATCCTTAATGACTTAGGCGGCAATTAGAAACACCTGTTAGTTTTCGTACACATTCAATAATCGATTTATTAGAGTTTCCACCATGTATGTGGGTGGAGTACTCTAGTTCAACCCTCTATGAGGCATTTCACCCACACTTCAACTCGGACTTTCACATTGCTCATCCAAATATTTTCGTGTTTATTGAAAACTTTTCAGAACTCCAGTGTGAAACTTATCCCAAAATTTTGGACTCGGAAGAGACTGAAGGGACAAGCAGTTAATGAAAAGAAGCAGAAAAGTATTCCTACTCTCATGACCCGACACGATCTGGGAGAACTGAGTAGGTTAGAATTTATTAAATGAGTACCCTTCGAGTTCCGACTATAGCCGCGAAAAAGAAATACTGAAAGTTAATCTACCGTATACTGAATTTTGAAGCCAAATTGCCCTCATTCTTAGTTTTAATCACACCAATGTATATCGACTGTCTTAAGTCTGTAAAAGCGAGAAAGGAAATTAGAATTGAGAACTTTCAACTTAGAGACTCAACTCATGGGACTCAACTAGCACACCGATATTTAGGAACCCCTTAACCCTATGGACTTGACTCGGACACGCATATTAATTTGCCTCTGTAAAACTAGGACTCAAATTGGCTAAAAAATAGAGTTTAGGACTGAAATCGTACCTGCCCTTCGTGATCCCCAAGGTACGGTTCTATCCCTCTTTCATCCGTAAGGCACCATTGTAGAAGTTTTATCAGTTTTCTGATTTCTACCTCAACTATAATGATACGGGAATGAGTTAAATCCGGGAATAAAAGGACCGCAGGAGGTAGCGACAATAGAAGAATATTTTTATGTTATATTCCCATCATTATTATAGTTATTTAAGTATAAATTTTGGAATCCGAGATGAGTGGGGAAATTCATTTATGGACTTTGCGACGGGCAAATGATCCATGGTGAGACATACTTCGTTACCAATGCATCTTGACTCTAAAAACGTTCTTCTGACGGGGATGAGAATTCCAATTTTTTATTCATCTACTCACCTAATTACCAACTTGAGGACGTCAAAATCTGGATACACGAGGTTGGATACTATTCAATCCTACACATTCTGAATTGCTCCTTTCAGCATTGCTCCCTAGATCTGCAACTGCAGTCCCGAAAAAACTTTACTTCCAATTTTTATTCAATTTTGAATTACTCGAGTCAAATAAATGGTATTTTCGGATTCAGAATACCGTAATGGCACATGCGTAATCAAAATTAACTAGGTAGTTTGACACCAGTCTTCACTTTTGTCATACGTTGTACAAAAATAGGAAAATGAAACGGAGAACGATGTTCTCAACTATCCGGGCATCGACAAACGTAAATGCATTAAGGAATTAAATGATCTTAGCTTCTAATTTCAGAATAATTAAAAATATCTTCGGTGAGTATTTCATTTCATCAGATTACAAGTTCATTTCGCACAGTAATTAGTCTATCTTTGTACTTACTTCGAAATCGCGTTATACCTGCGAAATAAATACAACATCTGGGATGGTTCTATCCTGTTGCTAATGTTTTAATGCTCCGCAGAGAGTTCGAAATGATTCACCAGGTAAATAAGCTTTCAACAAAACGCTTTTGTCTGCTCGTTTTCGTTAGTCTCTTGACCAAACTTGATAATAAGTTTGATTTAGAAAGTTATACCGAACACCGAGCAACATCGTATAGTGTCAGCAGTATTTTGTTTCAACACTGACAAGAAAAGGGTATTAAGAGCACCACTGACGTCATTATACGCATGTTCAGTTTTACTGCACCACAGTCCACCAGCCATGAGGAAAATCGGTACCTAGTCTTTCTTCATTAGATACAAATACGTAATAGCAAGAGCAGATCCAGAAAATAATGAAGGGAGGCACAGTTTGGCAGATCTTTGTTTCGGAGATACGAATAACTGCGAGCAGAGCTAGATTTAGGCGATACCGGCCTGGGGCTAGTCATTGAAAAAGCGCTCCCTCGTCCAACAAAAAAGATTAACCAATTTTTCGCAGACTTCAGATGACTTTTCCTTTTCTTCCTTCCGTCCCTTTCTTTCTTTCCGTTTTCACTGAACTTTTACGATCGCCTTCCAGTAGTCCAGGGATGAAACCCTTCTTGCCCCTTCTGTAAATTTATGGTGAAAAACAACGAGATAGTATCAAATCTGATGAAAATCGATCGAAACAGACCAAAATGTGATTCCTAGCCGAACGTTATCAAGAAAGACCAAAACTAACCAAACCCGGCCATAAATGACTGTAGCGACCCTATCCTCTCACATGTACGTTTTCATATAAATCGTCTTGCCTGGCTACTCTGTAACATTATGCGAACGTCTAACAAACGTCTTTCGTCTCCTGCATTCCTGTACTTCCGGTACGTGATCTTTTCAAAACCAGGTCTATTTCTTTTAACTCTCATGACTCATTCTCCTGTTTCTCCCTCGGTCGGCCAGGTAGAACATACGTTTTGTTTAGACATAGTTTATGCTTAGCTCTCAAGATCTGTCATTACGATGCTCACTAGTTTCTGGCCTATAATTCTTCTCTTTACGAAGTAATTGGCTGAAAATTTTGGAGGTCTTTAATTTTGGTCGTTTCACACAACAATTCGAAGTTTTAGCCTCGTTGCTTTGGAGGAACGTCTAAGCTATGAATTGTGAAAATCCAAGACTTTTGATTGTTTTTGGCCCCTACATTAGGCTCTTTGAAGCCGACAGGGCTGACGAATGAGATATGAACAAATGAGAATTACAGATTTTTCTGAATTTCATCCTTATCCGTCAATATAAGAGAAGGAATGAAGGAATTTCAGCGACATATTTTCCCGTTATAAAGTGCACTTTCTTATTTTCCATTTTTGTCAAGAATTTTCACGGAAATTTCTGTTAACAACATGGCAGAAGATTGCAGTCGCGCAGCAACAACACGGCTGCAAACTGTAGTCGCGCAGGATGCAGCAAAGATCAAGATGAGTGAGATCATGACTGGAAGAAAAATTAATTTCCCTGGAAAAGAGCTAAATCATATGGACTGATTTCATGTTGGGGGGAGCGTTACGGTTTTCGAGTGTGTTGGGTGGAGTGTAACAGTTTTCGCTCAAGTACACCCATGGATGGAATAATAATAAATAAAAATAAATTTCCATGGAAATGATAATTCCTTATCGTTACTCCTTTTCGCTCTTCCTCAAATGTAACGTTTTTCCCGTTTGTGTTATACCCATGGCTGGAATAAAAATGAATGTCCATGGAAATAATGATTCCATTCTTCCTCAAATGCAACGTTTTTCCCGTCTGTGTGCCAAAGTAAAGAGAATTTGGAAACATACCATTGGTAAATTACGTACCACCAAATCCGAGACTTCCAACTGGACTGACATCATCAGTAAATCATGCACCACATCATGATCTATTGAAACTGCCATCAACAGAATCTTCCTCGCGAGGTCTTAATTATTCGCCGAAAACTAATCTTCTGGTGTTTGATTTTGGTCCAGTTGTTCCATAGCATGGTGCAAAATGGCTAACGTGACTATTACCAACCTTTAGGCGCTTGCCATATTTCTCACCACAGCTGAAAGCTGGAAAAAGTGAAAGATGAATACAGCCGCAAGGAAAAAAGAGCCCTGCGTTCTGACGTTTATTTTGAACCACAAAGTATTTTTTTTCTTCCCCTTCTACCGTGGAACTACATTGAAGGGGGAAAACACGAAATTCATATGTTGGAGTCAAAACTGATAATATTCGTGGGATAGTGTTAGTTATGATTCTGAAGCTGGTTTTCACTGTCCAATATCTAAAAAAGGAAGCCTGAACATGAAAATGACTGACGTGATGTAATTCAGCGTTCTGCTTCCTATCAGAAGCTATGCTTAACTCATTTTTGATAAAATTGGATCTTCTTACTTATGATTCTACTCCTCAAATAATAGAAAAATGTAACGAATACCGGATAAAACGTCACATAGGGTTAATAGACTATAACAAAGCATTCGATTCACTAAAACATGACTACATGCTAGATGCTCAAAAAATCAGGGCGTACCCCGAAAGCTGGTAAAAGTAATAAAGGGAACATACTCAAATATGAAAGCCAGAATTAAAACTGAAGAAACAGGGGAATACTTTGATATTAAAAAGGGAGTAAGGCAAGGAGACCCCCTCTCACCGATACTGTTTAACAGCTCTCTAGAAGAAATATTCAGGAACCTAAACTGGGAGGGAAGGGGGCTGAACATAAATGGTAGTCGTCTAACAAACCTCAGATTTGCAGACGACGTGGTCCTATTCGCAGAATCAATCGAAGAGCTAAAAGAAATGATGGTGTGGTGGGACGTATGGCGATGCACGCATGCCAAAGTGACCCCTGAGACACCGCACCCCGGCACCGGAAACTACCCTTTCGGGCATCGCATCAGTACCGAGGGGAACGCTTTGGGGCCGGGCCCGAGCCCCCATTTCTCCTGGCCGGAACGGTGCGCGCGTCCTGCCAGGGCCACCACGGGGTTCCCTACTAACCAAGGTCCGCACTCTCAGAGCGCTCGCCTGGAAATTTCAGGTCCCCCGCAGCCGGACGCGCTGCCTCTTCCTCTTCACTCACTCGTCGTGTGAGACTCGTCTGATTGCAGCTCCAGCCCTTGCACTGCGGGCTAGCTCTGCTCCAGCCCTGGTGCTGCGGGCGAGTTTCGCTGGATGGTATCCGCCGCCGCAGCGGCTGTAGCAAGCCCAGCTTCTCCTCCTCCTTGCGTCCTCTGTCTCGACCACTCAGCTTCCATCTTCCGCCGCATGATGGCCAAAACGAAACCCGACACCCGGTTCCAGCCGCTTCGGCTCCTCAATAGCTCCGGGACCAGGGTGTCCGGCGCAAGACGGTCGATCACGCCGTCTCCGGGATCGATTGTGACCGCCCCACGCCTCTCCTCCTCCCAGGCGTCGCACTCGAACAGCGTATGCCACGGCGTGTCCTCCTCTCCGCTTCCACAATGGGTGCACTCGGCGCTCCCCACCAAACCCATCCGGTGCAGGTACGAGCCGAAACAACCGTGTCCGCTCAGGACCTGGGTCAGGTGGAAGTTCAGGCTTCCGTGCCTCCTACCCAACCACAGGTCGAGCTCACCGATCAGCTCCCGGGTCCACTCGCCTTTCGAATACTGGGCGAGCCTCTCCGTCCATCGCTGAAGCGTGGTCAGCTGAATGCCACGCTTCGCCCGGCGTGCCTCCTGCCGCGTCCTCGCCTTCTTCTGCGCCTTGTAGGACTGCGCCAACTCGTCGACCTTAAGCTCGATGGGTGGAAGGCGCGCCAGCACGCCTGCCGCCTCCGTTGACACGGTGCGATACGCGCTGACGCACCTTAGCGCGACTCTCCGCTGCACCTTCTCCAGCTCCACTCTCCGGTACGGGATCTGGACGGCGTCCGCGAATACCGCATGATAAAAGAATTGAAAATAATGAGTAGTACGGCCGGACTAACAGTAAATAGTCAAAAAACAAATATCTTATCAATAGATAGCCAAAAGACAACAAGAATTGAGAATGACGAAATAGAAATAGTACAAGAGGGAACTTACCTTGGACAAAATCTGGCCTTTGAAAACCAAATAGGAAAAGAAATAAACATCAGAATAAACAAAGTATGGGCAAAATACTGGTTGCTGAAAAACATTTTTAAAGGAAAATACAGTAATAACCAAAAAAGTCAAGTCTTCAACACCTGCGTATTACCAGTTCTAACTTACGGTTGTCAAACGTGGCCTCTTAAAAAAGGCATCTTGAACAAAATCAGGACTGCACAAATCTCCATGGAAAGGTCACAATGATTGGAATAAAAACAAAAGATAAAGTGAGGATCGAAACAATAAAGAAAAGGCTAAAACATAAGGCAGAGGCGGTAAAATTCATCCGTAAACAATAAATGGAAATGGGCGGGACACGTGGCCCGCCTCAGAGACGACCGATGGACCTGACTACATTCTGGCAACCATGGGGACAGAAAAGAAGAAGAGGAAAACCAAAATTCCGTTGGAAAGACGACATTAACAGTTTTTTAAAATCCAAAAATTTTCAAACAATAGCCACCACTAGGACTGAATGGGATTGTCTACGAGATACCTTTGCCCGTTACGGGCCATCAATTTAGGGGGCTCCACTTTGGGGTCCGAAAAACAAATGTAAAAACTAAACTGTAGGTACTTTAATCGAAATAAAAGTATTTAGATTTAGAAACTTCTGGTGTTTGATTTTGGTCCAATTGTTCCATAGCATGGTGCAAAATGGCTAACGTGACTATTACCAACCTTGAGGTTCTTGCCATATTTCTCACCACAGCTGAAAGCTGGGAAAAGTGAAAGATGAATACAGCCGCAAAGAAAGAAGGGCACTGCGTTCTGACGTTTATTTTGAACCACGAAGTATTTTGTTTTTCTTCCCCTTCTACCGTGGAACTACATTGAAGGGGAAAGCCACGAAATTCATAATATGTTGGAGTCAAAACTGATAATATTTGTGGGATAGTGTTGGTTATGATTCTGAAGCTGGTTTTCACAGCCCAATATCCAAAAAAGGAAGACCTGACTATGAAAATGACTGGCGTGATGTAATTCAGCGTGCTGTTTACTATCAGAAACCATGCTTAACTCATTCTTGATAAAATTGAACTTCCGATAATTTTTCAGCGTGTTTCCTTGTTTTCCCTCGAAACCGCTTTCCTAGTCTTACTTTTCCGGACCCTAACTTGTGTTCAGTCTTCATCCATGAAAATTTCAAATTCAGTTGGGGCGAAGCAGCGTGTGGCCGCATGCATTCGTTTATTGAAATTTAGTGACAGCGAGCTAGTAATTTCCACTTGTACGAAACGTAAATGCGTTTTATGATTTAGGTAAATTCCTGCGCCCTCCTCTCCCCTCTCCTTGATCAAGATTATATGGCACGTGAGCTTTTATGTGCGGACGTAGTCGTGAATTCTAGATGCACGTTACGACGTTATTCGTTAACTATTTGGTTTACGATATTTTCAACGATATTTTTTCGTGATAAAAGTCAACTGCGAAAACAATACCTTAATTTTACGATCCGTCTGTAATCGAGAATCGTAAGGTTAAAGTTTACTATGTGTTTACTCAACCCTGCCTGCACCGGGTGTAAGGCGCATACACGTTCGTGGAACGGAGGCGATATAAATTTTTCCTCGAAATGAGGTGGTTCTAAGTACTTTGCATTTGCCTGTTACGTACAGCTAGCGAGGTTCTTGTGATTTGTAGTAGTTCAGTAAAATTAGATCAAAAACTGGGCAGTAGGAGTAAAAATTGGTATCAAAGATTGTTTGCGAAATATCGTTGATATCATCAGCGGTCATAAATGCAACTAAAACCCTTCGTCCTTAAGTGTCTTGCCAATTTTTGTATGGGAATGGGAGGGAGAGTGGTCTCACAATTGGTTTATGCAGAAAGAACAAAAATTAGGGGAAAATGTGTCCACCGAAAATTTTCTTTCTGAGATTCTACATCGATGATTGTGGAGCGTATGGCGATGCACGCATGCCAAATTAGTCCCGGGACACCGCACCCCCTTTCCCAGAAATGCCCTCGTAAGAAAGGTTCTATTAATTTTGCTTTTTTCAAACTGCTAAAAAATGTCCAAAAATGAGGGAAGAGGGTCGCATTGTGAGACTTTTCTTTACCATACATTTACACAGCTCTTATGAATTCGAACTCGAACGATCGATGTGGCAGAGGGAAATGTGATTTCAAAAACGTGGCTTGATGATAATTTTTCTCTGACCCTTTCCCCTGTGGACTGGCTCACTGCGGCGATACGATGCGATGTGCTAGACAACGTGAATCGTAATTTGTACCCTAAACGACGTAGCTTTATTTTATTCGAAAGCCCCGCTGCCGGCGCGTAATGTTTAATTTATTTTTGCCGCGTACTCTTTTGTTTCCTTTCCACCGCTAAAATTTGTTTGTATGGTTTATAAACTGTAATTGAATGTATCGTAATTTTAAAGGCATTAGCGACGCGAACAGCGATTTAAAATCGTGTGTGGTGTATGGCATCGAATCGGATTTATCAGCTGGTCGGTCGTTATTTATTGTCATGGGTGTTGCTGTCGAACTACCGGTATTAACAGATTCTTTCGTCCATTTATTTAACTGCCGTGTACTCCCAAACCGTTTTACATTTTAAATTGATGAAATAATCGTATGTGCTACGGTTTTCGTGCAGTTGATTGGGGCGGAAATACGTCCGACTATTGCATACCAGTGACAATCTCAATCGTGGAAGTCTACGTTCGGTTATATTAAGATCGCGGATTTCAAGGGATCACAGAGAATGAGGAATTCCATTCTGCTCCAAAAGCATTTACTCACCGTGGAGCTGGAAAAGATTTTGTCACATTGGGAGTCAAGTTTAAAAATGGATCGCAACGTAATCGAACAAAAAGATATATTTAAAAAAGGCGATAGAAAAGAGTCCGAAAACTACAGAGGAATAAGTCTACTGTGCTGCACTTATAAAGCTGCTTGCCAAAATGATAGCAAGGAGAATCGATTCCGAAATAGACCCCAAAATACTAGAATGTCAAAATGTATTCTGGAAAGGAAGATCGTGCATAGATAGCGTGTTTACAAAAGGGACCCATTTATCGGCCCACAATGGTAATGTTGAATTCACGAAAAAAACATGCTGTTTGCACGAAATATATAAATGACAAGCGCAATAACAAGTACGAAACAGAAAAAGAAAGAGTTCGAAGAAAAAATTAAACTTTAGAACGCAATATAATTCACTTACACGATAAAATAAAATACGCCCGGAATTATAATAATACCTTCTACAAACAATGAAAAAAAGGGACACGATATTACTGTGCCCGAAATAAAAAATTTAAACTCTCAGCTTCCATCATAGTTGCCCCAAATTCACAATTTCGCACAAATTAATATCAAAATCAAATTTTGGAGCAATAAAAATCTACGAATCTATTCAATACTGTATTACACTGCATTGTCGTCCGTCTCCCCCTCCTCGGAAGCCACAATTTTAGGTTTAGAGCCAAACCGATATCGAAAACGAATTCGTTGAGTTCGAAACCCCTCGATGAACTCGATGGGGTCATTCGCATAAATAATAGGTCTAAAAATTCCTAATGTACTCTAGAGTAAAGGGTAATTTTAACACACACCTCTCTTTTTTTGCTCTCAACACGAGTCCTGGAATCCGCCCTTTCGAGCACTACCTCAGAGCCCCCCCTCCCCTTATGGTGTTCCTAAAGTACTCAGAAAAAAAATCTTAATGACCCTTTTTATAGAAAATTGGATTCAAGCTCATGTATCTCCTATCTCCACGAGTATGTACGTTATTTGTGATGATGTATAATTTTTGTGTTTAAACAACATAATATTCCGTATGCAAGTCATTTCGTGAATACCAATTTTAAAACTCGTCATCTAAACTCTTTTTTTTTCGTGGCTTCACATTTCGTTCAATCATACTTTTTATTTCGTGCTATTTAATACTTGGCTTTACAAAACAAAGCTAATTCTAGAAAAAAGAAAAGAATTCAACCTGGAGACACACCTATGTTATGTCGACTTAAAAAAGGCATACGATAGAGTCACGAGAAACAAACTCTTCAAGATAATGGAAGTAATGGAAATAGATGCACACCTTCGACGAATTATTCAAAGAATCTACGAAAATAACAAGTTCCAAGTAAGAACAGAAGGCGTTTCAACAAAGAGGAAGATAAACCGTGAAGTAAGACAAGGGTGCCTCTTTCGCGTGTTCTATTCAACATATACTTCGAAAAAATGATCAAAGTATGACAGAGGAGGAGCCCTCAAGGAATTAGAATCGATAACTCCTCAATCAATACTATACTTTTCGCAGACGACCAAGTAATCTTCACAAACTCGGAGGACGATCTTCAAAAATCGGTCTTTTGCCCAGAAAAGGTTGCGGAAGAATACGGAATGAAGATATCTATACCAAAAATTCAAAGGTCATGGCCTTCAAAGAAAAAGGACCAGTTGGCAGCAAAATTGTCCGTGAAAACAATGATCTAGAACAAGTGAGCTCCTTCAAGTATCTAGGCTGCGAAATATCGTACCAAGGCGAGATATAGACGTGGATGGAAAAATCTCCAAATTTCTCAGTATGGTGTGGTGGGACGTATGGCGATGCATGCATGCCAAAGTGGCCCCGAAGACACCGCACCCCCAGCACCGGAAACTACCTTTTCGGGCATCGCATCAGTGCCGAGGGGAAAACTTCTCCGTATAACAGGAGCACTAAACAGAGCCCTGCCACCAAAAAGCGTTCGGTTAGAAACACGACTGCGAGCCTATAGTGTATTAGCCCGACCAACACTTCTGTATGGCAGCGAAACACGGACCCTAAGAAAAAAACGCAAAGGAGAGATTGACAGCGACAGAGATGAAATTTATGAGACAGACCGCAGGATACACGAGGCTAGACAAAAATAAAAATAACGAAATACTAAAGGAGCTAGGAACCGAGCCGGTAATAAAGAGGATCAATGACTATCGGAAAAAGTGGAGACTGCACGTGAAACGAATGCCAGATGATCGCTCACCAAGTAAGGCATGGAACTACACCCCACAGGAAGAAGAAACATAGATCGGCCGGAAAGGAAACTGATCTATACATCTGCCAGTGGCTCCTAGGCGACAGACTCAGCTGCAGATAGTTCTGTCCATGCTACATAGTTCGATGATGATGATAATGATGATGATTATGATGACGAACTGAAAATTCTAAATTATCGTGCTTACGCCAAAAATACGTGTCATTTTGAGTACTACAATCTGTTCATTCGAACACCAGACTATACAAGTTTAAGTAACCAGAGTGAGATGGCTTCCCACTAAAAGCTACTCATAAGGCATTGAAATTTTAGGCTAAATTTTTAGAATAAGTACTCGTACGTTCGAACGGTTTTGTTCTTAGGAGTCTTCGCAGCATGTAGCCGTTGTTGAGGAGCTAGAGAGCCTCGATGTTCGGGTGTTGATGCAGGTGAGTTTCGTCTCTGGGCGAATCATGGATTTCTCTTTCTGTGGTGTTGATACTCAGGTCTCTTGGCAACATAAAAGCCCACCCTCCGAAAACCCTTCGTATTGCCAAGATTATATATTTCAGCGTTTGTGAGTGAGTGCAGTGAACCAGACCCCTCTTTCTTTCTGACTGGGATGTTCCACTCTCCTCCCCCTTTATCCTTCCTGTGATTTTTATACTGAACTCTCTGCGGGATGCTCAATAATTTATAGCTTGATCTGCGGTGGTCTGATGCGAAACCAAATTTTGACAGTGTTGTTACCTCTTCAACTACTACAGTTCATGTATTAATAAAGGATTGATTTCATTTTTGTCCATTTCCTTTTCACTTTTTTCCTATAAAAAGTGTTTGCTATACGTAAGTTAAATTTTTGGGCCATTTCTATTTGCAGCCTTTATCTCCCATAGGGTCTGCAATCCAGATTGGAAAGCATCAAACTTAACCCCCATCTGGCAGCATTCTCGAAACCTTTTCGATACCGACGAGTTTTAAACCAAAATCAACACTCTGTCTCTCTTCTCCCCCCTTACCCCCTAACGACAGCACTCGCTTTCCTCTTGCCTATGTCATCCAGTAGACATATAGGGGTCGGTACGAGGAAGACAAGCCCTCTGGTTTGTTATTGCCTTGGCGAAGCAGGACCAGCCTCGCTGTCTTCCATATCGCTGGGAAATAGCTCTCTTCAAGACACCTAGTGAAACAAGTGCGTAGCCATTCCGGCCTCAGCGAGTGGATCCGTTCCCAGGCCCGACTAGGTATGCTATCCGGCCTTGGGGATTTCCTCTTTCCTCTGATCCGATCCACGACTACTCTCAGATCATTGGCTGTGACTTCCAGCCACGGATCCCAGTCCTGCCTGGTGAGCTCCCACCTTGGTGGTAGCGGCGGGTGCTGGGCCACGATTTCCCTCAGCGTCGCGGGCTATAGCGTGGTCAATGGGGAGGAGACAGGAGTTGCTGTGGGATCACCTGATATGGGCGGCCCCGTGGATCATCGTCCACCGTCTTGACGAGCTCGGCCCACTTGTTAGCCTTTGCTTTCTTGACGGCTGCGCGAAGTGCCATCCACTCGGCATTCGCCTCCTCAGCATCGTTAGCTCGGGAGGCTCGATGTCTTCTGGTAGACCGCCGACGCCTGGTGGAACACTCACGGTGGAGTCGCTGTATCTCTTCTTTCCATCAGTACGTACTCCAGTTGGCTTGACCTGCCTTTACTCTTGGCATTGCTGCACTGCACGCCTTCTTTGTCCGTTCGACGATCCATGCAGCTGTCTATGAGGAACTCGGAGACTTCGACCAGACCGCTATCTTCTGTAGCCATTTTTGCGGTCTTGAACCGGTTACAGTCTACCTTCTTCGTGTTCCATCTTGTGGATGTGCACACGGGTTGTTGTGTCGGCTCACCTCTCAATGCCCTAATATAGAACTCGATGTACCGAGGGTCGGACGCTGAGTCAGTCTCTGGGTCAACCCGCCAGTTCTCGATGTGCCCCACGACCGCTCCCGTATCCAGGGTAACATCTATGACGAACCCACCATTTCCTCGAACACAGATCCGGATCGTCCCTCAGTTGGCAACAAACAAATCAAGCCCGGCGATCCAGTTGACCATAGAATCCCCGCGTCGGCCGATTCTGCTGGACCCCCACTTCCAGGGCTTTTGCGTTGATGTCGCCTGCCACCACGATGTTACTCTGTCTTCCCCTTACACTTCGGCCAAGTCTATCCAGAAACGCCATAAATTCGCCAATCGGTCTTCTGGGTGAGAAGTAGCAGCTGTACATGTACGTTTGAACATCATCTTTCTCCACCCAGTCGACCACGACCGAGTTACCGGGTCGCGGGAATGTTCCCTGCGCTACTAGGCCGGAGTGATCAACAATCCAGGCTTGAGCTTTCGGCTCCCCATATAATTCGGACATCAGACCAACATCCACCTGTCGGGCTGCTACCATACCTGCGCGAGGAGGTTCTACGTCAGGCGGCAGCGGTTGAGGTTATAGCTTGCAGGCACCTCGTCACTTCTTCTGCTGCCTGTTCACGGCCGGGCACCCTGGTCCTCCCATGCGGTGGTCGTTTTTCTGACCTCGGATCACGCAGGTGATGCAGTTTTGTGACTCTGTGACCACTTCTTATTCCGCACCGGTAGCAGGCGTCTTTACGGGGTGAACTGGGTGTGTCCAAATTCCAGGCATTTATAGCACTGAAGGGGCTTCTTCTCCAGCCCTTTCACTTGACACACAGTCCACCCTGTTCTTACCTTCCCGGCCGTTGCCAGTAGGACACTCGCTACTACTGGACACAGTACCCGGGCTGAGTACATGCAGTTTTCCTGCTTGCGCAGTGTATCGACTGACACCTCCTCCAGATGAGATCCCCCCCGTTTTTGCCAAGACCACCTAACTTCTGAATTCGTGTCGGAGAGCGTTACGGTTTTCGCTCAAGTATACCCATGACTGGAAGAAAATAGGAATGTCAACAACGGACTGGCTTCCTGTCGAGGGGATGGCTGGAAGAAATAAAAATTTCCATGGAAATGTGAACCGCTGAACTGAATTGTCATCATGAAGCATTAAATCATACGGACTGGTTTCGTGTCGGGTGCAGCGTAACGGTTTTCGCTCAAGTATACCCATGATCGGAAGAAAAATAAATTATGGAAATGTCAACCACTGAATTCGTGTCGGGGAGCATTATGGGGGGAGGGAGCGTTATGAGTGCTGAAGTAACGCTTTAAAGTAATGTTTCTTGAATTTTTTTCTGTGTGCCAAAGCAAAGGCATGAAAATGTCAAAAGAACGGATTCAGCAGCTAGAGGGTAAAATGTTTTAAGGATAGTCCATTTTTTACCGTCCCGATGACCGCTGTCCCGAAGAAAATGATCGAGCACGTTCCGCAACTGCAGATATTGCGCACAATTTAGGAATCCGGTCCTCTCGCTTCTCAGACTCGAGAAAACTAATTTTCTTCGGCGCTCGAATTAACAACACATTATTTGCCGCTACGGAAATGAGTACCTCGAAGCAAGCTTTTTCTTAATCCAGCGGCAGCTCGACTCGACTAAACTCTCTTTTCTCGCCGCTGACGTGCCAGAAAGCGATTACACTGAAAGGGAGAAAAAAAGCAGCGTGTTTCGGAAACGTAATAAGATTCGATTCCGCCGAAACAAACGCCGGCGAGAGAAGAGCGGAGGAGAGGAGAAAAAAACAAGAAGGAAAAAAAAAGAACCTGTAAAATGTAAAATGCCGGGTAATTTGTCATGCGGATTGTTTCAATAGTTCCGATGCACGGCGAAAAACGTTTAAAAATTAGAAACATTAAATCCGTGTTTCCACTCCGGAATCTATCGCCGACGTAACAAATGGGTTTCGGAATCGTAAAAATAATTACACGCTCGGTACGGACGTTACAGAAGTGTAAAGTGGAACGTGTCCGTAATGCTTAAAACGCGATTTCGAACTCTCACCCCGAAATTGGCTGAAAACTTTTCGCTCGCAGGCTTTTCCGGTGGCTTAGTTGCAGCATCTTTGCTATATCAGACACTCATTACCAATCCCTCGCTAAATACTATTAATTATGGTAATGTCTCTTCAGGCTGCGAAATATGCCTGCAAAAGTAAATTGTTGGTACGGCATCTGTTCCATACAAAGTACCCGGAGCGCCCGCCGTTAACTTCGCGTCGTAATTTCGCCGACTGTAGTTTTCCACTTCCTTCATAAATTTCGCGGCGAGCGCATTTCGCCGCCGCGTCCTGCTGTGCCGATCCGCAGCGACGTCTCAGCTCGCCGGTCCCCGCAGCTGCCCGGATTTGCGTCTGTCAAAACTTTTCAATACAGGCCTACGACAACTTCGGACCGTCGCTTCGTATAATCTAAATTCGCCGTCGGGCCAGTATTTACACACAAGTGGTATCCGCAGTAATCCGGAACTAAGAGTAAGAGCAAAAAAAAAAAAAAATGCCCTACGTTCAGTGGCCTCGGAAAGGGATCATAACTGGGGGCACTGTTCAAACTCCTGGTGACTAACGTAAAAAAATTAATAATAATGAATTTGTTCCGTTGGAAATTCAATTCTAATTGGATGATGAGGTTTTCAAAGTTAGAAACCGAGCAGTATACCCGCAATTCCAGAACATTCGGAAGCTATAACCTTATTTTCCAACGATAACCCGTATTTTCTTAATATAAGCTGCTGAGAAAGAAGTTAAGCAGTATCGGGTTTTGGGAGTTGCCGAACTGACAACTTATTAATGTGACTAAGTGCTGTAAGTGTTAGAGCTTTGGACAGGACCACGTAAAATGTAGAAAAGACAGTATTTGCGCTAGGTGCAATACAAAGGGGCATGCAACCGGAGAATGTCAGGCAGGCAGGGGCACCGGTTTCCGCAAACTGTAGGTTCGTCAAATTGATCATCATCATCCAGTCGACAGCAAGGCGCGTCCTTGCTATAAGAACGCCCTTAGGAAAGCAGGGAGGCAGCCGCGAATTAAGCGGAAAACTCGGTTTGACTTCAGGAAATCGTTCTGATTAGAATGCGGATTGCGTGTCAGTTGGAACCCATTCCCGCAGTTCCCACCTTTCAATTAAGAATTCATTTACGTATTTGTGAGTTATTGTGCATCGTAAATGCATCAATACGCACTTTCGGTGACTCCTTTCAGAAAGAATAAGATCCAAACAAACATCTTTAACTTAATCAAAAACTTCTTACAAGATAGGGAAATAAGATCTTACAAAGATGAAAAAGTAATACGCCCCAGACTCAAAATGAAGAAAGCACGCTTTCAACGGGCCCTTGAAAGATTACTATAGAACCCCTTCCTTGTTACCTTAACTAGTCAAATGAGTATTAAGCTTACTTTATAACCTCTAAAAATAGATACTTGACTTTAGAATTAAAATGACTTCTGTAATAATTCTTCATGTTGGCACGTGTATGTGAATTACAACGAGAATGACGATTACAGGACACGTAATTATTACGTACATAGTACAAGTTGACAAGGATAAGCAAGAATGAATATTGTAACACACTTTCATACTCTTAAGCCAGTTCATCCTTAGTTCATCCTATAAGTTGTGGTGTATTCCGCGCGGAAAATGTCCAGTAAAAAACAGGAAAATCTGAAAGTTGACAATGGCCATAAGTTTTGCACTGTAAAGAGATTTGCACCGAAAAACGCACCAAAACACATACTAAGAACTTTTAATGTCACACTAATACAAACGCACAAAAACCGTAGGTAGATCGCTTTGAAAACGCAAAGTATCACATACAAAAACTAGACTGTACGGCGACGGCCAGCGGCCTTTATATACAGGGTTAGTCGGTTTTCTTTCCGCCATAGGAAAACTCCGTTACGCTGAACGAAGTAAGACTCAATCGTTTCGCCAGGCGAGCGGTCTCTTCGACAAGAATTTCGTGGGAAATATTAGGGGAAAACTTCGATGGTTTTTGAGGAATTTCATCAAGAATCTTCTGAATCTCCGAAGAATTTCATCGGAAATTTTCGAGAAAATTCTCCTGTTCAGGAAAAATTTGATAATTTTCGAAGAATTTGATCGGACATCATTAGGCAATATCTCCAATAATTTCAGGCAAATTTTGTCAGAAATTTTAGGAAAAATCTTCGATTCCAAACAGTTTTATCAAGAATCATCGAGAAGTATCTCTGATGATTTTGGAAGGATATCCCTAGAAAAAAGTCTGATGCTTTTCAGAGATTTTCGTCAAAAATGTTCGTGGAAAATCTCCAATGATTACTAAGGAATTATTCAGAAATTTTGGAGAAGAAATGTGATAATTTCCGGAGAATTTCATTGGAAACATTCAGAAAAAATCCAGTGTTTTCCAAAGAATTTCCTCGAAAATCTTCGGGAAAATTTTCCGATAATTTTTAAAGAATTGCATCGGAAATTTTCGGAAAACCACTCCAATAATGTCCGAAGAATCTCGTCGAAAATTTTTAGAAAAAATTTCCAGTGTTTTCCAAGAAAGTTGATCAGTATTCTTCGAAGAAATTTCCTGACAATTTTTGAAGAATTTATAGAAAATATTCGCAGAAAAACTCTGATGGTTTCTGATGAAGTTCATCGAAAATCTTCTGGAAAAATCTCCAATAATCTTCGAAGAATTCATCGTTAATCTTTAGAAAAAATTTCGGATTCATCGGAAATATTCAGAAAAAAGTACAGTGTTTCTCAAAGAATTTCCTTGTAAATCTTCGGGAACATTTTCCGATAATTTTTAATGAATTGCATCGGAAATTTTCGGAAACAACTCCGATAATTTCCGAAGAATCTCATCGAAAATTATTCTAATGAAATTATTCTGTAGAAATCATCGGAGATTCTTCCCGAACATTTCTGATGAAATTCTTTTGACATCATCGAAATATTTATCCCAAAAATTTCCGATGAAAATATTTGGAAATCATCGAAATGTTTTTCTGAAGAAAACCTTCAAGAATCATTGAAGGTACTTCTCAATGATTTCCAACGAAATCCTTCGGAATAATTATAGAGTTTTCCTAAAATTTTCCACAAATTTCTCCAGAAATCATCGGATAATGTTTGTCAATGATGTCCGATAAAATTCGTTGAGAATGATTGGAAATTTACCCTTAATATTTTCGATAATGTTCGTCGGAAATAATTTTTGAAAATCAAAGGAAGGAATCGTCTCGAATATTTTCATAAAATATCTTGGGAATAATAAAAGGTTTTTTGAAGATTTTCGGTACAATTCTTCAAAACTGTTGGTGCTATTCCCCGAGTGCTTTCGATAAAACTCTCCAAAAATTTTCAGGGAATTTTCTCGAAGAATTTATATGAAATTTTTTGGAAAACAATGAAGATTTTTTCTAACGATTTCCAATGCGATTCTTCGGAGACTATTGGAAATTTTTTCCGAGGATTTACGATGAAATTTTTCAAAAATTGGCAGGAATTTTTTTCGGAGAATACAGATCAACTTTCTTGGAAAACATTGGAAATTTTATCTGAAAATTTTCGACGAGATTCTTCGGACATTATTTGAGTGGTTTTCCGAAAATTTCCGTTGCAATTCTTTAAAAATTATCGGAAAATTTTCCCGAAGATTTTCGAGGAAATTCTTTGGAAAACACTGGACTTTTTTCTGAATATTTCCAATGAAATTCTCCGGAAATCATCACATTTCTTCATTCCTTTTGTAGGGTGTGCCAATTAACTTTTCCTTCTTCTGGCTCCAAAATGGACACATTTCTTCATCTCCAAAATTTCTGAATTATTCCTTAGAAATCAATGATGATTTTCCCCGAACATTTTTGACAGAAATCTCTGAAAAGCATTGGAATTTTTTCTTGGGATATCATTCCAAAATCATCAGGGATACTTCTTGATGATTTTTGATAAAACTGTTCGGAATCATTGGAGATGTTTTCTAAAATTTCTGACAAAATTCGCCTGAAATCATTGGAGATCTTTCTCAATGATGTCCAATTAAATTCTTCGAGAAATTATCAAATTTTTCCTGAATAGGAGATTTTTTTCGAAGATTCCCGATGAGATTCTTCCGAGATTTGGAAAATTTTTCCCGAATATTTCCCATGAAATCCTTGTGGAAGAAACCGCTCGCTTGGCGAAACAGTTGAGTCATACTTCATTCACCGTAACGGTGTTTTCCTATGGCGGAATAAAAACCGACTAAACCCTGTACACCTTTGTTATCGGCGAAACTCCTTATTGCTTTTGTTATCGAACTTCTATTCTGCTGCTTGAAACGTGCCAATCTTTCTTCGCTTATCTTCGAATGTTCGGGATTATTCGCCACACTGCCCCCTCCTTAAGCCCGGATGTCCCGGCCAAGCTCCAGATCTTCTTCATGGTCACCATGCCAGACTGTCAAACAATCAAGGTGCATGACTTTGGCTTGTCCACCACCAAGCTTCTGAATCCAGTATATAACATTGTTGATCTGCTTGAGTACGATGTACAGTCCTTCCCAATGACTCGGTAGCTCCGGGTTCCATCCTCTCTTTCATTACGGATTGTAAAACCAGACATGGTCCCCGGCCTGGAAGCCGACCTTGTTGGCTTTGATGTTATAGCGAGTCTTTATCTGGTCGCTGGCAATTCGCAAGTGATTTTGGACCATGCGATGAGTAGAGTCAAGTTTTTCTCTCAGTTGGCTAACAAACTCATCCACCAGTTGCGGCTGTTGAGGTGGCGTTCCAAACTCTAGATCGCATGGTATTTGTAACTCCCGGCTAAAGACGATCTTTGCTGGAGTGTGCTGCGTACTTTCATGGACGACTGATCTGTAGGCCAACAATTGCAGCATCTTCTATGTCGGCCACTAGGAACTCTTGCTCAAGGAAGGCTCCCAAGATTTGACTTGTAGGTAGACTGTCCCATATACTGGTACTGTTTCCCCGGCGGCTGTTCGCAGGACATACTGCTTCTCCTGGTCCGCCTCCTCCGCTGGAACCAAATCATGTTGGAGGATTGAGTGCGATGCTCCACAGAAAAGTATAGTCTTCCGGCCAAGCTTTCCTTTCACATATTTGCTTGAGGCGTCACAATGTAATGTTCTCTTGATGGTGATGATTGGGTGGGCCTGTTGGGAAACTACCGGAGACGTTCCCCGGCCTCTCAGTTTAACTGTTTCGGTTCGACCATCTTTTCGTTCTAGGAACAGTCAACACGAATATGCCCCAGTTCACCGCACTGGAAGCATCGCGGTTTTCCAGTCCAGCGTGGACGTTTGGTGTTTGGTCGTTTCTTCGCCTCCATCGCCTGCTCCACTACTGCTTCCACAACTTTCTTCAAGCCTGCCAGTGCCTCTTCCGTTTCACAGGCCTGAGCTTGTCGAACTGTGGCTTTCTTTCTGGATCTCTCCCGTGCAGCTTCCAGCTTCAGGGCTTGTGCCAAAGCAGACTGAGAGTTTCGGTGGTTGCCAACTCTCACCAACATCTGAATATGTTCCTCCTCGTTTCCATCAATAAACGCCAAAGCCGCCATTTCCTCTCTAAATTCTTCCGAGGACGTTGGGTAGGCGGCGTTGGTGAGGCGAACTATTTCCGCTTCAAGTGATTCTCCTCGCCTCTGTGACCAGACCTTCAGTTCCCGTTTCCGCAGTTGCTTCATATGGACTTACCCATATCGGCGATCCAAGGAAATTCCTCTGGTCCTCGGTTGGAACTATCTTCAGTACGTCCATTGCGGCTCCCCGCCGGTTAACAACCAATGCTGTAGCCTTTGTCGCTTTGTCCCAGCCATTACTGGCAGCTGCTGCCTTAAACTGGACAAGGTAGGTCTCCCAGGAAGCTGACCATCGAACGTTGATAGTTTCACCTTTGCCGAGCCACTACCACTTGAAGTTGGAACCAGTTGGCGTGGCTGTCTGCCTGGAGCCTCCACTGACGATGCACTGGTGGCTGAATCCATCTGAGTAGGCTGCTGGCTACCTGGAGGTACTGCCACTGATGTGGTGGTATGGCCAGTCGGGAGTGCCTCCAATTCTCTTTCCAGTACAGCGATCCGTTGAGAGATTGGTTTGATCTTCTCATCAACTTCCTCGACAATATCTGCTTTTAGATTGATCAGGTCTTCTTTCTTGAGCTGACCAGCCTTCATTTCTTCCATCTTGTTGTCCATTTTATTCGATTGTTCTTCCATCTTGACTTCTAGTTTCTTGGATTGTTCTTCCATTCTCTTTGACTGATTGCTCAACATGTTCATAATGTATTGGAGAGCAGCAGCCGTTGTCGACCCTTCGTCTTCTAGTTCTGGTTCTACATCAAGAACAAAAGTTTCTGGATCCTTACCTTCACCTCTCAGAAAGGTTTCCAGCCACTGGACCAGTTCTGCTTTCAAATCCAATGGCGATAGGTCACGGTTCTTCAATTCCTCTCAAAGCTTCTTCTGCGAATGTTCGAACAACTTTTTCGGAGCCATCATGGATGGAAAGTTTTGATGACACCCACTTCTTCAACGCGAAACGCCAAATTCACAGAACACAAATGTCCAAACAAATATCCGAAGGAAATCTTCACAACGCGTGCTGTCAAATCCCACTTCTGACACCAATGTAACGAGATTCGCACCGAAAAACGCATAAAAACACGCACTAAGAACTTTTAATGTCACACTAATACAAAAACACGAAAACAGTAGCTAGATCGCTTTGGAAACGCACAGTTTCGCGTACAAAGACTAGACTATACGGCATCGGTTAGCGGCCTTTATATATCCCGTCGTTATCGACGAGACTCCTTATCGCTTTCATTATCTAACTTCTATTCTGCTGCTCGAAACGTGTCGATCTTTCTTCGCTTATCTCGAATGTTCGGGATTATTCGCCACAGCATTTTTAATACGTGACAAATCGTAAAAACACAATGGCTCGATGAAGATCTCGAGGCAGTTCATTGCAGATCGTATACAGGCCGTCGACAGGGGTGGTGAGAAAGGTATCATTGGCCAGACGAAGTGCCTGAGGATGACTGAGGTTGAGGGTGTTTAGGTCTTGCTGGTTAGCGCAGATGAGAGCTCTGTATAGACGTAGCACTAAAGAAATATATTTTTAACCGCACCTGCAATACCTTGCTGCCAGTCCTAAGTCTGGGTAAGTGAGAAGAGAAATATATGGGACGCAAGACGCAATTACGATGTGCCCTTCTTCCTAGTGGGGCGCAACTGGGACAAAAATTGGTGGTCGGGACGCAACTGGGATTCACCGAATATTTTTATAAATTTCGCACTCCGATCTAGTTCCCTCCGGTCACTGACGCGATACTCGAAAGGGTAGTTCCTGTTGCCCGGGGTGCGGTGTCATAGGGGCCACTTTGGCATGCGTGCATCGCCATACGTCCCACCACACCACTCCGATCTAGTGATGTAAAAACCGAACCCCGAAATAGGTCCGTACCCTGGGAAGATGTAGGAATTTTCTTAAGTAAAGTCCAGTTCGCAATTTGCAAAATTAAATTCCCTTCCAGCTGAATCGGCAAACGTTGTGTAATAGGCCCACGTATTATATTTTGTAAGCTACATAGTATTGGCCTTCACGATTGAGAAAGTTTGCGATCTCGGCTGCTTTTTACTTACTAGCAAAAAATAAAATGAAATTAGAAAAAAGAGGAAACTTTGCTCCATGGCCCCCTCGACGAGATCCTACGTATTTGCTCGCGTTAACTTTCGGCTTGACTGTGCACGCCTCTCACTTTATGTCGACCTGTCTATCTGCCTACTCAATTGACAGACTATATGACTGTGTCGTGGATTATTCTTCTTTGGAAAAGTTGAAGAAGGTAGTGGCGGCGGATGTGAAGTTCTTAGCACACAAAGAGATCGTCTTACTCTCCCACCCCCTCCCCCCGAACGAATGTAGTTTTTTTTTAAACATGAAAACACTAACTTCGTTTATTTATTGTTCCTTCTGTTCACCATAAGTGGCAGAACTTGGAGGGGTGCAAGAAAGCAACGTACTTTCGCAGACTTCAGAAAAGGACTGTTACTTCTGGGAATGTGGTAAATAAAATAATTGAATTCGTGAAGAGTATTTAAATTAATAACATTTTCAATATCAGGATAAAATACAACTTGTATTCTTCTGCTGAATAATTAGCTTAATTAGGACTTGGACCGACACCGATATATGGCCGCTTTATCGGCTGTTGATAGATCGGCTAACGGTTAGAATCTGGATCAAGACACTTTTTTTCTTCTTTCTCTACACTGAAAAAACTAAATTAGTACGGAGTCCAAAAAAATTCAGTACTCAGTACCTAGAAGTTCCGTAACGCACGGACAACTCCTCATTTTAGTACTGAGCACTAAAAAGTTAAGTAAAAACCCTCACTTTATAAATGTAATCATTAGATAATTGTTAGGCATTCAGTTCTGTAAGTTATGGACTCAGTCTTGAACTGTAGTGCTGTGAGAGAATCACAGTACAGCATCGTGTGTGTGAAAGTTTGGTACAAACTACTGAACTGGCTAGCAAATCGTATTGTACTCCCAAGTAAGCATTACGATAGAGTTTGGTAGTGGTTACTATACTGATTTGTAACCATTCTTTCGTTTCTTTGTAATTATTAGGAAGGAGTTTGGTGATGGTTACTATACACATTTGTAACCGTTGTCTTATTCTTTTGTAATTATTACAATATATTCGAGTAATGGTTATCATACTTCTTTGTAACTGTTCTATTGTTTTTTTATAATCTTTACCATTTATCAAGTACTTGCTCCTTACTGCAGTGTGATTAATACTTACTTATTACCAGTTACATGTGTATGGACCCTATTGCTATGGGAACCAACTCTTTAAGTACCTTCTTATTCTTGGGAACCAATCCATTGAATATAGGGTCTCGGGAAACAACTCGATATTTCCCTCCTACTTAATCCCTGCCAATTATTTGAGGAAATACCTAAAAAAAGCACGGGTCACCAGTTTGCAACACCAAATGTACCACTTTGCAACAGTACTGTCACCAGTTTGCAACACACATTAAAAAGTAGTCCAAAATTAATTTAATTGTTGAAAAACATGAATAATGTTTAAAAATAGGAAAATAACCAAATTGTTGCAGATAAGTAACTGAAAAATTACAAAGAAAAAGAAAAAAAACTTGAATATAATAAAATATTTTTAGAAGGAATAACCGACTAGGTCTTTCTTTTAAGGTAAATGAAAATGAGTAAGAAAAAATAATGAGTCACCCTCAATTTTCATCGGATGTCGGCGACGGATAAACGGCATTGAGTCATATTATGTTGCAATCAACGCTTCCACATACGACATCCGATCTTATTTCTGCATGGCTACTGATGTCATTCCAATGTCGGATACAAATCGGATGCAGTGTGAAAAAATGCTCTAAAATTGATATGAATCAGTAAACACAACTCACGTTGCGGGTTTTCATCAATTGCAGCACTGATATTGTCGCCTAAGAACAAAAAGCACGCGATGCTGGACTAAGTAACTTACTAGTATCTAATTAATACGAATGTGTAAACTCTCAACTCACTTTGTGCGTTGTTTTCAATGACATCAGAAAAATTGATGAGTTCTTCGGCGTCCATTTCATCGAATATTATAATATACACATACAAAATAAAAATATGTCCAAGTTGAATACCACAATTGAACTGATCGTTATTAAGTACAAGAAATTTGAGAAGTAGATGTTGACTTTAGAGTGGATGATGCAATATTTGATCAGTTATACAACACATTCAGTACTCACTCAAGATAGTTTAGCACTAGGTACCGAACTGCTTAGTAGTCGGTGTTGCAGGATAGAATACTCGCTGCTACGCTGTTAGGGACGGGTTGCTTATTTCTGTTCAGGAGTGGATGGTGCACTATTTGACAACAGTTACACAACGTTCAGTACACATTAAAGATAGTTCAGCATTGGGTACTAAATTTTTTAGGAGTCAGTGTTATAGGATATAATTCTCGCTACTATTCTTTTAAGGACAGGTTACTGTAATTAATTTTTTCTTATTCATGTTTTTTTTAGGACTAATTACTTGATTTGCTTGGCAGCAGGTTAGTGATAAATAGTAATGGGTCCATTACTAACGCTACCAAAATATTTCAGAAATGATTACTAAACTTTTATACGTTCTTTAGTGTAAAGATCGACACTCAATGCTTAAAAGTATAGTACCAAAGTTCTTTACTGTACTGTCACGTATTCAGTGCAAGAAATTCAGTAATAAGTACGCGATTTTCAAAATCAGTTTTTTCAGTGTACTTCTTAGTCATCATTTAGGTGAAATTTCGTACATCTGACACATTTTTACTTACAAAGCTCACATATTGATGCGATGCCCGAAAGGGTAGCTTCCAGTGCTGAGGATGCGGTGTCATAGGGACCACTTTCTCTCTCTCTCGCGCGCGCGCGCGCTCATGTTCAAGTTTCTTCGATTGTTTATCAACAATAGCCCTGACGTGAGTATTCTAACGCATTACCATTACTTTGTGTAACGTTAGAGATAAAAGTAAATAGACCTTCCTCTTATTGCAGTTAAGTTATCGATAAGACCATTTTTCATTTCCGTCCTATTTTTCAGGCATAGTTTCTTCCATGATGACATAGTGACTGTTGAGAGCCTTAGTGAATCGTTAAATTGAGCTCTGTTGACACATTATTTGGTGGTGAAACTTTTCGATTTACTATTTTCTAATTTCTATTATGGAGTATGTCCTAAGATGGCGCACTGTCTAGGACGGCACACTGAGATTTCTCGCAACTGGTGACACTGATTGTTAAAACTGACTTGACACCGACTTAGTGCTTCACGTTCTTGCTTTCTTAACAAAGGAACACCCCGCTCATACGATTGCTTTGTTTTCGCCATAACGTCTTGTCATTTTTGGGTGTGTAAATTTGATTTTTTCTATTTTATATTAGAAGCGTTCTAGAACTTTCGTTTACCTAAAAGATGATGTGAATATCACATTATGTTCGGAACTTTATTTATTTTCTAATGAATTAATCGCATTTTTAGTCGGCGTTGCTGTTTATTAATAATTAGGTATTTAAAATTCCAATAAATTTAACTCATCCTAAAATGGCGCAACAACAGCCGCCAACCGAAGTATTAAAAAAAAAAAAAAAGGAATTGAACGAGGTGGAAGTCAAAGAATGTAGCTCGAGTACGTTTTTATACATTTTTACTTGAAATTTGAAGGTGCGCCATCGTAGGAACGCATGTTTTAAATGGTGCATTTGGCTTTTCTTCACGATTCTAATAATTGCGGGAACAGTTTGGGAGCGAATGACACTAAACATTGAGAGTAAGTAGTAGACAGCCTAAAAAACGTTTCATCAAATTTCGATGCATTTTGGCCCCGTACATGAGGAGAAAGTGACATTCAAAAAAAAAAAAGTATGCCATCTCAGGACAACCTCTCCTAATCACTACATATCTCTCTTGCAATGAACGTATAGTTCAAAGCTTGTTTTTGTCGTTTCTATATTTTCCGTGCTTATATTTCGTTTTATGTTACGAATGTATTTATTTTTCCTCCCATCTCCCCTATCATATGTACTGCCCAGCTGACCACTCTGTATGAGGAAGGAACTCTGGGATCTTAGCCAGTCAGCTTGATACAGACAGGAAGACGGACGGCAGACAGCCAGAACACTAGTCCACGTGAAATGTTTCTGGGCAAAAAAACTGATTCATGCGTGGAAGAATCTAGAACGGCAGGCAGCGATAGAAGAGTCACAAGCGATCCTGTTACACGCCACTACCAAAATACACAATGGCCGTAAACCAAACCAAGTCAAGACTGATTTTCTTTTTTCATTAAAAAGAAGGAGAGAATATTCCGATTCCGCCCCTTCGGTAATGGCGCGGCCACCCGTCGTTGATCTCCGTAGTTCAGGTTGCCTAACTACGTACAATCTCTTTAATGAGACTCGTTTCGTCGTCCTTAACAAATCTCTCCACCAACCGTTCATCAGTGACGCACAAATCCAAATTAGGTTACCTATTCGTTCAATAAGTTTAAAGCATTATGATTTCAGTGTGCGTAAGATTTGTTTCCGAAAATCGTGCTTGCTCTTCATAAAGAATCGGCGCCGTTTATCCGAATGTATCTAGATTTCTCATCATAGCCGCCGAAAATGATACAGTTATCGAATTTTCGTTTGATGAAGTACTTGAAGTCTTGAATTGTACTTGGTTAGTTTGGGAATGCATCTAAAAAGGCCCCTTTTTGTTGATTTTATTTATGGAGACACCGTGATTTTTCGGATATTAGGTCAAAAATATGAATTTTGGTATTTTTTGCATTTCTGGTAGGGTGAACCCTACTCTTTCGAATACGCTCCCTGGTCTCAAAATTAGCCCCCTAAATGAAAAATGTAAAACTATACAATTACCGCTATTACCTATAGTGTTTTTTTTGTTTTTTTAGTTACAAAGGAAGTATTACAGAGAAACAAATCTATTTTTATCGTTTTTTGTTGTTTGCTGTTGTGGTTGTTTTTTTTTGGGGGGGGGGGACTATGATTTTTGGATATTTATAAAATTACTAGATGACCGTGGGGTTTAAGTGAGTTCGATACCATCACCCTCCAATTTCGAGAGATAAAGAATGTAGAGGAAGCCTGATCGTGATCCTGCTGATAGACCAATGTAGATGTGTGTGAGTACCAAAGTACATAGTTCAAAGCTGTTTGGGAACCTTTTTTCTAAAACATTGGTTAAAAGAAAACACCAACGAAAATCCATATTTTGCTCCCTACATTCCACGTAATAATGACCATGTATAGAATTTTCTACAAATTCAAAAGAAAACCAGAACATGTTTAGGATGATATAATGATGATGATAAGAAGGTTATCAGTCTTACGACCGGTTTGATGCAGCTTCCCATTTCTCCTTATCTTGTGCAAGTTCTTTCATTTCCAAATAACTCTTACATTTGACATCCTCAATTATCTGTTGGACATACAGGAATCTTTGCCGATCTACTCAATTCTTTCCTTCCACCGTTTCTTCTAGCAGAAGTAATATTATTCCTGGGTGTCTTAAGTTATGCCCTATTAGTTTATCATTCCTCATCTTCAAACAATTCCAAATATCTATTTTATCTGCTACTCTGTTAAGTATTTTCTCATTTCTTACCTTATCAGGCTATTTGATATTAAGTATCCGCCCATAACATCACATTTAAAAAGCTTCAATCCTTCTCTTCTCTGGTTTTCCTATGGTCCAAGTTTCACATCCATAAAACGCTACACGCCAAACATAAATAGTCAAAAATAATTTTTTGATTTGCAGATTTGTTTTTGATTTGAATAAATTCCTTTCTTATAAAATTCTAATGTAGCTTGTGCTATTCTGCTACTAATATCCCTTTTACACCTTCCACCTTTTGTTATTTTACTCCTGATACAGCGAAATTCGCTTACTTCTTCAATTTTTCCCTGAACAGTTTCTATTTTGAGTTATCATGTTCATATCGATAATTACATACCATCACTTTAGTTTTATTTTTTAAACATTTTCATACAATATTCAAACTCAAAATCTCCTCCATTCCATTTAAAATATTTTCTAGATCAGTACTTCTTTTAGTTAATAATACAATACCATCTGCAAAACCTGAGCATCTTAACATCTTTACTCGCTCTCCATGTATAGTAACACCTGCTTCAAATTTTTCTTTTATTTCTTTTATAGCCCACTCTATGTACAAATTAAATAATACCTTCTGGAGATAAGAAGCACCACTGCCTTACACCTTTTTTTCATAGGTATTTGCCTCTCCTTTCTCTCCTTCTATTCTTCAGAGGTTGAAAGGCAATAACAGTAGAAAACTGAAAAACTAAAAAACATACGTTATGAGCCTTCACAAAAGCAACAGTCATGAGGTCCTCTTGATGCTTTCCCTGACACGCATTCAGTGGTTGACATTTACATGGAAATTTTTAGGGTCGGCTATGAGTAACCGAACCTATTGCAATCGCTTTTTTTTTTCTTTTTCTCCAGCTCAGTTCAGTTCACAGTGCAGTTTCCATGGAAATTATTTATTTTCGGACATACATAAATATAAAATTTTTTCGACGATATTACTGCAGTCTGCGTCCGTGTTGTAGCGGCGCGACGAATTTCCGATTTCCATGGAAATGATTTAATCGAGATTCTTTCTTGACTGCCGAGAGTCAAGATGCGTGCCTTTTTGCCGACCCTCCTCGAGTAACGAAAATACTTGTTTTTCTTTCAGCCATGGGTATACTTGAACGAAAACCATAACTCCAGCCATGTGCTCATTGATCTCGATCTTTGCTGCGCCCTGCGCGACTACAGTTCTTCTTTTCGCTTCTCATTTTCAGATCAGTTCAGCTCACAGTTCTTCAGCTTTTCATGGTGATAATTCAGTTCAGTGGTTGACATTCCACTTTCTTCCAGCCATGGGTGTACCTGAGCGAAAACCGTACCATGCCCCCCGACACAAAGCCAGTCCGTTGATTTAGCTTTTCATGGTGACAATTCAGTTCAGTGGTTGGCGTTTCCATGGAAATTTCTTTTTCTTCTAACCATGTGCTCATTGAACTTGATCTTTGCTGCGCCCTGCGCCGCTACCATCTGCAACCATGTTGTTGAGAGAAATTTACATGGACATTATTTTTATTAGGGTACAAAAACATATAAAATGTTGTCATACTGTCTCTGCAGGAGACATCTGCAGTTTGCAAGAGACTTCCATGGAAATGTCAACCACTGAGGCACGATTTTCGCTCAAGTATACCAGTAGTATGACGTCGTAGAAACGGGAGTGTATCGGGGAGCATACCCCCTATTACCCCCCCCCCCCTAGAAACCTTCGCGAGAGTGTACTGAACAACTTCCCAAAGTCTCATGGCGATCGGATAAACAGTGTAGTGCCTGCAGCCGTGTTGTTAATAGAAATTTCTACGGAAACATGAAGGTTAGACACACACATTAATAGAAATTTCCAAGGACATATGAAGGACATACACAAACAGACATACATGATGTGGTGGGACGTATGGCGATGCACGGCCCCTGAGACACCGCACCCCCGGCACCGGAAACTACCCTTTCGGGCATCGCATCAGTATCGAGGGGAAGACAAAAATACATACATTCATTTTTATATATATAGAAGATTTTAGGCGCTGGGTCTTCAGTCCCCCTCCCCCAAAGTTTTCGTTCTATATTCGCCCCTGACCGCATATGATCGAGTGAGACTCCGCGGAACCTCCAAAGTTCAAAATTCACTGATATTTTTTACATTTTTCACTTGACAATTGTAACAAAACTTTTAACGCATTTTTCTCAAAACTATGTTTCTTGAAATTTTGACTTTTGAAGCGAATATCTGGGCCAATTTTGGACTTAGGAAGTTCCGCGGGGTCTCATTCGATCGAAAGTTTTTTCTCGTATAACGTACCATGCATAAGTTCATACCGACAAAGTGGGACCTGTTTAGATGCACGTACGCAGTGAGACGTAGAACATGGGGAAGGGAGTACCGAAGTTCCTGGATCGACGATTTTGGTTTTCTTACTTCTTTGATGCTGTGTCTGAGCCAAAAGTTTTCATTTTACCGTTCAAATCTACTGAATTTTCTGACTTGAAAACCCGCATCCGCTCCTTCTAACATCGTATTCTTTACCTAGAGAATCTTTTCAATGAACATTTTTATCATGAATTAGATCAGACTACACTGAGATTGCAGAAGCAGACATACACTTAAACTGTGGAAATCATTCGTCCCATTACTTTGACGAATGCGAAAAAGTGAATTCGTCGAATTAAGTTATAGTCGCGAAACTGTATTTTAAAAAGTAGAACTGAGTTCCAGTGGCAAGAAATACTTCAACTCGTTTAAAAAATTATGTCCATTAAATTCTCGTTACCTTCGTTATGTATTCACCCTCTTTTTTTTCTTCTTTTTTTTCTTTTTTTTTTTACTTCTGCAAATATCAAATTCACTCGAACGAGATTCACGACATAAAATTTCGCTCATCAAACGAAAAGCCTTAACTACTGTTCGGATTTAAAAACGAGAAAGTATTTTACGTTTCGCGGGTAAACCGAAGTTTTGAAAAAAAAGACAACGAAATCTGGTAATTAATTATTGTACCGAGTTGGCGGAGATTTTTTCACGTACAGTGTATAGATGGACACTCTTGTATAATGTACCACATTTTATGCAGACGATTTGGATTTTTTCCTCTCGACAAATCGGGTAGTATTACAGAGGGTCTGAAAAGTTTATCGGGACTATTTTCTCTGGCATTCGAAAAAGGATTACCAAACAGCCGATCGTTGTTAAAAACCGACGCGCGTACGTGCCACCTTAACATAGCGTTTGCCATTTATACGAATACAACGTGTACACCCTTTCTTATCAAAGTCAACAAACCGTTTCCTATTCGCATCATTATTTTCTTTATCTGTGCGGCAACGAGGAAAAAAGAGTTCTGGTGTAAATCAAACCACCTGAAAATGTCGTGTGTCAGCTCGCATTACTTGTCATTTATTTCACAGACGAAAAAACTCGTTCAGTTCATCCGAAACTGTGTTTCCAGAAGTCAGGGTGCGTGCTGTTCTCGGAAAAGTCCTTAGTTTTTGTATTATGTATATGTACGATATCAGTTGTAGACTTTGTATGACAGATAAACGAATACGATAAATGGAAACCATCGAAGTAAAATTCTACAAACTTTCTTCTTGAAGGCCTGTATTCTTATCAAAATGAAAGATGTCGATGATTCTCCCAGTGCGTGATGAGAGATTAGTGGCGTAGCCGTTTGGAGAGGAGCTAGTAATTTATGAACTTTTTTTTGAGAGTAGGATATTCATATAGCCTAATACACTGGTATTTTTGAATTTGTTTTTGTATCCCCCCTGCTCCCATTATCTTATTTGTTTGTACACAAGCAGAAGACAATGACCTCCGCCTGGCGGGCAATCCGTGTCTTGCCTGGGTGGCTCCGTGTATTGGCGGAATATGTTACAATCTTACCACATAATTTACACGTGTTCAATGGGGTTCCCTGCTCGCCCGGCCTTTACCCATGGGTTTCTAGCCGGGTATCGCAGGGAACCCCTCACAGAAGTCTTCACATATGCGCATTTACGACGAGAATGACGACGGTCGTCACTGACGAGAACCAAAGCAGCCACCCATTCGTGCCCTGCGACGTGGCGGTACTTGCCGCTGGGAAGAAACGGGTTCTCCGCTTCCCAGAGTCGACGCGCAGTCTTCGCCGCAAAGTCGGCCCGCACTCTCTACTCCTCCGTGGAATAGGTACATGTGGACCAGTCAGCACGCACTCCGTGAGAACCTTTTTCGCAGCTGCGAAAACGCGCCCTCAAATTCGCACTGTGGAGTGTCCCGCCGGGTCATTTTGTGCAAGTACTCGGCGAAGCATCCGTGTCCCGACAGCGCCTGGTTGTCCAAAACAAAAGCTTGTATTATGGACTTAAGCCGGGCGCTGATGTTGGGGAAAATTGAGTACGTCCATCGACTAGTCGACACCTCGTTCCAACGTTTTCCCCAACATTGCTAGGTGATGCGGCGGAACTGCTTGGTCAGCCGCTCAATTGATACCCCACCAGCAACAGCGGCTGCTGTGTCCTCCTCTTCGCTGCCACTGGTGAGATCATCATCTGCTTCGTTGTCGGTATAATCAGCGGCGGCCTCCGCCACTATCTGGAACTTGCCGGATGTGGTGCGGGCCACTCCCCAGTTGATGACTGGCGGACTGACCGCTCATGAATCGTGAGGTCTATCGGGGCAAGATCAACCAGAATGAGTGCTGCTTTCTGACTGACTGTCCGGTAGTCTCGGATGCAGAGAAGTGCTGCTTTCCTCTGCACCGACATGAGCGGCTGCCGTGTCGTTCGTAGGACCGCCCGGTGGTACCAGACAGAGCTACAGTACAGTAGGTGTGTCTGCATGCATTCCTGCACCATAGTCCGTCTCGCCCTGCAACTGTACCCGAACATGTTGGTGCATATTCTGATCAGAACGGGGAGCGATTTGACGGATCGATCAGTTGCCTGCCGGATGTCCTCGACCCAGTTGAGTTGGTCGTCCAGAATCACTCCCAGGTGTCGAAAATCTCTCAAATTTTCGACTTCAACTCCGTTCACGCTTCCTTCACTTTGTTGAAGAATACGTCAGGTTGACGGTGATGGTGAAAATATTTGGCTGGTATAGATCTGAGGGTGGGAAAAATAATTGGCTGTGCTTAGCAAGGGAAAGTAACGTCTTCGTTTAAGCTTACATCGAGCCTCTCCGGTCAGTTGCTTTTTTGAGTTACATAAGAAATAGTACGCGAATTCAATGCCGAACTTAGGAGATTATGACCGACGAGGAGGTAGAAATTATGGATGTACAGGTCAGTAGTCAGTAAATGTATTGACATCTGAGAAATCTAGAACGTGTAGTTCTCGTATTTACGTAATTCGGTTCAGACAAGTTTTGCCAAAGTCATCATCACCAGTCAACAAAATTTGAGTTGAAATTATCGATGCAAATTCGTGTCGATCGTAATAATTTGAATTCCTCGTGGAATTCCGTTCGATTTCCTCGAACATTCGCCTTTTGGGGCATGTAGAATTCAAGCTAGAATTCCGTTCGAAAAAACTCGAACGTTCGCCCAATGGGGCCGTACCCTTTTCTCCTTTTCGTTATTTCTTAGACTGACGACAAACGTTTGTTTTATGTTTGTCGTTAGGTCCGAATCCAATAATTGATAGAAGTCCGGTTCGCGAAGCCGAGCCGACCGTGTAGAAAAGAAACTTATTAATTTTACTCTTTGTACTTTTTCTTTTAAAACGTCTTTTTTTATGTTTATTAAATTTAAGTTTTACTCAAAATTTCGATTTCTTCTGGTTAACGTTTTCTGTATTGAATCTAATTTTAGTCAGGGTCTTTTCCCTTTAGTATTGACGTAACTCCCCTCTAGGTTTAAACGATCCAGAATCCTCTTCAGGTTTACAAATTTACGTCACCAGGTACCGCATTGTCGTCGTCGGGCGGACCACCGTCCTCTCTCCAACAGGTAGTTGAATCTGATCCGGTACTTTGGTTCTTCAGCGACACAGCAACAGCGCTTCCGTCTTGCTGGTATTCATCTCTAGACCCTTGGCGACGAGTCGAGCTATAATGGTGTTAGTTGCCAGCGCGACACTACGCGGCAGCTCCTCTAATGCCTCGGCGCTACAGACAAGCAGTGTGTTATCGGTGTATGTCTACTTCGAGGTCCTATGGCTGATCGGTGCAAGCGTGGAGTTGTAGCTGATGTTCCAGAGGACTGGTCCCAGTACGGATCCTTGAGGACAGCCTCTCTGGAGCGTCCACGACACGTCCCCATTCATTACTTGTCGATTGCTGGAGTAGCTACCGAGCGTGGCTACCACAAAGTGCGGGAAGCGCATATCCTGCAGCGTGAGCATAGTGGTGGTCCAACAGGCATTGTCGAACGCACCTCGTATGTCCAGCGACAGGACAGCGGTCATTGCACGTCTAGATTGGTGTTCTTGGATGGTTGCGATGGCTGCCACTACTGCATCCTCTGTTGATCGGTGAGCCCTAAAGCCGTATTGCCGCGGATCCAAGAGGTTTTCGTTCTCCCGGTGGCGGTTGATATGCGTTTCCAGCACTCGCTCTAACGTCTTCCCTATGACAGACAGCAGGGTGATAAGGTGATAGCTGTCCGTCAGCTCCGGATCCTTGCGTGGCTTGAGTACAAATACCACGCGTCCTCGTTTCCAGAGAACGGGGAAGTGCTCGATAGTCAGGCATGCTGTGTAGAGTCGTGGGAGCACCGTCGGATGGCATTTGTGCAGCGCCTTCAGCGTTTTATAATTGATCCGGTCTGATCTTGGCGCTTTTCGGTTGGCCAGGTTCTTTATCAGCTTTGTGACCAGACCGGCGGTCACCTTGGGTGGTGGCCCGGCGCTGCCTCTGGTGTTGGCGGTGTCCACAGCATACCCGACACTCGGGTCAACAGAGAACTTGGTCGCAAAAAGTATAGTGCGGTAGACTCTTCCTCGCTCTTTGTGTAGGTTCCGTCTTCTCGGCGGAGGTAGGACATCACTGCGCGCTCGGAGCTCTTGCTGACGGTGTAGGCCTTGCTCCAGGGCTTGTCCGATGTGCAAAAGTCGCGCCATGTGGGGTTCTTTGCCTCCTTCGTCGCCTTCCTGTATGCCTGGCAGATGGTGCGCTGTACCTCGCAGAGTATCATCGAGTTGATGCGGTCGCGACTTCTCCTTAGTCGCGTGCCCAGGAGAGTCGCGCGTCAGAAACCACAAGTGCCAGTGTCCGGCATCAGATACGGCGCCTGAAGAAAAATAGTCAATTGAGTACCTATATTCCTTCTGGATTCTTCAGTGACAAGCATAATCTTCAAAAAGATTACTATCAATTTATCAAGATATTGTACTTTTGTATTCAGCCAGCGATCCGAGATCAATTTACAAGTAAAATCGAATCAGACCAGAGTTGGACAGAATAATATTCGAATAATGAATAACGCAACCGTTATTCGTTATTCATGAATAATGAATAATTTATTCATGAATAATGAATAATTTATTCGTTATTCATAAGCGCATGAATAACGAATAACGAATAATTTATTCATTAGTGGTAAGTATGAATAACGAGTAGTCATTCATTATTCAGTAATCAGTATTCAATAGCATCAATCACGCAAATAGTGAAATCAGACCCGTAGCCAAAGTGGGGCCAGGGGCGTTGCCCTCCCTTGGCGCAGTCACTTGCCCCCCTCCATCCGAGAAAATCGGAAAAACTTTATTTATTTTCTAATTACCCCAGTAAGATTAGGGAAAAAAAATATCCCACGCAAAACAATATTTTTGCCCCCCAAAAAATTTAAAAAAATTTCTACACCCGTTTTTCCCTCAACAGAACATATTGTTACTACCCCAAAATAAAATTACCAAAAAATATATATTTTTACACCCCCCCCCAAAAAAAAATCCCCAAAATTTCTTTCCCCCACCCAAAAAAAAATTTCAATGAAATTATTTTTTTTAATAATATTTTTATTAATAATAATTGATTAATACCCCCTCCCCACCACCAAAAATACCACCCCAAAAAATTCTATCATAGGAAATACCCCCTTCCACTGTCAAAAATATTTACTCTCCCTCCCCAAAAAAACACTAAATATCCCCCCCCTCCCGCCATAAAAATTTCTATCACGGAAAATGCCCCCTCTCCCACCCCAAAATATTTTTATTCACTTCCCCCCTCCCCCTTACACACAAAATCCCCTCCCAATATTTTTCCATAGTCCTCTAATTTTGGTGATTTTTAAAAAATACTTCAATTTTCGACTTTTTCTCCCTTGAAAATCTTATTTTGCCCCCCGGCCCTCTTTGGAAAAATCCTGGCTACGCCACTGATCCTCGTTAAATTTTTTGTTGTGTTACTGCGTCCGTATATTCACATCTTCATTTTACTGAATAATGATTGATGAATAATTTTACGTGTTGACGAATAATGAATAACGAATAATGATTGATCTGTTATACATGATTATTATTCGAATAACGTCTTATTCGAATAATGCCCAACTCTGAATCAGACCGGTTTCAGTTCTTTATCTCAATCGTGACCTATGTAAAAGTCTATCATGAAACTGCGTTCCATGGCTCTCTGGGTGGATCTAAATTTCTCTAATTGAGTCTTTGTGAGGGCCCATTTCCGTGCCCCATAGGTCAGCATCGGAATCACACACATGTTGAAAATTTTTGCTTTGGCTTGTATGCTCATGTTACCCGTTCACACCTTCTGTATGGCCCAAAAACTTCACCATGCTTTTTCCCACCCGATTTGGAATTCGTTATCAAGACCTTTCTGAAACGAAACATAGTTTTGGACTCCTCCAATTTGAATTGTGCCAATCTCGAGGTGTGTATCGTCGGTATTGCTCATATATTTTGTTTCGTTGATGTTCCCATGTAGTCCCATGTAGTCCTATTTTGACACATTGCTCGGATAATTCTTCTGCCATTTTCTCCAGTTCCTCATTATTTATATGTATCAATACCAAATCATTCGCGAATTTCAAGTTATTTAGTTTCTTCCCATTTATCGACACCTTATAGTTGTCCAAGTTTATTCTCTTGAACACTCTTTCCAGTAGGCATGTAAACAGATTCGGCGAGAAGGGATCACCCTGCCCGACCCCCTCCCTATCTTGAACGCTTGCCCTTTCCCCTCCATTCTTATGTAGGCTTCGGAATTTAGATACATTTTCTCTACAATTCTTATGATTTTCCTATCACATCCTGCTTGTTCTAGTGCCTCCTATATGCAGCGGTGCTCAGCTGTAAAATGCATACAGAAAAACGACCAAGTTCTCCCAGCTATCCCAAGTCCATCGTAATTAAGTTACCGCCCGCCGAATCGGATATGCTACATTCATTTCACATGTAAAACTAGCGAAAATGTAAACTGCAATTTACAAACAAGCGAACAAGTTGATTGATAGTGTGTGCACGGTACCTTTACAACAATTTACGGAAGAAAACACTAAAAGGAAATCTAAACGAGCTTATTATTTATTAATATTTACCACTCGTTTCGGCGTTCACTTTTTCAACTGATAAAAAATGTTTACCCTTCTTGTCGAAGGATCTTTTCTACTTAGCCTTTGTTTTTTTAAGCGTTATTTTCTCGTAAATTTTATTTCGTAGTCGGTCGAGGGCATCCTTGGCAGGAGTTTCGTATAATAAGGCGCCCCACTGAGGGTCGTCGAACGGCTGAACCGCATCAAGAATAATAATGGCTCGCAGTTCGAATCGCAAATAAATAAATAAAGTTAATTATATTGGCGCACGATGAAAGCATTTTTATTATGAATTTTTGGGGGGCGGGTTTCTTCGCGAAAAATTTCCGCTTTTATGGGTATTTCGAGCTGTTTGAATGTGTATAATTGGTGGTGTCGGTGGAGATTCGCCAGCTGCTCGTGTCTTTTATGGATATGGGCCGCGAATGCGATTATTTTGTGGGTTCGATTTCGGCTTCAATATTGTTCATCAATGGCGCAACTACCGAATATTTTGGCTCGTATGAAGGCAGAGGACAGTTTCTATGATTCTGTTGAATGTTTACGATATGCCTGTGTTCGGTGCTTGTCGATTTTTCGATGTATCAGGCAAAATAAACTTTTTCGGTATGTACATACTGGATCACTTTGCACTTAATCTAGAAATATTTTTGATTATCTTGAGTATAATAGTCCAGACAAATTAAGAGTAAATAGGACGCTAGCTGGACATAATTGCGACAGGAGCTTTTTTTTAAATGTCTTTAGAATGATCTCCTCATCAGAATACCGAAGAGTCCATAGCGCTCCGCCCCCAGAAATGTCCCTCTGGGGGGCCCATTCCCCATAAAATTCAGTTCGCGATTTTCTCAGAAAATACGCAATTTAGAGAAAGAAATTTCAAACAAAAGTTACTCGTCGTTAAATTTCCTTCAAAATTCACTACTCATATGTTAACCTAGGCCTAACAGTTAGCCTAAAATTTGGGAATCTCCGATAGGATTTCTTACTTCCAAGGCATTTTTTCTCAGTTTTTCACGATTTTCTCAGAAAGTACGCACTTTTGAGAAAATATCTTCAGACAAAAGTTACTTGTCATCAAATTTTCATCAAGATACATAACTAATACTTCATTCTAGGTTAATAGTTAGCCTGTAAGTCGCCAATTTCCGAAGATACTTTATACTGGCGTCAGTCACTTTAATACTGAATTCGTCAAATGTATGTACATATTTTTATTCATGGTGTGGTGGGACGTATGGCGGTGCTCGCATGCCAAAGTGGCCCCTATGATGCCCCGGAAACTTCCCTTTCGAGTATCGCACAGTGGCCAGAGGGACGCTTTGAGGCCGAGCCCGAGCTTCCATTTCCCCGTGCCGCAACCGGTGCACGCGTCCTGCAAGGGCTACCATGGGGTTCCCTACTGATCGAGGTCCGCACTTCCTGAGCACTCGCCTGGAATTCAGCTCCCCACAGCCGGACAGTCTGCCTCTTCACTCACCCCTCATATCCTCGTCTTGGTCCGTGTGTCGACGCAGGCTGGTGGTGACAACGGGGAAGCCCTGCCGGGATATTTTTATTCATACAAAGATTTACAAAAAATCGAAAGCATCCGGAATATTGTCGTCGTCTTCCTCCAACGGTATTGAGTTGAGGCAAGATACTCCTCGACATTGTTCGCAGGCCTCTGAACATTTCAATCCTGAAATAAAAAAACATATCGCATATTATTCAACTTAGTGCGAAATTAAAAATGAATTACATGACGGAAATATTAGGCTTTCAAAATCTAACTTAATTTACGACAACGACATGCGGCTGAACATCCACGTGCGCACCTACAAAATATCGTTTTCATCATGCAGTTGTGGAGGCATCGGATTTTGTATGGTCTCAATAGGTTCGCGCAGATTGTCCTTGCTCTTCTTCCATCCCCATTCTGTTGGGCTTAAATCATTACCAAGCCATTTCTACACGATTAAGTAGACTCGAACACTATGAGCTTGTGCGGCATCGATATTCGGAGGTAGAGTTCCCAACTTGAACACTTTCATAGCTGAGCAGGTTGAAAACAAAATATAACGTAGATAGTTCAATCCTTCATCGAAAACTTTCTGACTGGCTCTGTATAGGTAACAAAAAAATTTGCAGCCTTGTTCCTCAATTTCATCTGCACGAGAGCTAGGATTGTGGAAAACAGTAGCGATATCGTCACAGAGATTCTTGATGTAAGTTTTCCATCCGGCATTTTTTCCTTTTGGAAAGATCGCTGAGGTGTAGTCACATACGGTGAACGAGCTGATGATTCTATAAGGATAGATTTACAACTATTAAGGAAGGCCTTCACCTTTGAAATGCCTACAAATGAATAGGTGCCTTGCTGGTAACTTGAGATAAAACTGCCATTCAGTTAACCACCAATTCCTAATTCGTATTTAGGTCTATTCAACTACTTGCCTAGACTGATGTCTTTTGATTGAAACATTTGCCTGGTCTAGTATCGGTCGATCGAAATTGAATTGCTGGTCGGTGCTGGGGTATTGATATAGGGTGTTTCATGTCTCAAGGTACTCCCTCCTTCAGCTGGGAAGTATGCAACTTATCCTGCCAAGGTGTAGATGTTTTCGCCTGCTCTCACTTGAAAGAACAAGGATATGGACATTTGATAAAATTTTATGTAGCATTAATTGAAATATTACTTTTTTTTTCTCAGTATTGCTAGTAGTTAGACTGGTGAAACTTTTTGGCAATAGAAGATCATTGCGACAACTAAGGAACAAAAAATTATCAGAATAAGGTCAGGAGGGTGTTTATCAAATTGATTTTGATGAAGATCTACCAACAAAATCTTTCATGCATTAATTTATTGTCCTCTTCTGGACCCAAAGATTTTTTACAGTATTACAATTCTTCATTTCATATTCTTCAAAAAAAAAAGAAAAAAAAAGTGTGGTATCGTCTCACTATTACCTGTTTCAGTTTTCTACTCGTAGTTTGAAAATTTTTATCCATGCATTTAGAATTTATAAATAGATAAATAAACTGTACTAAAAAAATGATGGAAAACTTCTTTCCGGCCGTAATTTCTTTATTACTCGGCACTGATGCGATGCCCGACAGGGTAGTTTCTGGTGCTGGGGGTGCGGTATTTCAGGGGCTACTTTGGCATGCGCGCATCGCCATACGTGCCGCCACACCACTAGTAGGAAAATTTGCTTGGAGTAAACAAAATGACAGGAAAGCACAGCCTCCCGACCTCTCGTTAGAAAGAATAACAGTTTGAACATCATAATTTTCGATCTAACATGTCAAATTCATCTAAATTTTCGAAATTCGAAAACTAAAATGGGTAGGAGTGCGATCAAGGAGTATTTTTGAAAAGTATGACGGAGAAAACCATTTTCCCTGTGGAAAAATCTTTGATTCCATAGAACAATTTTTATAAGAAATTTAAAACAAAAATAAAACAAAAATTAATAAATAAAAAAGATTTTTACCCTGTTGAATTGATTGTGGTAATTTCTTTTTCAATAGTTGTCATCATTATTTTTTATCATTACAAGAAAGTTCCACCAATCTCTGTTAGCAATGTTGAGGAAAAATTCTCCATTGGTGTTGCATATAATTTCTTTGAATATTCATTTCACTGTCTCCCTTCAAATGTAAGAATAGGCAAACATATCTCCAGATTATCAAGATGGATTGCCTACTTACCCAGTCAAAGAGGGCATGCACCTTGAAACACCCTGTATTGAGCTTACTCCAGCAACTGAGCCCCTGTACGGGCCATCTTGAAGAAATGTCGTTTTTGGTGAGACAACAGGCCACTATTTTAAAGGCTTTACTGGGGTTTATTATAATCACAAAAAACCATACTCGCCATTTTGGTTTCAGCAGATTTGTCAAATGGTAGCTATCTATGAATTTCTGGCTCGCATTTTTATTGGATCCGCTTTTTATAGGTGCAATTTTATAAGATAGATTTTTAATCTCTTCACTTTTTTTTTTTTTTTTTTTTTTTTTTTTTAAGAGACCTGTGTTCTTAATTCGCATGCCATTTTGTTCATTTTGAATATCCGAGACACAGTTATGAGCTGAAAAGTTCATACTGACTTCCAGTGTCAGCCATAGAGAGCTATCTAGTGTGGAGAAATTAAAAATATATAAGAATACTTATAGTATTTTCAATCCTCTTCCCCTCAGTACTTAAACCTTTTTTTCGCCATCGTGATGGTAACTGCAAAGTGGTTTTTGTTTTCTTTTTTCTTACTGAGAAAGGGGAGATATTCCAGACTAATCTATGGAACGCTTATGTATGAGTATTTTAGACTCTTCAAATACTTTAAGACTTTGTCAATCTCATTGAGCCCTTGCTAAAACTATGTTGAAGCTCATTTGTGACTCCATGATCTTCTCAGACTGGAATATGGCTGTTCAAGTACAAGACGTGATCAAGATTGTTGGGAACTCTTATAGTGGTTTAAGACTCGAAAATATTTTTTGAAACTAACGAATTCATGTAAGACTCTCCAAGACTTGTTTCAGGCGTTTTTTACTTTCGCGGTTGACCTGTTGACAGTTTTTTGAAAACTTCCCGTGAGTCTTCAACACTGGGCGCAGGCTCATCTATGTTCTTACATGCTTGCTTGAAACAAGTAGATGCTCTTTAAAACTCCTTTTAAACTTTTTTAAGAATCGCTAAAATACTCCCAGAGTTGCTGAAGATGATTTTGAATTCTTCCAGACTTGATCAGGACTTTTAAATATTGGATCAAGACTTTTTGAGTTTCCACAAGACGCTTTAAAACTTTTTATGACTCGTTTAAAATTCTCGAAAACTTGTTAAAGACTCTGGTAAGACACCTACAGACTTGTTCAAGACTCTGGTAAGACACCTACAGACTTGTTCAAGACTCGCTACGACTTGGAGACTCACTTACGACTTTGAAAACTTCTTCCCAGTTGCTTAGGATTCCTTGGATTTCTCAAAAGGACTTTAGCAAAGTCGTTTCATTCTGTAGAATGCAGCCATTTGTTAAGCGTTTCTGATTTTAGTGCTTCTCTGTAGGAAAGGTCAATGGCATCTCGCTTCCCACATGTATAGTATCATGAATCTGTCTATCATAAATTTAGTATTGGTATTTCTACCCTCAGAAGTTACTCCAAATAATGAAATAATAGCGACTGAAGAGAAATCTGAGATCGATTAGATAAGGTTAATATATGACTCGAGGGGGCCAAGCCAGGCGTTCTGATCGAAATTAGCCTCCAATATAAAGTTGACTTTTGGTCATATGAGGTCTGAGGCCAGTGAAGTACCTCCTCACGCTACAAAAATCAGTCAGTTTTTCGGAGTAATCGGGCTACTTATTCATCTTTCCCAGTTTACTCAATTTTCTCAATCTTCTCCCCTGCATTTCCCATGGACAGAGTTCTTTTGTCCCCTTTTTGTCAACTTGATTCTCACCAAACACGATCAAAAACTACTAATAATGACCAAAATTCAGGCATTTTTGGCAATCTTTATCCTATTTCTTGATTACCGATTGTATTTCTTTATCTTTTACAAAATGGTATCGTAAAGGTAAATTTGACAAAATGGACTCGACTGGTTTTGCATCTATGCTCTTTAAGTATAGTAAATTTCCAACCTAACTTATTCAGTGATGTGCTGGGGCCAAATCCACCGCCAACATTTTGAAGACCGGTTTTAGTATTTGTCTTCAGAAATTCATCGCTAAAGTAGGTGAATAAGGGAGTTAATTTCGAGGAAATGATACATGTCATTAAATATTCTAACTTTAGATGAGCTTCTGATCAAATGTAGAATAGTGAGGCCAATTTCCGTAGAGTATTCAGCATCTTGTAGATCTCCAGAACGCAGACCCATTTTACGCAAGCATAATAAAGTTCTCTGGAGAGATTATGACAATTAAAAGGCTACAAACGACATTGCGCATAAAAAGATTAAAACTTCCGTTTTCGAACAAATAAAACGCCGAGCTGTTCCGAATATTCGCTCGCTAATTAACGATTCAGCTCATTATGTAGAAAGCGGATTCAACTCTATTTTTTTCTTCTTTTTTTCTGAAAACCAAACAAAATTCTACTGGTAGCCCTTTTGCAGGTAATGTGAATTGTGTACTTGTAGACACTTCCGCTTTCGACAAAATCATTTCCTAGTAATTTAACGCTAAAATCCATGCGAATACAGGCGCAAATCTGAATAAGTAGACCCTGGACTGTAGTTCACTCAGTTCACTCTTTCTATTTGTGTTTAAATTTAACTCATAATTTGCCGAGGAATAAACAGTACGATGAAAAACGCTCGCCCTAGAATATTATTTTACACAAAACCAACACCGTTATCAGTATTTTCGTGAATTTCCTGTATTTTTCGGTTTTCAATAAATAATTCAACGTTTCAATTTAGCGATCGTAAAAACGAAGGATGCGGTACGCGAAGAATTCAAATTATTTAATAATCCGTTGTTCCGAGGCATCGGTTTCTGTTTCGACGGAAATATAACGCTTCGAAAAGGAAATTCGAGATTTCGATAAAATTTACATTTTTCAACAGGTCCTACGAGGTAGATAGGAAAAACAAGCGAAACCAAAAACGTTATACCGGCTGAACTAAATTTTAATTTTACTCGGCGCAGCTGTTCCTTGTTTTCGCATGAAAAGAATATCAGTCGAGCAGGGAGTGAGTATGACTTGTTGACTGGATATTTTAATAACGATGTTCTACTAGACTTGAGAAATTTAATATCCGGGTTTTAAGCTGTTCGACAACGACGATAGGGAGCAGTTTTCTGGAATTATGATTCAGTTTGATGGATCAGATTCTGTGGCTCGTAATACGGCAATGGCAACGTCAAAAATGAACAAATATTCATGTGATTCGCGGTTGTAAATAACAGAGGCTTAAACGCGTGGCATTTGGCGAAGTTAAAAAAAAATACGCATGATGGATACATGAGCTGGGCTAGCACACCTCCTCAAGAGCCCAAGTTCAGTATATTACGCCCCCCTCCCATTCTTTCAAGTGTTCGGTTCCAGCTGAGCGCCTCGGGATCATGGCCACTCATATGAATCCGGTCTTCCAGAAACATGAAAAACGGCCGAGATCTACGGTATCTAATTAAAAATTAATCATAAAATGTAAGCCAAAAGTATCAAACCCACCAATATCAACTGAACTTATTCTGACGCAGGCCCATTTGGGGCGTTTCCAAAATAGGGGGTGCGGTGTCCCGGAGCCAATTTGGCATGCATGCATCGCCATACGCCCCTCTACAATCGAATATCAACTAAACTGAAAAAATAATTGAGATGTCGAGAGTTCACCCGACAAAAGGAAAGCTTCTTCTTCCGTTGCATATTTTCGTGTTCGTTTCAATTTTCTGCGTTAATTGGTCGAGTGGATAGCACGCTGGTCTCGGATTCCGGAGCTTATGATATCGCTTTGAGCTTGTCCGTATTAATAAATGGACTGACCCTGCATCTTAAATCGTTATAATTTGATTGTCTGTTATTTACAGATCTATATGTACTTACTATGTAATCTTCCTTTTTGTCTGTTGCAGGTAAGTGCCGCTTTTGTTATGTACCGAAACAGTGGATACATAGCTGCTCATATACATCTTCAATATTCTTAGTATTGAATGGCTACCATGACCGAACAATAATACTGAGTAGCGAAGTAATCTCTCGTAAGTATTGACGATGAACCAGGTGTATCATAAGAGCTGATTATCAGAACGTAAATATTAAGAAGTTCTCCTAAGGGAGGGAGGAAAATTGTGTACATGAAGAATCTGCCATATCTCGCTCAAATTTTTACTCGACGCCTAAAACAAAAACAAAAACTTGGGTCTAAAATGTTGCAGACAAAATATCTCGATGTCCCCCCTATTCACGTCGCTGAGGGACAGTTTTATGAATATTTTTATGTTTAGAAATCTTGTGGAAAGGGAATCATGAGTGGGGGCACAGTTCGAAAATCTGACAACTGATTTTTTTTTACTCATCCTCTATTGATCTTTTGAAAAATTATGTCTAAGTTGTGCCTTTTTCCCCCTTTTCTTTTGCTCTAATTTGACTGAACTACTTTAAGAAAACCAGACTTTATTATCATTTTGCAGGGTCTTCCGACATGAATGTACACACGAGTACATCTATTCTAGTGATATTGTTTACTTTGAACAGTTTGGGACGAAGCTTCCTTAGCAGCACCTCGTGAAACTCTAGTCACTCAGCTGCACTGTCCCGGGACATTAAAATGGATCATATTGTGTACTGAACGGTCTACTTCCATTTAAATTTAAGGAAGCGAACGGGAGGAGGCTAGATGGACAAACAAGCAAGCATGGCTATTAAACACTCAGACATCTAACCAAGCCCCAGGAAATAAATAGAACCGACGTTCAAATAGAATCCAGGAACCAGAATCACTATATCTCGATATCCTAGATCTGATGTAATTTTTCATCTCTGTGCTGAACAGACTTGAAGCCGAATATCATGATCTGCAAGGTTCATTAAGCCCTGAATTTATAAAGCTATCAATTCTCTTTCAGTCTATATGAGTTATTCCACACTCGGAAGGCCTACTTAGTCGAAATAAAGTCAAGACCGAATTCATGGTGAAATCGAAGTACATTTATTTTGAGCGCATTCGGAGCTCCGTAACTTTGAAATTCACGGAAGAAACTTGATTTCAAGTTTAAACTTTATAAACGTGTGATTTCAGAAAAATGACTTGAAAATAAACAGAAGCGTGAGCCTTTCACACTCAAATTCGATAACGACATTCCTCAACAAATGAACCCAATATTTCGAAACGGTTAACGAATTTCAATAGAGCTTACTACTTCAAACTGCATAATTCAGGAGCGATTTTTCAAAACGGCCTCTGTCCAGTTTTATATTTTTTTCACAGGGAAGAAAAAACTTGGTGTATCTCTATGTTACGCCTACACGTCACGATTGATAGTCGGGTTGCCTAGTAGAACACTTACAGGAATTAATCTCGTTGAATTATTGAATGTACCTTGTACAGGAGACGTGCATGACAGTCGTGAAGTGGGGGATCTCCTGGATAGTGGCCGTTTTGGAACAACATTCTTGAATTATTAGTTTTAGTTTGGCACAAACTTAGACATACTGTGTCTTTCAGTAGATTCTAATTCATAAAATTCTCTAGATAATGTCGCCTCCTCTATTGTGATAAAAATATGTGAACAGAGGCCATTTTGGAACGACTTTTTTCTTCTCTTTGCGAGTCTATTTTGGCTTCTTACATGCCTTATATTCGCGATATCGTGATTTTGTTCGGGCCAGAATATGTATTACTAGATTCCTCACCAGATGGCGCTATAAAACGAGTTTTCAAAAAAAAAAAATGGACAGAGGCCGTTTTGGAATATCACTCCTCAATTCTACTCGTACATTGAAATTAAAAAATAACGAATTTTGTTTAGGGACGAAAAATCGGCTGTACCTCGAAAACTAGAAACGACCAAACAGACCGATTATGTGTGGAATTTCATATATTATGTCTTTATTTCTCCAGCCTTCATAATTAGGTATGATCTGTCTTCAGCTCTTTCATCATACCCTGTATTTTATACCCACCTCCTTGAAAATCTCTCTTTTCGAAAGTCAGAAAACAACGTGTTGCATTATTTCCAATAGGAGTTTGGGTCACGAGATAGCCAGAGAATAGAACTTCTTTCATACTCGTAAATAAAGTAACATCATTTGCCTGTAAGCAGAAGAGTAGCATTCGAAGGGAACGACAAAGAAGTTGTGATACAGAGGGGCTCTAACCCACACAAAATGGTCCTAATCTTATTTTAGCCGTTTCCTAATCGATTTCCTCATCTTTAAATATTTGAAGCAAAAGTCAAATGGATCATGTGAAAACGCTTACTGTGTCTTGCATATCTTGCGAAATCAGATAGGTTTCAATTTCGATCGTCAAATACGAATCTTATTCGGTAAAATTCGATTTTTTCTAGTAACAGGCAACTTGGCATATTTATTCATGAAAATACCACAATTCATATTTATTTCATTCCGTTGTGTCTCTGTCAACTTCTTTTTCATCTATCCAACTCTATATGCCACATAAGGCATAGTCATTTATACTACGATCACTTGCAGTAATTACTTCTCTGAATCCATTGTTTTGATTTTCGAAAATTTTTTCCTTCAGTTTATTCGAGCTAAACGAAATACGAATTCTTGCGCTAAGAATGATGGCTTTTGTTCGCTTTTTCAGATCATGAGCAGATTACATTGTTCGTTTTGTACGCCCTAAATAGCGTACATCCAAAGCAAGATGACGGAATAAGAACTGAAACTACGTCACTGCCGTTTAAACTTTCACTCGTACTAGATTCCACCGAGAGTCGAGAACACAACTTGAAACTGACTGTATTAAATTGACAAAACAGTCGAGACAGGGTTTTTTGTAACTTCTGTTATTCGGATTATTCTGTGAGATGTTTGATGTGACTCCGATTTGAGTTTCTAACATTGAAATTAGACTACAAGAAGCATACCGTCCACTGGGGTAATATCGGACACTGGTGGTAATATTGGCCTCTCATGACTTGTTTACTGATAACGAAACTGGCGCGCCTTCAGCAAGTCATGAGCAGCCGGTATTACCATCAGTGTCTGATATTACCCCAGTGGACGGTAGCATCTTTCTATATTTCAACACCTCAAATAAAGTCATGTGAAAAAAGATAAATTTAATGTTCAAAATCAGCAATCATGAAAACATCTTATTACTTTTATCAACTCTATAAATTTTAAATTTCACTCATTCCAAAGTATTTTTCATTCAGCCAACTGCCCCTGGAAAGATTTCATCAGAGACGTACCGAAGAATTTTCCCTGGGGGGGGGGGGGTAAAATTGTGAAATTCCCAAATGACTCAACTTAAAAATCCCAAGTATCAAAAAAAAAATGTGACCTGTTGGCATAGGCGGAGTTTCAAGTTCTGCGTTGGGGTTGCTAACGAAAATAGAAGAATGTACGTGTGCGGTGTTAGCAGAGGATCCCAGAACCTTAAAAATGACCTGTATAGTAAGGGAATTTGGGAATAATTTTAAAGTGTCTCAGTTCTGAAAATGACCACAATTGGAATAGGCCTATGAAATACACAACGTGAACCGTTATATTTGTTTTAATGAACAAAGGAAACATACCTACTATGAATAAAGATAACAGTGATTTCTTATACAGGTTATACCTTCTATCGGGTACAGTTAGGTATTTCGCCTTTATATCTTCAAAGTCAATTTGAATACGTTCAATATAGATGAGGGTCAAATGTGAAAATCGTCCTTGCAGCGTAGTTCTTTTTAACCAATTCCATAACCTTCTCATAGATGAAAAAGACCTCTCTGGAGTAGTATTACTAATAGGTATGGCTACAGCTACATTAGCCAACATTATTGTATTTCTAACCATAGTCTGATTGTCGAGAATTATCTAGTGTTCTCAAAATTCCTATCGATATCACAATCATAATTATATAATATTTATATATATTATTTCGTTATCACCAACTAAATAATAGCAAGTAAGAATAATTTTTTGGAAAATAGTGTAAAATAATACTTTTTCCCCTTTCCCTTTCGTTTGGGGTTGCTAATTGACCATCTTGAAGCAACCCCAAGTACCCCTCAAACCCCGCCTATGCCTGTTGGATTTTCCAAGTGACTCAACTCGAAATTCCCAAGTATCAAAGCAAAAGAAGAAAAACCTTTTGATTTCTTGGGTTTTCCCAACTTCTCAACTCAATTCCCAGGTATCAAAGGGAAAAAAAAACAAAAACATTTAACTTGTTGGATTTTCTCAACTGGCCTGACTAAAATGGTAAATTTGCCAAAATGCTGAGAAAAAAATTCACACGGGGGAGGGGGTTACCCTTCTGACTCCCTATTGGTACGTCCCTGGATTTCATTCATTAATGTGGCTTTCTTTTCCTTATTCTCATCAGGGCTGGTTTCATGTGCTTTGTCGCCTTTTGAGGTGCAGTATTCTTGCCGTCTTATTATTTTACATCCCCTCGCTCCGCCTTCCACAAAACTGGGTAACTATTTTTTGGAGGCCACAAATTTTGTCGCCCCAAAATTTTGCCGGTCTGGGCTCCAGCCCAGTCTGCCCGTATGGTAAAACCGGCGCTGATTCTCGTACATTTAAATTCACGCCAAGCTTTTCAATAGTTTATGCAAGATGACTTCTGAAGTCAAAATTTTAATAAATTTATTCTTCTCAAAACATGAAAAACAAGCAGCTAGTTGCTGGAAGAGGGTCGGTTCTCAACTGAAAAATTAGAGACTAGCCTATCTCTTATTGGCGGTCGTTGGAAAAGATATCAGGAAAAAGACTTCTTGGTAATTATGTTTAAGGTCTTTTGTTCCGGCATATAAGAGCTGATAGATGAAAGGTAATTGGGATGACACTACACACACACACTAACAGCACAAGGTAAGTTCAAAAGGCTTCTGACTGAGAAGCTGCATGCTCCGCAACATTCGCACTTCGTCTTTGCGATAGCCGCTTCTTTCGATTCTGACATTGTGAATTATTTGTTTTGCTTTCCAATTATGCAAGATGAAATTTACAATTTACAATTTACAACCAACGATATAAATACAAGTAAGCATCAATAACAAGAACAACAACGCGAAGGTCGACGGAATTTGTACCAGTAAAATAAAAAAATTATTATATTTCGGAAACTTTTCTAAAACTGTTAACGAGAAAGCATGGATCATGGAATTGTCAAAACAATAGTAAACAATTTGAGACTAAAAACAGAACATCCAGCACGTGATGTTATTCCATCAGTGCCACACGCCGGTGGATGTTAACATCGGTTGAGTCAAGAATACGAATTTTGTAACCGCCTGTAACCACCGTTATCATATAACATCCCATAGCAATTTTTCAAGAATACATGTCCTGGTCGAAGATTTTGTCGGATTTCTAATTTCTGAAGGGCAATTGATCAATAGATAAAACACCAACACAACTCCCGGCCGACCCTAAAAACATCAAATGATTATCCAACAATTATCCACTTCTAAGGGAGTGAAAACAACGTAATATTCACACTCGCAGATTCTCTATTCACTTGATAATAATCACGCCCTTTTCCGTATTATTCCGTTTAATGAGATTAGAATTCATTTTCCAATTTAATGTGTTATACACAGTAATCAAACAGAACACTAAACATAAACTCTAATGCTGACGATTGACAGTTCGACTGCATCGTGTTAATAACATCAAATGATCAGTAAACATCCATTACTAACCAAATGAAAACAACGTACAATGTAATATTCACGCTTATGCTTACATTCTCTAACACAAAACTTCGACCATATTGTTCTGTATGCTCAAAGGATAATACTAAACACCCAACACTGAACACTAGAACACTACTCGTAGCTGACAATTCTCGCATCTCGCTCCTCATTGCATAGACAAGCTTTACCTCTTCGAGGAAATAATTCCGTCGTAAAGTAAAAGCCAAAATATTTATTTATTTGACATTTTTAAAGCCCACCTCGCAACAGCTCCTTATGGGCCAAAACAGCGTGGGGATAAAACGTAACAACGCTGACAACGCCTTTGCTCGCTAAACAACGTTAGCTACTAGTAGCCGACCCTAAAAATTACGCACAGCGCTTCTGGTGACTTATCTGGAAACTAAATATACTGGAACAGAAAAAAGAAGAAATTTCGATTGCAATAGGCTCGGCTACTAGTAGTCGACCCTAAAATTTTACCTAACTCATAAAATGAAACAATGAAGGACCTGACTTCCAAAACGCGCTTAGTTCAAAATTACCGAAATTGAGATTCTGGTGCTATCTGGTGGAGAAGAAGAAAATACACATTCCAGCGTTTACCGCGAATTTCTATCTCTGTTAGGAGGCGAATTATAATGTGTTCAAAGCACCCGCTTACCAACTGTTGCAACCAGACATTGGGATTTAAACCTGCACTAGAGTGCGCTGCAAAATTACCTGCGCGGGTATTCGCGGGTGAAAATGAGTGAGTGATCATGTGCACCAAATTCATATACATAGATACCCAAGTTAGACGACTCTCCATTTAACCAATGTTAAACATCATATGTTACAATAATTTATCCCGATAGGAGCGCTGGCAATGTTCTACTGCCGTGAAATCAATGTAATCATTGGGAGCCCTAACAAGGTTTTGCGATATCTCGATAACGGTCGAGTTTTATGAAAAAGTGAAAAGAACCAAATTTATTTTACCTATCATTTTCTATCAGGTAAGATCAGTTTCAAAATTTTACCCACAAACATTCCGAATTTGCTCGCATTTGATGGGAAATTCCAAGGTGAACAAACTCAGCTCTTTCCAATTTTTCATCAAAATCTATAGTTTTCGAGCTAATCCGCAAAAACGTAAAAATGTTCATATAAGCGCAATGCAAACAAGGAGTTCAGCAATAGCAGCGCGCTGGCATGACGGCAAAACGCAGAAACGCGCCAGTCGTCTAACTTTGTGTATCTATATGACTTTGATGTACACTTTCAAATAGAAACGCTGCTATCTACAGTAGGGGAAAAAACCGAGTAAAAATTATTCTGTCAGTAGAACTGATTATAATTTAATTTTTTGGTGATGATGCAGTCGAATTTAGGACAAATTTTCTTTGAAAGTGAATTTCTAATCGACTTAATGATATTTGAAGTTTGCTACACGCTTACGGTAAATCGTCCGTGATCACTCACACATATCGCAGGGCTGCCAACACTTGAAACTCTAAGTTTAAATCCCAATAGCTTGTTCAAATTATTTTGGCAAGCCAAACGAAAGGTTAGACACCTCCCTGTGCAATGATCACTTGACACTGGTACAGGCAGGACAGCGAGTTGCTGAGTTTATGGGCGCTGTTCCATCAAAGGTGATCCTGTATCTAGGACATATTGAACTTATAGATGATGCGGTATCAGTCGAACACCCCTCGGCACTGATGCGATGCCCGAAAGGGTAGTTTCCGGTGCTGGGGATGCGGTGTCTTAGGGGCCACTCTGGCATGCGTGCATCGCCATACGTCCCACCACACCACCAGTCGGACACATTCGTGCAGCATACAGAAGACTGATCAAAACCATCCTGGATAAGAAAGTGTCCCTTTTAGTAATCTGCCAGCCATCTCGCTGGTCAATTGGACAAAAGGTATTCTGGACGAAATATAACTATGGGACGCTGTCCACTTCCTATTTAAGGTAGAGTTTGCTGCAGAAAATACTCGTATCCGACTACTAAACATTTGTAGGGCCTTTGGTTGCATAAGCCTTACCGAGGCCAAACAGAATAACTTATACTTCGTGAATCTCGAAGGCCACTCACGATCGTCTTCGTGACTGCTTCCAGGCAATAAATCCGAAAGGGGAACACAGTGAGATTCCTTTGTCAAATATAGAAGCCGAGCGCCTCGTTCGAGAACTGAAGAACTTCCCAAAATAAGACTCGAAGAGCAGACAAATCATGTGGTCACTAATCCGAAATTGAATATCGCAAAACTACCTCAGAATGGCGTTCCCTTCCAATCCTTCTCGAAGGCTTGCGGACAGCTATTCACAACCGCATCCTAGTAATCTCAAAATTCTCATTTAATGACGTTAGGGCGCATCCCACTTGCTTTTAGGCCACCCAAATTTCAAAAAAAAAAAAAAAAAAAAGAGACAGAGAAAAAAAAGAGAGTTGTAGCTACAATCAGTTGTTCCTCTACAGTATGTTTGATGCTTCAGACGCTGCCTCTTCATCTAGGTTCGCTGCAGAACTTTTCTAGGCCAAGGCGCTCTTTGTCCGAGAGGAAAAGGAGAGAGGAAAATTAAACCCACCGTTCTAGGGGCCAGAATCACATAGCTGAAGCAGCAGACGGCCAATACCGTTTGCTGTGACGATGAGAAGAAGAACGAGTTAGCTTACATCCGCCTCTTGGCTCGGATGCTCCAGCTGGAGAAATTAGCATATAAGGTCGCGATATAGGTGTTGAAGTGGGCGCTTCAACCAGACACGACCAAACAACGGTCTCAGGTATAGCCCCGGGCGCCCGGCGGAAGAGACTGTGTTGGGTCCCGGAAATTCGCGACAAGAAGACGCCAGATCAGGTGATGTTCTTATCCTCGCCACCGACGATGAACAGCGCGCAAATCGTGTTGTAGGAGGTCGCATCCCCTAGCAACATAACGTTCTTTTCTGTGGTCGCTACACCTGCCGCCGTTCCCGTCCCTTCAGCCAAGAAAGAAGCAGAATCCAAGGGAACTATCCAGCTGCAGACGCGACTATCGCTATGAACTTCATTTCCTATATTTATTATTCTATTCATTATATTAATCTCAATTAAATTCATACATATATAAATAATGAAATAAAATAAAATTCTCTTTCAATCAAAATGCGGCCCGCATCATGTCTAGTATTGAAAAACATATCGATGCCAGGTTGCCATCCATGTGGTTTCATCTTCCCCGGAGGACGTTGCAGCTTCCCATGAAATGGACAAGGTGCGACGGAGGTCGCCTGCTTTCCAAGAGGTTGCCGTCTTAGAAACAGCGTTTTCTGTTTCCGCCTAACACGAGAAAGCTCTGAGACCCCGTTCCTGTTAGTGGTCACTCATACATAGAAGCCGTCAGTCAGGTAAAAAGTTTGTCGGGCAATTCGATTTGGGTTTTTGACCCGGAACCCTGAACTCTTACCTATAGATCGTCCACGTTATTCCCAATTACGAAACATAAAAATCAAACATTCATCACATCACTTAACACAGAAATTTATCCAACCGAACCCCATCTGGCTCCTGCTGTTCCGCAAAACACGTTCTCATCTTTTCACAAACGTAAAGCCGAGTATCATAACTACTTTAACCAAATGATATGCGCGAATAAATTTGAAATTCAGTTTCATCGGACCGAATCGGAATTGAATTTTTTTTTTTTTTGGTAATACGAATTCGCCTTTTCTTTTCTGGATGAAACAAGAAAACATTATTTTCAGGCACAGGGCGGCAGTTTCGACGAAAACCTTGCCGACCATTTCGGTGGGTATAATGGGTCGCCTTACAGCGGCCCTTTTTTTCTCCACCCATTTCGCGAGAACCTATCCTCTATTAGAGCGAAGAAAAAAGGAGAGAGTATAAATATAGGTACCTAGTTTCTTCTTGCAAAATAATAAAACGAGAGGAAATATATAGGAAAATTATTCGCATACTTGTTGATATACCTTTTTCGCAGATAGAGAGAAGAATAATTCCGATGCGAAAAGCATAAATTACGGCGATATTCTTTTGTTGTCGCCTACCTCGTACAACCACTTAAGTTGAGAATTTTAGTCATCGCCTGTTTCGTGTTTCGACTAGTCTACTCTGAATACGGCAATGTTTACATAATCACTATTTATGGCAGTAGTGCACGCGACTGTTGAAATCCTGACCCTTTATAGTGTTTTCCTCTTCTTTTTTTTCCGCCATCGTCTTCTCTCGTTTTCCGTTTTGTCGTTTTCCGGGCTTTTCCTCCTAGCGGCGCTCTTTTCATCTTCAAGCTTGATATTTATGCGTCCCAATATTAAGGTAGAAACTACAACCGGGTTTCACTTTTTACACTATTTCACAATTTTGTTTCATGTATAAGATATGGGCGCGTCGTTGCGGTTTTCATTTTAATTTCGCACCCGCGACTATCCGCGGTGATATTCATCTTTGGACGCCATTTTGGCCCTCACCCCAAACACGGAAGTGAGAGAACGTGAGGTCGCGGAGAGAAAACCCGAAATTGCTGGAATTGGGAATGTTACCGAATCAAACCGTAAGTTGATGGTAATTACCAGTGATTTTTTCTAAACAGTTTCGGGATGTACACAGTTTTCTTTAGACCATATATGTGGCAGTTTCTATAAAAAGGGGTAATTTTGTCGATCGATCAAAGTCTCAGAAAACGCGAAAAAAGAAAAACAAAATCTTTTGGTCGAAAAATCAATTTTGAGATTCTGGTTGATTTCTATAGAAAAAACATCGCAATAACGAAGAGACAAAATTTACACGCGCGAGAGAGAAGAGGGAGAAACTCAAAGAGGATTATGAAAGAGAATGACAAAAGAATGCGAATGTCTGCGTTCGCTTCTACGTGACTCTTCGGAGCTCATGAATAAATCCGATGTTCTGAATTGTTACCACGCAAAAGAGCGAGAAATTACCTTTCCAACAAGCCCTCCTCGAGGCTGGTAGCGTGATTCCGCGGTGAGTTAAGGCCGCTTGACGGAGTGGGGGAAAAGGTGTGTCTAACTTTAAACGCGTTTTCCCCAAAAACGTGTTTTCGCGCGTTCTCGTTACACTCATCTTTGACCGCTTGTATCTCCGGAACAAAAAACGCTACAAATCTCGCCGATAGCTCGTTGGAATGGGCATTCATTTCTCTAGTACGTACTGTCTGTAACTCAAAATTCGTCGGATCCACAAAGTTACCCCTTTTTATAGAAACTGCCACATATTATGTAGAAGTAAAACTGTAAACCAGTAAAAGCTATAAGAAAGGATGAATCAAGAAGTAAATAATACCCTATGCAACTTGCAGTGCCTGTCCACAAAACAAAAGAAATGAATGCCGGAAAAGCAAAGTATGCTAAAAGCCATTTTTTCGTGCAAAATACGCTGAGTCGCATTCCACACGCATACAATGGCTGATAAGTGCGGTAACATTACTCAAAGAGGTTCACATTTCCGCCAGAAGATTCCGCTGTCTATAACCCCATAACCTTATTTTTATTCAAACCATGCTAAGTGTCATCCAAGTACTACACTGAACTCAGGACGTTGTCACTGCATTGCAAACTTGTTTTTCCCTCTCTTGTAAAATTTGGTTTTTGGTACTTAGAATGCTTTGCATTTCCGTTATTCAAACCTCTTTCCCCTTTCTAGTATTGCTTACTATGCATTGCAAACTTCTTTTTCCCTTTCCTGTAAAATTTGATTTTTGGCATTAAACATACTTCGTAATTCCGGCCTTCAAATAAATTCTACTTTAAAAGTCAAATTAGTAGATTCAGAATTCGACAAAGCTGATTAAGTACGGTGTTGTTAAACCATTACTGAAGGGGCTATTAACCAAACCCTGAAAACTGTCGGCAGCCATAAACAAAAATCACATGATAAATTAACTTTGACAACCAAAAATTTGATAAACAGAAGAGTGGAACTCAATAAAACGAAGTGAAGCTCTGCAAGATAAAGTTGAGTTGAGTGAATTAAAGAAACTGATTAAAAGAGATTAGAAAAGATATACCCAATTTTGAGGAACGGTCCGCCAAGAATATACCCGTAAATGAGGACAACTAGTCTACCAAAAAAATACTCTGAGTAGAGGTACCAGCATCTTATACTCTTTAGTCAAAAACAATTTAGAAGTTACAAATAAAAAAGATGAGTTGATTGATTTAGCAACAAGATTATACTCCGAGCTCTATCCTAACCCTAGGGTCCAAACAGGGGGTTATGAACTACTGTAGGGACACAGGGGTGATAATGAGGAAGTGCCACAGAAGTAGAAAATATACTCACTTGGGGAGACTCGGGCAAGTCGAACCACACAAACATATAAGAGACTGTATAAATCTTTTTGATAGTTGGAAATATTAACGGAATATATTTCTAAGTCGAGCATACATCTAAATTTCAATTAATATTGGCTTTATCTATTGAATTTTGGCATGTTATCGCTTCAAAATTGAGTTTTTCCGGAGTTTCTTTTTTCAACAAGTCCGGACAAGAGGACCCTTAATGATCAGACAAAAGGAACCATGTATAAAATTGTGTTTTTTTGCGTATAAAATTGTTATACGACTATGAATTTGATTTACTAATACATCATTTCAAGGGGAGTAATACAAAAATCGGAAATGTAAAATCAAATGTCAGAATAACAGGTGCAGGCTTCATGAGCCCAATTTGATCACATATTACACAGTACCCAGACCTCTCTAGATTTTGATATACATCAGTCACAAAGTATAGAGGGTTCTGAGTCTTGTTCATTCCTTTTTGGTTTGGTCATCCTTGGCAAAAATTTCAATTTTGGCTCACACCCATTATCAAGTTGGATATGTTGTCGAACTGGCTTATTTTTGTCAGGGTTAATTTTTTTCTTTCATGTCTGAGGGATGGACGCTCCTTTATCGTCAAGATATAAGCTTATTCTCATCTTCATTTCTCTGAGAAATCTGCTGTTTCTTTCTATCCTTCTTCTTTTCTCCACTAAGTGTTTTCTTATTTTTTAAAATTTGCTTTCTCTGAATTGAGTAGCTGCTGCACGAATTACTTATAACTTTGAAATAAAAGATATTGAGATATAAAATCATGATATTAATGAAATTATTTTTACAATTACACTTAATTTTACTAAGGTAGCAGGCCAGTGGTTGGAAAGGTAAGGATTTTTCTGAACTTATTTACCCACTACACAGTCTAATTATATTACAGACTCGAAATTTGGAATGTAAAGTACTCCTGTATTAATAGGATGACCTAAACTGAAGTCTAATATACATCGCCGAAAAGAAATTATAAGTAAGTTATCTTCTCGGACGTAGGGGGAAAGTGTTGTACCATGGAACTCTCGCTTGATACGTAACAGCTGATAAAACAAATTATGGCACGTTATGTAGAAGATGTGTGGCAACAATGCATTCCGTCAGCAGGGCTTCGAATGAACTAGCTGATGCTTGGTTTACTAAAAAGAGAAATTCTTATCAAAAGTTTTTTGGGTCTAATTTTCATTATGTTATTTTGCATGTAGGTAAATCTGGAAGTTGAACATTTTTCTCAGCAGTATTTTATATGGAAATAAATTTATATAACTGCCTATTTGATTTTGAAACAAGCTACCTCGCGGATGGCGAGGTAGTAACAGGGTGTTTGCCATTGCAACTGTGCAAATTGTAGACGCGCTAGTGTAGAATAGGTATTTCTTGATAAGTGAATGGTGATTTGACATCACTAACGGATTCTCCCCCCCCCCTCCGGGAACATAAAAGCTGATGACGCTACACGCACATCATAGAAGTTCAATGCTGCAGACTGCAATCACGCAGCAGACTTTGATCAACACAGAACACATACTAGAATACATTTCCATTTTCCGTTCAATTCATTCCAAGCGGCAAGCAGAAATAAAACACTCTACCTTTACAAGACAAATGAATTGAAAGGACATAAATCCAAGGAATTTCAGATTCAGGAGTTTCAATGAATATGAACTGATAACTGCTGAAAACAATTCAAAGAGGGACAGGAATTTTGTTTCGATTCAAATAAACGAGGAATTTTATTTCAATTCAAATAAAGTTGTGTTCTCGCTTCAGGAAACGCACGTTAATGTGTTCTTACTCCTCATTACAATGTTTATAAGATGCAAAGACATTAGCTCCACCCTCCACTTCTGGTCACACAACGCGTGAAATATTCGTGAACCGTTTAAATGCGAGAAAGATAATCTTTCATTTCAAAAACAAAACGTGATCTGACAATTATTCATTCGCGTTTTTCGTTAATTCCACTACACGATTATCATAGAAATTCAAATTCGTGATTGAAGGCATGTTGACAGTTTTGGATAATTCCTTGTTCCTGATAACAAAAAGACGAAGGTAAATAGTCAAACAAGAAACGACATATTTGTGAAATACCTGAAATAGAATACCAAAATTACCACTTACTTAATACTGCTAACATATCGCATTATTCCTCGGAAAATTTCCTGATAAGAGTACCACAGAATGTTGCATGTACTTGGTTCGATTCGAATACATCATACACTGATTCAACTGAGAACCCATTTCATACAAACAAATAATACACTTACTTCTTCTAAATCCAGTTAATGTCTTCACTTTCTTTGAGAAAATAGTTCCTTTTGTTGAAAAATCCGAATCGCACAATACTGAATACTAAATCACAATAAAACGTAAACAAGTTAAATACATTTGTAAATCGTAAGCGTAACAGAGAGGATACATTCATAATAGTAAACCAACTTATCAATAGATGGCAGGTTGACGGAGAAGGCAGCTGAGCTAAGACTGAACTATGAGCTGTAAACAATTCAGTCATATTTAGAGGAAAAAATGATGAGGAGGATGAAAATTCAACTGCAATAGGGTGTTTGCTTGCAGCGCTCTGCGCGGCAAACACTCTAAAAAATAGAGGGATACGTGTTCGAAAAACTAGTGATGCATACAAATCGATTATCATTAAGAATCGATTATCCAATTTTTCCATCGTGACAAAAAATCTATCAATTGATTTGTAATTGATTATTTTGGTATGTTGCTGTAATATATATATTAAAAAAAAAAAAAAAAAAATGTAGAATAAAAGACGAAATAAGTCAACTTATAGGTACTTTTTCTTTTTTTGAGCCCAAAATTCGATTAACCGTTTATTTTGCCGGTTTGACCAACATCGATTTTTTAATCAATTTCTTTCTATAAAAATTGATTAATCGATTTTAATCGATTAATAGAGCATCACCAGAAAACACGAAATGGACGATGTTAAGCGTAAGGGAACCAACCAGCAAAATCTGTTTTTTGAGAACACATGATTCGAAATTCTAGAGCCATGTAGAAGCTATATGACATAACGTTTACTAATAAGCTTTTTTCAATGTGAGTACACATTTTTGAATCGGGGGCCTAATTTTGAAAAATTCTACTTTTTACGCTCTTTCCAACAATACTAGTAAACTATTGTTTACAAATGTTGGTTGATTCCTTTACGCTTAACAGATTCCAAATGTAAGAACCTGTCCTATATTGCACCTTGAACTTTTTTTACTGTTATACTATGGACCAACAAAAATTCACTATTTTTTCTGAAAGGAGTAATATTTTCAATTCACATGCATGAATAATGGATATCACTCAGTTGTTGAGAAGGGAAATGCTTAAATTTACTCTTGTGTCAGTAACATTTTTTTAAGGCCGTAAATGTGTCTATCTGTCCATATTGTACTATTCATTATTATTACTTTTAAACTGTTGGTACGAATTTACTGGTGCGTCAATAAAATCTAAATTTCTCTGTTTTCAGCATTATTAAAGGTGGCTTAAGGTACAACACTGCTCAGGTCCAAGAATGAACTCGAGGTCAGCATTCGTTCAAAAGCCATTTTATGGTCAGGTTTTCATAAAATTCAATAAGTGCATTTAAGTACAACTTTATACCTTCGATTGAGTCTGGAACCAATTTTTTCCAACCACTAGGCGTCTCCCTACATATAACCAATAAAAAGATTTTGGGTCCATGGTACAACACTCTCTCCTACTCCCAGCGAGTCAAAGTTTTTTTGTGTTTTTTTTTTGGGGGGGGGGGAATTGAGTTAAAAAGCTGAAAATATCCAACAAGTCACAAAATTTTTTCTTTTTTTTTTTTACTTCGATACTGGAGAATTCTGAGTTGAATCATTTGGGACTTTCACAACTTTTGCCCCCCTCAGGAAAAACTCTTCGGTTCGTCCACCTGGACATGTAGTTAAAACGTTCTTTCAAACATATATTCTCACCGATGAAAAGCTCAAGAGGAAGGTAATAAGCCGAAATTTAGATATCTTACGGTTTCAAAATTTCGTGAAATATAGATAGAACACCAGGAGCTACTTTTCTCACCACGCTCGTTTCCATCCATGGCGCTTCTATGGCAGTTATGAAAAAATACAAAGAAGAAATTTTAAAAAGAATATGGTCACGAAAACTTCCCAGTTGAATACATCTTTCGTTAGTACAATAAATTTCGCAATTTCTGAAAAATAAAAACGATGGGAAAAGGATCGAACCTGCTAAAAATTAACAGAAATGGTGAGGTGGGATTGACACCATACTCGATAATTTTCAACAAAATCATGCGCTTGTTACCTCGTTTTTCCTTCAAATCTCCTTATTATTCGCTTAGACTACCGCGTATACGCATAAAAATGAAATTCTGTTCTAATTATCAATAATTTCGAAGATAGAAACTTTCAGCTGTATTTTACAAAATCAATTGTGTCCTCACGTTCTACAGAGAAGAAATATCTCCCTAGGCCGAAATTCGGAACTTCTCGATTTCGTCGGAAAAGTCGACTGTTTAGCCTGCCGGAAGCCGAACCCGCCGTAAAATGTTTTCAATGTTCCAGTAACAATTCCAGCCACTATAAAGATTATCCCATAAAAGTTGCTCACCAACCGGCGTGGTCTAACACCCCGAATTCAGTTCTTTCCTTTCCAAGTTTAATTCAGCCGAGCGGTAAAATACGTCCCGAGGGAGCTTCATGGGGAAGTTCTGCATACATCGTCGGTTTTTCTTTCCACCCGTCATGCTGTTTCACCGTGCAAAGCTACTTAGAATCGAGAAATTACAATCAAAAAGTTGCAGTGAGGTATCATTTTTCGCATCCAGGAGATGCTGAACATTTTACAGGAGCACCGTAATGGAGCCTCGATACTCTGTCCACGTGTCACCCATTGCGACACGTATTTCGCCGCCGATGGGTCAATGACTAAATGCACTATGCCCCATTTTGGTTTTGGCCATTTATAGCGCTACTCTTCTGAGTTGGATCAAATATGCCGTGTTAAGTGGTAACTTTATTCACTTATAATACCGTCAATACGATTATGTCTTTGTTCCGACTAATGGCAGTAGATGTAGCTTATTATACCTACACCTGTCATATCAGTGCAGTGGACATACGAATGTTTCTTTCATTCTCAATTAATATTTGTCGGTGTACTTTCGGTATTCTTTTATACAAACTGAGTCTTAACACTGTGTACTATTCTCCATTCCGAACACAGGTGCGCTTCCCCCGTAGGTAACGTTATGCCTTTGCAAACACATTTCGGAAATCAAGCGATTTCACCCTCAAAGTGAAATACAAGAGCCCTTCTACTTGAGAGCATATGATATACTCGCATTCGGACATGGTACCTGATGTCTCTTTTCTGTACACAATGACTTCGCGAGTAAATATTTCATTGAAGCTCGAATCTGATTTTACAATTTGACAATGTTTTTATTTCTATAGTGCATGTTTGTAAAGTTCTTTCAGATGACGAAACTCGGATATGCGGAGCTTTGTTTGAAGTCGCAAAAACGACTCGACGTTTTCAAAGCAGACGTACTCGTAGCTACGCCAGCTCTTGATATTGAAGTGTTTTCAAAGAAAGCGTCGAGAAAGAGATTCTCGATGAACTACGTGAATAGACGAGGCTTTGTTTCAAGAAGGAAGTAGGGAATGAAATCGACTAACAAATGTGCAATGAATGATGAGATCTAGTACCATTAGTTCACAATCTAACACAGCAGTGTGTCAGGAATACTTTTTGGTATAAATCATTTTATAAGTGAATTAAAAAATGAATTCAATGGAAGCTTTTAGGTCTTCTCGTATTTGAATGGGTACCTAATTATTGCAGAACTTATAAGTTATCTGAAGGCTCCCCGAACCCTGGGGCTCAAAACCGAAAGCAGCTCACGACACCTCGTTATTCATAATGAGGGCATCTCTTTTTATGCATACAATTTCTTTCACATTTGGTTTCCAGACTTAGACTGGCTGCGTATTTTTCTTCGCAGGTATGTTTAAAATATGCAGGTTTGCGAAAAAGTAACGTGTCAGTATGTGCGCAGTACACGTTTTACAAATCTTTCGCCGCTAATCTGCCTCGTCCAACCATCACAGTCTTCAGTGTTTGGTCTAAAACTTTTGTTCCTAAGTTGAGGTTTGCTTTGCGCTTCTTTTGCTCCCCCTGTACCAGCGGTCCTCAATATTTCACCATGGATTCGCCCCTTCCATCCTTTCTTCATAACGAGCCTCCGCCTCCACCACGAGCCCCTCGTTCACCACGGTCGCTGTCCGCCTCAACGGTCACACTTCAACAGTCGCAGCCCTCCTCAGCCACAAACTCCTCCCCCACAACGGCCATAATCTCCTACCAAAGGCTTTAGTGTCCACCCCATGGTCTTTTACCTCCGCAGTATTCCCCCTGCGAACCCTCTCCTTATGCTTATCCGGGTAGGCCCTCTCCCTTGGACTTCCTCCTCACCTCTACAATCATCGACCACCACCATAATCAACGTCCACCACCTGGGCCTTAATCTCTTCACATTACCCTCTCCCTCGCTCCATGACTTTCTCCGACCACAGCTTCTCCCCCACATGACACCCTCCATTCATTCCTCCGATCATCACCCAGTCCTCTACCTAGTCTCCTCCCGATCACCCTCTTCCACCCCTGGTGCACTCCATTGGGAACACGTCTCCCCGACCACCCCCACAACTATGGCCTTCATTTCTGTTCACGTACCACACCCCCACCAAGACCTCTTCACCCACCACTACGCCCCTCCCAACTGCGGCCATAATCCCTCGCTACAGTTTCCCCTTCCACTGCTCCTTCTCTGCGGCCTCCTCATCCCAACTCCCACAAAGATCCCCTGGACCTCCACTCAGGAGCTCCTATCACCATGACCTCCCTTCCCCTTCAGACCCCCACCAACAGCCCCTTTCGCACCATGGCATTCATTTCCCTCCCCAGTCCCTCGTTCACCCAGGACTTCCTCCTCCACCAGGACCTCTTACTCACCATTTTCTCCTATTCCAATTTCTGAAAACTTCGTCTAGACCACAGTCGAATAATAATGGAGATAAGGGGTCTTTCTGTCTTACTCGCCTTTGGACCGAAAAATAATTTCCAACTGGATATGTTACACTTTTACTTTCTAGCCTTTCGTACAGTTCTTTCATAATTTTGATAAGAGTTTCCAGAACCCCTTGATTTTTTAAGCTTTTGATAAGAGTTTCCGGAACCCCTTGATTTTTTAAGCCTGCCAGCAAGAATTTGTGGTTAAGTGAGTCAAAGGCTTAGGCAAAGTCTATGAAGGCCAGATGGAGTTCAACCTGGTATTCATTACATTTCTCGATTAGCTGGTTAATGGTGCGGAGATGATCCGTTGTGGAGTAACTCGGCCGAAATCCCGCCTATTCTTTGGGTTGAATTAGAAAAGGTTTTATCCTGCCCTCTGCGACCTTAGCGAAAATCTTTGAAATACATGAGCTTAAACTGATCGGCCTATAATTATTTATCGAGCTGCCAACTTCCTCAAAAAGGTATTTGAGAAATTAATTGAGATTTCGAGCGACCAGACGACTCCATGCGGCACCGGTATTTTGCTGACAATTACAATCCACTCTTGGACCCGGTTTGAAGATAAGAATGATGTCTGAACGCTTCCAGTCTTGTGGGATTTTCTTTTTTTTTTCAGAATTTTGGTAAAAAGCCTGGTTAAGATTTTTCGTACAATTTCTCCACCTACCTTAAGAAATTCGTTAGATATTTGGTTATGACCAGGAGATTTCTTGTTTTTTAAATTTTTTATATTTTCGGCTTCTCCCGCAAGAATTTCTGATTCATTTTCTACCTATTGTTCACAATTTTCTGTTTCCTTTGGATCTATACAGTCTTTGTCTCTGTACAGTTGTGCATAAAATTCAGTTGCATGATTGTTAATTTCCTGACTATCGTATAGCCTTTGATGGTTTGTGTTTGTCAAATGAGTGGTGTATATTTTCCCCAGGGACCGATTTTTATTTATCTGCTTTATGCTCCCGGTAGATTCCAAAATGTCTCTAATCATTCTGTCATTTTTTCCTTGTTGAAGTTTCTCAAATCTTTCTTGATTTTTTTGCAAAGAATATTTAGTTCTAATTTGGTTCTCAACGATTTGAGTTTTTTACGTTTTAAAAATTCTCTTTTTTGAATGAGGGTTTGAATGGTATCCGGCAAGGTTAACGGGGTTTCTTTTCCTGAGAGCTTCTGTGTATTGTAATTTGCTTGACTCAGGAATTCAATTATGATCTTATTCAGCTGATCTATCTCCTCGCTATCATCTAAAATTTTAAGGATTTTTCCAACCTCTTTTTGGTATTCCTATTTGTTTTGTTCATGGAGGGGACCTGAAAGAGTTTGTTCCTTACGTATAATTGTAATACTTTCTCAAGACAGCCAACTTTAGAGTACAAGAGATTACTCTATAATCCTCAATGATTATTAATATCGTGATATTACGAGTAATATCATTTGGTTTGTGATAATATCTATCTGTGCTTGTGTTTGTTGACGCTTATATGGTTTCTGCTCCACGCGAAATTTTCAAAACAGTAAAAGATGTTCCCAGAATTGGCGAATGAAAACATCTACTTATGCATCATGCTACATAGAACGGAGAAACTTAATTTCGATAAAACTGATCGATAGATGGTTTCTGAACAGTACACATTTCCATTGCTGTTCCCGACATAATGACGGGCGAATGTCCGTTCATTTTCCGGTTAAATTTTATCGACAAGTTTGCATTAATTTCTGGCTCCGATAGGTCACCTCGACGCAAGAATCGGCAGCTGTAAAAGCGAAAACTCGCAGTTCATGCACTAAACTGACAGTAAATGGAAATGCGAAGTCGCAACCCCCGGGTCGGGTCCTAAAACGCCGGGATAACGATTTGCCGCAGGCAATAAGGAAGCCGATATCGAGTTCGAGCTCACGTCGCCGAATAAACTGCCAGTGGCGAATGTCGAACCAAAACCTCCCTCTGCGTGTCCGGGGACATAAAACACGCGTTGCCACATTCGTTTTCGTCGCGGAAAATCTCATCGAACTGCGAAGTCACATAAAACTCGATGACTATTTAATACAAAACTTAAGGTCGAAGCCAGGAAAGTTACATTATTCACCCTCGTTCATAGTACACTCGCATTCGACTGTTTTAGATTTTAAGTAGCGTGTGAAAGTACCGAGCGAACCCCTGCCTGGTTAGAAGTAAGAGCTTTTTGTAATTTTCCACGGGCTCGGCATTTCCGGCACGGTTGTTGAGAGAGTTTTGAATAATTGCGACACTACGGGAATATCCAAAACAAAGTTGCGTATACAGCTTCGACAAAGTTTCGAAAAATTTACGACGAGTCTCGAAACGGCATCCGGACCGGGTCCGCGAGTGGATTGTAACTGTCAGCGGAATACCGGTGCCGCATGGAGTCGTCTGGTCGCTCGAAATCTCAATTAATTTCGCGAATACCTTTTCGAGGAAGTTGCCAGCTCAAGTTTCTCGGTTGGAAATTACAAGGAAGACGTAGATACACGAGGGAGCCTAAAGGGATATCTCCTAGAGGAAAGTATTGAAAACAAAAAGAAAAGGCTTCGCAGCTGGCAAATGTCTACGGAGTCTCAAACGAGCCGGCTACCGCTTTTCAATGAGTGTCAAGGAATTTTAAGCAATGAGAAAGAGTATCGAAAATTTTGTTTGATTTGATGATTGTAATGAATTTAAACAAACCTATTGAAAGTCGGAGACATTTCCGAGCTTAAGATTCGCCAAAATTTTTCGAAACTCGTTTGTAACTCTCTACGACTCTTCCGGAGAATTGATATTATTGCTCCTTGAGACAGAATGGAGACTTTCTAAAACTTGGACAGCTATTTAGGACTTGTACAAGATTCGTAAAGATGCCTTGAAACTGGTTTAGACTCTTCAGTGTAGGTTCAAAAAACTCTTCCAGACTTGTTCTAGACGTTGAAGGCTCCTCTCTAAAACTGACCAACTTTTCACAATTCGTGTAAGTCCTGTTATACCTCTTTAGGACTGAGTCAAGGCTAATACTTTTCATGCCTCTTCAGAACTGAGTCAAGACTAATAAAAATTCACTCGTACTTGTTTAAAACAAGTAAATACTCAAGAAGACTCGTACAAACTCTTTCGAAATCCGTTAAGACAGACCGACCAACACTCGTTCAAGGCTCTTTAATTTACTAAAAATTCTTACAGGCTCTTTCATTGATCAGGACTCTTATGATTTTATGATGACTTTTTGAATCATCTCGATATCTTTCGAAACTTTTCAAGACTTACTTCAGTCCTGGAAACTTGTTTAAGGCTCTGTGAGATTTAACTAGATTTGTTTAACACTAGCCAGAACTCTGTTAATTTTGTCACATCATTTCCCGGGAGAGGAAAAATTGTTTTACCCCAAAAGAAACTAAACCGTGTAAGTTACTGAATTTTAGATTCCGAAATCTCACGGAATAGTAGCGACGTGCATAATGACTTGCTATCCAGGTTCAAGGAATATTTCTAGGTATCCCGTTGTTTTAATGGACATGGTACACATTCGACATACCCTCAGGCTGACACTAAAGAAAATACGGAAAAACTAGAAATGTTGTAATATACATCAAACCTCTTCTATGAAAACCCCAGAGATCTTCTAACTTACGGACCAATCGGGAGCTCCATATCCTGAAGCCTAAGCTACAGGTCTTATCTTAAAGATAGAAATATGGATTTCATTCAGAATCAGGAAAAATTGCCACACAGCTATAGGCAACTATCCATCATCACACACTTTGACACCTTGACCTAGTCCTGAACCATGGGGTTGGGGTCCTGCATTTTAAAAATGTTGAACGCGTTTTGAAAAGCTTTAAAAGCTTGAGTAGGATGGTCCAAAATTTTGCGATTTTTGAAATATTTTTATCCAGTAGCTAAACTTTTTCTTTTTAGTCTGCATAGTCGTCTGCCAATATTTTTTGAAATAGAAGAATTTTAAGGAGTCCCCCCGAGGGGTCAAATTTGATATTGGATTCCTTATTAAAGAATTTGTAATATCCCTTTGAAGATTCAAGTCAGACCACAGAATGCGAAGAAAAGCATGAAATTTGTATTCGGTTTTCAGAAAGGGCCCAGTCCAGTTATGAAATCTTTTGGTTCAGATTCCCATTTTGCAGGCTTGTAAATTATGTCAACGATGAGGTTTTTGGAGTCGTTGAATGTTCGATGTTATTTTGTCTGGCAAGGATGTAAAAACTTCGAAATTATTCAACATACATATAGCTTCCAGATTATCAGTAATTGGGTATCTGTGGTCGCCGAATCCATATTTCGAAATACGAGTATTTCTCTGGTCTCAATCCTCGTGGACTCCATTATCGGTAGAAATTCCGGAAAAATAACTTCAAAAACGAATTCAGTGATAACAAAACTCTATTATTAGGGTGAAATTATTTAACTTTTTTCTCCTTGATTATCGCTTTCACACGAAAATTGGTGTATGTAGGTGCAAAAACTCGGTACCGTAGTCTGGGGTAACTTCGGACTATTTTCAACTTCAAGCCTCTGTAACTCCCCAACATGTGGTACAAAGGTGGTTTGAGGATAACTAAAAAATCTTATCTTGACCTGTAGCTTACCACTACATGGGTTAAAATATGCTTAATTTTAATTTTGAACCCTCCAGAAGACAAAAAGTGGCAGTCTAAAAAGTATCCAGAGAAGAGGTAACTTCGGATTTTTTTCTCTCTCTCTTCAAAAAAATAATGTTTTGGTTTTATAAAGTTCTGAAAAACACTTTTTATGAACTTTAAATGAAGAATCAATATTTATTCTAGTATACTTGGGCACTGAGAGAAAAAGACAAAAATAAATTACAGACAACGCAGAACAAACTGGAAAATCTATGTTAAATATAAGACGAGGGAAAAAATAAGAATAAAAAAAAATTAAAAACTACTAACGGAAAATTACAATATATAGTGGAAACAAGTTTAAATAAAAAATGGGATTGGGCGGGACATTTAACGAGGAGCAGGAGCAACTGGGGAACAAAGACAACATTTTGGTTTTTGGGACAGAAGAGAAGAAATAGAGGAAGACAAAAAACGAGGTGAGCCGATGATTTTTCCAAATTACTGAGGCACAAAATGTTCCATCGAGTGGCAATATGCTGAACAGAGTGGCAAAGGTTGAGGGCAGCTTTCTCCCATTCGGGGAATAAATACTTCTAGGGGTCGTTGTAACCGGAAATAAAATGAAGAGTAATATATTAGATTGTATGTCCTGTAAGAAAGCAATAATATATATTCTTTTTTTTAAATCGTTAAAGTATACGACTATTCTAAAGAAAATCAAATTGTAAAAAAGAAAATCAAAATTTCAGCTATAAAAATGTTAAATTAAAATATAAATTCAGGATTAGGTATACACATACATTCCATAACTTTTTGCCAAACTCCGGTGACCTCTTCTGACGTTTTTCAAAAGCCTCCGGGTTTTCTTTTATACGAACGAACTATTTTATTTCACAAACTTTAAAATTTGGTACAAAAATTTTCGTCACTTTTTCTACTTTTTTCCCGATAATTCAACTTTCATTCATTCTTTCGATCTCTCTTTTTTTCTTTTTTTTGGTTAACTATTCAGAAAAATTTGCTGAATTCGGCCACGAGAAAACGAAAATTTGGTAAGATTTTTTTAGTGTTCCCAACAAAGTTTTCTGACTGTTTTTTTTTTTTTGGGGGGGGGGGGCTTTTTGGCTTTTTGTATGTGCGTCACGAAAATCATTCTAGTTTCCCTATATCGATTTTAAAATCGATTGTAATTACATAGCAGTGTAGCCACTTGCGTTGGCATTAATTCCGTGACAGATTTCATGAAATTCCCTTCAATCTGAACTTCGTGGGAAATGTTTTAAGTAAGAAAGTTGAATCGGTCCGAAGTTACCCCAGATTACGGTATCTAAAATTTCAGCGAAAAGTTTTTTAAGTGGTCCTACAAACAGGGTGGAGTTTAACATAGGATCTCTCATAAGGAAAAATGCAGTTTAGCTTATTTCACCGATAAAAATTGAAAAAAGTAAATAAATTAGTTGTTTCCAAGAATACTGTTTTTCTGCGATGTAATAATTTTTAGTGATGCCCGATTAATCGATTTTTACTAAAAGAAATCGATTAAAAATCGATCTTTACACAACCCGCCACACAATTGGTTAATCAATTTTTTTATTATTGCGTGTTTGAGTGTTCTGTTATTATTGGTTTGGCGGAGAGGAATGAGAATACAGAATTGCTGTCTTCATACAGTGCTCGAACCTGGAATAACGGTACTAGGCATGGGTCTAGTATCTTAAGTGTAAAGGTGACTTGAGTGGGAACTAAAAATGAGGAGTTATCTGTCAAAAGGGCGTCCGTTCAATGTATTTCTTATGGAACGGACGCCCTTTTGACACATAACTCCTCAAATAGGTTTCGCAGAAAATCGTTCGAGTCCACCATCTATTTCAGCACATGTTTAAGTAGTAAAGTATCTATAAGTTAACTTATTTCGTCTTTTATTTTGTATTTTTTTTTTCTTCAATTTTTTCATTCCAGCAACATACCAAATAATCGATTTTTTCCTGCAAAAAATCGACTTAATTTGTTTGTTATGATGGAAAAATCGGATAATCGATTTTTGGGCATCACTAATTTTCCATCATAATGTATATTTTCCTAAGAAAATTTGATGATCTTCCATCCTAGTGTTTAATTTCCTAAGAAAATTTTATGTGGGAGCGTGAGATGGTTATATATGAGTCTCTCAAGGGTGTATCAACGCAATATTTATTTATTGAAAATTTAAATTATCGACCTCACAGCACATTGGCCAATTATGGGACGACACTATTACAAAATACGAGTAGATACATAATAACAGCAACCATAAACTACAACTATAACATACTACATTCACTCAACATCTCATTTATTCCTTTCTCATTCACTCACGCATACCTCATTTGCTTTCTGTCGCTGTAATGTCGGCAAGACCAACCTAGCTCCCTCCCCATAATCATGATCAATGTATGGCGGCCACCTCTCTGAAGACTCCTTTGATCATGTTATCGAATTCCTTCCGGGACTGATGAAACATGACGAGGTCAGCATCTATAACGTCAGCCTCGATCTTCCTCGTGAGAGTGTTATACAACCGGCACGCTCTGTTTAAAACCATAAGGTCAGTAGCTCTTGTTCTCCCGTGTTGCACCTGAAATATTTGAACCGTTCTGGCAGTAGGTCTCGGTACCTGTGTTTTGATTTCCCGGAGGAAAACGTCATCGTGTATGTTGCCCCGTAATACGTCATAAAGAAAACCAAGCGCCGCAACTTTCCGTCTTCCCTCAAGAGACTCCCTCTCAAAACCACCCAGAAGCTCCGCATACTCGATGTCAGTAGGGTAATATTGGAAAACTTTTGCATATACGTATTTCAAAAAGTGCCGCGGTATGCTTTCAAGTGCGTCAGAATATTTTCTTGTGATGGGGTTTCAAAACCAGCATTTCAAATTTCCAGGATTCGACCCTGCAAATGCTATGTATAGCGTCTTTAGCGTCTGAATGTTTCTGAAATCTCTGGTGCTCCGAAATACGAAACCCATCATTTTTTTAGCTTTGCGGATTAATTGGTCAAGGTGTGCCGGAAAGGACTTTTTTCTATCAATTTGTATGCCAAGATCTCTTACTGGTTCAGCGTTTCTCAATGTAGAGTTCCGAATTATGTAGACGCATCGTATTATATTTGTTTTTCTGGTGAGGGTAGTTTGATCTCACTTCTTTACGTTAAATGGAAGAAGGTTCCTTTCGCTACAGGCAACCAATGAGTTCAAATCCCTCTGCAACGCCCCCGTGTCCTCCACGGTCCGGATTTGATCGAAAAAGCTTAATGTCATCTGCGTACAGAAGCATACAAGATGAATGCCCTACCTCCGTTATATCATTTATACATAACAAAAACAGTAGTGAGCCGAGATTTGAACCCCGAGGAACACCGGACGGACAGTCAAACTGGTGAGACTCAGACCCTCTGTACACTACCTACTGCCTTCGACTAGCTAAATACGACGAGAAAAGCCGCGTGCTACATTCAGAGAAACCCAAGTTCTGCATTTTTGTAAGTAACAGTCGATGATTCACTTTTATCGAAAGCTTTCCTTAAAGTCCGTGTAAACCACATCTACCTGACCTCCTGCATCGGATGACTCAGTCAGCACTTTTTGCATGAAATTTATCATATTAGTTTGCACGCTACAGGATGTAAGGAACCCGTGCTGGGGGGGGGGGGGTGAGATTGGGTGCTTTATCTGCCCATGTATTTCCTCATGTATAATAGATTCAAATCGCAGGCATGGGTAGCAAAACAATGGGCTATAGTTGCTCACATCCACTTCATTATCCGGTTTAGGTATAGGCGTTATTTTCGCGATTTTCCAGATCTGAGGAAACTCTTTTCTTGTCAGTGCATAGACTGAAAGTATAAACCGACGGTACGATCAGAAACTCGGTGCAGCCTTTATAAACATACGACGGTCTTTTATCTGGGCCCAGTGATCTTTTAGGTTTCAGTCTCTTTATCGCCCTCTTAACCTGTGACTCTGAAATTTTCCACACTCTAATTCCTACCCCTCCACAGATTGTGAACTATAATTCCAGTCAGTAAGAATGTAAATAAGTGTTCGTAATGACTCATTTTCATGGTTTAAAGGTACACTGAATTCATTTCTGAGTCATGTTAGGCGTATGGCCTCACACCCCCACCACAAGGGCTCTACAAGACGTCATAACCCAAAACGTGGGGTTAATAACTTCAAAGATGTCGTTGATAGAGTTGCGTGTAATTTTGAGTTCAATGTTGAGATTCTTGTAACTCTAATCTCTGCCTATTAAAGTCCACAGGAGGCTACAACATGAAACATCAGCATTTATCTACATAAATAATTATTAATAACAGACACAACATCTCTTGGGTCGCTGAGGCTAGAGCCAAAATATCTTCGGAAACAAAGTCAGCGACTCCACAATTTCATTTTTGATATGCTTGACGGTATCATCTGTAATATTGAGGCCTTGCCCCTTCCATGGAGCTTTCAAAAGTTGGGTGGTTCAAGCAGAAAAAATTTCATAATTGCATTTTTAGAATGTAACGGGGAATCGGAAAAATCCACCCCCCGTCTGCTGGAATGGAGTCAGTACCACTAAAAAGAGAAAAATTGTAGCCGGGTTTGACTCGAGTTGAAACTTTATTTACCAAAATAATAAAGACGAAAGTATTGAAATCCAGAACGAAAGCGGGAAAAAATACCTCCCTTTCCTTCGAAAAGTGGGTAAAACAAAGTGGTAAAAATTGTGGGTCACGGAAATGAAAATCACAACATAAAATATACAACAAATTTTGTGGTTGTGCGAAAGGCGGCCCCTTTATGTCGAAAATACAAAACTGCCCCCAGACTACGTGACACTCCAGAAACACCCAACACCAACACAGACAATAAAACACAACGCACATCGACTTGGCTCACGAATAATAAATATACAATTACACAACATTAACAATAAACAACTAGTCACGTATCTGGGGGTCCATGACGACGAAGAACAGGCCTCCACTTCAAACACCTTTCCAGCCTGCAAGAAAAAAATAAACGGACTGCCCAAAGTCCAAACACCCCCTCCCCCCTAGATTTCATAAAAAACCTCTCAAGAAAACTTAGAGGCTCACGGACTTAGAAACAAAAATTTGCGTTGCGTATGCGCGCTAATGATCATATTTACGGCAAATCGAGTATGTGAAATGTTATACTCCATAATAGCGTTCAACATATTGCCTATACAATTCGCCGTAAATACGAACGGTATGATTTCTCCAGTGTAATACAAAACCGGCACTCGTCAATTTACTGCTGCGAGTATTTTATTTTTCTTCAAAAATATAACTTTCGAGAATATTATTAAGTTTCCAGTATTGCTGGATCTCGCAGAATCAGCACTGCCTCTTCTGGTGTAATCAAAAATTAAAAAAAAAAAAATTGTATAATAAGCGGAGGCGTCTTTCAGGTAGCTGAACTTCAATGTTGAAATCAAATTTCCCACCTTAGAGAAGCCTAGGGACAATACACATATTGGAAGTAGCGCAATTCGTAACACTCTCCCCCTCCCCGAGGGGTGTGTAAATCCTAAGTTAATATGAAATAAATACGAAACGTGAATTTAGTAGACTCGAAAACTCGGTTACGTGTATATCAATGTTTTTTCGTGCTTTTGCAAGTTCCGAAAATGATTTCATCAAACTCAACGAAAATTGGATACAACATTAGAAACAGATTGTTATTTAAGTGATATTCAAGCGAAGAGCAAAGAGTAAAGTTTCATGGATGGATATCTACAGGGGTGGGAAGTTTGTTTGATGACAGTCTGCACCACAACTAGTCATAAAATCTCCTCCTCCCCCCATAATGCTACGTTAATGCTTAGTCATGGAAAATGCCAGTCTGAACTCTCTCCTCCTCTTTTTTACAAATTCTGGAAAAGTTCTGAAAAAACTGAAAATTTTGTAATATTTTGGATAATTCTTCGAAAATTAACAGTTGTTCAGAATCTATATTATAAAATCCAACGTCAACTCCGTGAATGAATGTGTCGATCGCATAGCATAAACAAACTTTTTTTTGGCTTTTGTATTGAAGCGAGGCGAAGGCGAGCGACGTCCTTTTTGGCTTTTGGCTGTGGAATTAATGCGAACCCCAGGGTGTATGTTTTTGTTTTAATTTAAAAAGGAATTTCCCTTCATGACATGCTTTAATGATAAAATTTAAAAAATATTTTAACACATCTTTATTATTTGAATTACAAAAAGTGGTTTAATCATATAGGGAAAATTACTAAACCCCGAGTTAAACCGGGTTTAATAATAAACAAGTTTGGGTTTAATGTCTAATAAATTTGGTGAAGTGAAAAGAAATATTTTACAAGAATAAAATTAAAGTTTAAATATTCAAAGAGTCGAGAAAAATTTTGTTGTTTTGTTAACAAAAAATTCCCCTTAAAAATGTTATCATAAGAAAATCACACTCTCCTTTAAATTGAATTCTAAAAAAATATTAATTTGAAATTCGAATTAATTTAAAAAATCTAAAAATTTTTCTGTATTTTAAACGGGGTTTTGGATGGTTGGCTGCACATATTCAAAACTTTTGCCGATTACATATGGATAAAATTGTATGGAAGTTAGTTAAAAGGCGTGTTATAATCATCGATCAATTTTTGCATTTTTTTTTTTTTTTTTTTTTTTTTTTTTTTTTTTTTTTTTTTTTTTTTTTTTTTTTTTTTTTTTTTTTTTTTTTTTTTTTTTTTTTTTTTTTTTTTTTTTTTTTTTTTTTTTTTTTTTTTTTTTTTTTTTTTTTTTTTTTTTTTTTTTTTTTTTTTTTTTTTTTTTTTTTTTTTTTTTTTTTTTTTTTTTTTTTTTTTTTTTTTTTTTTTTTTTTTTTTTTTTTTTTTTTTGAAAAAGAAATAAATTGTTGTTTCCAAGAATACTGTTTCTGCGATTAATAATTTTTATGATGCCGATTAATATTTTACTAAGAAATGATTAAAAATCGATCTTAACACCCGCCACACAATTGGTTAATATTTTTTTTATTATTGGTGTTTGAGTGTTTGTTATTATTGGTTTGGCGGAGAGGAATGAGAATACGAATGCTGTTTTACGTGCTCGAACCTGGAATAACGGTATAGGCTGGGTCTAGTATCTTAAGTGTAAAGGTGACTTGAGTGGGAACTAAAATGAGGAGTTATCTGTCAAAAGGGCGCCGTTCAATGTATTTCTTAGGAACGGACGCCCTTTGCACATAACTCCTCAAATAGGTTTCGCAGAAAATCGTTCGAGTCCACCATCTATTTCAGCACTTTTAAGTAGTTAAAGTATCTATAAGTAATTATTTGTTTTTATTTGTATTTTTTTTTTTTTCAATTTTTTCATTCAGAACATACCAAATAATGATTTTTTCCTGCAAAAAATCGACTTAATTTGTTTGTTATGATGGAAAAATTGGATAATCGATTTTTGGGCTTCCTATTTTCTATAATGTTATATTTTCTAAGAAAATTTGATAGATTTCCATTCCAGTGTTATCATTTCCCGTTGAGATGGTTATATATTTCTCAAGGTGTATCAACGCAATTATTTATTTATGGAGCTCCATTGTATTTTTCAGTTCAGAATATTTTTTGTGATGGTTAAAATTTCAATTCCAGATTCGATCTCGCATAAATGCTATGATCTAGGTCTGATGTCTGAAATCTGATACGAACCACATTTTTACTTCGGATTTTAATTTAGGTGTCGAAAGGAGTATAATTTATAAACTGGTGCAGCGTCTAATGTAGAGTCGAATCTTTAAGCATTATTATATTTTTTTTCTGGTAGGGAGTTTGACCATTCTTTACTTAAAAGAGAACTTAGGACATAGTTAATGAAGCCGATCTCAGTCATTGATGAATTTTAACCGTAAACAGGTGTTAACTTATTCTTATTTCATAAAAAAATTTTAAAAATTGACGGGTCGGGGTTCACCTTGAATGGCACTTTAAAAATTTATCAAAAAGATGGAAAAATTTCAAAAATGTATTTTTTGTAATAAAATCTTAATTAGGAAAGTTTCAATCTGTAACACATCTGGGTCCGATGTGATATCGACACTGTCATGAAATTACATATCGTTCACCTGTTCTGGGGGCCCGGAAATGGAGTGGAATATTTCTTTTTTTAAATTTGATTTGAAATGAATTGATTTTGATGTCTGAAATTACAGTTGTTAGATTTATTTTAAAGGCCCGGGGAATGGTTATTATAGGAAACTTTTTGTGGCTTTGTTTGAAGAGTAGCGTACGGGATCGTTTTGGTTTTGGGTGGAATTTATGGGAAGTGGTAGGTTTGTTTGTTTTAAGATGAAGGGTTTAAATCAAATAGTGCTTTCCCATTAAATTTATTTTGTGATGTGTCATGGATTTGGAGTTGGGGGGGGGGAGAGGCAGGGTGGGCAAAGTTTTTAGGGAATTTGCAATTAAAAAGTGAATTGTAGTATCATTTGAGTGTTTAATTGGGAAAAGTTAGTTTTTATAGTCGAAATTGTTAATGTGGTAAAGAAAGGAAAGTGAATATTTTTGATTATTTTAAAGGCATTTTTAGTGTTAGGTAATATTGTGAGAAACTTGGAACAGGTGAAAGAAATAATCATTTGATTGTTTTTGGAAAGTTTTGTCTTCATTAGATTCAGAGTGTAACTTGAAGGTTTAATTAAAGAACAATTTCAAACGCTGGTTGGTGATTTCCTTTTAAAGGTACTTTTACGTGTTGTGGTTAATTATTTTAATTTTATGGAAGTATAGTTCTTGGAAGGTTTCTCGGGTGAAATTGGGAACAAAGTGAAAAGTGCCTGGTTTAGTAAACGACTGAGTTATGGTTGAAATTTTTGGTTAGTGGTAGGAGCATTGTAAATCGCTTAAAATACGGTGGGTTTGTTTTAAAAAAAAGATAAACGAGAAAGGAAGGGAATGGAATGAATTCGTTAGTTTAAAAATTTTTTAATAATTAGTGTATTTGAATTTTATTTTGGGAAGTAAGGGGTAATTGAATTGGTTTAGGTTGAAAGTTTGTTAAGGAGGGATTAGTTTTTTTTACGAGTTTTCTTTTCAGTTGTTGGAGTTTCTAGGTTGTTTTTTTGGGGGGTAAACAAAAGGTTTAATTAGTAAATGTTTTTTGAAATAAAGGGGGTGGGGGTTGAAAATTTTTGGGTGAGTTGTAAAAATTTAAATTACGGTTAATAGCCTGAAGATGATTTAAGGTTTGGTTAAATGGGAAAGTTTTGGATGGATGTTAAAAAATTGTGATGGAGATAAATTTTTTTGATAAAGTTTTTTAGGTTTTTTTTTTTTTTGTTTATAAAATTTGGGGTTTTCCGGGGAATTTTTTTTATTGTTTAAAATTTTTATTGGGGTCTTTGTGATAATTTAACTATTTGTAAAATTAAAAGTTGTGTTCCATTTGATTATTTTCGTTATGTTTTTAAATTATTTGTTTAAGAATATTGTGATTTTAAAGTTCATGGTGTTTGGGGAATGGGGGAATTGGTTTTTTTGAAGCGAAAATTAATAAAGGTGGAGGGGAGAGGGGGAGGGTGGGTGGAGAGTTTTGAAGGGTTTGGGGTTTTTTGAGGTGTGGATGTCCTGACCTTATGTTTTTAAAGTGAGTTTTGATAAGGTATTTTGGGGTTTTTTGTTTTATTTTTTTAAGGGTGTATAAATGTGAAAATTTAAAGGAAAAGGGAATTAAGTATAAAAGTTGTAATTTTTTTTTGTAAGTAGAAAAATTGGGGGCGTTTTTGGGTGGGTACATATTTGTTTTTCGAGTGAGTGTTTAAGGGGGGGGTTTTAATAGGGTAATGGTTTTTGGATTATTGGAATTTTGTTCCCATTAAAATTGGTTGGGTTAAGGGGTTGTTTATTCAAAAAAATTTGCTAATTCCCCGGGGAAAAAAATTGAAGTTTTTTTTGCCAAATTTTGTTTTTTTTTTTGGGGGGGGTTTTTTTGGGTTTTTTTTCTCACGAAAAATTGTCGTTTCCATCACCAAAAATTTAAAAGGTTTAAACCCTTTCCTTGGTTTTCTATTTTAAATTCTTCAATCGGTTTTGGAAAGTTTTTAAAGAAAAAACGGTTAAATTACCATTTAAAATTTAAAATTTTTAAAGGGTCCTCAAAGTTTTAAAAAAAATTCTTAAAACCCAGAAGGTTATTAATATGAAAAATAAAAAATTTTTTTTTTATGTTTCCCAAATTTTTGATGAAAATTTAATATAAAATTCGGATTTTCGATCAAAATGGTTTAAAATTTTTAAATCCTTCGTTGAATTTTTAATTTTTTTTTGAGGGATTTTCAAGTTTGTTATCGGATGACTTTAAATTTTTTGCAGTCTTAACTGTAATTTTGAGGGAATTTTTAAAAGTTTATTTTAAAATCGCAAGGGTTTTTTAAAGGTCCTTAACTTTATTCTATTGTTTTGGGGAAACCCTTTATCAACTTAAGGCTTTCAGAAAGGGCCATAATAAAATTTTTTAATTTTTATAAATTTTAAATTCATTCCCTAAAAATTTTTTCTCATTTTTTTAAATTTTAAAAAAATTTTTAAACAATTTTGCCCAAAATTTTAAAAAAATAATTTTTGAAAAAGATTATTCCATAATTTTAAAAAATTTGTAACTCCCGTTTAATGAAAAATTTTTTGGGAAGTTTTATATAAAAAAATTATTCTGAATAACAAAAATTTTAAAAAATTTAAAATAACAAAACACTAACAAACAAAAATTACTACCCTTATTAACTATTTTTTTTTTATTTAAAATACCAATTTTCTTTTTTTAATTGCAAAAAATTCTTTCCCCAACATTAAATTTTATCCGGGCCCCCCGGTCTTTCTTTTAAACCCCGGCTGATACATGACGGGGCAATCATACGTCCTATTTTCCCCACAGTTTAAGGAGTTAAAAAAACGGTCATAAAATTCTCCTTTCACCTGAAAATTTAACCTTATGGGGAAATCGGTATGTTTTACTTCCCCCGAAATTTGTTTTTGCCCTAAAGCAAAGAAACCCAACCCCCAACTTTGTCTTTCTTTAACCCCAAACCACCCGAAGGGGTATAAACATTTTGTAAATTTCAATTATCCCGTTGTTTAAGGTCGAATGGTTGTGATGGGTTACCAAAAATTTGGTCAAGTTGGGTGGAGATGGAATGCATTAAGTATGCATTTGTTGTTGTATTTGTGCTGGAAGATTTGGAATCTTGTGTGCTTTTAATAGTACGAGGAAATTGTTGTTGTTGTTTAGGAGTTTTATGGTGGGTGCCGGGGGAACATTTTTCTATATCATTTGTTGAGATTCTTGAATGGGTTTAACTCGGTTAACAATGTAGAATTTGATTAATGGTTAGTGAGTGATTTATTATTTGGTTCTTTTTAAGTTGTAGGTTTGACTATTTTTTAATATAATGAGAAGTTCTTTGAATTGGAATGATTAAAAATTTTAAAACCGTTCTCCGGTTTTGGGTTGTCAGGTTAGTTGTTGGTATGAAGTTTTAAATTTATTGTTTACTGTATATCATTTGAATAGTCAAAAAGAAGTGTGGGAGTTGATACGAGGAACAGGAGAAGTAGAATGGTGAGACTAGACCTTGTCTACTTGCTTGGGTAGTTGAGGGAAATAGCCTTGTTAATTTAGTGTCCAAGTTCTGCATTTTGTAAGAAAGTCGATTTGATTCATTAAAGAAAAGCTTTCAAAGTCGTGTTAAACACATTACCTGACTCTGAGGTTGCGGAGGGTTTTTGCCTGTTTACATAGGGCATAAAGAAGGAGTAACCATGGGGGGGGGTGAATGGTTGTGCTTTATCTGCCCATGTATTTCCTCATGTATAATATTCAATTCGCAGGCATGGGTAGCAAACATTGTATACATTGCCACATCACTCATTATCCGGTTTAGGTATAGGCGTTATTTTCGCGATTTCAGATCTGGAAAATTTTTTTGTCAGTGCATAGATAAATTAAACCGACGGTAGATAAACTCGGTGCAGCCTTATAAACATACGCACGTCTTTTATCGGGCCCAGTGATCTTTTGTTTGTCTTTTACGCCCTTAACCGGGCTCTGAATTTCCACACTCTAATTTCCTACCCCTCCACAGATTGTGAACTATATTCCAGTCAGTAAGAATGTAAATAGGTGTTCGTAATGACTCTTTCATTTTAAAAAGGTTTCATGAATTCATTTCTGAGTCATGTTAGGCGTTATGTCTCACACCCCCCTACAAGGGCCTCTACAAGACGGTCATAACCCAAAACGTGGGGTTAATAACTTAAGATGTCGTGATAGAGTTGCGTTGTAATTTTGAGTTCAATGTTGAGATTCTTGTAACTCTTTATCTCTGCTATTAAAGTCCACAGGAGGCTACAACATGAAACATCAGTCATTTATCTACATAAATAATTATTAATAAAAAGACACAACTCTCTTTGGGTCGTGAGGCTAGAGCCAAATATCTTACGGAAACAAAGTCAGGGATCACAATTTCATTTTTGATATGCTTGACGGTATATCTGTAAAAATGAGGCCTTGCCACTTCCATGGAGCTTTCAAAAGTTGGGTGGTTCAAGAAAAAAATTTTCATAATTGCATTTTTAGAATGTAACGGGGAATCGGAAAATCCACCCCGTCTGCTGGAATGGAGTCAGTACCACTAAAAAGAGAAAAATTGTAGCCGGGTTTGACTCGAGTTGAAACTTCATTTACCAAAATAATAAAGACGAAAGTATTGAATCCAGAACGAAAGCGGGAAAAAATACCTCCTTTCCTTCGAAAAGTGGGTATAAACAAAGTGGTAAAAATTGTGGTCACGGAAATGAAAATCACAACATAAATTATACATTACAAATTTTGTGGTTTTTGCGAAAGGCGCCCCTTTATGTCGAAAATACAAAAATGCCCCCAGACTACGTGACACTCCAGAAACACCAACACCAACACAGACAATAAAACACAACGCAAATCGACTTGGCTCACGGGAAAAATAAATTACAATTACACAACATTAACAATAAAAAATAGTCACGTATCTGTGGGGTCCTTGACGACGAAGAACATGGCCTCCACTTCAAACACTTTCAGCTGCAAGAAAAAAATAACGGACTGCCCAAAGTCAAACACCCCTCCCCCTAGTTTCATAAAAAACCTCTCAAGAAAACTTAGAGGCTCACGGACTTTTTGAAACAAAAATTTGCGTTGCGTATGCGCGCTAATGATCATATTTACGGCAAATGAGTGTGAAATGTTAACTCCATTATAGCGTTCAACATATTGCCTATACAATTCGCCGTAAATACGACGGTTATGATTTCTCCAGTGTAATACAAAACCGGCACTCGTCAATTTACTGTGCGAGTATTTTATTTTTCTTCAAAAATTATAACTTTCGAGAATATTATTAAGTTTCCAGTATTGCTGGATCTCGCAGAATCAGCACTGCCTTTCTGGTGTAATCTAAAAATTAAAAAAAAAAAAAATTGTATAATAAGCGGAGGCGTCTTTCAGGTAGCTGAACTTCAATGTTGAAATCAAATTTCCACCTTAGAGAAGCCTAGGGACAATACACATATTGGAAGTAGCGCAATTTGTAACACTCTCCCCTCCCGAGGGGTGTGTAAATCCTAAGTTAATAGAAATAAATACGAAACCGTGAATTTAGTAGACTCGAAAACTCGGTTACGTGTATATCAATGTTTTTTCGTGCTTTTGCAAGTTCCGAAAATGATTTCATCAAACTCAACGAAAATTGGATACAACATTAGAAACAGATTGTTATTTAAGTGATATTCAAGCGAAGAGCAAAGAGTAAAGTTTCATGGATGGATATCTACAGGGGTGGGAAGTTTGTTTGATGACAGTCTGCACCACAATCTAGTCATAAAATTCTCCTCCTCCCCCATAATGCTACGTTAATGCTTAGTCATGGAAAATGCCAGTCTGAACTCTCTCCTCCTCTTTTTTACAAATTCTGGAAAAGTTCTGAAAAAACTGAAAATTTTGTAATATTTTGGATAATTCTTCGAAAATTAACAGTTGTTCAGAATTTTATTTCTTAAATTTTATATTTCTCAGTATTTTGTGAGAACAGCATGAGATAGGTCAGGTGTGTTTCTGCGGTCTTCGTTGCACACTCGATTGCAAAACGGTTTTTGCCAGATTACAAAATGCGTTAAAAATGTTATCGCAGTAAGAAAGTTAGCTTAAAAAGTTCGTGTTATCAAGCGAATCGGAATACAAATTTTGTGGCAATTTTTCGTAAATATTTGTACCTCTCTTTAGAAAATGTTCGTCTTGGACAGCAAAGTTATGCAAGTTATTAAACTGTCATCTCGAAAAACCGTCAAGATTTCGATCATGATAAACGCGACGTATTTCCTAGTCAACTGACTTCTTGACTAGTCTAGGAGAGAGATCTGAAGCGATTAAGAGTACGGAAGTACGAATCGGACGTACAGTCAAATGGAATTACGTCCTGATACCTCATTAAAAGGTCATGAGAGAATCATAAAAAGAGATTTTTTTTTTTTTTTTTTTTTTTTTTTTTTTTTTTTTTTTTTTTTTTTTTTTTTTTTTTTTTTTTTTTTTTTTTTTTTTTTTTTTTTTTTTTTTTTTTTTTTTTTTTTTTTTTTTTTTTTTTTTTTTTTTTTTTAAAAAAAAAAAAAAAAAAAAAAAAAAAAAAAAAAAAAAAAAAAAAAAAAAAAAAAAAAAAAAAAAAAAAAAAAAAAAAAAAAAAAAAAAAAAAAAAAAAAAAAAAAAAAAAAAAAAAAAAAAAAAAAAAAAAAAAAAAAAAAAAAAAAAAAAAAAAAAAAAAAAACATTTTTATTTTTTAATTTTAAACATAGAAAGCAATAAAAAAAGAAGAGGGAATAAAAAAAATTATTGTTAATTTATTATAAAACGGTAACAATGGGTTAAATGGAAAGTAGAAATTTTTAATTTTGTAAAAAAAAAAAGAATAAGGAAAACATACGGGCAAAAGAATTATACCCAATTGTGGGATCATGGTTTTTTTCGGGAAAAGAAAAAAATAAATTAATAATTTAAGACAATTTAAAAGTGTTATTGTTCTTTTTTTCTCCTGTTACGCACCATCTTCAGCCAGGAATCTTTTGCAAATTTACCTTTTGTAAAAGACGATTTCCCTTTGTAAAAAAAGTTGTCATTAAGTTGGCCCGTAGTTGTATAATTGAAGTTACCAAAAAACCCCTTTTCAGGTAAGGTAATTTTGTTTTACTCCAAGGGAAATATAGATTTTAAAAAAGGTTTTTTCCAAGTAAAAACCAATTAGTGAATGGTTCAATTTAACGTGAATAACAATTTGGGTAGGTCCATTAAAAAATTCGTAATTTGTAGGGATTTGAGAATGGTAATCATTTAAATAGAAAAAAAGGAACCCTTTAACTAAGGAGTGCCCGATTCAACGCGAGTTCTGGTTTTACAAATGGAAAAAAAAAAAAAAAAAAAAAAAAAAAAAAAAAAAAAAAAAAAAAAAAAAAAAAAAAAAAAAAAAAAAAAAAAAAAAAAAAAAAAAAAAAAAAAAAAAAAAAAAAAAAAAAAAAAAAAAAAAAAAAAAAAAAAAAAAAAAAAAAAAAAAAAAAAAAAAAAGGGGGGGGGGGGGGGGGGGGGGGGGGGGGGGGGGGGGGGGGGGGGGGGGGGGGGGGGGGGGGGGGGGGGGGGGGGGGGGGGGGGGGGGGGGGGGGGGGGGGGGGGGGGGGGGGGGGGGGGGGGGGGGGGGGGGGGGGGGATACTAAATACGAAAATTGCAATTAATACGCACTTTCTTACAATTTTAAAGAATTGTACGTATTATACAAGTTTCTTGGTTCTTCGTGTTCGTTCTGAGAATCATCCTCATATGGGTTTTAATGATATGCATCACAGAATAATACATGGAAACTTAAATAAACTACGACTGTTGTTTTTCGTTTCACAATTTCAGCATTTCAGGCTACAAGTCACAGCCTCACAGATAACCGCAGTAACGGTTTCACGTTATCAATAATTTAATCTGCGCGCGCAGATGTATGTGGAAAACGCCACGAAATTATAATAATTCGGGCGTTTTCGAACCTGTTCATATTCGCGCGTATAACATCATGCGCGCAAAACGTACGATTTCCTATGTATAACAATTACAGAAAACGCTCTCTTTCTTAAAAAAGGGGCATTTTAGTGATATGAGAGAATACGCGCGCTGACCATTTCTTATGAATCTGCGCGTAAATTAAGAACTGATGAAACGCCCGGCAAATTTCCCCATCTTTACTTCTCTAAAACGCCCATTTTTGTAACATGAAGAAATTCGCACGTTGAATGTTTTCAAAAAGCAATGGCTAATGCGCGCGTAATTAAAAAGTTGTTAAAACTGCCAGTAAAATTTTCAAGGTTCTAAGTGATTTTCTAGTTAAAACGCCCGTTTTTTTTCAAAAACGCGCTCTTCGAAGGCGGAGTTTTGTCAGCAGGGAATGATCAACCCACACGAGTAAAATTTTCCTCGCATGGTTCAGAAATTTTTGAAGAGAATTTTATCAATTTCTGAGTCAGTTTTTTCACATTTAAGCCTTTTGAGACTGACTCTCATGTGGTACTGTTGTAAAAGTAAACGTTTGGCTAACCATTCACATTTAACAGTATTGAATATAATCCATTTAACCCCTTCCCTGCCCTGGTTGATAAGTTTTTTATCTTTAAAACCGCTGATTGCAACAACTGTATGTCATATAGACCCAAAATTTTATACATATAGTCTCCTGACTTGGGAAAATAATTTTACCAAGTTCAAAGAAAATCGGCTGATTTTTGAACGTTTAATTACTTTTCTATTTTGAACTTTTAATTACTTTTCTATTTATATTGTACTTCCTAACCAAAAACCACCAACTTTAAGACCCGGGGGTGCAGTTTAAAATGTTTTAATCAATCTGAAGCTATTTGGTGATTTAAAAAAAAAGAAGGAAGAACCTAAGCGGGGGGGGGGTACGTTGGAGTAGAGCAAGCAAGATGAAGTTCAGATTTAAATCCTGAAGAAGGTGGACATTGTTAACCAAGTTATATACTTAGAAAATAGTAAGATTTTCCACAAAGATTAGTAGTCATCAGAAAGCCTGGAAGGTGAGCAAATTACTGAGATTTGTTGAGCTTCAGTGGGGCAAGTTAAGCCAAGCATGAGTCAAACCATTTTCAAAGTCTACAAGTAATTCAGGATAAAAGTAAAATTAAGTTGTTGGAATATACTAAAATTAATTTTATACCAAGTTTTCAAAAACTCCATTGCAGTTCATTTTATTTTTTCCAAATTAATACCTATTTCCCACTTCTTTGAGATACACTTTAGACTTCACAGTATCATTGTCCAGGTCCTCCTTGCAAAGATAAAAAGTGCCCAACTTATAAGTTAAATTTTGTATACCAACCAAAATATTCTCAATTACGCTACCTATTTACTAATAACAGTTACCACCATAATATTGCAGACACTTGGTTTCGAGTTGGCGCGAAGCGCCAACGAGGGAAAGCATTTGCGAGCGAAGCGAGTGAATGCTCCATCAAAGATGGGGAGCTGGACGGCGCGCGCTGCAAGCGCCTAGCCTCCAGGGGCGCTGTAAGCGCCCCGCGAGAGGCTAGTTTTATTTCTTAAATTTTATATTTCTCAGTATTTTGTGAGAACAGCATGAGATAGGTCAGGTGTGTTTCTGCGGTCTTCGTTGCACACTCGATTGCAAAACGGTTTTTGCCAGATTACAAAATGCGTTAAAAATGTTATCGCAGTAAGAAAGTTAGCTTAAAAAGTTCGTGTTATCAAGCCGAATCCGGCAATACAAATTTTGTGGCAATTTTTCGTAAATATTTGTACCTCTCTTTAGAAAATTTCGTGCTTGACAGCAAAGTTATCAAGTTAAAACGTGTTCATCTCGTACACAACCGGTCAAAGTTACCACGATCCGCACCGAGGGATAAGGACGACGAGCAGTATTTCCCGCCTCACAGCGCTGCTTCTTGAAGGTTCTTCCAGGGAGAGTAGAGTGCTAGGAAGACGAAATTAACGAGATCACCGAGGAGATACACGAGATCAGGACGAATAACTACCTGGAATCTAAAATTGAGAGAATGGAACAGTACAGCCGAAGTGATAACCTCCTGATAAACGCAGTGTCGATGAAAGAGGAGGAGAAGGTCAAAAAACTGGTGAAGCAAGTGGCACAAGGTCTGAAAATCACGTACACGACTACGATGTAGTCACGGCGCACCGTCTGCCGGCAAAATCCGGCGTTCCAGCAATCATCGCAAAATTCACAAACCGGGACAAGAAAGTTAGTATAGTGAGAGCCTCCAAGAAAGCTAAGCTGGATGGTGGTCAGCTGGGTCGGGAGCCAGCCCTTCCAATATTCTGTGACGACCATCTGACAAGAACCAACAAGCAGCTGCTGATGGCTACCAAAAAACTAAGGCAAGAAGGGATCGTAAAATTTGCGTGGGTGAAGAAATGTAAAATTTACGCGAGGGCTGACGAATCCACCCCAGCGATCCAGATCAAGGACGAAGCACAGCTGTGGAAAATAAGGACCCGAATCCTGAACCAAGCCCAGGGAACTGGCCAAGGAGACCCAAGAAACCATACAACCAAGAAACGGATGGCTGAAATTCGTAACCCAGAGGGAGATAACAACGGTCGAGAGTCTTTGGATACTTGGAGGAAAGCACTGAAATCTAACGGTTTTGGTAGAGGAAAGGGTAAACCGGACCATTCCGGAACGAGGGATTCGAACGGCTCTTCATAATGTGAAGGTAAGTTGCCCTCTGTTGTCACAGACTCACTTCCGGACCCAGATAAGCTTGGTCAGCCAGTGTCCGTAAGACCACCTCTCAGACGCAGTAGGAAAAAGCCCGAAGGGGAGGGGTGCCCAACAAAAAATTACAGTGGGATTTTTGAACGTAAGGATCCTGAAAAACGAGGAAAACCTGGCTGAACTGGAGGAAGCATTTGAGAAGGGCAAAATCGACATTTTGAGCCTTGCTGAGATAAGAAAAGAAGGGGAAGCCATACTGAAAACAAAAAAAGGGAATGTGTTTTGCTACATAGGTCGGGAGGGGGAGGGGCAAAAAGGAATGGGATTTTTAATTAAAGAAGAATGGAAAAAAAACTTTTTTGGAATTTCGAGGCGAAACTGATAGAATAGCAAGTATGAAGATCAAATTATCTTAGCATCAAACGGTTCCCATCACTCAGGTGTACGCCCCCACTTCAGCCTCTAGTGAAGAGGAAATTGATAATTTTTACCAAACTCTTTTGGAAACATTAAACATCCCAGAAAAACGAAAAACAGAATGATACACTGGTGATAGGAGACTTAACAGTCAAATTGGAAGTAGGATATTCGGAGAAGAACACATAATGGGACCTTACGGTTATGGAGTCCGAAATAAAAGAGGCGAAAGGATGATTGAATTCTGTCAAAATAATAATCTACAAGTTATTAACTCATTTTATTAAGAAAAAGAAAAGCAAGATGTGGACTTGGTTATCCCCGAACAGGGAGTACAAAAACCAAATAGACTATATTCTGGCCCCATATACTCGAAAAAAAACAATTCACAACTATTCGGTAGATGCAGAATTTAAATACAATTCCGATCACAGATTAGTTAGGGGCGAGTTAGAGGTAGATAGAGAGAGACAACCTCGGAACCCAGCTACAATAACCACACAATCCCTGAAAATAGACTGTGTGGTGGCGTACCAAGGGAAAATTTGTAGGCTGCTGGAGGAGAGCAATGCTGAGGAGTTGGTTGGAAATCTGAGTAAAGATAATGTAAATCGCATAATTGAGGTTATCTCTAGCGCAATATACGAGGTCTGGTTGGCCGAGTGGATAGCGCGTTGGTCTCGGAATCCGGAGCTCCCGGGTTCGATCCCACGTAGCAACTCGCCAGATTTCGACCTAGGCCGGTTTTTCGGCTAGAAGTGAAGAGGGCTAAGATAGCCCTAGCAGCCTCTCCGACATCTCTGAGGTAATTCTCGAAAGGGCGGATTCCAGGGCTCGAGTTGAGTGCAAATTAGAAAAGAAGCGCAATATACGAAGCCGCTAGATTAGCAGGCCCCACCCAGCTTACCTACTCCAAAGGAGGTTAATAACGCACACCATAATAACAATTCTGATAAGGTTAAGGATTTAATTTTAAAAAAAGGCAGTGTCTGAACCAAAAAAAATATTTATCAAAAAACGAAAAAATAGAATCGAACTTGCTATGTAAATTAGTGAGAAAGGAATTTCGCTCGCGGAAATATGAAAAGCAACAAAAATTGATCGAAGAAACTCTAAACGGTACAGAGAATATCAAAAAAATGTGGAAAAGTTTATCATCGGGAAAAAAATGGACTACATATTTGGTCAACCAGAAAAAAGAGAAAGTATTTAAAAGGAACAGAATTAACGAGGTAGCCACAGTCTTCTACTCGCAACTATATGAGGATAAAAGCAAGAGACTGATAGACGATGAAGAAAATATAATCCAAGAGGAAGTTCCGCATTTTTTGGAGCATGAAGTGGAAGCAATAGCAAAAAAATTGAAAAAGGAGAAGGCGTCAGGCGCTGATAAAATTAGTAACGAATATGTAATATTTGGGGGAGAAACCTTAGTAAAATATCTCACTTACCTTTTCAATAGGATCCTAGAAATAGGACAGATACCATCGGAATGGAAAAAATCAGGCATAATTTTATTTATAAAAAAGGAGATAAGCACAACATCAAAAATTATAGACTAATAGCCTTAGCCCGGTTCTCTCAAAAATCTTTTCAAAACTGATTGAAACAAGAATAAACAAACAACTGAATGAGAATAAACCCAATGAACAAGCTGGTTTTCGAAAGGGATTCTCGACCATAGATCACCTGTATACTTTGAAACAACTAGAGTGGAAAAAGCAGAGGAATGCTAATTTGAATTGCACCTAGCGTTTGTGGATTACGAGGAAGCCTTTGATTCACTCAAGCACGATTTTATGATCAAAACCATACGCAATCAAGGCATTATGGAAAAACTTGTCTTAGTGATAATATGTACAGCGGCTTGAAGGCAAGAATAATTACGGAACGACCAGGGCGGTACTTTGCCGTAGACCGGGGAGTAAAGCAGGGCGACCCTTTATCTCCGATTCTGTTCAGCGCGACCTCTGGAGGACGTTATGAGAAAAATGGACTGGGAAACGAAGAGAGTTTTCGTAAGCGGACGAAGATTAAGCAACTTGCGATTCGCTGATGATATTGCCCTGGTAGCAGGCTCCGGGGACGAGCTGAAGGATATGCTGGAAGAACTGAGCGAAAGGGGAAAAGAAGCGGGACTAAAAATCAATATGAAAAAAACAAAAATTTTGTCGAACAAATGGGGGGTCCGATGACTATAAGTGGAAAAACAATAGAGCGGGTGGAGGAAATTAAATACTTAATGCAAATGATAACATTTAGCAAAACAAAAAATTCAGAATTGGTCATAAGAATAGCCAACTCGTGAAAAAATTTTGGTCTTTGAAAAAAATATTCAAAGGAAACTTTTTATTAAAACAAAAAGGACAAATTTTGAACAGTTGCGTCTTCCCCGCCCTGTCGTATGGTTGTCAGGCCTGGTCGCTCACTGAAATTGAAGAGAAAAAAATCGTCATTCACCAAAACAGTTTGGAAAAGCCAATCCTTGGGATGAAGTGGAAAGACAAGATCAATTTATCTTAAATTAAAAAGGAGCTAAAATATGGCATTAACTTTCTCCATGCTATAAGGAGGTTGAAGTGGGATGGGCTGGATACGTGGCGAGAATGGACAATAACAGGTGGGCGAAAATAACCTTCGACTGGTTTTTGAAAGGGGGGAGGAAAAAAGGGAAACAAAGAACCAGATGGAGGGATGAGTTTGATAGAATGTTCCAGCACAGACAATATCACAGGATTGCGCAAAACAGGGGGAAATGGGAGCGTCTGAGAGAGGCCTTTGCCCAACAGAGGGCAACTTAACCTATTATATATACGATTTATGTATATTTTAAGTCAAGTCCAAATAAAGGCCGTTTTGATTTGATTTGATTTTTGAAAAGTGAGAAAAGAAAACTTTCTTCGGACGGGGGGGGGGGAACTTAATCTACCTCCACAAAATTAGCGAACCACAGGGATTTTGTGTTTCTTATTCTAAGTCTCAGAACCGGGACCCAGTCAAAAAAATTTACGTCGAAGTTCCGACAAAAATCTAAAATCTTTCAATTTTCCTTATTTTTCTAGACCGATCTAATAAATTGCAAAAATATCGTCCGATTGTTGACGTGGTCAACTTGTTCCAAACATGGAAACGCTATTTTGCATCATTTCCCACCACATATCAACGCTTTAGAGCACCTGCAGCTATTTCAAAATGCATTCGAGAGTGGAGCTTTCGTATTCATTCTGCATGAAAGCGAAATATATCGTCGCTTGTTTTAACGTGAACCATTAGATATTTTTGATTCAGTTGCCATGAACATTTACTGTATGAGAATCGAATGAATATGGCGCACAAAACCTAACATACGGACCGAAGACCATGATGCTTTCGCCCAGCCTCGGGTTATAAGCTGGGGCAAAGTGGAGCCTCCAGAAATGAGTACAATGCGTTCAGTTATCGGAATATATTTCCAAACTAGGGGCACGTTCTGCAACAAGCGTATTTTAATTACCAAATACCTCTTTCCTTCGGTACCTTTTACGGTCCATTATCAGGAACATTTGTAAGCAAAACAACTGTTTTTCAAAGGTGATGAAGGGATCCTATCTGAGAAAGCCCTGTGTACGTTTCGATGCAAATGAATATTGCGTAATATGTAGGCCCACGTATACTGGAGACCATCGGGGAGTAATAAAGTAAAATTACAGCCAACATCGTAGCACTTCGTACACAAAACTTGAAACTAACGCACGTCAGATGGTTCAAGTGAGTAATAATTTCCGGTGCCCGAGTGTAAATAATTGAAGCTCTATTTGGACTACACCGTATGGTGCTCATTTTGTTGTGTTTTGATGCGGCTTACTCTTCAGAATGAACGAGCTCGGAGATGAGAATGCCAATGAGAATTGAGGTTCGAAACATTGAGAACGCTACTAGCTAATCCTTTGGTTTAAATTATCCAAATACCAATTTACAGTGACAGGTTCATAATTCAGGTACCTCGTTTTGTGAACTGCGGCAAGGTGAAGAATATTTCTAAGTTCGAAGAAATACGAACTACTGAAAACACGCGGCAATCTACATACAGTTTTCGTAAGCAGTTTGAACATAAAACATATCTTGTAATCGCAAATATTTTCGACCTTTTCAGCCGCCATACATGCTTCAATAGCAAACTATTTGGAAAAGTTGATTCGGGCGATAAATTTTCCTTGTTGCAGTTTTCCAACCACGCGAATATAACCTCTGCTAGAGGAAAATATATTATGTTTTATAATAGGTATGTGTGTGCGCCTGCCGCGAGGAATTTCATACCAAGAATTCACAGGGGAAAGTTCCAAGTTCAAGAATTCTATTCGGTATTCGTTTCTTTTTAGTAGATTTCAGGGAAATAGAACTTTTTTGAGTGTAACATCTTTACCTACTTCTTCCACGAGTCTGTACGTATGCTGCTATAGACTCACTAACCCATTAATACTCGCAAAACCCCTTGAGATTCTGTTTCAAGAATCGTTGAAACCTTATTAAAGAAAAACACTTGAACCTTCATATAGCTATGCGCCATTTTGAATCCAGCTGCGCCCGTGCATGCTGACTTGACTACGCGGCTCCCTCCGCTTAGCCGGATTCTGCATCCACGGGCGCGGTAGGATTCAATTTAAGTTGAAGTTGAACTCGGTGTAACTGTTCAGATCAGAGCCGGATTAGGGTATTTCGCGCTGAAAGGGGCTTGTTTTTTCGTACCATGCCAATACCTTGGTTCAGGTGTGGATACAGGGAGGGGGTCCGAGACCCCCACTCCTGAAATATCTAATGTACCTACCAACGGAACTTCTCCATTATCTTTTTTCTATAACATTTTTCTGGATTTTTCATTCGGACCCCCTCCTTCCGAAATTATTTTTGTATCCGCTACTGCCTAGTGTTTTTTATATTTTGTATCGAAAAAAATATTTTCAGTAGTAATCACAGAAGAAAGTTTATTCTACATTTGCATTGTACAATAAGTCAAAAAGAATAGTACATTAGCAACAACATAACATTAAAATATTTCTGACACATTACGATATTCCAATAAAATTTTCGCGATTTATCCTCGGCAAAGCCGTGAATCAAGTTGTCAAAAGAAAGTTTTTTTCACTAATTCTGACTCGATATTTAAAATTGCCAAACTTTCTAGTCTCTTTTGTGTTTGCGTTGACCTCAAATATGACGTGAAACTACTTAAACATGAAAAACTTCTCTCCGCCGAACAATTTGTCAAAGGTGTGCGAAGAAACAGCCGAAATACGACATTCACACATTCGTAAATGTTATCAAATCTCATTTGTTTAAATCATTTATAAAAATCTATCATAGTCAATTTTTTTCGGAATCTTTTGAAGTCGGGTAGTTATTATTTTCAGAAAAATTATGAAAGAAATATTTCAAATCGTTGTACAAGTTCTCTTCACTTTCAAAATCTTCAGGTTTCACGTTTTTGTTATTATGAAGACGACAGAGTATCAATTATAGTTAAATACGTGTTGATTCTAAAACTTTCTCGACCAGATAATTGAACCTCATCTTCTCTGTCTTGCGAGGTTTCATCAATGCGCAGTTTTCTGATTTTTCGTCTATGGGAATTACTTTCACATGTAGGAGTGCCATTTTCACAGATCAAAGAAGCTTCTCCTTCAAACTTTTCGAAATTTTCTCGTTGATCTTCTACAAATGTAATCAGTAAATTGTAACATTCTACAGCTTGTGGTATAGATAATTCAACTTTCTACAAAAATTTCTGGATTTTATTCATTTTTTTCAGAACGACGCTCTAAACACATAACATGATGGCTGCTTCGTACCTTTCCATAAGCTAGATTTGCGTCTTCCCAGTGCAAATGTTTCATCTATTCTTTTATGGGACAAAGTTTTGGTCAGTTATTCACGAAGCGAATTTTTTATTGATTTTTTTTTTTGAGATTGTGAATTTTTGATCAGTTTTTCACAGAACGAATTTTGTCATCAATTTTTCTACGGCTCGAATTTTTGGTCAATTCTTTGAAATGGGATGCAAAAATGTCGCGCTGTGAAATACCGCGAAATTTTTACGCCGCAGGCGGCCGCTTTGTCTGTCTAATGGGAAATCCGACACTAGTTCAGATTCAATAAGATGTTGTGAATACCATCAAAGACAGAACCTAACTCGTTAGATGACTCTTTAAGTCGTCATTAAGACGCACTGAGGATCATCAAGCTCAATCGAAACCAGATGAGACTTCGTAAAGACTATTTCGGACTCTTAAGATTTTGTCGAAAAATCACTTGTAGCAAGATTCAATGGCGATAAGGGATGGCCTTACCACCGGATCCACCGGGGGATGTAGGGGTATCGAACCCCGGGGCGATGGGTCCATCTTTTCGGACTCACGGCACTTTTTCGCTGCAGTTCGCGCCGGCCAAAACTTGTCGGCGGAAGGGCATGCCTGTATGCGACTCTTGGAGCAGGCAGAAGCATGAAAATGGTTGAAGACCTTGAGTAAGAGTCAACACCAGTAAGCCATAGGCTTAAACGACGTATTTAGCGATAAAATTGGTCACAACATGCTTCATCCGAGTAATTTGAATAGATGTGCAGTGCTCGGAGTTCCCTGTGGACGAGTCGTTAACGACATCGTATTTTCTTCCGGTGCTTGAATTCAATTTTCAGCAACCCCGAACATGCATCGTGGACAGGTTTGGGCGGTCAGGACGTGCAATCAGGTCTCTCACACCAGCCAGCTATAGTGGTTAGAGAAGAGGAAAGTGTAAGATTCCACATGTAAGAGTAAATTTCGGTCTAAATAAATACACCCCGTATAGGGTCGAATCCTACGCGCTTGTCGCTTCGTTTCTCTCCGCTTTCACCCGCTTGTATGCATGACTGGTTTCCCTGGAGAACCTGCTGGAGGGCGAGGAACGCATCCCTTGTGCTAAGGTCTTCGCGTTCGCGGGCTCGTGCCTCGGGGCATTTAGTTAACGACTGCAGTAAAAGTCCGTCGCGGGAAATTTGACTTGTGCGTAAGCCGTATTTTGAAAGTGTCGTCGCGTATTTTGTGGTGTTGGTGAGAGACGTAAACTTGGGGTGAGTTTTGCTCACTGAGTACACATTTTGCTATGGCTTTTTAAACTGCTTTTATATTTACGCTTGCTCGCAATACTTTCTCGCCGGCGGGGGCGTAGTTGACGCTCCAGGCTCTCCACTATGCAGGGTTTAGACATTACCCTACCCAGGCGACAATGTGGATCCGGCTGTGGGCATTCGGTCGTGTCTCCGGACAGCATACTGAACTGCAACACAGCCTCAGGGCCGGCACTACCAGGGTACCTATAGGCATTACTGCGGGCTAGGTATGAACCCCCTGGTATGTTGGTGCTAGTCGGATACTGGGCCAGAGAACAGGATCGCTTAAATGCTTGGCTATGTTATTGGTTTTGGGCTACGGCGCAGTAGTGTTTTGTGCCCGTACTCAAACGTGGTTTTCAACTCTGTTGTAGGTACCTCGCCTGAGCAGTTCCCGTCCGGCTATCCATCCATCCGCCCATTCTCTGTAAATAATGTAGATATGGTAGAATTTTAGCGCATAAGCCACTCATGTTAAGTCCGTCAATAGAAACATTCGAAAAATCCTGACTTAATATTTTCATACAGGGAAATTCTACGCACCCCTGGCTGCGTTGCGTATATTTTTCGAAGTTCTCTCTGTCTTTCTTTCTCTCTTCTCTTCTTCAATTTGCATTTTTTTTTTCTTTTTACACATTAGATTAATCAAGATATTCCTTCGTTATCGGAAAAACAAAAGTCGACATAGGAACGAAAAATTATCGGTGAAGTCAGAGAGTCTTGAACGTTTCGAGGAACCACTACTCATGCTTTTCGGTGTTGCTAAGATTTCGGTCGTTTTTCGATATCGTGTTCGTAGTTTTTTTTTTATTGTTTTTTTTTTCATCTCTCTTCATAAGCAATCGACCAGGTGGTTAGTGTTATGTTGTGCTAATTTTTTTGAAAAATTTTTCTTGCTGGAATCGTGAGATAGACGTCCATACTTTCTGACCGCTCGATATGGGTAACCGCCGCATACCCGCTCTTACCTATTTCCGCTGGAAGAACCGCCGTCCATTTTCAAAAAGTTTTTTTCATCACGCTAATGGGACAGGAACAGGGTGCCGCTTGAAAGCGAAATTCCGTCGCCCCTGTTTATTCAACCTGCGAAAAGGCTATCTCCCCTTACAAATAACGGTGTGGTGCGAGACAGGGAAGCGAGAGGTGTATTGTCTCCCGTCCCCTCAATGTGATGATCTGTGTGCCTCGCTCGCAGGGCTACTGTGTGGCTGATCCCTTGGGTTCACAGTCTCCATAGGAAAGAGGGCCGGGAGCCAAGCCGAGAACTTGGTTAAGGATGGCGCCGGGACGTTTGTTTTGTTTTATTTATTTATTTATTTATTTATTCTTTGAGTTCATATCGTGGTTTCAGTTTTTTTCTCTCTCTCTCTTATTGGTGGTGGGAGTCGGGGAGTGAGTGCCAGAATGTGGCGGTGTCTGCATAGATGGAGAGGGCCCATAAAATTCTTGTTTTCTGGTCCACGCAATATTTTCTTTTCTTTTCTTTTTAATTTTATTATTATTTTTTTCTTTTGCATTTCAGTGACGTGATCTTTTGGAACATTTTTATATTTTTATTTGTTTTTTATTAGGGCATGGACGTACCACCACGCTAGTATTTGATTTATGGTACGTGGCATCCCTGGACTTTTTTCTAAATTACATTTCCCTTTGGTGGACTTCTTTTCATTCAGGGACATGAAGAATGGGTTCCCAAGTACTTACGTCCATTCTGATGGCTCAGGTCTTTCGGCATTACTTCGTTAATGAAGTACACTGGGGACATGGATCATCGTGGACTCGCCCAGACTCCCGTGGGGCTTGGTGGTAGTCTGTGGTTAAACACCTATGAGTATGGTAATAGTAGGCTGAATGTTCGTTATGACGAGTTATTAGCCCCCTTAGTCGTCATTCTAGTGTCGGAAATTTCCTACAGGTGAGATCCCTGGGAAAAGCTCTTATTCCGAAATTTGTGTGGGACATCTGGTTTTTCGGAAAATCTTGCTACATACTGAGACCCGTCGTATACCGTTTCAGCTCGACGAGTCTGGCATTGCCCAGTTTTTTCAAGATCGACTTTACCGAGGTGGACAAAACGATTTCTACATGGGTGGAAATTCTTCGTTGTTGTGGGTCAGTCTATCAAAGCTAGCATATAATTTAGATTGGATCAGGATTCTTAGCTTGTCCCATGTTTTCCTATTGTCATGAGATGGGTATATTTCTGATAAGAATTTTCCCCAGCATTCTCGTTTGTTTTTGCTTATGATTCTCCGACGTTTGGTTCGTAGTTGGCGGAACCGCCCTAGGTCTGAGATTAAGAGTGTGGTTCTGAATTTGTTTAAGGCTTGGTTGCGCTTTTGTAGTGCTTCATGTATCTCTTTACGCCACCATGAAATTGGTCTTTTTTGATTTTGGATGAAGTTCTGGGTATGCTGGCATCCGCTGCCTGGATAAGAGTTTCGTTTTTGCTTCGGAGATTTTGCTCAACTGAGGGTGGTAGTTTGCAAGTGTTTGTCTCACAGATGGATTTGAATAAGTTCCAGTTTGCTTTGTCCAGGATCCATCTTCTTGGTCTTTTTAGATTGACTGAGGTAGGGCGTGGGCTTTCTATGAATATTGGATAGTGGTCACTGTCTGTTATCTCATTGTTGACGGTCCATTGAAGTCGGTGGGCAATAGGTATGGAAACTATGGTGATATCGATTTCAGTTTCGGTCCCACTGAAAGCGTTGAATCTTGTCATACGTCCATCATTCAGTAAAACGATATCGGAAATTTTCATGTAGTAGCCTGTCTACCAGGTAATTTTATGAAAAATCTTCGAGGGAAATCTCTGATTCCATCGCATGAGTGGGAAATTGTCTCAATTCTTCGGGAATCGGAATATTTTTCAGAAATTCCTGATGACATTCCTTAAAAATCATCGGAGTTTCTTCTCGAAGATTTCCGATGAAATTCTCTGAAGATCATCGAACATTTTTCCTAAAGATTATTGATAAAATTCTTCAAAAACCATAGGATTTTTTCAAAATATTTTTGATAAAATTGTATAAAAATTATCGGAAGAGTTTTGAAGAAATTCTTCGGAAAACATTGGAAATTTTCTTTGAAGATTTCCGATGAAATTCTCCGGAAATTATCGGAGATTGTTCTCAAAGATTTCTGATAAAATTCGTCCCCCCTCCCCGAATATTTCCTATAAGATTCTTCAAAAATGAATTTTGATGAAATTTTTTGGAAAACATTGACAATTTTTTCTAAAGACTTCCGCTAAGATTCCCGTTCACTACCCTAATTTTTTCCCAAAAATTTCCCGATGAAAAAATTAAAATTTTTGAATCAATTTTAAATTAATTAATTTACAATTATTTTTAATTTACATAATGATCTATATAATAAAAATTTTAATAACTTAACTTTAAAATTAAATTTTAATAAATATATAGTATAAATAATTTAAAATAATTTATTAAAAGTGTAATTTCTATTATATCAAACAAATTTATGTAATTATTAAATACTGCCAAATTAATTAACTTTAAATTTTAATTTATTAATCTTTTAAATTTTTAATTTTAATACTAAAGTATCTGATGTTCTTTACAAATCATCGGACATTCTTCTTGATTTCTAATTAAATTATTCTTAGGAAATCATCGGAGATTTTTCCTGAAGATTTTCGATAAAGTTTTTCAAAAACTATCGTAGTTTTTCCCCGAAGTTTTCCTATTGAAAAATTATTGAAAAATTTTCTCGAAGGATTTAGGTAAAATTTTTTGGAAAACATTGAAAATTCTTTCGAAAGATTTCCAATGGGATTCATCCGAAAGTTTCTGAATTTTTTTTTTTAATTTCTCATAAAATTGGTGTAGAATCATCGGAGATTCTCCTCAAAGATTTCAATGAAATTATTCTTTGGAAATCATCAGAGATTTTTTCTGATGATTTCCGATGAGATTCCTCAAAAACCATCGGTTTTTTTCAAAATAGTTTTGATAAAATTGTGTAAAAATTATCGGAAGAGTTTTGAAGAAATTCTTCGGAAAACATTGGAAATTTTCTTTGCAGATTTCCGATGAAATTCTCCGGAATTTATCGGAGATTGTTCTCAAAGATTTTTGATAAAATTCCTTGGAAATCATCGGAGATTTTCCCGAACGTTTCTGATGAAATTCTTCGAAAACATCGGTAATTTATCTCAAAAGTTTCCAATGAAAATGTCTGGAAATCATCGAACCTTTCTTCTGAAGAAATGCTTCCAAAATCATCAGAGATATTTCTCGAGAATTTCCAGTAAAATCCTTCGGTATCGTCAGAGATTTTCCTGAAAATGTTCAACAAAATTTTCCTGAAATCATTCGAGATTTTTTTCAGTAATATTCTTCGAAAATTATCGGCAATGTTTCCTTAATATTTTCGATAAAACTCCTTGGAAATTATCTTCGGAAATCAAAGGAATTTTCTCGAAGATGAATGATAACTGCATGTGTTTTTTTGGAAAAAAAGTCTACTCAGGACTAGATGCATTTTTTTCGCGAGAAGCAAACGTTCTCACTTCTGAGCACAAGCTTCCTCTTCACTTCTCTTATGTCTACCCTCTGCAGCTTGCACTTCACTTTCGCGAAGTGAAATCTGAAACTTCTCTTAATGTATAGTGTATACCTCCAATGGTACCAATAATTTCCCCGGTATGGCCATGTGTAGCATTCGCTACACCCGTTATACAGAAGTTGCCGGTCCTGATTATTTACTTTGTGTGTTGCCATCATAGTTGTTGTGGTGGAGACGCATCTCCTGGGGAAAATACTGATGTAGTTTCCCCTTGCTTTCATCAGTGTTTATCTGTTGAAGTTTTTTTTCTCTTACGTGCCTTTAGTTTTTCTTGATGCCCCCTCACCACGCCAAGATAGCACACACAGAGGGACCCTCATTTTACACATAGTTGGGGCGGGGGAATGTATGATACTAAGGGAATTTGAAAATGTTGAAAATACTGCGAGTTGATGCCGTAATACTCTAGTAACCCAAAATGCTCACTCTTTTAGATAAATACCCGCCTTTGTATAAATCTGTACTCCAATCACCATGAATGATGATTCCAGATTCCAGAAACTGACGGGGCGAGTGGAGCAACTGTAACGTTACCTGTGGCGTTGGCGAAATCTGACGTAAACGATTAATTCTGAAAGACACCCTAGGCAAAGGCCAGCCCTGCCCGCCATAGCATATTATACTCCTGTGAACCTCTCAACTGCAGTAACCCTAGTAAAACGTACAACTCTGAGAATCATTTGAACCGGTTGGCAACGCTGCAGCGACCCTCTTCTTGCGAGTGTTCATTTTTATATAAATCGTCCTACGTGACTTTCTGTCACTTTCTGTGTAGTACGATGCAAGCGTCAGACATACATTTTTTGTCTCCCGCATACCTGTACCTCCTGTCTTTTCTAAACCACGTTCTTCTTCTTATCCTCTCAACTCACACTCCTGTTTCTCTCTAGATCGGCGTGGCAAAACACATCTGCATAGTTAAGTTACAGTTGAGTTCCAGTTTATACTTAGCACTCATGAGATCTACTTTCACGATCAATCGTTGATACACGCGCTTTTTCTGCACATTCTCGATTTTTTATTTCAAATGCCCTCGCTGCGATGCGGACTAAATATTTCTCCTACAGTTTCCCGAAAAAACCCTCAACTAATCCCGGAATGCCTAGATGGTCACTGGCAGTTTGCGAAGCCAGGGAGTTATTACAGTAGAGCTCTACAACCCCGAGTATGCTAGCCGCCATTTCGATCTTTTCATTCACCGTGTAACCTCGATCTTCGTCGCGAGCAGCCACGATCGTCGCCCGCGAAATGTTTACTCGTCAACGGAAAACATTACGATAAAAATGGTGGCTCATTATACTCTGGTTTTTAATGCTCCAGTTTCAGTCAGGTTGTAGTTTAGTTTGTTCTTTCACTTCAGCGTTGACAGTCATGCTTTTAGACTACAGCAACCTATCACTCGTGTCGTGATTATAATCACTGATGTGTGCGAGTTCTCTCGAGTTTCGGGATTTGCGGTGGTCATCCTTTGCTCGACCCCGGGCGCTTAGTTTCGCTAACCAAATAAAGCCGATTTAAAAAATGACGAACCTTCAACTGCACTCGACCGGGCTGGTAAAAAGCTTCCGTTTTCCACATCAAGTGCGAAGTCGTTTGGTCCTATAAATTAAAGTGGTCTGCGCGCGGCGAGTATAACCCATTTCTGGCGCCCGATAAACCCTTTTGCGGTTTGAAAAGGTGAAACGGGTCGCCTTTATTTATTTACTGTAACAAAACGGGCGTTCAGGCAAAACGGATATTTAACCTCACGTTTGACACCGGCGAGTCATTATCTATTAATTTAGTGGCTATTTACCGGGAATTAGCCAAAGTAAAATTACCTCCGGTATTTGAAAATGCACTTTTGATTACATTAATTCCATTTAGTCGAACACGTATAGTCGTATACAGTATAATTCAGCGTTTATACGTTCACGGTAACACTCGCGAGTTGGTTGGTTGAAACGACCTAACTTCGTTATAGCTTTAGCCCGTACATATAGGCGGTGGTGAGAAGACGCACCAGTGTCCCCGAAATTAACATAAAAGGGCTGCCAGGCTGCCACACTTAACCGTGACGTGTGCTAGGTCTGCTGTGAGCGCGTATAATACGTATTCATCGATGAAAGGCCACTGTACCTCGTACCTCGCATGTGCATACCTCAAGATCTCTGCCGTATATATATCGTATATTTATAGCATTTTCAAAAAATAATGTCAGCCAAGAATTCCACCGATTCCGAAATGTAAAATTGCCTGTAAAATTTCCGCCGCGACTTCTCGGGAAGTTTAGAAAGTTTCACGATAAATTATGAGGAAAAAATAGTTCATATTGGTGCGAGAGTGGCTCCCGACTCTGTATAGTGTATACATTCCGTCACTGAATAATTCATATTGGTTTAATATTAGGAGAGAAAGAGGGGGAAAAAAGCAATAACGGATACGCGGTAAAGGATAAAGTGAATTTCATCGTTTATCCTTCCAACAAATTGGAAGGATTTATTTGATTACCCTCGTGGTTGGTGTTCATTTTACGAATTTAGAATAGAGCTTCGTGAGAAGTGGGAATACTAAGATTAATTTACGAGAAAATGATTTAAAGATTTTCATTTCCGCATCAAGTAGAACACTGCACTGTCCAAAACCAGATTGGGACAGGACTCCGGAAATTTGAAAAATACTTTTGCAGAGAAGATATTCTGGGTCACTAAAATAAGAAGTAGAAAATTGGTTGCAAGGCTGTCGTAAATTGTAACTTATTTTTGAAAAATAACGGAGGAGCAGATGTAGCTTGTACAAATGATATCGGCGCAAAAAAGGTGAATAAAGACATTTCGGGAGCTCAAAGCGGATTTTATTGAAAAATGTCAAGCTGAATGTCAGAAACAACATATTAAAAATCCCGCCTCCAAAAAGCTGTGCTAACGTTTCTGTGGCACGTTTTAGCCCCCGCAAAATCAGTTTTTTGCAAATATTTCAAAAAGTTGAAGTCTTATAAAAAAATTCTTCAGACAAAAAATATATGGGGAATATTATACGACACGACAGGAAAAAAGGGTTGCACGATAGGACTTTTGCATACTAAATAATGGTACAGGACGACAACATCAACAACTACTATTTCATTAATAAGAACGACAAAAAATATTTTCGAACGACTTTTATTTCAAATGACAATTTTGTACATTCCCCGCCAATTACATTGTTATCGATGATACGTCCCGATTGAAAATTTGGAGAGTGCTCACAAAACATGTCACAAACCACTACCGTTTTGAGACTTTTGGCCACTCACATTTTGTTTACCGGATCACCCGTCCGGTACAGTCCAGAGTCCACTCACAACACCGCTATACAAAGCACTCACAACGTCGCTACACAAACCACTCACAACGTCACTATACAAAGCACTCACGAAGCGCTCACGAAGCGCTCACAAACCACTCACAACTTCACTATACAAAGCACTCACGAAGCGCTCACATAATACTCTGTTATAAATAATAGAAATATCCGGCTGCTAATATTTATAAGATGATGATTTTTGTAACTAACGTCGGAGGAAGTACGGGACGGCAGTTCAGTTGGTATAATAAACTTGTACTATAATGATGTTAGAATTTAAATAGAAGCTCATCGAAACATGGTGTCAGAAGTAAAAAATTTATGAACGCAGTCGAATACGTTCCGCGGTCATTAATTAAAAATAATAATTTTCCGGAATCGCGAATTTTTTTTTCCCTTGTCTTAATTATCGAACGTAAATCAAATCAAGATGCCGCAAGACGGAAACGCCGGTTTCAGTAAAAGTTCGGGATCCACGACCAACGCAGCACCAAATAAAATTCTGGGATCCATGAACCCTCTCAAATTTGAGGGTGATCTTTCGGTTAACTGGAGGATCTGGAAAAAAATGTTCGAATTTTTTCTAAAAGCCAATAATTTAGAAAAAGAGAACAACGTAAGAAAATGTGCGCTTCTCATTCAAAGCATGGGATCCGAAAACCGCATTATCGAAATTTTCGAATCATTCAACATCCAATTAGAAGATATTACCTACAACGAACTAATAGAAAAATTCGACAACTACTTTAACCCAAAACAACGAAAGACAATTGCCAGACACCAATTCTTCTCACGGAAGCAAAAGGCAGAGGAATCTATCAATGAGTACGTCACCGATCTCCAGAATCGCAGTTTCATATGTGAATTCGGGCAAATACGCGAGGAAATTGTGAAGGACGTCTTCATAGCAGGACTTCATTCCAAATACATATTCGTCATCGAAAAACTCCTAACAGAGGACGACACAGCCGATCTGAAAGATATTACATACTGCAACTCCTGGTGACCGCCGTAGAACAAGTCAGGATTTTCATCGCGGAGCAATTCACGCTGTAACAGCAAAATACCAAACACGACGTTCCATCATCATAAGTAAAATGTAAAGTCGGAAAGGTAAAATTAATATAGAATGAATAGTCAAACGTGAACGCAAATCCATATCGATATTAACGAGACCGTAATTTTATAATTACAAATCAAAATCCAGCCGCTAAAAAGATGCGGGATGCGGGTATACGCATAAATTCGAGATGCCGTTATGGAAATTTGTAACAAGTCGAAAGACATTTCAGCAGAGTATCAAGCTAGGAGTATTTATTGAATTTAAAGACAATCAATCGGACAGCGAACAACTACAGCAAGTATTATAGAAATAAACAAATATCAATGTCTCGTGATATAAATAAAATAAACTCAACATTATTGCTCAACTAGATACAGGAGCTGACGTAAATTTAATGCCCGTTAATATTTTTAAGAAATTAGGTTATCAACCAAACATGATCATAAAATCAAAAGACATTTTAAAATCGTATAACGAGACCGTTATTCCGTTAATGGGAACATGTTCTATTAAATGCACCATTCAAAGTAGAGTAACGAATATTAATTTCCATGTGACGAGGGAAACCAAGAATAAAGTGATTATAGGAGGCGAAACAAGTAAAAATTTAAAACTTATACAACATATTAAAAGCGTCAGAGAATCTAATAATGAACCAAATCAAAATAATTATAAAAATTATAAAGAATTAATTACGCAATTCAGCGAAGTTTTTAAGGGAATTGGATGTGTCCCAGGAACATGCAATATTGCATTAGAACAAAAATTTATACCCCATATCGACGCTCCCCGAAAAATACCTTTCAAATTACGAGAACCATTGAAAAAGGAATTAGATAAAATGATAAAGTTAAAAGTAATACGAAAACTTGCGTTTGATGAACCCACTGACTTTGTAAGTTCTCTGGTAGTCGTCGAAAAACCAAATGGCAAACTTAGGGTATGCCTTGATCCAAGAAATTTAAATAAATATATAAAACGATCACATTTTCAATTGCCTACCCTCGAAACAATACGAGCAGACCTGAATAACTCAAAAATTTTCAGCAAATTAGATGCTAGCTCAGGATACTGGAATATAAAACTGGACGAAGACAGTGCTAAGCTCTGCACATTTAACACCCCTTTCGGAAGATATTGTTTTCAAAGACTCCCGTTTGGAATTAATTGTGCTCAGGATATATTTCAGGCAAAAATGTCAGAATTGTTCGGAGACATCGAAGGTGTCTCTATTTACATTGATGATCTATTAATACATGCCCCCAACAAACTTTTACATGACCAGATACTTGAAAACGTATTAAAAAGAGCTAAACAAGTCAATCTTAAATTAAACCTGGAAAAAAGCGAATTCGGAGTGAACGAGGTTAAATACCTAGGACATTATTTCTCAGAGAAAGGCGTATCAAGCGACCCTGAAAAAATCAAAGCCATTATTGACATGAATTCATCAATTATTGATGACAAATCAAACGAAATTTCACAAACTGATAACAATAACAACGATATCACTAAAACTCAACCCGATAAAAATAAAAATGAAACTCGAACACGGTCCGGACGAGTATCGAGAAGGCCGATTCGATTATCGTACTAATTGAAGTCTCGGTGCTCGGATGGTTCTGTGGTTTTTTTGTTTTTTTTTTCAAAGGTAATGGTCTAAATTAGTATTGTTATCTTTGTATTATAAATTATTATTATTATCTTTAAATTATTATTGTTATCTTTGTATTATAAATTATTATTATTATCTTTGTATAAAAAGGGAGATGTTATAAATAATAGAAATATCCGGCTGCTAATATTTATAAGATGATGATTTTTGTAACTAACGTCGGAGGAAGTACGGGACGGCAGTTCAGTTGGTATAATAAACTTGTACTATAATGATGTTAGAATTTAAATAGAAGCTCATCGAAACATACTCATATTTCAATCAGAGCTTCACTCACACTATAGTAACATATTACTCACATTTTAATCACAGGTCCACTCACACAGTGTTCACATGTTAATTATATATTCCCACTCACACTATACTCACATACCACTCACATTTTAGTCACAGACCGCTCACTCTGTACTCGCATACAGCTCATACTATAATCATAGTTCCGTTCACTTCATGCTCGCATTATTAATCAAATCGTTTTTCATTTGATATTAATCGTTAATTGCACATGAAAACTACAGTCAAAAACTTCAAAATTAATCAACACTATAAGTACATATGAAATACAAATAAAAAAATGGAAATTATCTATACTACTATGGAAATACACCATCTAATAAACAAAATTAACCTGACTAGAAACACCAACTTAAACAAACAAGGGGCTGGTAAAAAGAAACCCCACACGAACAAGTTTTCAGATACACACTAAATAGGTGGTACAAAGAAAGGGACAAACTTCTGAGGAAAAAAGGGAAAATAACTGGTCCAGAAAACATAGAACTTAACTTCGTAAGTAAACTAATTCGGAAAAGTTTAAGAGAAAACGCTAACCAAACAAAATAGAGAAAGGATTGAAGCCACTTTAGAAAGTAGTAAAAGTACATAACAAACCAAAAAACAACTCTGCATAGGCACTCACTGGATAAGCTACTTATTAGATGACAATAACCAAAAAATATACAATAGAGTTCAAGTTAACAAACTGGCAACAAATTACACTAACCCGTAAATTTCTATGAAAAACTAGGTAAAGCAATGCCCATGGGAAAATAAAAGAAACACTTTTGGAAGAGAATGTACCAGAATTTTTAGAATCGGAAATTAACTTCATTATTCAGAACTTGAAAAAAGATGAAGCTCCTGGTAATGACAAAATAACTAACAAATGGGTGGGGTTAATAAAACTATAACTACTCTTATATGTTTTGAATTTCCTCTCCCAAAATGGCTCCCTGAATCCACCACGGTTTCCTACGTTACCTCATGAGAAAGGAATTGCTTTGTATTATTATTATTAATAGCATTTATTTTGTTTCGTTACAACGCCATTTTCATTCTTAAGCTATACGTAACTTAGGTAAAGCCCTATTTTGGGCGAATGCCTCCCTCAACCTTTCCCATTCGGCCTGGTCATTGGCTATGCGGTGGAACAGTCTTGTTTTCAAGATTCTCCCCGAAGGGTAAATTACCTTTATGAAGTTATAGAAATCGTCTGACCACCTAGCCTTCTGCTTACCCCGCCTTCTTACTTTCATAGGTTGCCAAAATGTAATTTTTTGAGTCCAGCGATCGTCCTTCAGTCTACCCAGGTGGCCTGCCCAATCCCATTTCAACCTTCTGACAAAGTGTATGATGTTTTTGTTTCGCTTGAATTTTTCTTTGATTTTTCCTAACCTTACTTTGTCTTTCAGTTTTATTCCGAGCATGGCTCTCTCCATTGAATTCTGGGTAGTTTGAAGTTTTTTTTCTAGCTGTTTGGACAATGTCCATGTTTGGCAGCCATAGGTGAGTGCTGGAAGAACGCAGTTGTTAAAAAGATGGCTCTTATATCTTAGTGGGTAACTATTTTTCAGAATGAGTTTTAAACTCCAAAATTTTTTCCAAGCTATTCGGATCCTTCTATTGCTTTCCTTTTCCATTAGATTTTGAAATGAAACTGTTTGCCCTAGATATGTAATACTATCGACTATTTCAATTTTTTTTGTTTTCAATGTTGATATCTTCCAAAAGTCCTGAATTTGTGAGGATTTTAGTTTCAGATAGGTTGATTTCCATACCCGCTAATCTACTTTGGCAGTTGAGTTCCTCCAGCATCTCTTGCAAGTCTTCCCAGGTCCTAGCCATCACTGTCAAGTCGTCCGCAAATCTCAAATTACTTAGAAAGTCACCGTTAATATTAACTCCTTTTTTTTTTCCAATTTAAGTTTTTGAATATTTCGTTTAGTGCACAATTGAACAGCAGTGGTGAAACCGGGTCCCCTTGCCTCACCCCTCTTTTGATGTCGAACTCCTCGCCTTCGACATCAGTGATAATCTGCGCTTTCAGATTGGTGTACATTTCTTTTATGATTCCGATCATGGAGGGGTGAGCCCCATGGCTGGCCAAGGCCTTGATTGCTTTGTATAAATGCATCTTGTCAGACATCACCTTTTTTTTTATTTGTCAATTTCCCAGAACCTGAAAGGTTAGAACTTCGCGAGGCAGCCGACTATACATTGATAGCAATTTTTTTTTTTCATATTAGTTTTATTGGACTGCTAAAAGCATTTACAATATAATTCATTAACAGTAGATAATCACGAGGTTTTATTAGACTAAATCAGAGGGTTTGAGTCGTTTTAGTCTGCGAGTTTCGTTGGTGACGTCCAGAAGGTTGATAGCCAGTGGATTAGGATGCGAATGTAGTCTTCGTTCGTGGCTGCGAGCTAGTGACTTTATTGTCTCGTCGACACTGGAAACTATGAAATCAAAGTGGATGGCACTGTTCCGGACGAACCAAGTTGCGCCGGTTATAGTTCGGAGTGCCTTACTCTGGAAGCGCTGGATCACTTGTCGGTTAGACGCAGCAGTGCAGCCCCAGACCTGGATGCCGTAAGTCCAAACGGGTTTTAGCATAGATAGATACAGCAGTCGCTTGTTTAAGACGTTCAATGACGAATTCTTTCCCAGCAGCCAATACAGTTTGTGAAGCCGCAGGTTGAGTTCTTCTCTTTTTTTACGGACGTGGACCTTGTAGTTAAGTCTTTTGTCGAGGAACATCCCCAGATATTTCGCATGGTCGGATCTGGGGATTATCTTATTGTCTATAGCGATTGGTTGGTAGCCGTGTGGCCTCAGCGCGAAATCAACGTGGACTGACTTTGTTTCATTTATTTCTCCATTTTTTGGCCCAGGAGACCACCTTGTCAGTGGCCTGCTGCAGCTTGGAGGTGGCTACATCGTATTGATCGCTCACGGCCAGGATCGCTGTATCGTCTGCGAACGTCGCTAGTTCAGTTTCCGTGCCTGGCATGTCCGGTGTGTCGGCTGTGTAGAGGGTGTATAAAATCGGGCCCAGAACACTGCCTTGTGGCACCCCTGCCAATATGGGGTACACCCTTGAGTGGGCGGAGCAGTGCACGACCTGGAAGCTGCGATTCATGAGGTAGTCAGCTATTACTCTGCAGTACTTAGCAGGGAGTACTTTTGCCAGTTTATAATTTAATCCCTCGTGCCAGACTTTGTCAAAGGCCTGAGAGATATCAAGGAAGACTGCCGAGCAAAATTTATTTTCCTCTAGCGCTTCTCGGATTTCCCTTGTTACTCGGTGCAGCTGATCTACTGCTGAATGCTGCTGTCTGAAACCAAATTGGTGGTCCGGTAGGCAGTCACCAATTTTAGCGCGCAGCCGTTTAACGAATAGTTTCTCAAATAGCTTTGAGGCTATTGACAGAAGAGAAATTGGTCGGTAGGACGTAACTTCTTGTGCTGGCTTGCCAGCTTTAGCGATCAATATTACTTTTGCGATCTTCCAGCAGGATGGTACGTGCTCTACTTTCAGAATTGGGTTGAATAGATATGTGAGGAAGACGATTCCCATTTTGGGTAGTTCACGTAGCATTCTTGAAGTTATTTTGTCAGCTCCGGGAGCCTTTTTCACGTTTAATCGGTCAATTTCTGCCGCAATTTCAAGGGGTGTGAATGCTCGAATCCTACCTTCTTCTGTATACTGCGGTGTCAGTATATTAGTGTGGTTGGAACTATTCGGTGTGAATACCTTGGATAGATGGGTCGCGAATGCTTCATCTTTGTCCTCTTCTGTTCTTAACCACCCCTCATTACCATTTCTGAGAGGGGGTACGTGGTTCTGCGGTGAGGATTTCATATTTCTGGTGACTTTCCATAGGGAGTAGTCGTCATCTTTATGAGTCGATAGGTTGACGAGAAACTCCTGGAGTTTTTCGTCCTTAAACTGCCGGATTTGGGCCGTGGTTTCTCTACTGATACGATTGAACTCAGTCTTTTCGTGTGGATCTCTTGTGAGCCGCCACTTCCTCCGAGCTCTTCTGCGCTTTTTCACTAGCTCAGTAACACTAGTTGGGTACTTTTCTGCAGTGGTTGAATTAGGTTCTGTAGTAGGGGTTGCTTTCTTCGCTGCCTCGCATAATATGAGGTTTATGGTAGCAGCTGCCTGATCAAGTTCAGTCTTGCTTTTCATAGAAGTTCTCAGGTCGAGCTTTTCTTGGATATAGTGGCGGTAGTCTTCCCAATTAGTCCACTTATTGGTAAGCTGTTGAGGTCGGGTTGCCGGTTTTGCTAGAGCATCAATCGTAGCAATAACTGGGGTGTGGTCTGATGATAGATCGTCGGCATTTTCCACTGTGACGTAGCGCCGCGTTATCCCTCGTATTATGAAGAAGTCGAGCAAGTCGGGTATTTTATCAGTGTCAGAGGGCCAGTAGGTAGGCGTCCTGCCTGATATAGTGTCGCAGCCAGCCTTGATTATGGCGTGGAGCAGTTCTCGCCCTCTCGTAGTGATTAGACGCGAACCCCAGTTGGTGTGCTTGGAGTTGAAGTCTCCTCCTGCGATCCAGTGGTGTCCTAGTTTGTTGAAACAGGCCTCTAGGTTTGACCTGTCCAGTCGGCTACCGGGAGGGCAGTAGATAGCGGCTATAGTCACAGGGACACCATGCAGTTGAATTATCGCTGTGGCCACTTGAATGGAGTTAGAGCTGACGTGCTCTCCTTCTTGATGCTTGATTTTCTTGCTGACGTATACTACAGCTCCCCCTTGGGCTTTTTCAGTGGGATGATTACTGCTGTACACGTCGTAATTTTTAGTGCGAGATATATTATACCGACTAGTGAAATGGGTCTCGGTAATAAGGGCAATATCAATAGCCTGATCATTTAGGAATTGATCTAGCTCCAGTTTCCTGGGTAGGAGGCCGTTGGCGTTCCATAGGAGAATCTTGATAGGATTGTTCATTCTCATTGCTTCTTTTTCCGTCTTGGCGATGGTTCCACGTAGAACGCCTCAATCACCTCCAGTCGCTCGCTCAGTGCACTCAGGGATGCCTGGATGTCTTTTTGAGCTTCAATAGTTCTTTTCACCATTTCGAGCAGGTTTGCCATGGTAGCGTTTGGATTGTTACAGACCGGGAGCTTTTCTGCTCCAGTTATATTGGAGTATGTACGGGTAGTCGGGCTAGATGTGGTTTCAGCGCACCTTGAAGATGTACGAGCCCCCAGGAGAGGGCGAGTTTATCCAACAGGATGGGTGGTCGTGAGCTGTTGGATATTGGTTCGGGGGACCGGCTCGGACGGTTTGTTCGGCATGATTTCCCGGACTCTATCCCGCGCGGACACTTTTGGCTTCATATTAGCCTTCATTTTTTCTTTATAGTAAACGCAGCCTTTATAATTTGCCGTGTGGTCGCCTTGGCAATTGGCACATCTACTAGTGGAAGTCTTGGGATTCGGACACGAGGAGGATAGGTGGCCTTCTCTACACTTCACACATTTTGGATCACGTCTGCAGTAGTTCTGAGAATGGCCTATTCCCTGGCATCACTTGCATTGGGGGATATCATTCAGCTTACGCGGAGGCTCCACCGCGATATTGGTGTACAGTAAGGCTGTCTGTTCGTAGATACAACTGTTGTTAGGTTTCGGCTCCAGTTCAATTCTATAGAGAGGCAGTTTTATAACTTTCAGTTCGTTGTCTACTTTCTTACGAATTGAGACGTTTGTTATGCGTCTCGCTGTGTGGCCAACTGATTCAAGATCCACGGCTATGTCTTTAGGCTCGGTGGAAGGATATGGCTCCCTGAATCCACCACGGTTTCCTTCGTTACCTCATGAGAAAGGAATTGCTTTGTATAAATGCATCTTGTCAGACATCACTCTTTTTTTTTTAATTTGTCAATTTCCCAGAACCTGAAAGGTTAGAACTTCGCGAAACAGCCGACTATACATTGATAGTAATCAAATTATTTAACTACAGGAGAACTTCGATTGGTACTGAGTTTGAAACTTGGGAATTCTTTCGGTCAACCCTTTTTCCAAGTTCTAAGGTGTCCGTAGAACGTACGATGTGGTCCAAAATGGGGAAAAGAAAAAGTATTCGCCTATTGAAAGGAGTAACCCGATACATATACTAAATATATAAAACGTACAACAGTTTCTGGTTTTATTCGTGGTAAAAGGCCGAGTTCGAGTACGGTTACGGCTTTTTCCCCATTAAGAAACCTGATCCACGTACGAGCAAAGTACACCTGAGAACCCTTTCATCCTCTACTACCGTATCCATTTCACTGATACTCGAATTATACAATTATAATCTAAAATTTAAACAACTTCTAATCCTATTTTGTGAGCTATAATAACGTGCTCTCGTCCGATGGATCGTTAATTAACATTTGCCGTGCCCTCCGAAATGAACCTGCCTGACTTCGTTAGCTGGGCGAGCTTTCCTACCCTCGAAAATCCGCGAACATACGATCGTCTCGGACCCTTCGGGCGGACGAGAGCCATGTACACCAGATCTGGCAAACTCGAGAGAATGCGGATCGTGAAAATAAAGCGAACTGCTCGAGTGAATAGCATTCGTCGACGCGTACATACACAAGAACTTTCGAAGGAATGTACAGCAAATATTTACCCCAATTAAAGCCTGTAATGGGCGGGCAAGGTCGAGCCACAAAGGGATTCACTTTGATAGAAAGGGGGGGGGGACTTGGCTGCAGCAACGCGCGTTACAAAAGCTGATTTTTTGAAAATAAATCAGTAATTTAACAATTATTTTCAACTATAAAAACGTTTACAAAAGGACAGAAATAATCAGCGAGGCCATTAAATTTTTTCGAAATTTCTACGCAGATGAAGAGTGAAGGAAGAAAGCACAGCCCGATTGTGGCCCACCCGAATTCCAAGAATCCTTAAATTGACAAAACTCTATGGAGGGCCTTAGATTTTTTTCAATATGTTTTCTTTTGTTGTTTAGTGTCATAATAATTCATTCCACGTTCCAAAAAAATTGATTACCCCAAGGGGCTGATTTAGTAAGTGTTAACTGTAGTTCACGTTGCCAAGAACTATTATTCAATGTTAACTGTAGTTAACATTACCAGGTTCGTTGATTGTCTTGAAAAGTGACTGTTATCAGCTCTTTACAACTCCAGTAGTATGAATAGGTTATCCCTCCAGGATGAGAGGGTTAATAATTAGTAAAATAACCAACAGAACCTTTTTTTTTTTGTAACTCGCATTCATCCTACCTGTATAGGAAAAGGATAATGACCGCAAAAACTAGTTTTTATTTACATGATAATCCACAAAACAATTAGATTTTGGGGTAAAAGCACAAATTTAATCCACACTTGCTGCAAAACACCGTTGTTATCCCCTTAGTAGGGGCAACCGGTGCACGTTGACCCGGATTTAGGAATTACTCAATAACTCAGTCAATTCATATTTGATTTTAAAAAACAAAAAACCATTTTGAAGTTTAAACTGTCCTCTACAACCTTACTTTTGCAGTTTTTCCTTATCGCCCATGTAGCTCACAAAATTTCGTATGACGCAAAAAACAACTTTGGGTCAACGTGCACCACCCCCTGTGCAGGTTGACCCATGGGGTGTTGCACGTTGACCCAACCTAAAAAATTCGTAAAAATGATGCAAAAAACTTTCATTATAGAAAAATTTAGTAAAAATTGACAAATTCAGCTTCTTTGAAATCAAATGTGAGCGTAATTATAGAAAAATTTGTATAGAGTTAACAAATTCAGTTTCAGTCGAATTCACGAGCTGCTCCTCTTAAAGAAAATACCTTCTTATTAATGAGTAAGAGTGCTAAATTTATTATTTCAAACGAATAGCTTCCATTATTGGTTTTCCGGCGATTTTGCTTTATTGGAGGCATCTGAAACCATAAAATACAATAAACTTTGGTGGGTCAACCTGCAATGGTAAATTTGGATCAACGTGAAGGACCTGAGGATCAAAACTTCGATCGAGTGAAACCAAAATAAAACTTAATTTGAGAACTTATATTTATATCCCACTGAATAAAGCATGAAATTCTGCGTCGATTCCTACCATGTTGAATTTTTCCGGAGAATATTAAACACACCAAATATGAAAAAAACAAAATTTTGAAATGTTTCTGATAACACCATCGGAAAACATTTCCATTGATAATGTAAACGCTAAAGCAGACCGGCACAGTTCCTTCATATTGCCGAATGACACGCATAGTATGACAATGTAACTATACAAGTTTTGGATAGAGTGCGCTTTTCATTCTCTCGATATCAGCGGTGGGTCAACCTGCAACAGTTGCCCCTACAATGTTTACAGCGTTTTTTTTAATAGAAAAAATCGGGAAATGGTTCATTCCATCGAGACGGACATTGTCTGTTGGTCGTGCAGTGCGCATTTTTGTCTTTTCTTAATTACGTGTCGAGGTGCAGGAGCATTCATACTTGAGGGCCTTCCTTGCTTACTTCTGAAGAAGAGAGAGAGAGAGAGAGAGCGATGCGGATTCGGAATTGCTTTAGAGACCAAGGTTTTACATTACTGGCGGAAGGAACAAACTCACGGCGATAGAGGAGCCAGGCATTATTGACAGAAATATCCAGCAGCTGAGAGAAGATCGCCATATAATATCGGTGTGTTTTGAAATCTGTTCTGTATAAGGCTACCAACATATGACACCGCCCATGTGAACATTGTAATGCTTTACAATCTGGGGACACGTTACATTCTTCTTCATCTTGATTTTCTTGTCATACCTCTTCATGCTCTTAACTGGTTCATGACCAACGTACGAACTCAACAGAGTCACAGCTTTATTATCCGACCATTTCACAATGGTTATTTTGTGTATTTTGTCGCTCTTGAAATCAAATGACCCGCGTCCTTTCTTCAAGAGAGCCTTGTCTGACGAAATACCAGTTTTGCACCGATTTTCTCGGACGGTACCAAGTGACAAAATTCCATATCGGTTTCGTAAGTGAAAGATCAGTTCTGGTGTTGTAAAAAAGTTATCGAAGAAGATCACGGACAAAGGTTTCTCTGGAATTGACTGTCAGGGTTGCCACTTTTTTTCAGGATTGGTTTTCCCTGACTTTTCCCGGTTTTCCAGGCCAACTTTTCCAATTTTCCCTGACTATTTTACAGGATTCCGAGAAATCCCAGAGGGAGGAGAGTCACAAAAATTTTTTACAATACAGATTTAAAAAAAATCGCTATCGAGAAGAAGAAGGTACAGATGTAATTTTACCTATTTCATTTGCGAATAGATTATCATTATTCTTATGTTATGATAAAAAAAGTTTACTCTGATAAAATACGAACTCGTTTGTTATTTTCAGAAAATTTCCCTGACTTAAATGAAAATTCCCTGACTTTTCCCTGACTGACCAAATTCCCTGACTTTTCCCGGTTTTCCAGAAAGTGGCAACCCTGACTGTGATCATCCGAGAACGACCCGTGCGCCGAGCCCAAAGTGCAGTTCATCATCGGGAAACTGAAGAAATTGAAAAGTCGGTTCTCCACAATAGATGATAAAATCGTATACCAAACCCGAAATTCCAGCGCGAACGAAAATTTTGAATCCCCACTTTTTCGGTTTGTTCGGCATGTACTGTCTTCGGGAGCCAGCTTTTTTACCTTTGTAGAGAATTATCATCTCGTCCACACTCATCCTTTTCTCGTGAAAAATCTTCAGGCAATTTTGTCGAATCATTTCTGACAATGCACGGACTTTATAAAATGGATCGGTGCTGTCATCGAGGGTATTATCCGCGAAATGTAGGAATCTCCGCAATTTTTGATACCGTTTCAGAGGCATTTTACCACTGATCAGCGGAAAGTTCAATTCATTGGACCAGTAGTCGGTGTATGCTGGCATTTTCACAATTCCTTTACACAGTTCAATACCTAAAAACTGTTTGATTTCATCCTTATTGGTATTGACTGACGAAACACCAGAAGACTTCTACGCCGAATACAAACTGGTTTGCTCAACAATCAATTGCAGGACACTGTCGTAAAAAAAATAACTTAAAATAATCAGCCGGACTGGAAGACGTTGCAGATGGTGGGTTTACGAAGTTACGGTTTGGCAGATCAACACAATGCCGAAAGAATCGTTTCTTCCATTTAAACGTCAATGGAACTCTCCGTGAAATTTTTGGGCCACGTTTTTTCTTGGCTTCCATATAGTCACTGGAAATACTGATGACGGACCTGGAGTTTCTGAAATTAGGAGAGATGCACCTGGTGTCACAAGTGCTGGAGGTAGTTAGCCTTCGGAATTTGGGGGACATCAAATGCTGGAAACGTTTTGAGTTTCACTTTCCTAGATGTTCGCCGTAACGTATGTATAGAAGACGTGGTATCGGTACCATGATCAGGGAGAAGTCCGAGTTCATCACGCGATGTACTAAGCAAGTCTGGATTAACTACATCCAAAATACTGGTACTGGTCACAGGCAAAGCGAAAGCTTCAAATTGCTTGCTTTCACGGGGAACAGAAGCAGGAACAGTATTAGAACTGGTATCGACGAGGTTACCAGGTGAATTGGTCAAGTAAACATCGTCATCAGTAGTTGATAGGACAGCTTCTGAAAACAGTATGCTGCATTGTGCAAGCATTATATTCATCCAGCTCGTCCTCTTTAACTATAGTTTGAGGAGGTCTTCAGTGTCGGACATTGAAGGTGCTACTGAAGAAACATCACTGTTGTCAGCAGGAAACAGTCCCGGCTCATCCACATCACAATCATCAGAATCGCTGTAGCGCGGTGGTCTAATTACTAGTGCGCACATGAGCTCGCCCCTCAATTTGATGGATTTTGGAAATCTTGCTGGCATCTATGAGAATAAAACACATACTCGCGTCCGTTTCAGTATCTTGATGATGAACTGAGGAAGTTTGATGTGAAATGAAATGAAAAAGTGAACTTACCTTTGAATTCCTTCTGTAGATTAGGTACCTACCACGCAGATCTCGGTGTAAGAGAATTCTTAATAATTGAATATGAAACTATTGAACACACATGCAAATCACTGACAGTAACAGGTGATACAAAAACAGTGATAAGAAATCGAATATTTTTGTTTTGATCATTCATACTTTGTGAAAATTTACTGGCCAGCTATTTCTCGATGCTAGAAAATATCTTGGCAATGTTAACCCCAGTTAACATTGAATTTTCACTACGTCTTGGCAATGTTAACTGTAGTTAACGTTGTTTTCAAATACTTATTAAAAGTAGTAAAAAATTAATATTTCAGAAAATTAAATACAGCGATCGTTTCAGGAAACCTTCTTCTTCATTTTCCCCAGTTTTTATGCCGAAATACCAAATAGATCATTCATAAATTGAAAAAACATAAGCCCAAGTCTTGCTTTCTTTCTGAAAAAGCTAAATTCTGCAAGCATGTGTGATTTCATCGCTCGTGGTGGTTCATAAAACTTCGTAAAGAGGTCGTGTCTGGTATCGTTGAATAAAGAAATGTTAACTGAAGTTAACCTCGCCAGATTTGCCGAGATATTTCAATTCGGTGATTTTTGGTGAATTTTTAAAGTGAATGTTAACTGCGGTTAACATTGCTAAGTTAAGGGTTTTAATGCTGGATGAATGTTGCTTCGGTTAATAGGGTGTCTCATAGGGGCAGTCTCATGGAGATTATGCGATTACATGGCCACCAGCGGCCACCTAGCTTCTCATCTCGTACCCCGCATTCATCTACTCATGGTGCCCCTGTTACTTCGAGTAACCTAATGGAAGGTTTGGGTAACAAATCCCAGCGGAAAATTAGGTCGACAAATTAACGAGTGTCGGGGGGGTTTAGCTAGGGCTAGCACTCGGCGCAGCTGGGAAATGGCCCAATAGACTGGATAGGAACAAAGACAGGTTACCTATCTTAGAGGCGGTGGTGGAAGACTCAAGTAGTCATGGTACAGCAGCTTTTCAAGCCCAAGTCAGTGGCGCTACTGTTCAGCCATAAAAAGCATTAGTAGGTTCCAGCCGTCATAGCTTGCTATGCCGCTGGAACGAGCATCATGCAGACCCCTACTCAAATTCTGCGCAGTCATCGTCACTTTTTGCTACGTCACGAACCAATAACTAACCATCCTGAAACATCATGAGCATGGCGAGTATAAAATATAATTCTGGAGTTAAAATATCCCCCCCCCCCAGTCGGATCCTCGGGGTGGGGTGCACTTCTAAGAACTGTGAGGGGTGGGGAACAGGGGAGGACGCCCCCAGTCCCGCACCGGTCGCACCTTTCTGTATTACGACCGGAGGACGTGCTTAGTTCGAAAAATCGACGTAAGTGGCCGACCGACAAGAAGTTCAGAATGCCTGAGCAAGTACCACGACTAGCTCACATGAGACTTCTCAGGAGTGGTATTGCCAGGGATAAGAAAGTGGTTACCCAGATCAAATGTTAAGTCGTTTCAAGTTTCAGAACCAAAAAGGAGAGAAAACCAAGAGCTTATGATCTAACATTATTCTGCAAATGCTCTATACCCCCCTCCCCCGTCACAAAAAGAAACTTACGTTAACATATCAGCAATATACGAATTTAAAATGAATCCCATTTGCTTTCATCTCATTGCCCCCCCCCCTATCTGGAATAAGACCAATAACTGATTTCCAAAAATCAGCTAAAAATATTAGAATGACGCCAAAAATACTTTTTCTTCCATTTGATGGGGAAATATTGTAGAAAATGAAATAAGTAAAATTGAGTACGGGAATATACTTTCTCGACACCCACAATAACGAAAATTCTTATTATATTTCTGTATTTCCAAAAGAATAAGGTCGTTTCTGCACGAACCGAATGAGGGCGCGATCCGGACAGCGTCTCAGGGGGTGTGAGCGCGACATCGCAATACTCCATTTTGCAGTGAAAATGCCACCCCGAATGAATGTACTCGTACACGAACATAATCAGAAACACGAGTAAATGTTAACGGATATCGACGTTCCGATTTCCGAAATGTCTTTCACATGTGCGGAAAAATAGTCGAAATTAGACGCGATAAATTACACGCGGCGTTTTCATTTCGATAGAGTGAGGCTCCTTCGTGCTTGTTACACACACCCGGAAGATCATTACTGCATTGTGAGTGGAAATGATGCCGCAAAATTCGGATTGTTTCAATCAGACCTGATCCAATCCTGCGGGAATCACCAGTCGGTTTCGTGCACCAATTAGGGAGTACATGGGCGAAGAAACAATAACAGGTCGAAAGATTGACGTGTGACGTAATTTCTTCGCCGAACTAATTTTCCTCTGTCTGTTTTTGGCGATCAAACGGAAAATAATTTCCCTCGGGCACGCGAGATATTGTAACGGGTTACAAAATAACTGATCATGTGACCAGAAATCAGTCGATATTAGGATACGCGGGCAATTAGCACTTGACAGCCAATAAAGTCCGAAGACGGCTCTTGATTAAAATTATACTATTGATAATTTACTCAATACAGAAATAAATTCTAAGTACATAAATTATTTTCGGCAGGAATGTTCAAAATAGTGAAAGATATGATCTTGATCTCGAAGAAAATTGCCTGGACTCGACAATGTGTGTCGGAAATTGTACGAGAGCAGTGTTTAGTCCGAACTGCAGAAAGGGCATACAAAAGCAAAATTTTGTAGAAAAAACGCGTGAACTGATCGATAGGAAATATATGTTTTAATGCGATAATGTAACTAAAGTAAACGGACGCAATGACTTTGCGCAAATTGATTTAGAAGTAGGCGGGGAAAACCACAACGATATTGCGCAAATGAAGGTGAGATAGGCACGTAAAAAGATGTAATGACTTTGCACATCAGACTGTCTGCAGGAAGCAGGCGTGATTAAAATGTGTGCAGGGTACGTTACCCTGCCCCCCCCCCAATTTGATTTTAGACCCGATTTTGGGTTAGGGGAAATGTACCCGAAATGTACCCAAATGTACCGCTATTATTACAAAATGTACCTCCTCCCTTGCGAAGGGGGAACTAAAGTACTTTGGTGCGGCCAGGGTAACGGGAGCCCCCCCAATTTGTCTGATTTCGTCAAATTTGGTTCGAATGAAATGTACCCGAAATGTACCGAAATGTACCACCAATTATCTGAAATGTACCCCGTTTATAGCCGCGGGGGGAAGGGGGTTTCAAGTTGGTGGGGCTGTGGTAACGTTAGCCCCCCCCCCATTTGTTCCAATGTCTCTGAATTTGTGCAGAATGAAATGTACCCGAAATGTACCGAAATGTACCTCCCTTATCGCCGCAGGGGGGAGGATCAAATATGGTGGGGCTGTGGTAATGTTAGCCCCCGCCCTCCCATTTATTCCACTTTCACCGAATTTGGGCAGAATGAAATGTACCTGAAATGTACCGAAATGTACCCTCAATTATATAAAATGTACCCCTCCCTTCCCATGTAATGACCAAAAGTATGAGGGGGCCGAAATGAATTCGAGCTTCCAACTTAGCTGATTTCGTCAAATTTGGTTCGAATGAAATGTACCGAAATGTACCGAAATGTACCACCAATTATCTGAAATGTACCTCCCTTAATGCCGCAGGAGGGAGGATCAAATATGGTGGGGCCGTGGTAATGTTAGCCCCCCCATTTGTTCCACTTTCACCGAATTTGGGCAGAATGAAATGTACCCGAAATGTACCACCAATTATTTGAAATGTACCCCCTCCTTTCCCATGTAATGGCTAAAAGTATAAGGGGGCCGAAATGAATTAGAGCCCCCAACTTTACCTATTTCGTCAAATTTGGTTCGGAATATAATTATTTGGATACTTCATTAGAATGTGATGTACCTATACCTACTTATCTGCATTTTGTACGAAATAAGTTCCGTATGAATGAATGTTCACGTTGGATGAGTTTATATTTCGGAGACCACTACTAAAACCGACACTCTATTACTCAAGAAAAAGTACCGCATGATCTTATCACTCATTGCACTCAGTTGAGATGGTTCCGAGTTTTGCCGATCAGTTGCTTCTGATTCAGTAATCATCTCGTGGTAAACGAAAGAACGCCTAAATTCTATAAGCAGCTGTAAAATTTGCTGTCTGTTTCCTGTTCCTCGTGCGGTTTTACTGTTTACGGAAAACTGTGTGAAATGTATAATCCAATTGTTTAGATCGGGTACTATTAAAATAAATCCTGAAATGGTTCTGTAACTCTCAAGGAACAACAGTTGGATTGACAATTATTTACAAACATCTAACTTTTTATTGAAATGTGCCTCCCTTTCCGTCATTAGTTAGCGCCTCATTAAAATATTGATGGTATGTATTTCTCAAATGCGCTTTTTAGCATCATGAAGGAATAATATTACATAGTTACGAGTGAATGTTTTACGTTGAAGGAAAGTAGAATCTGCGGCTGTATTTCTACGCCCCCCCCCAAAGAAAATGAGGTAGGGAGTTGGAAATAGCGGCACAAATTCTATTGTAATTTGTGCTAATTGTGCTCCGAAGTCCCTGAATTTGTGCCGCATCCCGTGGGTCTACATTTCAATAAAAAGTTTGGGGCAGGGAAATGTTGCCCCCCCCCCCAAATGAAGATAAGGGGTTGGAATTAGCGGCACAAATTTTATCGTAATTTGTGCTAATTGTGCTCCGAGGTCTCAGAATTTGTGCCGCATTTTCTGGGCTCACAGTCCAGTGCTCAATTTGGGGGGGGGGGCTGGAAAAATTATGATATTTTAAAAAAACGATCTTCAAAAGGAGAGATTAACTGGTTTCTGCTGTCACCGAATTCATTTTTCAGGTTCTTTTCACGGTATCTCATATCCTACCCCAATTTTGGGAGGTACACCCATTCTATCCAAAGTTTTGTTGTCTTTGTTCATACTTTTTTTAAACTCTACACATAGCTACCTTTAGTGCCTCATTACAGATAGCAGTGGATACGACGTCCGTACAAATCCCTATCTTTATAACGACCGTATATAGAATGGACTTTACAGATGGCGGTGGATCCTGTGTCCGAAAGGTTGCCAAATTTACAAACTCAACGTACACTTACATAAAAATTTGCTGGCCAAAGTTTTTGCACATCGGTGACATAAGGTAACGACGGCTTTTGTGCTTCATTAGGGAAGGAAGGCAAGTACTCAGGGCGCAATACCTCCATTACCCCTACTTATATTCTCCATTGATAACGGTTATTTACAGGGAAAACAAATAGAAGTCTTGTCCTGTTTCAGTTCATGGAGAGTTTTCATCATCTTGAATGAAAAACTCACCATCTATAGAACAGGTCGTCATTTTGTTGAATTATTCGAATTTCTAAGATTTTTTTTTTCTCCAAATAGATCATTCATAAATTGAAAAAACATAAGCCCAAGTCTTGCTTTCTTTCTGAAAAAGCTAAATTCTGCAAGCATGTGTGATTTCATCGCTCGTGGTGGTTCATAAAACTTCGGAAAGAGGTCGTGTCTGGTATCGTTGAATAAAGAAATGTTAACTGAAGTTAACCTCGCCAGATTTGCCGAGATATTTCAATTCGGTGATTTTTGGTGAATTTTTAAAGTGAATGTTAACTGCGGTTAACATTGCTAAGTTAAGGGTTTTAATGCTGGATGAACGTTGCTTCGGTTAATAGGGTGTCTCATAGGGGCAGTCTCATGGAGATTATGCGATTACATGGCCACCAGCGGCCACCTAGCTTCTCATCTCGTACCCCGCATTCATCTACTCATGGTGCCCCTGTTACTTCGAGTAACCTAATGGAAGGTTTGGGTAACAAATCCCAGCGGAAAATTAGGTCGACAATTTAACGAGTGTCGGGGGGTTTAGCTAGGGCTAGCACTCGGCGCAGCTGGGGAATGGCCCAATAGACTGGATAGGAACAAAGACAGGTTACCTATCTTAGAGGCGGTGGTGGAAGACTCAAGTAGTCATGGTACAGCAGCTTTTCAAGCCCAAGTCAGTGGCGCTACTGTTCAGCCATAAAAAGCATTAGTAGGTTCCAGCCGTCATAGCTTGCTATGCCGCTGGACCGAGCATCATGCAGACCCCTACTCAAATTCTGCGCAGTCATCGTCACTTTTTGCTACGTCACGAACCAATAACTAACCATCCTGAAACATCATGAGCATGGCGAGTGTAAAATATAATTCTGGAGTTAAAATATCCCCCCCCCCCAGTCGGATCCTCGGGGTGGGGTGCACTTCTAAGAACTGTGAGGGGTGGGGAACAGGGGAGGACGCCCCCAGTCCCGCACCGGTCGCACCTTTCTGTATTACGACCGGAGGACGTGCTTAGTTCGAAAAATCGACGTAAGTGGCCGACCGACAAGAAGTTCAGAATGCCTGAGCAAGTACCACGACTAGCTCACATGAGACTTCTCAGGAGTGGTATTGCCAGGGATAAGAAAGTGGTTACCCAGATCAAATGTTAAGTCGTTTCAAGTTTCAGAACCAAAAAGGAGAGAAAACCAAGAGCTTATGATCTAACATTATTCTGCAAATGCTCTATACCCCCCTCCCCCGTCACAAAAAGAAACTTACGTTAACATATCAGCAATATACGAATTTAAAATGAATCCCATTTGCTTTCATCTCATTGCCCCCCCCCCCCTATCTGGAATAAGACCAATAACTGATTTCCAAAAATCAGCTAAAAATATTAGAATGACGCCAAAAATACTTTTTCTTCCATTTGATGGGGAAATATTGTAGAAAATGAAATAAGTAAAATTGAGTACGGGAATATACTTTCTCGACACCCACAATAACGAAAATTCTTATTATATTTCTGTATTTCCAAAAGAATAAGGTCGTTTCTGCACGAACCGAATGAGGGCGCGATCCGGACAGCGTCTCAGGGGGTGTGAGCGCGACATCGCAATACTCCATTTTGCAGTGAAAATGCCACCCCGAATGAATGTACTCGTACACGAACATAATCAGAAACACGAGTAAATGTTAACGGATATCGACGTTCCGATTTCCGAAATGTCTTTCACATGTGCGGAAAAATAGTCGAAATTAGACGCGATAAATTACACGCGGCGTTTTCATTTCGATAGAGTGAGGCTCCTTCGTGCTTGTTACACACACCCGGAAGATCATTACTGCATTGTGAGTGGAAATGATGCCGCAAAATTCGGATTGTTTTCAATCAGACCTGATCCAATCCTGCGGGAATCACCAGTCGGTTTCGTGCACCAATTAGGGAGTACATGGGCGAAGAAACAATAACAGGTCGAAAGATTGACGTGTGACGTAATTTCTTCGCCGAACTAATTTTCCTCTGTCTGTTTTTGGCGATCAAACGGAAAATAATTTCCCTCGGGCACGCGAGATATTGTAACGGGTTACAAAATAACTGATCATGTGACCAGAAATCAGTCGATATTAGGATACGCGGGCAATTAGCACTTGACAGCCAATAAAGTCCGAAGACGGCTCTTGATTAAAATTATACTATTGATAATTTACTCAATACAGAAATAAATTCTAAGTACATAAATTATTTTCGGCAGGAATGTTCAAAATAGTGAAAGATATGATCTTGATCTCGAAGAAAATTGCCTGGACTCGACAATGTGTGTCGGAAATTGTACGAGAGCAGTGTTTAGTCCGAACTGCAGAAAGGGCATACAAAAGCAAAATTTTGTAGAAAAAACGCGTGAACTGATCGATAGGAAATATATGTTTTAATGCGATAATGTAACTAAAGTAAACGGACGCAATGACTTTGCGCAAATTGATTTAGAAGTAGGCGGGGAAAACCACAACGATATTGCGCAAATGAAGGTGAGATAGGCACGTAAAAAGATGTAATGACTTTGCACATCAGACTGTCTGCAGGAAGCAGGCGTGATTAAAATGTGTGCAGGGTACGTTACCCTGCCCCCCCCCCAATTTGATTTTAGACCCGATTTTGGGTTAGGGGAAATGTACCCGAAATGTACCCAAATGTACCGCTATTATTACAAAATGTACCTCCTCCCCTTGCGAAGGGGGAACTAAAGTACTTTGGTGCGGCCAGGGTAACGGGAGCCCCCCCAATTTGTCTGATTTCGTCAAATTTGGTTCGAATGAAATGTACCCGAAATGTACCGAAATGTACCACCAATTATCTGAAATGTACCCCGTTTATAGCCGCGGGGGGAAGGGGGTTTCAAGTTGGTGGGGCTGTGGTAACGTTAGCCCCCCCCCCATTTGTTCCAATGTCTCTGAATTTGTGCAGAATGAAATGTACCCGAAATGTACCATCAATTATATAAAATGTACCCCCTCCCTTCCCATGTAATGACCAAAAGTATAAGGGGGGCGAAATGAATTAGAGCTTCCAACTTAGCTGATTTCGTCAAATTTGGTTCGAATGAAATGTACACGAAATGTACCGAAATGTACCTCCCTTATCGCCGCAGGGGGGAGGATCAAATATGGTGGGGCTGTGGTAATGTTAGCCCCCGCCCTCCCATTTATTCCACTTTCACCGAATTTGGGCAGAATGAAATGTACCTGAAATGTACCGAAATGTACCCTCAATTATATAAAATGTACCCCTCCCTTCCCATGTAATGACCAAAAGTATGAGGGGGCCGAAATGAATTCGAGCTTCCAACTTAGCTGATTTCGTCAAATTTGGTTCGAATGAAATGTACCCGAAATGTACCGAAATGTACCACCAATTATCTGAAATGTACCTCCCTTAATGCCGCAGGAGGGAGGGTCAAATATGGTGGGGCCGTGGTAATGTTAGCCCCCCCATTTGTTCCACTTTCACCGAATTTGGGCAGAATGAAATGTACCCGAAATGTACCCTCAATTATATAAAATGTACCCCCTCCCTTCCCATGTAATGACCAAAAGTATGAGGGGGCCGAAATGAATTAGAGCTCCCAACTTAGCTGATTTCGTCAGATTTGGTTCGAATGAAATGTACCCGAAATGTACCACCAATTATTTGAAATGTACCCCCTCCTTTCCCATGTAATGGCTAAAAGTATAAGGGGGCCGAAATGAATTAGAGCCCCCAACTTTACCTATTTCGTCAAATTTGGTTCGGAATATAATTATTTGGATACTTCATTAGAATGTGATGTACCTATACCTACTTATCTGCATTTTGTACGAAATAAGTTCCGTATGAATGAATGTTCACGTTGGATGAGTTTATATTTCGGAGACCACTACTAAAACCGACACTCTATTACTCAAGAAAAAGTACGCATGACTTATCACTCATTGCACTCAGTTGAGATGGTTCCGAGTTTTCCGATCAGTTGCTTCTGATTCAGTAATCATCTCGTGGTAACGAAGAACGCCTAATTCTATAAGCAGCTGTAAAATTTGCTGTCTGTTTCCTGTTCCTCGTGCGGTTTTACTGTTTACGGAAAACTGTGTGAAATGTATAATCCAATTGTTTAGATCGGGTACTATTAAAATAAATCCTGAAATGGTTCTGTAACTCTCAAGGAACAACAGTTGGATTGACAATTATTTACAAACATCTAACTTTTTATTGAAATGTGCCTCCCTTTCCGTCATTAGTTAGCGCCTCATTAAAATATTGATGGTATGTATTTCTCAAATGCGCTTTTTAGCATCATGAAGGAATAATATTACATAGTTACGAGTGAATGTTTTACGTTGAAGGAAAGTAGAATCTGCGGCTGTATTTCTACGCCCCCCCCCCAAAGAAAATGAGGTAGGGAGTTGGAAATAGCGGCACAAATTCTATTGTAATTTGTGCTAATTGTGCTCCGAAGTCCCTGATTTGTGCCGCATCCCGTGGGTCTACATTTCAATAAAAATTTTGGGGCAGGGAAATGTTCCCCCCCCCCCAAATGAAGATAAGGGGTTGGAATTAGCGGCACAAATTTTATCGTAATTTGTGCTAATTGTGCTCCGAGGTCTCAGAATTTGTGCCGCATTTTCTGGGCTCACAGTCCAGTGCTCAATTTGGGGGGGGGGCTGGAAAAATTATGATATTTTAAAAAAACGATCTTCAAAAGGAGAGATTAACTGGTTTCTGCTGTCACCGAATTCATTTTTCAGGTTCTTTTCACGGTATCTCATATCCTACCCCAATTTTGGGAGGTACACCCATTCTATCCAAAGTTTTGTTGTCTTTGTTCATACTTTTTTTAAACTCTACACATAGCTACCTTTAGTGCCTCATTACAGATAGCAGTGGATACGACGTCCGTACAAATCCCTATCTTTATAACGACCGTATATAGAATGGACTTTACAGATGGCGGTGGATCCTGTGTCCGAAAGGTTGCCAAATTTACAAACTCAACGTACACTTACATAAAAATTTGCTGGCCAAAGTTTTTGCACATCGGTGACATAAGGTAACGACGGCTTTTGTGCTTCATTAGGGAAGGAAGGCAAGTACTCAGGGCGCAATACCTCCATTACCCCTACTTATATTCTCCATTGATAACGGTTATTTACAGGGAAAACAAATAGAAGTCTTGTCCTGTTTCAGTTCATGGAGAGTTTTCATCATCTTGAATGAAAAACTCACCATCTATAGAACAGGTCGTCATTTTGTTGAATTATTCGAATTTCTAAGATTTTTTTTTTCTCCAAAAGTCTTATCACAACTGGTGGTGACAATTTTCCTGTGACTCAAACTGACCAATTTTTCCAAATTTTTCCAGGGTATCTCGGGAACGGAGCGTTGCCGCCAAATTTGACTACCGTATTCGAACTGAGCGTTAAAAATTGATCCGAAAACAGTCTTTGGTTCAAAATTTTTGGTTTTTCTAATATTGAAAATTTTTCGATTATACATCATGTCTTTTTTGAGGCAAAGAAATTTTCGGAGAGCTTCGGCGTCGGCACGGGTGCTAATTACTCAATTTTTCGTGGCGAATTCAAATCCGTCGTCAGAATTGAGCTAGAGTCATTTTTTGACCCAAACTGACCAATTTTTTAAACTTTTTCCTGTGTATTCCGGGTATGGAGCGTCGCCACCAAATTTGACCACCGAATTCGAACTCAGCGTGAAAAATTGAGTCGAAAACAGTCATTAATTCAAAATTTTTGTTAATTCCTAATTTTGAAAATTTTTCCATACTACATCATGTCTTTTTTGGCGCAAAAAAATTTTCGGAGAGCTTCGGCGTCGGCGCGGGTGCTAATTACTCAATTTTTCGAGACAAATTCAAATTCGTCGTCAAAATTGAGCTGCAATCATTTTTTGACCCAAATTGTCCAATTTTGCCAACTTTTTCGAGCTTATCTCGAAATAGGAGTATCGAAGCCCAAATTAACCATCGAATTCGTACTCAGCGTGGGATATTGAGTTGAAAGCAGTCTTCAATTCAAAATTTTGATTTTTTTTTAATTTTGAAAATTTCTCCATACTATACCTACCTACTTAATTCAGAAAATCAAATAACATGATAAATCTCTTCACATCAAAAAACCGTTTTCAAGTGTTATTACGAAATGAAGGAACTGCGGCACAAGATAGGGTGAAATGGAAAGCTGCATCAAACCGGTCGAGATTTTTCCCCCATAATCATTTTTAGAGAACCATTCGAACCAAATTTGATGAAATCAGCTAAGTTGGAAGCTCTAATTCATTTCGCCCCCTTATACTTTTGGTCATTACATGGGAAGGGAGGGGGGTACATTTTATATAATTGATGGTACATCTCGGTACATTTCGGGTACATTTCATTCTGCCCAAATTCGGTGAAGGTGGAACGAATGGGGGGGAGGCTAACGTTAGCACAGCCCCACCATATTTAATCCTCCCCCACGGCTATAAACGGGGTACATTTCAGATAATTGGTGGTACATTTCGGTACATTTCGGGTACATTTCATTTGAACCCAATTTGACGAAATCAGACAAATTGGGGGGTCCCGTTACCCTGGCCCCACCAAAGTACTTTAGTTCCCCCTTCGCAAGGGGAGGAGGTACATTTTGTAATAATAGCGGTACATTTGGGTACATTTCAGGTACATTTCCCCTAACCCAAAATCGGGTCTAAAATCAAATTTGGGTGGGCCAGTGTAATGGACCCATGTGTGCATCAGCTTCATTGAAATTAAATCTTTATGGGTTGACAACTGTACCCTACTAGTTTCTGGTGCCGCTACTGGTCTATATGTATAATAAAACTGGCTGACCCGCTTCGCGGGTCATCTAGACAGACCATGGGCTAGAGTGAGTACGCTAAGGTGGGTTGGCTAAAGTGTGTTGGCTTAACTGAGTTAGTCCCTTCCTCTTCCCTTTACAGCAAACCGCTTTCCCATTGTCCCTCCCCATCCTTCCAACGATTCTCTGTGATCCACATCCGTGAGCTTTTCCAAACTTGCAGTTTTCCTCCCTCCACCCTTCCCGCACTGCCGGGATCCGCTGCTAATGCGACTGATAAGCGGGTGGTCACATCACTTCTTCTTATTTTTTAATGTATTATGGACTTCACTTTTTGCTCACATTCTTTATAACCAGCTGCGTATTTAAAAACCAAGCTGCTACAGGCACTCAACAAACTGTCTCCCTCACCCGCTTCATATCATCCTAATGAGCTACAGGTCAAATTCATAATTATTTTTCAGTTGTGTTTTTTGCAACTTCTACAATATTTTCCTTTTTCTTATCTATCTCTTCTCTTTATCTTTTCCCGAATCTCCTTCCTCTTCCCGCTGTTTCTGTACAACATTTTGCCGCCCCTTCGAAATCTGTCAACCTAGGCACTTGTCTAATGTGCCTATTGGGATCTCCATCGCTAGAACTGACACCGCATATAGGTATTTTAGATCTTTTGGAGGGAAAGGGGTCCGGAACCCCACCCTCTTCCCCGGTATCCGCATCTGCCCTCAGCTCTTATGATTCACCCGCCAACCACAAACAAACATGCACACCCACCCACAGATAAACTAACACTTTTAAACATATTAAGGAAGAGAGATTTTGATTATGAGACGCTACACCTTTTTATATGCAGTTTGAACTTACTAATAGTTGCTGTGGCGGGGGGGGGGAGAAAAAAACACGTAGAAGAATAGGCGCATCAGCCTATTATACTTAGGTATTAAGACCTCCTTTGTAGTTTCTGTTCCTAACTTAAACTAGATGTACGTGCAATAATGAAGCATTTTGAGCTCATTTTGGAACTTTCAGATTTTCAACCCCCCATAATTTCTGAAGGGAGACAGTTCCGGCCACCAAATTTTAACAGAGTGTGAAGAAGGTCGATGTAAAACGATTCTGAAAAGTTCAAATTAAAAACAAAATTAGGGAGGCCAGGGGGGACAAAATTTTATGGCCCCCTCCTAATTAGGGTATCGAAATTTTTTATAGCCTAAAACCTATTCCGGGTTCATACAAACACATCGAGAAAGTACGAAACCCCCACCCCCAGCTCTTATGGTTCAGCCGCCAACCTCGAACAAACAAACACACAGACATACTTTCACTTTTATATAGTAGATTTATGGGAGATGTATACTGTTCGGCATTCGGCAATCCTCGTACATGTATATTCGTGTAGGCCACCGTGGTGTGTGTTGGATCTAACTCTTATTTTCCATACTGTACGCATTGCACGACTTACGCTCCGCCTCCGTGTTAATTACCAACACAAAAATACACTAGCATGTTCAGCGTGATGAAACCTATGCGTTTGGTCGCGTTCTTGAAGCACTTTGAGTCAGGCTTGGCTCCGCTGGCTACACACGAACGTCAAAGTTGACAGTGAAACGTGATTATTATGTTCTTGTACTAGTCAACGCGTTATATGTTTGAATCTCAGTGTTGTTGTTTTTTTTGCCCCTAAAATGCGTATTCGAGATCATATTGAAAAACCGTTTTCGCGACTTACTCTTGACGAATAATTAGAAATTATTAATGGTGAGAAGCCTAAACCAAAATTACCATGTTTAAAAACCGTGCCAAAGAGAGGTGGTTCGAGTTAGACATTGCTAAGTATTGCAGTATGAAAATATTTTGTAGTTAACTGGTTGTGAAGATGGTGGAAAACTGTTTTGTTAGCCATGTCTATTCAGAGATGTACCGATGAGGGGGGGGGCTCCCTCCCATGTAAGAATTTTTCACTTAACAATTGAGAAAATTTACAATTTCAATTTTTTTTTTGCTTTGATATTTGTTAATTTTGAGTTGAGTCAGTTAGGACTCTCACAATTTTTGCCCCCCTCCCCCAGGTGATATGCCTCTGTGTCTATTATTCGTCACAGAAAAGAATAAATGCATATGGAATGATCCTGAACAGGAACACAACAATTTGAATAATTTCGTCAATGCCATTTTGTAGTAGCATGTTTTATATACTTTTATTCTGATTTTTACTTCACCTCTACGCTTAGTGCTTACCTCCTAGGAAAAATCACCGCATGCCACTGCTTACGGTAGTTTGGGAAAATTTTTTAAACATATTTTCGACAACACCACGCGAAAGAGCGGCCAAAAATTAATCAAAAACAGCTGTTAACACAAAATGATTTTTTTGCGCGCAGGTCCCTTTCTTCCTGGCAGGTCACAAATATTCATAATAGTAGACGGACTACCTGATGAATGACAGCAGGTGACGGAGAACCTGTAAAGATGTATTTCAACATGAAACTGAACTAAAACTGAACTATGATCTGTAAACAATTCAGTCGTATTTATTGAAAATTCGATTGCAGTTGCGAAGCGATTAAATGAGAAAGGCAACTCATTTTACTGTAGAAGTCATCCAGGAATGTTTAAAAAGCAACAGTCACTTTGTATGTTTTTTCCCAAATAGTACTTATCCATGCCAGCCTTTAAATGTGGAACCATGTATCATATATGATACATAGGGGTTACTCAGGTCTCTGACGTCCAACGAGTTTGAGTGCAAAATATCAACCCCTATCTTTTTTGTAAATTAGGTTACTTCACTTTTTGTGGTTGGTTTATATAAAGGTCGGGTATCAACGTGTTTAAACATATACCACAGAGTGGCCTGGGACAAAATCGAGTGGAAACGGTTGAGGAAGACCTTCGCCCACAAATTGGCCCAGGTGGGACAGAGGTTGGTATTATAGATGAAATAATGTAGATAAAACTGAAGTGGAAACTTTGTATCTTGTCGCTAATGTAGGCTATAATCATAATAATAATGAATTTATGGTTCGTAGCATTCAGCACGCCAGCTTTTCACGTTATAAGAATTTTCAACCTCAAAACAAGGACAGTGAGTAGAAGAAATGTCAACTTAGTGAAAATAAACTTTTCCCTCCTTCTATAAGACGCTGGCCCGCAAGGCACAGTCTCTTATTTCCTTCCGATAGCAATTTTTCCCACTCCATATTTTATGAACATAAACGAGGCTTTCTACCCATCTTCTTAATTAAAGGTTATAAAAGTTTTACATTTTAGCGAAAAATAAAAATAACTCGCGATTTCACCCGTTTAAAATTCCAGTGTATTGAAAAATATTAATGAGGGGAGAATAAAACATCGCCTCTTCAGTTTCTGACAAAGTTCCTTAAAAAAATTGAACCACGACTGCGAATCACTACAACTCATTATTGGATTTCAGCTTACATATTTCTTAATTACAATCGAGTCTTTTCTCAGCCGTCGAAAAGGTAAAAATAAAATGAAAACGTCAACTGTGATTTCCGTATAATTAATTGAAAATCGATTTGAGCAGTTAGACGATGACTTTCGAAAGTTGAATGCGGGTAAAATATTTTACTCGGCCCCGGAATTTGTACTTTCGCTTTTGACAGACAGAGTATTAATCAACGCATTATTTCTGTGAAAATAACTCAGATAGAGTCTTTCTTTCCCCCTCCCCCACCGCTTGATTAAATAAGATCGAGTGTTCTGTAGAAGATAGGCCGCGATCGACTTAACCGGAATTTGAGGAATTATTTCTAGTTTCCTAATCCGTTCTGTGCTCACCGGAGCGAAAAAGTAAACTAGGGTTGTTAAAAGAGGGTTTTAATGATAACGCCGTCTGGGTGACAGGCTGAATAATAACACCTTGGAGAAGGCGTCCGTAAATATTTTCTCGAAGGTCAGATAATTAACCTCTAACTATTTCGAAAATTATTTTAGCCGCTGGTACTTTAAATGAAATTTTAATGCCTCATTAAACGTTGAATTAACTCCTGCTAATCTTAAAATATAATCGCGGAAGGTTTTCTTCTTAATCCATGGCAATTTATTTTTATCGCTCTACGACTTTAGTCGACCGAATTTAAATTACGCTGAGCTGTTCGATGCTCAGATACGAGATTGTTCGTGTTCACGGCGGAAGAAATTATATAACGATTTTTTAACGCGAAAGTAATCGTTAACGATAGACTACACCCGAAGTTTTATTTCAGCACACAGAGTCTTCGCTGCACTACGGTCCCATCACGTTTCAGTAGGTTTCGGTAATCTCATTTCTTCCCATAACCGCAAACTTACACCAGATAAATTCTGCTCGCGTTCCTACCAATCAGGAAAGGTCACCGTGGACGCTTTAGGCTTTCCTCTTATTGTGCAGGGTGAGCATAATTGTCGTAAGTCTTAATGGTTGTCCGAAAAGTCTTCCGACGAGACAGAATGGTACATTGGTGCTTGACTTCTTAAAATGGAGCTATTTCTCAGTAGCTGCCAACACATGTAGTTGGTAACCAGGATGAGAAGGCATGTGGCAAGAGGCAGAAAGGAAAATTGGGGATATAAAACGACTTTCTGGTATCTGAGACAAATGTGTCGCAGGCAGGGTAGACCAAAAGTAAGATGGAGCGACGACTTCTTCGATTTGCTTGAGCAGAGACAGTTCCAGCAGATAGCCCAAAGCAGGTCAGAGTGGAATAGACTGAGGTTTGATTTCACTTAAAAGGGCAATACGTACTTTTAGAGTCAAATCTGCTGTCTTTGCATTTTATTACAGTAGCATATAATAATGGCCAAAGCCCTATTTGCAAATGAAAGCATAATAATAATCTATGATGAGGTTGTAATATAGTATCCTGCTGAATCACAAAGAAAGCTCATTTTCAAATTAGATGGGACAGACTTGCAAGCCAACGAGATGGAGAAAAGAAGAAGACGCACAAAAAGAAGCACAGTAAAGAGACCACAGTGCAGACGTTTTAAATATATTATTCTAAAGTCAGTTGCGAAGAACAGGCGATCCAGAGCTGATTTCCTAATTTCAAAAGTGGTGAATAATTGTTCAGTAGGGTGGTCTAAAAAAGATTTTTTTTTCGAAAAGTGACGCTCTCAAGGGCTTAATCTGTGTTGTCCAGGAAATGAAGCTGTGAAAAAGGAAAAAATAGGAGGCAAAGGGTTTTTCTCTTCGGAAATATGTTCTATGAGGTGCGAGGAAGTGCATCCTGAAAAGTTTACCCCCCCTCCACCAGCTCAACCACTAACCTCATGGGGGTTCGAACGTTTTCCCAATTGAAACACTTTCGATTTTTCTCGAAAATAGGCATTTTCGGGGAAAATGTCAAAGACAAAAGTTGTTCCCCTTGAAATTCTCTATCGAATGGTACCCGACATGACCATGTTTGGAAGAACTGGATCCATATAAATCGCCTTCAGTGCTGCCAGAAAACCTAAAAATCTTGGAAATTGATGTTTTTTTCCGATTTTCATCCAAAATATGGACTGTTAGGAGAATGGATGAGAGATAAATATTTTTTGACATCAAATTTACCATTATGACAGTGCGGCGGCTGGAAGGAAGGTAGGTATCAAGGAAACATGGTGGAGTAATAAAAAAGAAAAATTTGGGCCGGCGCAATGATATTTTCCAGTAGCCTTTTGGATCCAATCCTCCCCAGGGCCAGTACGGGGAGCTACACCCCCAGTCTCTTTTCATTCGGTAACGTTTTGGTCTGCCCTCCTTTCTTTTTGCCTTCCTTGGTGTCCATCACGGTACAATATAAAGGTAGTGACACGGCGCGGAAATCGTGTCCGCATGTATGTAATAGTACGCGGCTACGCCCTACTGTATCCTTGTTGATATAGAAAAAACTACACAGCAGTCCTGTAAATTCCTCATTTTACGTCTGAAAATGAATAAGGCAGAAGTTGATCCATAGACAGAACTGATGTTCTTTCTTAACAGACCCGTAACCAGAGAGGGGCTAAAGGAGGCTTAGCCCCCCCCCCGCCCACCTTCAAAAATGATTTGCGAGCCCAACATTTTTTAAAAGCGTCTGATAAATTCTTAAAACGTTCGAAAAAAAATTTCCGCTTTTCCAGAATTTTTGTTTTCATATGAATGCATAAATAAAATAATTTGAGATTAGTTTTCCATTTTTGAAGATATATGTTGAATCTTCGATGTTCAATGTTTCATTGATTACACGAGAATAAAAAGAAAATGAAACGTATAGCTTCAGATATACATACTCAATGTATATCATAGTTAGGTACGTCTTCACATTTTTGTTACAAATAAAACTAAAAATTCAAATAGAATAATTGTACTTTCTGTTCCTTTTGATCGATAAAAGCTCTCAGAATGTCGCGAGCATCAATTTTTTCAATCGTTCATGTTCAAAAGCCATAAGAAAAGCTGAATTCCGCGTTCTTTTAGTAGTCATTGACAGTCGAGACGGTATGAATTCCGATTTATTATTCAGTTATTTTACATACTATAGTCAAAAAATACGAGTCTCCCTTAGGATACACTCATGGTTACGGGTATATTTCTTAAATATTATCTTACGTCTTTAGGTATCTCTGTTCACTCCGCCGACGAATCCAGATAATTTTTTTAATGGAAGAAGGCAGTTCCTTAGAGGGACTTGGATCTCAGCCATCTGATGTGTATGCGTCAATATGAGCGAGAGGAAAACCGGTCCATGAAGAAGAAAACGAGAGGGAAGAAGAGAGAATCAAAATTATGTATTTCGTGAACAGCGTTGCCAACTTTTAATAATAGGGTTACTATATTCTCAACAAAAAGAATTATTGTATTTTAACCCTTATTACCGTACACCAAAATTGCAAAATTTTCGCAAAAATTCAGAAAAATGTTTCACAATTAACTTTTCTTTTTTTTTTTTGGCAAGTTACAAGGTGCACCCGGGTTTCCACCCAGTAACTACCACATTACGCTATCCCACTAACATTTTAACATTTCAAAAGATCTCCATCATAATCATGAACTCCCTTGGCAGGGCTCACCTCGCCGTCACCGCCTTCCTGCGTCGCCACACGTACGAAAAGATGAGGAGGTGATGAGGGATGAAGGAAGGAAGCGCGTCCGCCTGTGATGCACCCGAATTTCAGGTTATGGCTGTGCGAGCTTCGCCCCATGGTGGCCCTGGCAGGGCAACGCGAATCCGAAGCAGACAGGTAAAATGGGGGCTCGGGCCAGTCTCAATGCGTCCCTCTGGTCACTGATGCGTTCCTCAAAAGGTTTTCGTTTGTTTGTTGTTGTTGTTGTTTTTTCAATTAAAAACATTTTGGTTGGAAAATCGGGAAATTTTCTGTTTTTTTACAAATTTTGTCGGCGATTTTTCAATTTTCAAAAAATATTTGTCGGCAAATTTTGCTCCCCACCCCCACTGAAAGTCAGGTTTCATCTCTATCAAGGAGATGAATTTTTTTACGTTCTATTTTTATTTTGGATTTTGCTTACGAAAACTGGAGTATTGTGCGTTTCGTACTTTCCTAAACGTAACAGACCCTCCTCGAGTAACGAGGTTACTGGCTGTTTGTTACAGGGTATTTATCAAATTTGAAAATCAAAAATATTGGACTTTTATTGGATTTTTATCGGACTGTTCTCTGACTTTTTATGTTTTACCACGACTACAAAAAAGAAGGGAACACGCAGAGTATGCTTGAATACTTTGGAAATATAGAAAAGACGTCCAAAAAAGTTAGGTTGGGATTTCTGGTTCCAAGAAATAATAATGCATGATTCCTAATTTTTCAATTTTTATTGGATCTGTATTAAAATTTATTAAAATTATTAAACTTTTATTGGACTTTCATTGGATTTATTGGCCCAGTAGACACCCTGTTGTAATATGCATTAATTGTTACTAAGCTTCAAATTCAAAGTACCTTTATTGAGAAGTACATTGTTACCATTTCTATACTATCATTTCTGTGACCCTCAAAGCGGGGTCCACTTAACTCCCAGGCCCGGAAAGAGTAAAGGTGTCTCGCAAGCGCTCCCATTCTTGCCTGTCTTTGGCTATTGTCTGGAAATTTTTATTTTTCAAGAAGTTGTTGATGTCGTGTTTCCACCTGGTGGGTTGTCTGCACCTTGCCAAAATGTAGTTTTGTACGTCCATCGGTCGTCGCAGAGGTGGGACACGTGTCCTGCCCAAGTTCCATTTGCTGCTTCTAATATACCGGACTAATTGTATTTCAATTTATTTTTGATTGTTCTTGTTCTTATGCGATCTTTTCTATCATTCATAATTGAACGTTCCATCGCATTTTGCGTTGTTCTGATCTTTTTCAAAATGTTTTCGTTTAACGCCCAAGTTTGGCAGCCATATGTTAAGAAGGGCACGATGCAGGTATTAAATACCCGACTTTTTTGTTTTAAACTAAAATTATTTTTGTAAATATCTATCAAAAACCAATACTTTGACCATGCTTTTGTTATACGTGTATTCACTTCACTTATCATTTGATTTTTGAAGGCTATCTGTTGGCCTAAGTAAGTTCCTGTTTTTACAATTTCTATTTCTTTACCATCTAATGACATTACTTTTTGGCTCATATTTTTTGAGAGAATTTTAGTTTTTTGCCAATTTAGTGTTAGACTACTTAAGCTTACTTTCAATAAAATACACTTCGGATTTTTTCTTTCTAATTTCTGTGAAACTTTACCGTGATAAGAAGACCTCTTCTCAAACCCTTGTTTAACACTTGAAATACATCCTCATATTACGAGATTATTTTTAATGGAATCGATAAAGTTGCCGGTATTATATGTGCAAAATTCAGTACTATATGCGCATTCCTGACTTTTTTACATTTTGCTCTCACGAATGCGTATTTTCCATAAGATTACATGCAAAACGCGATGTAAATCAGTTGAAAACAGAGTTTTTACAGACGGCGCTATCTTGCGGCGCATTCCCGAAGTATTACACAGCCTTGGACAACCGTCAGTACGGGCGAGATAGACTCGTGTCCACTATCTTTATATGTATTGTACCGTGGTGTCCATTCACACCTGTCCTCGCCCTCTCTGGCCACATCAATTGATTGTTACGACAAAATATGTCAAGATTAGGACTCGTGAAGTCGGGAATTTCATTTTTGAGGTTGTTTTTGTCCCGACCTTCCATCCATATTGGCCCGCATGATTCTGAAAAGCTGAAAAATGTGAAATTATTATCTACACATATTTCACGTGCCTACTTAATAGCAGGGTCACAGCTGTTTTTCAGGCTGTTACCCATATTTGACTTTTTTTTTTTTTTTTTTTTTTTTTTATTTAATTTTGGTCCATTGTGGGTTGTAAACTGTTCAGCTGGTTCGCCTTTTCGCATGAAAGACAAAACTGGAGAAAAGAAAACAACTTTCACTCTTGAAATTTTCAAGGAGAAGAGGGGCTTGATGCTTCGGTAGATAAAAGGACATTTTGTCACAGGACTCCTAGGGCTTAGTTTTAAAAATTTGGTAGTGTTATCAGTCAAGAAGGTCATAGGTCGAGTTCTCTGAATCTGAAATTCGAAGGAGAAAAACAGAAGAAGGTTTCCTGCATCAAACATCTTCAATCTATACTCGCCCTCCTCCCACCAAGGAGAGAATATTTTTACGCCGGCGTTCGCTGAGTAAGATAACGAATAAGTCTTATTATATGGGCGATGTCCAACAAAGGGAAACCAACTAACAAAATCAGCTTTTTGAGAACACGTGATTCGAAGTTCAAGAGCCATGTATAGAAACTATATGACACAGCGTTTATTGATAAGTTTTTTTCAACGTGAGTACACATTCTTGAATCGGAGGCCCAAATTCGAAAAATTCTACTTTTTACGCTCTTTCCAACGATATTAATAACTCATTTTCTTTACAAATGTTAGTTGGTCCCCTCTTGCTGTATAGCGTCCATATGTCATTCTTATTCTTAAGGCTTTAGTGTTTTCGGCTCACAAAGTTGTTATTTCTTCGTGAGTGACTGCGCTGACTAAAACAGGAAATTATAAATAAATACATCTCCCGTTAAAATCTGAATATTTGAATTGTGAGAACTGACATTTTCTCTAGAGGCATATTATTCATTCCGAAAGCAGATGAGGGATTCTCAGCAAGATTAATAATTTTTACAATCTTGATGCTTTCAACGAGCGATAGAAAGACGAGAAGACGACAAAATCATTTTTTTCTGGTTAATTCTGAAATATTTCTCTGAAAAAGTATGTAATCATTCGACGTGAACAAAGAGGGTTCATTCACTTACAAAAATGAAAATCAGCACGATGCTGCCAAAAGAACATTTTAATTGAGTTAATTTTTCTATTTATTTATATTGTGCTGTTCGAAAATCTTGAACACAACAACAGATTCCTTCTTAATTATTAAGGTTGTATTTTCATCCGAAAAAGCGATGATATTCATCGTGTTCCTGGCAAACAGCTTATAATTTAACAGGATTTGGTGAAAATGTTCCAATTACAAATTCCAACGGTCTGCAACGAGTTTTCTGGAACAATATATCCAATTAATTCGAGATCCGATAATTATAAATAACAACCGCTTTGTCACTGAAACAAAGTGAAGAACCTTATTAGAGTCGGCAGCGCTGGTCCAGATTCATCGTGAACAATATAACGTGAATCCGTTCGAACTGTCTGAATCTTTAATTGAGAATTAGGCCACCCGAACTTATAATAAGCAATTTTCGATTCAACGTCACCTCTTGACGGCACCGTAGTGTTATCACTTTCTCAAGAGGACATTTCAGGGTCTAGAAGGTAAAGTGAATTTCTACATTTCAGTGAACAGACAAAAAAACAACTTAGGTAATTTTGATCTTAACTATTGAATTTAGAAAACAAGATTCTATAGAAGGGAGGCAAGCCTCCAGCTCAGATGAAGCCTTCAGCTGTCCCTCGATGCTATTGCCCTGTCTCTTGACTAATTCTGTAAATCATTTGGTAAAATAAGCAGATATATTTAGTCAGTTCCCATTGAAAGTGTATTCTCATTGGATTGTAGAATACAAATTTACAATAATTTGAAGAAAAAAATTTAATTTTTACAACCCATATTATGCATTTATTGAGAGTAAAGTTGATCAATCAACCAGTGATGTGGTTACTGTTCATTACGGTTCTAGTATAATATATTTTTAACTTAGTATTGGTATTAGTAATAAAAATTAAAAAAAAGTAAGTGAACAACTTATGTGACACTCAGGTGTGGGGAACAAGTTACCATAGAGTCATCAAGGGTTAGTTGAAAAAAAAAAATTATCGGAAAAAATTACAAGTTGAAAAAAAAATAAGTTGAAGAAAAATTATAAGTTAGGAATTTTTATAATGCGTGCGCATCTGGGGAAAAAGCAAAATACTGAAAAATATAATACAGAGGCTGATATAGGTCCCCTGAGATGAGATGAGAAATCGGGGCCAAGTGACCCTTATACTACTCTGTTTATTAGCTCCTGTTCTATACAGGTTGCTGTCAACATGCTATCTTAATTATTTACATCTCACTCTTACCGCTTAGCTTCCATTATTATATTTGTCATCTTCCCAGAACTAAGTAGAGATCTTATGTAGCTATTGTTAGCTTTTCGACATGCTGCCGCTTTGGTGTTTTACTTCCGCATATTCTTCGCACCCCTATCGGCTGCACAAGCGGTTTGTGCAAGACCTGACGGAGACTAGGGGCCATTGATTATGTCTTTGCTTGCATGTTGATTTCTTTGGATGATACTCCAGTGGCTTTCCCGTTCCCTTCTGGAGGATTTTCTGTTAGGGCTTACTTCCTTAGCCGGTATACCCAGTTTTGAGACGCTGGGGCTTGCCTTATTGTTCGCACATTTCGTGTAGACCTGGGGTACGAAGGTCCTGAATAAGGAGGTAGTGGCCTGCGTGTTGTTCCTGCAGTATGTTACTTAACGGTATTTCCTGCTGAAATATCTCCGGCAGACATGCCCGCTCCGTTTTACCACTACCTCATCTTCGAAGCTGAGGCATTTGAGATGCTTGTAAATTTGCGTATCATTTTGATACCTGTGGTCCACGAGGCACTTACAACTTACTGTTGATGCACTGATATCGAAGTACCTTCGGTAATTCATATTTATAAGAGGTTAACAAAAGAAAGATATGAAATCTGAAGCACCCAGCCTCACTTAGGTGATTACGATGTCGAAGCAGACTTTCAAATTAGTTTCCAAAAACACTTCAATTGTAGGAACAGCCCAATTCGAGTGTACTACGAAGAAAAACTCTTTTCGAAACAATGAACGTTGATATTGAATGTGCGCAACAAAGCGCCTTTTTAATTAATCGCGAAAAGGGCGCGCCTAAATAGAGTGAAACGAAAAGGCATTTAATCGTATTAATTTGAAAGGACAAAACGAGGGGAAAATTATTTTGTATTCGGCAGACTAGCTCGAGGATGAAAATATTTCAAAACATTGTATATAAATACAAAGATCTGCGCTTTGAGGCGCGACGTGAATTTTTTCTTAGAATAAGAAGGCGGAGTTGCTATATCACTTGAAAAAAGGCTTGTTAACTTATTATAATACAGTCGGGCTGTTTTAGTTGAAAATAGACGGCATACCTAAAATAACTGAATAAAGAGGAACTGATTCGTTAAAAGGCAGGCGAGGAAACGAAAATCATATTTTAAAAAAGGAAACCTTCAGCTGGTGCGCGGATATTGAAATTATTTCGTGCTCGCAACCATTCGACAGGTGAATGAATTCGATGAATTCGTCTGGAGAAATGAAAGTTTTTCTTGGTGCACGAACATGGGGGGGAATGAAGAGAAAATAAAGAAATCTCTCCTTTTGCAAACGGTTGCATAAATACCACGCTTCCGCGATTTCATTTTTTTTTTTTACAAAGTGTGTACCCCCTTCTACGAATTTAACATTTCCACGAACCACTAATTATTTTTATGTCGCCATGCTTTTGGAAGTTTTTTTCTTTAAAATCATACTCATCTTCCTGAGTATCTCGAGTTATCTGATATCTGCTTTCTTATGAAAAGGTAAAGGTACCTATGTATATTTTGTATTGTAAAGCAATCGGGTTTCTGCAGTTGAGCAACAAATAAGCCCCTATTTTTTAATAATTTCTTCTTCTTCTTCTTCTTATTATTATTATTATTATTATTATTAACATAATCATCCCCCCCCCCGAAAAAAAACAAACACGACTTTTTAATATTTACCTAAGACGCCCGGATAGTAAAGTATAATGTTAGGTCAAAATCAAGTAAAAATAGTAAATTGTGATACAAGTGCAAAAAACTCAATTCACACGTGTAACAAGATGCATACATTTTTAGAATAATTTAAGAGGGAGGAAGTCTGATAGCTGTGTGGAAGGACATTGTTACATGGATATGTTGTCCAAACAACCGCGCTCTGTAACGATGATTCATGATGAGGCAGGCCTTACCATCCCAACACCTGTGCTACACAATTTATTAATAAATTAATACGCGTTTATTGATTGCATGAAATATAAAAAAAATTAACGCGCATTTTGATATTCATGCTTTTAGAGCGAAGCGCGCTTAAGAGCAATGAAACTGACGCGCTTGCCCGTCTAATGTGAACAGTGGCTCTCCCACCAGCCCTACATAATCATGATTCGTTTCGTTACTCTCTCCTTAAACTAGTTGAACAGACATTAATCGCCAACTCTCTGCATTACTCGGCATTCTCCATGTCGGCCGGGCAAAACGTTATTGAACAGAATGACCGTGTAAAGAGAAATGCGCAACTATGTACAACGCGATGGTAACGTTTTTCTGCGGAACAGTTTTTGCGAAGCATTTTCCGCAAATTTTTTCTCATTTGCTTGGCAAACTGTTGGAAATATTATTCATGTCAAAAACCAGCTTTGAAAAATCTGGCACATATGTAGTTTGAACTCCTCGCCTTCATTTTAATTATGTTGAGTGATCACTAAGGTAGCTACTACTTTTTTACGCCATACATACTGAGAATTTTGTCCTCCATTTAGGAACATCCTTCTAGTGTAACAATGAATTGTTGAAAATTTCATCCAAATTAGATAGTTTTTAGACTACTTGATCAGAAAGGCAATGTTTACAATGGTGTTTTACAAACGACAAGAAGCGCCTATCATTCATGCATCACTTGCTAATGAAACCTGCGTGTAAAGTAAACGTCCCTTAATGTGAAGCGGTTTTACATGAAAAAATTGCTCCAATTTTTGACAAAGGCTAGCCTCAATCCTAACGGATATGACCTAAAAATTTCATTTCCAAAGCTAAAATATTCGCAAAAAGACATATAAGGTGATGGTAACTTCCAAAAACTACACCTACTGCGTTTCTGAATTGGAATTTGTAGTAAATTGATTCACTGCGTTTTTGAAATGAACATTTTCATTAGCAAATACTGTGATAGCATGGCATAAGATTATTTCATTTTGCAACTCGAAAGAGAGATATTGATGAGTGTAGGTTTCCATAACCTGTTTCGAAGGAGGAAAAGAAAAGAAGAAAAAAAAAAGAGGAAAATGCACTTACTGCGTTTTGGAAATAAGCTTTTTAATTTGCAAATACGTATTATGATAACATGAAGGATTTTTTTTTTTTGCAATTCGATATTTAAAGAGGTATTGATGAATGGAGGGTTCCAATATCTGGTTCCGAAAAAAGAACTGTATATTGTGTGCAAATTTCGTTCTGCTTCACATTGCGTTTTGACCTTTCAATGCCCCCTCCCTAAACCATTTGTTAATATACATTATCAATTCCACAAAAAAAAAAAAAAAAAAAAAAAAAAACGTAACGTCCGGTTCACTTCGTTAACCTTCAAGTGAAAATGTGCATTTTTTTAAATTTTGCTATTTTACCATCTTTACAGCGAGGGGCTATGTATATCGAGAAGCTTTAGATATTGAGGAGCTCGAGATATGGTATCTAAGTCTTTTTAATGTTATAGGAAAAAATTATTCTCACCCTCGGTTATGGGAAATTTTATGAATAAAATTTAATGTAGTAAAAAAAATCAATGGAGTGTAACGCGGTAGTGGTGGTGAAATTGTTACGCCGCAAGGAGTTTGCAATACTTAGCAAATGTAGGATGAAAAAGGAAGAACGAAAGAAAGAAAAGAAAAAAGATACTTTTTTCTAAATGTCACACAAAGAAGAAAAACTTGGAAGATGAAAAAGGATTAGTTATTTTTAGTATACGTTTATATTCTTCTAGTCTGCCGAGATAATTCTTCGTAATTAAATTATAAAGTTTTGTTTTCTTAGACGAGAGAAAACGCCCAGAGAACTGATTCAGAAACTGGAAAAGTTAATTCGAGTTAATTGAAGTAAAGACGTAGAACGCAGTGTACAGTAGCAACCTTTTACAGTGGTCGCTGAAGATCACATAATTGCGTGAAAAGTCTGTAAAAAAAATATCGTCTGAAGGCGTGCCATCACTGGAGCTAATATCATGTATAGATGTCGATAAATGTTTATAGAATCTGTGAACAAAGAAATTTTAAATTGTTTATCAGTGTTGTTAATTTCTCATGATTGTGCCAGCATTCGTGGACCATCATTTATCGGATTTTCTAAAGAAATAACTTCAAAAATGAATTCAGGGACTGCAGAAACACAGTTATTAATATATTTGAAGCAGAACATTATTCTATGAATTCAGAGGTTGAAAACAAATCCACTAAATTTGGATTCGAATCTGAATCCGCGAATAACTTTTTTTTGTGGGCAATTTACTCTACGCATTATACATATGTATAAGTATATTGTATACATATTTACAAAAGAGAGAGTCCAATCGCTGCATGAAAGAACATTGTTACATGGATATGTCATCCAGGCAACCGCGTGACCGTATTGATACCCAGATTCCAATGCCTTCTCTAGTCGTCTTTTTTCGGCATTGCTCAGCATTCTCCGTGTCGGCTGGTCGCAAATTACCGCATATCGAGAAATTATCATTATATCTTTATTGAGAGCATTACAGTTTTATAATAGTACCTATTTAGCTTCCTCGGTCGCACCTTTAAAGAGTGCTCACTGTTCTAAGTATGCTCTCGGCCCATAGTAGGCAAAGGTACACCTCACCCTCTCCCATTCTTTGCGATCTTGTGCCACTCGATGGAAAAGCTTATTTTTTAGAAATTGATCGATTTCGTCCCTCCACCTAGTTTTTGGTTTGCCCTTTTTTCTTTTGAATTGCTTTAAATACCAAAAGGTAGCTTGATAGGTTATTCTGTCTTGAGGTAGTCTGGCTATATGTTCCGCGCACCCCCATTTTAAATTTCGGATTGATTGTACACAGTTTTTTATGTTGGGTAATTTTTTCCAAATGTTTCTTACACTAACTTGGTCTTTGATTTCTAAGCCTAGGATCGACGTCATCATGGAGTTTTGTGTTGTCTCAATTTTCTTCGTTTGTCTGATAGTAGGGGACCAAGTGGGGGAGCCATATGTCAAAACTGGTGTTATGCACACATTGAAGATTTCGCCTTTTTGCCTGTTTTTAAATTTTTATTTAAAGATGTGCTTTTTAATGTCCAACACTTCTTCCACACCAGTGTGATCCTACGTATCGGAATTTTCTAGAAAAAATGGTCAATGTTTTCCAAAATTTGTCATCAAAATTCATCGAGAAAATTTTCTGATAATTTTTGAAGAATTTTATATAAAATATTGGGGGAGGGAACTCCGATGGTTTTGAAGAATTTTATCAAAAATCTTCAGGAAAATTGTTCGATGATCTTCGAAGAATTTCATCGGAAATCTTCGAGAAGAATCTCCGATGGTTTTTGAGGAATATCATCCGAAATTTTTGGGGGGAAATTCCGATTCCCAAAGAATTGAGACTATTTCCCACTCATGCGATGGAATCAGAGCTCCCCGAGGATTTCTCATAAAATTTTTCGGAAATCGTTGGAAATTTTTTCTGAAGATTCCCGATGAAATTCTCCGAAAATTAGCTGAGATTAATTTTTGAAGATTTCAGCAGTGACCTTTTTTTGAAATTATGAAATTTTTCTCAAATTATTTTCGATAAAACGATGAAATTCTTCGGAAATTGTGGGCTGATTTCCGAAGAATTTCATCAAAAATTTTCCGGAAAAATCTCTGATACCATCGTATGAGTGGAAAACAGTCTCAATTCTTCGGAAATTATCGGAATTTTCCCCCAAAAAATTTCCGATGAAATTCCTTAAAAACCATTGGAGATTCTCATCTCAAAGATTTCCAAGAAATTATTCTCTGGAAATCATCGGAGATTCTTTTTGAAGATTTTCTATGAAATTCTTCGGATATCACTGGAGATTTTCTCCAAACGTTATTTCATCGTTTTGTACGTTTGGTGCGTTTTCCACCAGTACACCACCATCATCTTTGTTTTCGCTCCTTTGAATGACTTTTGATTTAGAAGAAGTTCTTTGGACACATACGTCGGCTGGTAATAACTTGAACAAACGTTGTTATCTTTGAAGCCCTCGCTTCATTTTGTGGAGCGTTTGCTTGAAAGTAAAAAGAGAAAGCTCATGCATACGGATTGAAGCAAAACCTTATAAACTTCTGTTCTTCCCTTCGGAGCGAAGGATCTCTGTCTGCTCTTTTGCTTTGACGTTAAAGCTCAATTTTTATGCATACGGCCTAATAAGACGATAATAAAACGTTATTGTGTAAAATTAGTGTTGTTCTCTTCGCTACACATGAGATTATGAAAAGTAACCGGCCCTGCTTCAATGGAATCTTAGAATGCTCAGGACTCAATAAAAACAGTTTGTTAACCCTGGATCGCAAAGTTTGGTTTTCTTCAATCATCGAATTTGGAATTAGTTGTGGCTCATGGATACCTAGTTAACGTTTCAATTTTAGGCTCCTTTGCAAATGTCTTATCACTAGGGTCAGACCAACGCCCTACCTCTTGCAAATACATACTTTTAACATTCATAAACACTTACGCATATGTCTACCTCTTCACCCCTTGAACAATGAGATGAAGATAAACATGTGCAGAAGTGGTTAAATTGCTCGTGAAAGTACGAAAACATAAGTATGTACTTGAAAAGCGTCAGTTTTTGCTAAGGACACTATAACACTACACAATAGCATAAAAAACAATGGGATAAGATCATATGATTTTAGCTGTATTTTGAATGCTGAATACGATGGCGTTATCTATTTTTTTCGAGAACCTCTCGTTTTCCATTTTCAAAATTAAAATTTTATTCACATTTTCACGTTTTATTCCTTTTTGTCCTGCAGGCAGTGGCGTAGCCACGGGGGGGGGGCCGAACCCCCCCTGGCACCAGCCGAAAATATTTTTTAAAAAAATACCTGTCATGTAAACGTGAAAAATTTTGTTTTTTTGATGAACATGCAACTCTGCGACTGTGTCCATATCTCCATGCATACGTATTCGGTTTTTTGTTATCTCACATTTTTGTGGCGCCTATACGCGATGAGACAGGAGACAGCAATCGACTTGTCATAGCACAAAAAAATCAAATTATAATTTTTCGATTAGATTAAAAATTTTTAATTTAGTTAAGTACTTATGAATCTTTTCTTTGAAAAAATATAAAATTATTACTTTTAAATTTTTTTTCGAATTGTACTTCATACCCCCCCCCCCGCCTCCTCGATATCATGTTATTAGCGAATAATTTTTTGTTTGAACTGAACCCCCCCCCCTTCATACCAAGTCTGGCTACGCCACTGCCTGCAGGAATAGCTACACTGATACTGATAACAATACTGAACGCGTATAGTTGTTCGATCAGTAGTATCATCTTGATGCTACTAAAATTTGCACGATAGGAAAAAACAATGATGAACTATAATCAAAAAATGAACATCGGCATTAAATTCCTCGTTAAAAATACATATAGAATCATGTATTCTCATGCCATTGTTTTTTGAAAAATTTCAAATTGTTGTGTAGTGTAATAAACATTAGGTATGCTATAATGTCCTCAGCGAAAACTGATACTTTACCCAAATGAAACGTTTCAAATATCGTATTGCACCAATCAGTTACATGAAGCAACGTACAATACTTACCAGATTGTATTCGGACATGCCAGGGCGTGTGTTTTTAGAATTCCAAGCCCAAGTCGGCAGGGATTAAAACCTATTCAATTTGGCTGAATTGTTACACTCTGAGGGTTTTTTTGGAATGGGAATAAAATTTGCAACATGTTTGGTGTAAATAATTGGTGCCTTAGTGATCACTCAACATAATTAAAGTGAAAGTGTGAAGTTCAAACTACCTTATGTGCCAAATTTCTCAAAACTGGTTTTTGTCATTGATGTCTAATAGTTTGCCTTGTGAAAGAGAAAAATTCCACAGAAAAACGTTACCATCGCATTGTAGTTGCGCATTTCTTTTTGCGCGGTCATTCGTTCAATCACGTTTCACCAGGCCGGCACGGAGAATCCCGAGCAATGCCGAGGATGGACGACTATAGTTGGTTCAACTGGTTCAAGGAGAGAATAACGAAGCGAATCATGAGCATGTGGGCCTGGTGGGAGAGGGAAGGATAACTGTTCACACTAGATTGGCAAGTGCGTCAGTTCTCAGTTTCATTACTTGAGCGCGCTTCGCTCTGACTGGAAGAGCATGAATGCTGGAAGGCGTTTGTTTTTTTATATTTGACAGAGTGAATAAACGTGTACCTATGCATTAATAAATTAGGCAGCACAGGTGTTGGGACGGTAAAATCCGCCCCATTGAGAATTGTCATTCAGGAACGCTGTTGCTTGGACAACATGTCCATGTAACAATGTCCTTCCACGCAGCTATCAGACCTCTTTTTTTTCTCTCTTAAATTGTTCTAAAAATGTACGTATCTTGTTACATATGCGAATTGAGTTTCTTGCACTTCTATCACAATTTGCTATTTTTACTTGATAGTAGTTGCCTGGACAACATGCCTACAATGCAAAACATTATGGGACCCTACAATTTTGAAGTCCTCTGATTTTAGCCCACAGATCGCAGCGCGCATGTGTGCCCCGCGTTCAATCCATACAAAATATCCTAACTGTTGTAAAACATTTGATAAGAATCTGTCTCGATTATCAGTTTCACACTTGGGATGTTTTGCCTAATATTTTGATGGACTTGGGATTTACACCACTTTAACCCATTATCTCAGCTTGAAGATGACTGAGGCCCAAAATTATTTAATGGTCATGTGCATTGGGCTGCATAGAATTGATCGAGTATCCTTTTTGCCCCCTCCCCATGCCATTTGAACAGTTTTACTTCTCCTGTACGATTTTGAAATTGTTGCATAGGGCAGTTTGAACTTTTCACGCCTTCAAATGTAGTGCTAAGTCACTGGCAACACACAGCCGAATGCTAGGCATGATGTCATGACATGGCTAAAATATTCGGGAACCCGCAACACCACTCGTATACAATACTGTGTCACTCACCACGAACGCAATTAAAAACCCGTTTAATTTTTTAAATCGTCGTTAATGGAGACAAAAAATACCGAGTTCAAAGGAAACACACACACAAAAAGAGAGAGAAGTGTCTTTTTAATAAGGTACGTACTATACGTATACCTAAGTAATAAACGAGTCAAATGCGAGAACACAGGGAGGCAGCAGCTTTAACTATTTTTTCATCCTCTCTGATGGATCTCCGTCTGCGTATTATCCTATAATACGCTTTTGTATAAGTACGATACAATTTTTAAAAAAAGTCCCTCCCCGTCGTTCTCTACCGACAAGTGGTTGCCATTCTCATTTCATGAAATGAATCCCTCTTGAAAAGGTACCCTCCAACATTTCGGATGCACACGTTATTCCCGTACAAGGTTTCCATTTTCCATTTTGCTTTTTTTGTTGCCTATAGATGTATTCCTGGCTGGCGTTTGAAAAGAATTCTCGATTAGTCTTTTCTTTCTCGTTCTTCTCCGCTTCTACATCGCGATCGCGTGTCGCATTCTAAAAATCTTTAAATATTTACTAAAAATTGCCGACGAAAGTTCAGAGAAAGTTGTACGTGTTTTTATTGCACTCTCGGATTAATACGGATGAAATATTCAAGGGCCGTCGAGCTTTTAAACGCGTTTTGATGACGGAAAAGAGGACAAAATTAATATATAATGAACGATTTGCAGGTTTCTTGAAACGCAAATGAGCGCCGTAAAATTCCTGATGTTCAGGGAGACAACAGCTCTCGCTTTTAATGCTGTGTACCCGAGCACCCGAGGCAGTTGTACTCGCTCTAGATTCTTCTGTAGCACTTGAACAATCAGGGTCTCAGACAAATCTGAGGGAGAGTCAAATGCGAAGTTTACGCAACATACAGGCGTACAGCTGTGTGCTAGAAGTTTCAGTTTTGGTAACACTGGCACAGTACATTCAATACCAGCAGAAATGTACTTGACAGAAAAATTATTTTATTTTATTTATAGCAGTTGAGGACACAGCAGAAATAAACAGAATATTACCAAGTTCATTCATATTCCAACATGGACACTAATTTATTCTTTTGGGTAGACTAAGCATGTCGAAACCAACAATTCAGAGTACAGTGTATTAAACGGATATGAATTTCAAAAAACGCTTCTGAATATTTAATGGGCTCCACGGTTTCTTTTGTAACCGGATCCCATAGAACAGCTGCAAATTCGAGGTGCGATCTGACCAATGAACCAAAAGGTATTTTTAACTTGTCTAAATTCTGGAAATATGTGATCATCCTTTTGATTTTCTCAATGACCTGCGAAATGTGTTTCTTGTAGATCAAATCAGAGTCGAGAATCACGCCCAGGTCCCTTACCTCTTGTAATTTGGAAAATTGGGTCTTTCCTACGTAATAACTGATCACAACTGAGGAACGCATGTGCGTGAAGGTAACGGCTGTGCGCATTTCTTAACATTAAAGGGCAAATTATTCTTTTCACGCCACAGAGTTATCCCATTCAAATCTACCTGCAACAGCTTGCTGTCCTCAACTTTTTTGAGGTTTTCTCATAGAGTTTGATATCATCCGCGTACATGAGCATCTCAGAACCATTAATTGCATTCACAGCGTTGTTCATGATTATATCATCATGAAGAGGAGAGGTCCCAAGATTTGATCCCTGAGATATACCGGAAAGGGCAATAAAAATAGGTTCTAGTTGGGGGGTCTGGTTGACCGAGTGGATAGCGCGCTGGTCTCGGAATCTGGAGGTCCCGAGTTCGAGCCCACGTAGCAACTCGCCACATTTTGACCTAGGCCGGTTTTTCGGCAAGATGAGAAGGGGCTGCGACAGCCTTAATAGCCTTTTTGATATTTCTGAGGTAATGCTCGAAAGGGCGGATTCCAGGGCTGCGCTGACAATAAATTAGAAAAGAGGTTCTAGTTAAACCCCCGATATGCAACATATTAACTCCTACTTACGAGATACAACCGGAAAAATTTTACTAGACTTTCGAAGGAACCCATAACAGCCATCTTCTCAACAGAATGACTGACTTCGTCAAAAGCTTTTTCGTGATCCGTGTATATTTGTTTCGCAATGAAGGTTACTAGTCAGTTGAAACGGTGAAAATGGGGATACAAAAGGGTAACCTTATCTCCCAGAAATTTTGAAAAATGGCCTCGCCTCCTTGTCTAAATTGAGTAAAGAGCATATTTAGTACTTCTGGATACTATTTAAAAAAATTCATATCTTTGTAGCTGAGAAGGTTACAAGCCAAGTCCTCCAGATCTGAATTCCTATGAATGAAAAGCAGAAGTGAAACTTGATTTTCAGTTGGGGGAGGGGGGTGGAGAAGAAAAACTTGCCGAAAAATATATTTTTTTAAACTAGAAATTCGCCGACAAAATTTCTAAAAAATTAAAAATGTGCCGATTTTTTAATCAAAAATTTTTTTTAATGAATTAAAAAAAAAGAACAAACAAACAAACGTTCTTAGAAAATAAAAATTCAAATAAACAGTTTCAAAATTTGCCGACTGTTGAATTATTGGGGGATGTTTCACCCCCCCCATAGTTTCATCCCTGCAAATTCAGATTGGAACCTTCTCCCCCAAGCACTCATATTTACGCACATATGCATACTCTAGTCTGGGAGGGTAAGCTGGAAGGATGTTAGGAATACTTGAGAGGAACACACAACTGTCTTTACTCATTAAGGTGGTCGTTATTTACTGTTGATGAAATTTTTTCTGAATTTCATCTGATTCGTCTCCTAAATTAGTTCCAATAAAATAAAAAAATTAATAAAAAAACCTACAAAATTTCAGGTCTATTAGATTCAGGGAATCTTCCTATCGTTCTTATGGGAAAAACACACGGGGAGTTTTGACTTTTGTTCCACACTAAATTTCCTCCCTATATTTACCAGGACCAAAGCCCGTAAACTAAACAATAGAACATTTGCTATTGGATTCAGCTTGTGACATTGGTCAATCAGAGAATCTAGTAAAAACAGAATAGTCATTGAAATTCGAAATCCAACGTTTGCTACCGACTTTCAGATTTTCGAAATGTCTTCCGCATTTCAGCATTGTTTCAACCTTTCGGATAACATTCGATACTCAGCTTGAAAACTTCGGCTTTTGACTGACTATAGTCTCTGACAGGAGTCCAAGGTACTCCATTTTCAGACATGAAATTTAATTACAGTTTGGAGAGGTGGAGAAGAAAAACTTGTTGACAATTTTTTTTAAACTAAAAATTTGCCGATTTTTTAATCGAAATATCTTTTAATTGAAAAAAAATAGAATATATATATATTCATAAAAAATGAAAAATTCTTTTAAAATTTTCCGACTGCCAAATAATTGAGGGGATGTTCCAACCACCCACACCCCCTATAGTTTGTTCCTGAAAGGGAATTCTCACTGAAAACATAATGCATCGTATCCCCTTACCGGAAAATATTTGAAAGGGTGGAGTATAAGAAGCGGGTAAGTTCATTCTTTTGAAGTGATGGACTACACTCACCGAAATCATGTTGGTTTTATTTTAGTGGTCTGTTTCAGACTGTTCTTCAGTTTTCAACTGTTCATCAGAGTCATTCTATCCGTCACTTTGTGAGATTGTTTTCTCGCTTGTTTTTGTTCCCCCATCAGTATTGAGATATTCGTCGGTTGGGCTGCTTGCCGGTTTATGTTACTCGTACTTAGGCGATGAAACTGGAATTGCCTTCGTCATGTAAATCCTTCATTACTAAAAATATAGTTCTAAAAGGTGTCCAAGAACGAATAGAAAATATTGTAATTACCAAATATACAGGCGAGTTGTCTTGAGAAAAGAAGAAGCGGAAAACACTGAAATTGACATGATGGTGATAATATACTCGGAAAACACTGAAATTGACATGATGGTGATAATATACTCGTATTCCTCAGTCTCTCATCCAGTAGGTTCAATTTCTCCTCTGTTTACTCTCCTATGCTAATCTTTTCATTTCTGAGAAGGATTTATACTTTGTATCCTTCATTATCTGCTCTTCATAGGTTATTCTTTGCCTTCCTTTCCAGTTCTTTCCTTCAACCATTCCCTCTAGGAGTAATAACAATATCCCGTGATATAATTTATCAGAGGTCTGGCTGGCCGAGCGGATAGCGCGTTGAGAAAAAAATTTACGGGTGTGAGAGAGAAGAAGGAGAGACAGAAAAAGAATTTATGAAAGAGCATGAGAAAAGAATGCGAATGTCTGCGTGGCTTCTTCGCGGGTTTCGGAGCTCACGAATAAATTCGATGTTCTGAATTGTTACCACGCAGAAGAGCGAAAAATTACCTGTCCAACAAGCACTCGTCGAGACTGGTAACGTGACTCCGCGGCGAGTTACGGCCGCTTGAAGGAGTGGGAGAAAAAGGTGTGTCTAACTTTAGACGCGTTTCTCTCAAAAACGTGTTTTCGCGCGTTCTTGTTACACTCATCTTTGACCGCTTGTATCTCCGCACAGGAAAACGTTACAGATCTCACCGATAGCTCATTGGAAAGGGCATTCATTCCTCTACTACGTACTATCGGTAACTCAAAATTCGTCGGATCGACAAAGTTACCCCTTTTTATAGAAACTTCAGCATATGTTTCAACAGTATTTTTCGTCGTGATCATATCTCATTACATGATTTTCCTGTCACACTTTCTTTCATTGTATCTACCCGAAAACACTTTCTGTTGGTCCTGGAATTTCTATCCAGTCGCATTCTATAATTCCATGAAGTCGTTGGAACTATTCGAAGTATCAACAAAAAGCGTAGGTATTCTCTTCGGAAACAAAAAGTGCTGACATTCCTATCAGTGCGAGCTATTGATGTTCTTTGCTATATGCCTTCTACTCCTTGCCCAGCTCAGTCGCACAAATGTCATTTTAATCAGAAAATGGATGTAGCAGAATATGAGGAAGAAATGAAGATGAAAAGAAAAACGAGTGGCTGCTTTTTCACGATCGTTAACTGGGATTTTTCGGCGTCGGAAGTTGGAAGTTGCGGCGCGCGTTTATTAAGTAGAAATGTTGAAAAATCGTTGAAGCTTGCGAAGTTTTTACGGCTTTATAAACGCTCCTTAATCGCAGTTTCTAGGTCATGGAGCTGTAAAACTACGGCAAAATAATAAATATTGACCAGACACGACGATAAAGCGAAGCCCTTTTTATTAGATTAACGAACGGTAGTTCTTACGTGACTGATTTCATTACGAAGGTAATTCCGCCGGAAAGGATGCTATTTTCGACATCGTCAAAGACACGTTCTCTTAATTATGAAATTGCTTTTAGGCATTACAGATTCCGAGATAATTTCATTATTTCCGCAGCCACCGAATTTTCTGGTACGAGATTAATTTACAACGAAGTTGACGGCTCCCAATTTTAATTCTTTTTCACCTGACCCGCAGTTATTTTTCTCTGCATCCGGGAATTAAAATTTTAATTTAAATTAAAAATGTTCAAATAATTTTGTAATTATTACGAAACTAAGGTCATTTTAGGGTGCACAAGATTATCGTGTATTTAGTTAGCATCCGAAGACTAATTTAAATCGATGAAACCACGTTTTTAGCGATGTGAAAGACCAAGAAAATTTACTTTAGAAGGTTGGAGCTTGGAGTGTTATCGTATAGAGATTATGATGATGATAAAATTATCAGTCTTACGACCGGTTTGATGCTGCTCTCCATTTCTCCCTATTTTGTGCGAGTTCTTTCATTTCCAAATAATTCCTAATTTTTGTCGATCTACCTAATTCTTTCCTTTCACCTTTCCTTCTAGCAACAGCGATATCATTCCTGGGTGCCTCAAGTTATGCCTCATTAGTTTATATCTTCTCCTCTTCAGACAAGTCGTAATATCTATATTACCTCCTACTCTGCTAAGTACTTCCTCATTTCTTACCTTCCTCAAAAACCTTCAAAAAGTTCTTAACATTTCAAAACTTCTCAAGAAAATCCTTAAACTTTCTCATAGAGCACAAATATTCTTAACTCTAAGGAGAAATCCTTGAGGCTAGCAGGCCTGCCGTGCACAAAAGAATTTAGTTCTTAATGCATGTGCGATGCCTTCACTAACATATGGCTACTAAACCTCTGGCATATAAATCAAAAAATCTTGAACAGAATAAAGGCCCCCCAAAACGCCGTGGAACGTTCCATGTTGAATATGAGACGGAGAGAATGAGCAAATATAAAAATAAATCAATAAAGATGAAAATTCAAGATGGATGTTGTCAGTGACATAAGACGCTTTCAATGGCGCTGGACAAGTCATACCTCCCGCCTCAAGGATGACCAGTGGATCCACAGGGCTACATTCTGGTAACCTCTGGATGGGGAAAGAAGAAGGAAAAATCAAACTGAATGATGGTGCGATGACATGAATCAGTTCATAGATGCAACAAACTTCCAAAATGAAAGAAAAGCTTTGACCGCTGCACAGAAGGACCTTATTACATGGATATGGTGTCCAGGTGATCGCGTTAACGCGCATGCGCATACTCGTATTCGAGTTTATACTCGGCGTTGCTCGACATCCGGTTGAAACGTGATGGAACGAATGACCGCATAAAGAGAAATACGAGTAGGTGCCACGAGCGTACGCGCTCTCTACCGCAGTTTTGTGATCTCCGTTCGAATATTACATCAGTGGCCGGAGGGACGTCTTGAGGCCGGCCCGAGCCATCATTTCGCCGTGCCGCTTCTGATGCGCGCGTCCTGCAAAGGCTATAATGAAGTTCCCTTCTGACCACGGTTCACGCTCCCCAAGCACTAGCCTGAAATTCAGGTCCCCCACAGCCGGATGCGCTTCCTCTTCACTCACCCCTCACCTCCTGGTCTTGGTAAATGTGGCGACGCAGGCAGGTGGTGATGGCGGGGATAATCTGTCGGTGGGGGGGGGGGGGTCGCAGCCGCTGCGGCAGCTCTTCTACCAAGGATAGTATAGAATTATCCTGTTCGATGGCGTGAGTCGAGCTTGGTTCGTTGGCCCTCTGCTTCGACCATTCCATCTGGATCTTCCTCTTCATGATGCCCGAGACAAAAGCCGACACCTGGTTCCATCGAGCCATTAGACATATTCCACTTATAGATACGAATGGGAGCGATTGCTCAAGACCTTTGCTCGTTATTGGCCGGGAAATTGGTGAGTCCCGCTTTTGCTCGTCCATCAATTCGTAAAAAAAATTTACATTATGTAAACATTTTCCAATAAGGATCCGGGACAAAATTTTAGAAACCCATTATCTTGTGTAGACGCTTAGTACGAAACATAAAAAAAAAAAATACTGCCGAAGCAGAATTTAAAAAAAATCCACAGAAAAGAAGAAATAACACATGTTAGTTGCGTTGCACGAAAAACGGTACCTCGATGTGCACCCTGTAGCGATGACGTCACGTCATGCCAACCGAACGCTACGCGATCCGAGTTTCCGTGCAAGTTAATCCAGAAACAACGTGAATGTCGTTTACTTGTCCTTCACGGGCGAAGTGTGATTTTGATTTTGAATTTCTTGATTATTTTCAGGGACGTACCGATGGGGGGGGGGCAACTTACCCCCTGTAGGAATTTTTCATTCAGAAGTACTGGGAAGATATACCGTTTCAGTCAGACGGAGTTGGAAAAATCCAACAAGTCGAAAGTTTTTTTTCCCATTTTTTTTACGGTCGAAATGCGATCTTCATAATTTACTGCATGTATATCTCCTCAAGTATGGAAATTTCTCCTAATTGACCTAGAGGAATTGACTTTGCGGGGATTTTTTTTTACTTTGATTTTGGAGAATTGAGTTGAGAAGTGGGGAAGATCCAACAAGTCAGAAGGTTTTTTTTGTCTGCTTTGATAGTTGAAAAATTTGAGTTCAGTCAGCTGGGACAATCAACCAAATCAAAAACAGTTTTTATTTTTTACTGCGATACTTGGAAATTTTGAGCTGAGTCCAGTCCCGTAGAGAGAAAAATAAGGTCTGGGGGAATTTCCACGGGCCCCCTCTCCTCCTAGTTCAATTTGTTCTTTTGTTAGGTGAGAAAAAATGATAAATTTTGGGATAAGTGGTTTCTTTCATGGTGTAAGGAGTGATTTCTGATTTGATGTACAGTGTATGAATGAAGCTCAGGCCTTTTAAAAATATCGGGCCCCCTTGAAAGTCCGGGCCCGGGGTATTTATTCCCCCCTTTCTTCCCCCTCTCTAGACAGGGCTGGTTGAGTCAACTGGGACTTTCACTACTTTTACCCCCTCCCAGGAAAAATTACACACCTTAATATTTTTCCATTTCACGGTGGTCATGATTGAAGAAAGTAAAGAAATTAGTTAGAGATGAGGGTGCATTAAGGACAAGTTGCTGCAAAATGTTCGGGGTACATACGTCGTACGTAGTATGTACCTGCTGTGACACAAAATAATGATCCGAACGAAACTTCTTCTTTTTTTCCGTGGTTTCTTGGCAGTATTCAAAGAGGAAATGGGCGGGAAAAAATTGCAAAAATTGTGCGTGAAGGAGACAGAGTAAGGAGTCATAGAGTACCAATTTTTCGGAGGTAGACGAAAACATATGTGTAAGCGCAGAAAAAAATAAAAGTCAAAACATGTACGTCACATTAATATTTGGACTACATGTCATATATTTTTCCATAAGAAATCCGACTTGATCTTACATTATTTTAACAGAAATTGGGGAAATGTATTTTTAATGATCATAAGTTGATTTTTGTAAACTAGAAGCATTATAAACGAGATTTTCACCCACATCATCATCATAGCTTCATTTACTGGTAAGTTAGAGACAGATCGGGTGGTCGCAACTACTGTGTTCATTTTTTGGTACTTGCAGATGCCAATTATTTGCAATAGACGCTGGAGTTTGTATGTTTCAGATTTTTCCAACACATAACTAACTCCGCATTCAATCATACTACGATGTCGCATTTTGATCATCAAAGGAACATTTGAGCAAATCATATTTAGAAAAATGTAATCAAATCCGATTCCTTACGGAAAATTCTACTAGTCTTATAACGAGCCTCACCAGTCTTCATGAGTTGTGAAAGTCATAAGCTAATTTGATAACATGTTCCGTCAGAAATTTAATCTTTCTCTTCATCGCATATTCCGCTAGGTGGATCCTTGGTCTTAAGGCAGACACACAGACACATAGAAAAAGAAATATCGTGGTAGACAGGCAGCCCGATATCAGATAGCTTTGTTTTTAGCGGGGGCTGGAATTTGTAAAATGCAGTAGCGTAGCCAGCCTAGTGTTCAGGGGTCTGGTTTTGACAAAAGAGGGAGGGGATTAGAGAAGATGCTAAACTTAGAAATTAATCTTTCGTCTGTAAAACAAAAGACGGGTTCCTGTGGCAAACGTAACAGAATGCAGAAAGCTCTTCAGATTGCAGCAACTTCGGAAGAACAATTCAACTTCCGAGAGTACCAAAAAGAGGACCGCCCTAAAATGGCAAACGAGAACACTAGGGTAGTCTTTATTTCAAATTATTATAAAAATGTCCACGGAAATTTCAGTTTCTTCCAACCATCTTCAGTATTAAAGATGTCCATGGAAATTTACAAATTCATCATGAGTATTGATGACGAGTTTCTACACTGCATGCCTAGATACATTGGTACATGGATATGTTTTATACCTATTATTAATGTATTTTTATGGAAATCCGTCGGGATTCTTAGTGTCGTTCGGAAAAACGTGACATCGATTCTAGGATGAGGGCCAGCCAATAGACATTATCCATGTCAAAATACCCAGTGTCCGAATCTTTTTATCCCGTCTAAATACTTTCGTTGCGTATTTGTCCATGAAATTCTTTGTGTCCGTACTTGCGGCTGGGCCATTTCTACAAGGACCTATTAGAGGTTAACCTATTCTACCCTCCTCTGATTTTTTTCAATTTTCTCCCCATTTCTAGTCCTTTTTTCTGACTCCCACACCTTTTTATCACAGGTGTCCGCATGTTTCTGTCCCTCACTATACTTAACTGTCTAAAGTACAAATCGTATTTTATTTTTGAATGAAAGTCTTGGTACAACTTCATCACCTCTTTATGAATTATGTAGTCGTAAATGTACTGAAAAGTTGACCGTCGGAGTTAGAGAATGATGACAGAGGTTAGGAGACGGAAAGTAATGAGGGACCATTGGTCACAGAAAGTGATCAGGGAACATCAGAGACGGAAACTTATCAAGAAATGTCAGAGTCAGAAAATGAGGTGTCAATGTACAGTCCAAGTGATTCATTAAATACTTCCTTTGTGAGTACAGTCAGTGAAGAATAAGAATGAAAAGAGCTGTGGTACATTAAAAGATTGTGGGAGGATACAGGACTTTCTGAAGAATCGCGTCGTACATAAGAATGTATGAGCGGAGGAGGTATACATTGTTCTTGCGAAGAATTAATATAAATTGACCTCATCGAACTAAGAACAATTTAAATCGCAGCATGAAATTCTGGCTGGATATGAAATTGAATCTCTAAGAAAACGAAGAGAAAAAACAGCAATAATGTTTCTATATAATCTAATTCACGGTAACATTAACGATGAAAAACTGCTTATAGAAATAAATATTTGGGCCGCAAAAATACAATCTAGATACAAAAAATACTTCTCTCTGAAAAAATATCGCACCACTAAAATGGAATTTTCGCCATTAAACAACATCATGAAAATTACGAATGATTTTTTGACAGAGTGTACTTGCGCTGACATGTATAGTATGCCTAGATCGGCGTTTAAGCGGTTAGTGGAGGGATGGGGAGCTGTGGGATAGCGGACGTGCGGCACATTTATTATATTTATACATATATTGTTTTATTATTATTATTATTATTATTATCAGTTTTTCCTTCGTTTATTATTACTATTATTTACTTTTATTTTTATTTACTTTTTCATTTTTTATGATTTTTTACTTCTATTAGTTTTATTCCATTTTTTATTTCTCTTTTTTAATTTTTATTGTAACGGTCCCTCCTATAATTGGCTTCGGCTGTTGGAGGGACCTAAATAAATAAATAAATAAATAAATAACATTCTAGTAAGATTTCGTTTATCATGTCTAGAAAACGCTCAAAATCTCTTTAATTTGCGCCTAATAGGCTGATAGATTATTGTAAAACTTCGGAGTGCACTCCCAAAATAATACCAGTCTCTGAGGAAATGGGGCCTGATGTACTTACAGTCCTGATTTCCAAGCTCACACCTCATTAATATTCAAATCATGTGATTCTAAACCATTCCGTTATCGACGTTCAGGAGATTTCTCGCAGCAGCCTCTACAAAAATCGCTCAGTTTCGATTGCATTATTTTCGGCATGTCTGAAATTTTGAGTTGTGCTCTCTAAAAAAACGATCAGTATTAGATCTGTTTCATTAAAAATAGTCTAAATTAAATCCACTGCTTCAAAATCCGCGCAACAAGCTGAACTTCGCAACCATGCTGTACAATTTTACACGGACTTACAATCTCGACGCGGTGTACTGGCATGGTGTGACGTCACACTCAGTGTCGCGAAACGAACGTTACGTTTTTCAGGTGGACCAATTTCGCGTAACTTCATATTCGTATTTCTCAGTGTAAAAAGAAATGAAATGAAAGAAATGCAAATTGAAAAAGAGAAGAGAGACGAGGGAAAGGTAGGAATTCGAAAAATATACGCAACGCAGTCAGGGGTGCGTAGAATTTCCCTGTACGAAAATATTAAGTCAGGATTGTTCGAATGTTTATATTGACGGACTTAACATGAGTGGCTTATGCGTTAAAATTCTACCATATCTACAAATACATTATTTACAGAGAATGGGCGGATGGATGGATAGCCGGACGGGAACTGCTCAGGCGAGGTACCTACAACAGAGTTGAAAACCACGTTTGAGTACGGGCACAAAACACTACTGCACCGTAGCCCAAAACCAATAACATAGCCAAGCACTTAAGCGATCCTGTTCTCTGGCCCAGTATCCGACTAGCACCAACATACCAGGGGGTTCATACCTAGCCCGCACGAATGCCTATAGGTACCCTGGTAGTGCCGGCCCTGAGGCTGTGCTGCAGTTCAGTATGCTGTCTGGAGACTCGACCGAATGCCCACAGCCGGATCCACATTATCGCCTGGGTAGGGTAACGTCTAAACCCTGCATAGTGGAGAGCCTGGGGCATCAACTACGCCCCCGCCGGCGAGAAAGTATAGCGAGTAAGCGTAAATATAAAAGCAGTTTAAAAAGCCATAACAAAATGTGTACTCAAGTGAGCAAAACTCACCCCAAATTGACGTCTCTCACCAACACCACAAAATACGCGACGACACTTTCAAAATACGGCTTACGCAAAAGTCAAATTTCCCGCAACGGACTTTTACCGCAGTCGTTAACTAAATGCCACGAGGCACGAGCCCGCGAACGCGAAGACCTTGGCACAAGGGATGCGTTCCTCGCCCTCGAGCAGGTTCTCCAGGCAAACCGGTCATGCATACAAGCGGGTGAAAGCGGAGAGAAACGAAGCGATAAGCGCGTAAGATTCGACCCTATACAGGGTGTATTTATTTAGGCAGAAATTTACTCTTACTGAGCTTCTAAAATACTTTTTACATTGCGGTTTTTACCAGAATTATTTACTTCATTCAGAGAATACGTTATTATGTTTTTACCGACTTTTCTACAGAAAAGTCAGGTATTATACCCGTCACAGCTGTCGATATGGGTGGGGCATGTTTTTTACGTTTCAGAGTGTGTAGAATGCAACTGTAATGGTGCTGAATTTCAGGTTTCCTTATATATATATATGTACGGACAAAATTTGTAGCACGAAAATCTCAAAAAGTAATGAATCAATTGATTCCAAAGTTTGGTATATTACGGAGAAGTACCTGAAATTGTGCCCGTTGAAGTTTGATGATAATTGGTCGAGTCGTTCATGAGTTTTCCTCAATTTAAGGTCAGAATAAAGAGCGCCCGTAGATGCCGAATTGATACGCGTGCGCTCCGTTTAGTTGGACCGATACTGTAGGTATACTACAGGGTCACTCATAAGTCGCTCAATCGTCAGTGTTACCACATTCCACCAAGTTTTGCTATCCATTTGTTTTGTTATATTTGTACAATGTGATATACCTTTCACGACTTTACAATAAAGAGATACAAATAATTAAATTATAAATTCTTATATTATCATAAATTCTCAAAATTATAAAATTACATTTAATAATATTTTTATATTCATAATTTTACAAATAATATTTATTAAAAAACTAATTTTATTTAATAAAATAAAAAATTCAATAATTTTTATGAAAGAAAAAAAATTTATAAAATTGATAAATTTAATTATAATAAAAATAATTTTAGTATTAATAATTCGAATAATTATTTTTATTAACCTAATTAATCTATTAATAATTAAAACTAAATTTTATTTAAAAAATGTATAATATTTTTAATATTCCTTAATTTCCAAAATTAATATTAATTCTAAATTAACTTAGAATATTATTAATAATGAAATTAATTAAAAATTTTATTAATATTAAAACCCCTTCAAATTTATATTCTTTATGAAATATTGGATCTTTAATTTCTTTATTAATTATATTTCAAATTATTATTGGTTTAATTCTATCCATAAATTACTTTAATAATTTTAATCTCTTTATTTCTTCATTCAATATTTATTATAATATCAACTATGGATGATTAATTCAAATTATTCATAGAAATTTAACATCTATTATTTTTATTTTTATTTTATTTCATTTAAAACGAAATTTAATATTCAAAACATTAATAAATTTAAATATATGAATAACTGGAATATTAATATTTCTAATTCTAATAATAATTTCTTTTTTTGGATATTCATTAATTTGAAATCAAATATCTTATTGAGCAATAATAGTTATTACAAATTTTTTATCTTCAATTCCTTTATTAGGAAAACTCTTAATTAAATGAATTTGAGGAAATTTTAATATTAATATATATTATAATAAGTCAAACAGACTTACAAATTCATATTTCTATTATAAAAATTTATTAAAAAATTTATTTTAATTAATCGATTTTTTTCTATTCATTTTTTATTACCAATAATTATTTTAATAACAACTATAATTCATTTAATAATTTTACATTTTAATAAATCATCCAATCCCTTAGGAATAAATAATAAATTAGATTTCATTAATTTAAACCCAATATTATTATTAAAAGATTTTTTTTTATTATCATTTTAATAATTTTAATTAATTCAATTCTAATTAATCCTAATTTATTTAATAATTATGATAATTTTAATATAATAAATTATTTTAAAACCCCAAATCATATTGAACCTGCATGATACTTTTTATTTTTTTATTCTATTCTTCGATCAATTGAAAATAAATTATCAGGATTACTTAGTTTCAGTTTTTATTTCTATCATTCTTATTTTTATACTACCTAAATTTATAATTAATAAATTTCAATCAAATAAATTTATTCCTATAGTAAAAATTATTTTATGAATTTTTTTAAATATTATTATTTCTATTAGATATTTAGGAACAAAAATTATAGAATTCCCTTTTAATTTAATTAATTAAATTTTAATTATTATATTTTTCTTAATAATTAATTTAATAAATTTAATTAACAAATTAAAAATTTTTTTTAAATTAATAAAAAATTATTTTGAAAATAATTTAAAAAAATTAATTTAAAACTAAAAACTATAACCTAAATTAATTAAATTTTTATAAAAAAACTAAATAAATCCTTTCCTACTAAATTTAATTATTAAAATTTAAAAGATAAAATCCAACCTAATTTACATCGGTTTAAATCAAATCATGTAAATATTATAATAAGTCAAACAGACTTACAAATTCATATTTCTATTATAAAAATTTATTTACTTCTTCAACTGCTTCTTTCATGATTAATATATGATTTCATAAGTTTGTGTTATATGGGTTACATCCAGAGTACTTAACTTTCATTATTTCATTAATTCGTCAGAATATATTTTGCTTAAATGATAAGTAGCTCGAAAAGTCGGTTCTGCTTTCGCTGCTGCGAAAGCTTTTTTTTTTTTTTAATTCGTCCGGGACCCTATTCAACATCAAAAGTTTGAATGTTGCCTCCCCCACTTATGATTGATTTCTTCCCGGCGCCCTTGTACTAGAATTATTGAAGGGGAGTAAATTTCTCAAACTGTAAATTCTTTCCCCGTAGATGTGTGAATCTGTGAATGCATGATAAAACGACCAAGAGGGGAAAAGTGACGTTGTAAGGCATTTTCGTCGGCTGTTCTCTTTGCAACGTACTCGAATGACGCTTTCAAATGCGCAGCGAAACGCATCCCCCGCCGTTATTTTCAGAAATATGTTAAATAGAAAATCTCATTCAACCTTTCCATTCGCTGGCAAATAAATTTGATTACACGCTACAACGAAAAACTTTCAACATCCTCGAACATTGCCCGTGGAGTTAGTTGTAGATGCCTACGTAGACATTAATATTCGATGGGTGCCGCAAGAATGTGATCTGCTTTTCGCCCCTCCAGTTAGACGAGGAGCCGTAAAATTTGACGACGATTTCTGTAAACTGTCAAGTTTTCCGAAACTACCCGTCGTAAAAATTTCGCCGTCAAACAACGGGAAGATGATAGTTTTATCTGCATTTCCCCATAAACTATACGTTCAACCTTCTAGAAATTAATTAAAACGTAACTTCCGCCATCAACGTTGCGTCGTTCGTGCAGAAGAAAAAGCGAAAAAGAACACGGTCTCTGCAAGTCACAGAGTATACGTGACTCACATAGTAAATAACTGAGCAAAAATATTAACTCAGCGTTGAAACTTTTCAATTAAAAACGATAAATTAAGCTGTAATTAGAAATTCAAGTCGGGCAACTTTCGTTCGAACTCAGACTCGATTAGGTAAATTACTCTTCATGATCCGGCAAATAAGTAGAATCTTTCCAGTTTCCGCGACTCGACGTATCTTCCTTTCTCCTCTCAAATTCCTTATTAGTTTTTTTCTTTCTTTTTTTCAACGTGAATAATGAAAGAATCGGTTCCAACTCGCCGTGCCAAACCATAATTACAGCTCGATTAAGAAGAAAACTATCGTTTTTTCTCAGTTCTCTTGTTTTCCACACTTCGAGAAATTACGTGCATTTAAAAACGAATCTGTTAGATGAGATGTTTCTTGCCAGAATGTTGCCATGAATCATTTTAATGAAAAACGATAAATCGCGCAGCTTCGTCTATTCCACTTCCCAATATTCTTACTTTGAAATTAATAACAGAAAGAATACGAAATTTGGATAGTAAAACGAACATGGATGCTATACAGGGGTCATTCTCCTGAAACTGAGAATGTTCTGTTACCAGAAAAGTTTTAACCCCAACTTACGATTTATTTATTTATTTTTGAGGAGGGTACGGGGTTATTTTGTGTTACACAATAACATCCGAAATCGATTCCCCCTATGCAATTCATCAGGCAGGATAGTAATTACCGAGAATCCAAGTGGAGTTTCGGTTTCCGAGAATGAAGTTACTCGCGAATTAGAAAATTTCTCGGTACGTTGATAAATAAGGTAAAGTGCCAATACTTTTTTTCAAATGGCCGGTGCCTCACCTCGATATTAGTATTGGTGATGCGGCCTGTGAAAATATGACCTATGTCGGAAAACGGTATTTTACGCTATGGCAAAATTAAGAGGTGGAATTGAAACAAGCAGCTCCGCTACTCGAAGAGGGTCGGATCTCGGCTGGAAAATAAAGATAAATCCTTCGTTCTTGAATCAATTCGGACTGAGAGCGCGGAAGAGTCGCGCTCTACAATTTCAGTAACGTGAAAAATATGAATTATTGCTGTAAAGGTGATCATTTTAGAAAACTGATCTGATTGAAGTGAAAATGGACGGTGGAGACTGGAACGCTAAAAACTTGAACTGGGGCTCCAGAATCAATTCCAGTAGAGGCATAGCCATGAACAAAGCCTTCTTAGAGCAATATGTTGCCGGTACCTCTGGCCGGCAGAACCTACCCATTGGCCAACAAATAGAGCACACCTACCAGACGCGATTGACTTCTTTGTATGCAAAGGCCTGCCCAGGATGCATAGCAAATTGAACGTGATCAAGGACAACGATGGATCGCACCTACCAGTGATGCTGCAACTCAACGATGCCCCATTTTGTGAAACCGAACCTGCTCCAGTGCTTGTAAATAAACGAACTGACTGGCCTGCCTTTCAGAATTAGCTTTAAAAAAAAAACACGGAGTGTAACCTGAGAATTAAAACACCGAATGAAATCGACGAAGCTGTTGAGCACTTAACCACAATAGTACAAACAGGGGCGTATCTTGCAACACCCCAGATTCGATCCCAACCAAATACAGTTGCTCTCCCGCCTGATATCCTTAGAATCATAGCAGAAAAGCGACGAATAAGGAAGCACTGGCAACTAACAAGAGACCCAAATCTCAAATCACAGCTGAACACGATAACGATAAACCGGAAGCTGAAAAAACAGTCATGGAAGAACAAAAAAATGACAAACTAGCAAAATATTTTGAAGAACTAAAACCCAGTGGAAAAGGAAAAAATTCGTTGTACAAAACGTTAAAGTACCTTAAGAAGACTGGCAACCCTACAGTGCCAATCAAAAGAAGAGATGGCAACTGGGCAAAAACGGACAATGAACGCGCTGAGGTGTTTGCGGAGCATCTCCGCGATGTCTTCACTCCAAATCCTATAATAGATCATGCCCATAACAACGAAGTCAACTCAGTAATAGCAGGATCAATTGAAAGCAAAGTGCGCATGCAGAGAGCAACAATAAGTGAAATAACCAGTATTATACAAAACCTCGGCATCCGTAAAGCACCAGATTATGACCTTATCACGGGACAAATAGTAAAGAATTTACCATGCTGCGTGCTGAGACTACTTACCACTATCATCAACCGCTCTATGGAGTTAGGATACTTTCCACAGCAATGGAAGGTTGCAACAGTTGTTACAATTCTAAAGCCGAGCAAGCCACCTGACGATCCAGTCTCATATCGCCCAATCAGCCTCCTCCCAATCTTTTCCAAGATCTACGAAAAAGTTATCATCGCTAGACTCAACGAAACAATTGTAGAGAAGCAAATAATTCCTGATCCCCAGTTTGGATTCAGACTAAAGCACTCAGCAATCGAACAAGTCCACAGAATTGCAAATACTATTACCATGTCCCTAGAAAAACGTGAATACTGTTGTGCAGCATTCTTAGATGTCCAAGCCGCATTCGACAAAGTCTGGCTGGAGGGACTTCTGTTCAAGTTGAATCGATTCGCAACTAAGGGAATGTTCAAACTAATTAAATTCTATCTTAGCTACCGGTACTTCCAAGTCAAAATTGGAAACGACTACTCGGAACTTAAATTAATTCAAGCTGGAGTTCCACAGGGCTCAATTCTTGGCCCAACACTGTATTCGATCTACACCTCCGATATTCCAGAACCAGATGATGTACTACTTGGAACATTTGTGGATGACACTGGCTATCTCTCCTCAGACAAAGACCCGGGCATCGCTGTCAACAGACTGCAGGAAGCACTCAACGAACTGGAAACCTGGCTAAACAAATGGAGAGTCAAAGTTTTAACCCTGCGAAATCCACAAACGTAACATTCACTTTAAACAAGCAGCCGACGGCTCCTGTCTTTCTGAACAACGTCAGGATTCCAGAGAAAGCAACAGTGAGATATCTTGGCTTGCACTTCTACTCCAAATTAACCTGGAAAGCTCATATTGACACAAAACTCAGTGAGTTGCGTATCAAGCTACATCGAATGCACTGGCTGTTAAACCGAGAATCATCACTCACCTTCGAGAACAAAATACTGTTATACAAAACAGTGTTATTACCAGTATGGAATTATGGATCTCAAGTCTGGGGAACGTCTAAATCATCAAAATATAAAAAGAGTTCAGATGTTCCAAAACAAAGTGTTGCGGCTGATAACAGGCGCTCCAATCTTCACCACGATAACGGAGATACCATACATAAGTATGCTGATATGCCAACAGTAACCGAATACATCGAAAAACATGCCGATAAACACCACGGTCGACTGCAGAACCATCCGAACACACTAGCACTACAAATCCTAGACAACACCGGCCCAAGAAGACTGAATCGTAAGCACTTCGTTGACCTGCTGAGCTAACTTTCCTCTTAAACCGCGACACACAGATGATTATGCAAAAATAAAGAGGGCTCAGCACTGGCTGAGAATCCCTCTACCAAATTATTGTAAATAGTACACATATATTTAATTTGTACCATTATGTAAATTTTTAGAGCTCCAATAGCTGGTAAAATTGTATAATAAAACCTTTAAAAAATCTGAAAGGAAATGTCAACCTCTATCAGTTTGGTTACCTTCATTTTTCTTTTGAAAAACTCTTTCATTTTTGAGCTATTTTCTGAAAATTAAGTACGTAAGTTAACGGGATGTTCCCACATGATCACTAGGTACTACAAGTTTTTGCAATATGACAGCGCTCCACCACCTCGACCAGCCCGAATTCAGTTGTACGATTTTATTAGAATGAATGAAGAATCAGATTCATTGAATAAACCGAATTATTTGAATAACCAAACACCTTCAAATTGCGAAGCTACAGATTACAGTCGCGCAACAAAGATCAACATTCAAGATCAAAGCAACTTTCTTTGAAGGAACTGCCTAGAAATAATTGACTCTCAAACTTGAACAAAACCGCCTCGCGGAGCTAAAAAACGTTCTTCTAATCTTCTACAGTTCTGCATATAAATTTAATTTCACCAATTCAGCTGGCATCTTGGGAAATCGTAATTCTTCATCCGCTAAAGACAAGAGAGAAGAAATTCATTTCGATTCAAGTGAAGAATTTTATTTCCAATTCTAATAAAGTTTACAATTTGAACAGACATAACCGAAATTATTGCCAATACTATCAAACGGGTATACAGTTTTGAACATCGATCGAAAGTACACATTATTCTTAAAACTTCAGAACTCAGCACTGATATAGAATGATCAGAACAGTTGGTAATCATAATCTTCTGTAATCGGCATTGTAAGTTGCATCATACATATAGTACAACTATTACGTTACGTACGTCGACGATAAGAAATTATCAAGTAAAGAATGCATCACCGGATTGCAATGAAGAAATCCTAAAAGGCGATAAAAAATAAATAACATTCTATGATGATGCCAATGTCACGCTGCATCGTTCTTCTACTATTATCTGATTACAGTTACATATCCTGACACCGTTACTGTAATTGCTTCGCATATTCCCACAATCACCACAGAGCGGAATGTCGTTGTTTTGTTCTCAGATACAGCGCTAAGACTTCATCCCTCAAAACCTAAAACGGAATACGAAAACTAGACATTAATCCTTTTATCATATTTATGAAACACATTATTCTATTATTCCTTGAAACATTGCTGATAAAAAGTACCACAGAAATAGACATCTAAGAACATGTTTCACTTAATCCAGATTTGATCACAATTTATGAACACATGATTGGTTACAGCATTCATTGAGAAGGCAAGAAAATCCTGTATCATAGACACTCGAATTAAGCCAAAAATATACATGTAACATCACTACTGCGAAAAGAATGTACTGCTGATAAGACGAATTTCCTACTGGACATGTTCTATTTACGTAGCTCGATTCAAACGAACTGTACACTTGTCAAACTGAGCAGTGGTGTAGCGTCGGGGGCACAGGGGGCACGTGCCCCCCTCAATATTTTTACATAGTCCTCTAATATCGGCGATTTTTAAAAAATACCAAAATTTTCGACTTTTTCTCCCTTGAAAACCTTATTGTTCCCCCCTTTGGGAAACCCCTAGCTACGCCACTGAAACTGAGAATCCATTCTATACATTAACGAGCAGCTTAACTTACCTCTTTTAAATCCAGTGAAGGGTTTTCCTCAATGTTCAAAATCTTTTACAGTACTCCAATTTTTAAGAATAAAATCTTACAAAATCAAAATAATTTGGATTGATATAATAACGTATTATGTAGAATCGAGCAACCGCAGTAAGATCAAGATCAATGGACACTACTGAAGAAGAAAAAAACCAAGAGGAAAAAATAAAATAATTGCAAGAGCTCCGTTGCTGACCCTATGAAATCGAAATAATTACTTATTATTGCTTTCATTATTTTCTATTAATTGATTTCTCGAAAATGAAGCGCCACTGAACTGAACTGTGACTCCGATCCGCTCACATCAACACATCTGAAATAACACACCACTGAACTGCCTACTGTGACTGAATTGGGAAGAGAAGAAAAAAAAGCGATTTCAATAGGCTTGGCCACTCGTAGAGCCGACCCTAAAAACTCAATTTCCAGGTTTTAAAGGAAAAGCATTCCAGAGACGTTTGGCAACAATGTACAATGTGAATTTTACCTCCGCGAAGCGTTGTTTCATGTAGGAGAGACGAACACAGTAAAAGTGAGCTGTGGCAGAAAACATAACCTGATTCGGTCTGTTGTTTTGTTCTTATTAGAAAAGGTTTTACTATCAATACTATCACTATCTATCGATAGTTATCGATACAATCTGAAACATTTACTTGCAGACATCTCCATCTTCGAATTGCAGTAACTCAACAACCAACATATGGATGTTGTATGGACCTTTCAGAATTGCTTCATCTGTCTTTTGAAAACATCATATCCAACTCTCAGCTGAATCGATTGGGTAGAAGCTGTGAAATCGATTCTTTATTGTATTGCCCGAGTTGTAAACTCCAAACGTGTTTCTCTTGGAATGACAATTTTGTCGCTGCAAACTTCAACTGCTTATATTGGGCCATCTATTGAGACTAGAAACTCGATCTTGGTCTTAAAATGTTGCTGGGAGTCTCCTCTACAAATTTCCGACAAAAAGCCCAAAAAATTTTCCTGACATAGGGCATGTTTTCACAGACCGCATTACAATTTTTTTTTGAACCCTGAAAGCACGATTAATACAAATGAATTTCAACCTTCTACTTTCACTTTTCTTAGTTGAACTTTTCCAAAGTTCAGCCAGTATTGATCCACGGGGATTTCAAAAAAAGGTCCAATAAAACATCATTTGACTCCCGGTGTCAAATGTTGACCCCTTAATGGATTTCAGTCTCAAACTCTTTACATTTACTTGGGGGAGAGTGATACACAGTGAGACATGGTACACAGTGGGACGTTCCGAATAACTCTAAGGGAAATTAATATTTTTTAATGAGGGTAACACTGGTAATGTCTGATTTTTCTTGATTCGCAAATCAAATAGAAACGTTCCTGGTTGACTGGGAGTTGGAAAGAATTATAGTCCGTAATTTTTTTTAAATCCAAAATCAGATTTGGTGAATTTTTATACATTTTTTTCGGAAGGAGGAAATACGATAAAAGATTTGGTAACGAGCTTAAAAGTAAAAACTAAGTTTTACTTTCATATGCTGACGAGTAATTCACTTATACGTAATTTTTTCAACTTTTTGTTATCACCTAAACAGAATGCTATTAAAGTATACAGTGAGGCATTTGTAAAAAGTACACGGTGAGACACTTATTTGCAATATCTTGAATTTTTTTTTACATGGTTCGCAAGAAAACTCAAAGGAAAAGTGACCTTATTCCAGATAGCACTATGACACAAGTTGTTATCACAGTGATTTAAGATGGTAAAAAGGTTCGAGCAACTGCTAAACTGTTTAATATTCCTCATCAAATTTTGGCTCGCTGCGTTAAAAAGAAGAAAGCAAATCCATAATTCTAAAATGTGTCTAATAACATAGAAACATTTCCCGAAGCTTTTTAAATGTTATACAGTCGTTTTAATCAGAAAAAGAAAAGTGTCTATCTGTACCAGGAAGTAGTACTTAGTGAGACGTTTTTGTCCTTTCTTTTTTGGAATATTATAAGAAAAAAAAAGTTTTGCGAATTCACAAAAAAATAGCTTTAGATACAGAAAAAACTTCTCTTCCTATTGGAATGCTTACAAAAAGAAATCGGGCGGGTAGTTAAAAAGTTCGAGCCAAAATGAACTTTTCCGCCTCACTGTGTACCAGTCTCCCCTACACACTGAAACATTTCATACATTTCGATCTGGATAGCAACATGTGCAATAGTTTCCTTTTCAGACACATGTACAAAAATATCAAATGTTGATCTGGTCCAAATGTCGATCCTTTTTCAAACCCCAAAGTCTTGAACTTTAATATCGGAAATATGAATTATATCAATAACACTGGTAAATTAGCTCATAAAAATTGCAAATTCTTAAAAACATCGCAAAGATGCCTTGCATGATAAAAAAATCGATACAGTCTGGCGCTTTGTTGATGTCTGACGGCCAATAGGTAGGTTTTCCTAAGGAGGCGACGATCGAGTGCGTGGCTAGGGGAAAAACTTGAAACAAACATTTTATAAAAAATATAACAGATTTTGGGGCAAGATGATAACATCCACGATGATGGACACCTCCCTATGCTTTTTCCATTTAAAGGATGGTAATTGTCATATCTGATGAATTTGATTAGTGGAATTTGTTACGGATGTCCTTGTGTGACCCCAGATAACCCCATTCCCATAGACACAAAAATAAAAATGTCGAAAGTTAGGGTTCGATTTCAGTTGCTAGAGAACGGCTCTTTACTTTTCGATCCTAAGAACGGGGAAATTTTTTGGAACCAAATCTGTAGTGAAACTTGTTCGGTAGGCCCCCGAAAACTTAAAAGTCGTTAGAATGGATTTTTTGAATCCCCCCTTCCCAGTGGATGGGACAGTATGACCCAGCAAAATTGTTCAGTGAGATATATTGTCCCATACTGGTACTGAAAAACACGAACCCACAATTAGAGCGGCTGATAGCCACTCTACGGCGCGCTTAAGCGGAGAAGTAAGGCTGGGATATTGTTCAGCAGCTCAAATACTTTCAGTAGAACAATTTAAACGGATTTAAACACTGTTAGAGAACCCAATGGATTTTGTGAGAATTTTTGGGACATTTTGTTCCACCGGGACTGAAAAGGTTAAAAGCTTTTTGCATTTTGATGGTTCTTAAAATATCCAAGGAAAACTCATTCTGAAAAGGTTCAAACACTTTTAAGAGAAATTAACAAGCCAGACGAGGGCGGCGACTTTCTTATTTATACTCAAGGGATCATTCCCACCAGCTTAAGAGAAAAGTCTCTTACACTAGCTAATTTCATTATTTACCAAATACATCCTAATTTACCTGACCTACTCATTCGTGAAACGCAGAAATTATTTTCTTCGACGATAATGTTTATGCTGAGTCAATAAGATATTGCTTACGCAGTCTTTAATTTTCAGAGAAATTGAAAATTGAGAAACATCTCTAATTCATACTCATGCTGCCTCGCAGATATTATTTCCTCAATGATTACGCAATTATCTACGACCGAGGCTCGACAGACAGGTACCAATAGGTATTTAAAAATTTTCAAAAAGTGAAAGTGATAAATTGTTGGAAAAAAAAATTCGGACAAAAAAGTTGTAAAAAGACATTCCAAGGAATTTCGGTAATTTCATAAGTGAACAGTTTTCCCAACGAACTTTCGCCTTATTTGCGATGAATAACTTATGATACCGGCAGTTCGGCTCTTTTTTTCTTTTTCAACTTTTAATCATTCCCTCTTCGTCGTAAAAACAAGTTTTCTCTTTTTTCCCTTCTTCCTTTTTTTTTCTTTTTTATGCCGCAATTTATCGCGTCTTTTTATGGCAACTCGTAAAACTTCCTAATATAATTGCCTCCTAAAGGAAACGAATAATTTAAAATAAAAAAAACTCACTAGACACCCGACTTTTGATCACGCCAACTGACCGTGTTTCGGCGAAAAAGTCAAAAGAGAGTGCGCCCATCTATCTCCTTTGTTTTACTCCGCAATAATCGTACGGTTTTTTGTTTTCCTACAGGTCGGTCGCACGGAAGATCGTACATTTTGTTCCAAATTGGCAAGAAAGCGTCTGTGGGGGTAAAGACATTCGCTGAGTCCGGCAAAGTGGACGATCTCAACAGCAGTGGTCAGGGCGAAAAAGACGTGTACGATATATTCAGCGCGCCAGCAATTCCCACAGGCTCTGGAAGGACAGAAACGCAATTCATAGTGGATGGAAATCATTCGTTGGTAAGTAAAAAGGTTATCTATAATTCCACCAGACAGGTAATTTTCTTTTTTTCGATGTACGAACCATGAAGCCGTGCTTATAGTTCAAAGAACAGCGAATTCAGTGCAACTATCCCCTGTGGATAGCCTATACTATTTCGAAAAGCGAATTTTTGAAAATCACTAATTTTGTCGTCCGACCGAGCAATGTCTGCCGCTCCACTGTGAGCCCAGATTCGGAGATTTCGGAAAATGAAGAGAGTTGCGCTTACTTTTTCAGTTGAATCGTGCTGAATATTTTTATATGGGCTTGGCTGGATCTTGGGGTCAGGATCGCCTGTGTGGTACGTGCGTCTCCGCCTTTGTACATAGCTCGACTTGGCCAATTCCTCTCGTTTTCTCAGTGGTCTCGGATCCATCCTTTCCGTATTCATCCCTCGTCTCATACACATCGTGCCTAACCCCACTTCCTTTAACGTTTTAACAACTGAAAATTACTTAACGTGAACGGTACACAGTTCCAGAGATAATGTATTGTATTACTTCGTAATAGATCGCCCACTCTTCGTTACGTTTCGCGACGTTGTAAATAGTTCGAGAGTAGGCCACAGGTAGTGTCGAGCGCTGCTTGTTCGACAGTTTCGTGCATCCACTCTACAGCAGTTTGCTCACGGTATGCTGCATTGCTTTTTGCTTCTATTCATTTGGGTGAACACGCGTATTATTGCTTTTAAAATATTCTTCGTTTTTCTACTGTAAATAATGTAGATTTTTTTGATGATTGTTTCAAAGAAAACATTAAAATAAAAATGGGCTAAATTCATCAAGGTTATTTATTTTTTTCACCTGACGTTTTGAAGAAGTGGTTCGAAAAATTATTATTAACGACCATCTGTAAACACGCATTACAACAGATAAGAAAGGAAACATTATCATACTGCTCTTGAACTGATACCATCAGATTGAAAATTAACTACCCACTTTCTGTGTCTTCGAAAGTGTTCTTCAGTTCTTCAAAATAATTCTGATTTCCAAAATTTTAAACGTTTTGATCCTCGAAATGCGGTATAAATATACACAAATACAACCGATTCCAACGAACGAACATACCGACGAATGACTCCAACTCACTTTACTAACACAAACACACACCAGCACCCTAAATTGACAGCAGCGCTACCGGTGGCCAACTCTCTTGAACTAAAATACAGTTATGATATCGCCATTGGAAGTGCGCCCGCCCTGCACAGTTCTTATCTACGTGTCGACGATAATGGACGTGTTAGACGAGTGCAGTGCTGAATAAACTCTGTTAATATTTACGTACAGTATTTCTATTAAAAGAGACCACGCAACGAAAACAATAACCAGTGCTGGTATTAACGTGCACTTAATTTCTGCTTCGGCCGATATGGCTGATAGCGAGCCAACAAATGACGATACCAAAACTTATGAAGCAATTGCAGGAGCAGTCAACACATTGAAGAAGAAACTAAACACTATGGTAAGCGAAATCCTTAACATATTACGCATAACAACTGGAACAGAAGAAGAAAACAAGTCCACTGTAACAATCAATGCGCGGCCGCTGAAGGAAAGCGAAAACAAACAGCTTTTCAAATTGATCAACAATTTCCAAACGGAAGCAACCAGTTCCTTCAATACCATCAATAACAGTGTAACTGCGCTGAAAAGGACGCAAAAAGTTGTCGCCGCGGACTTGGCACAAACACTGTTGAAGGAAATCAAAAATATATCCACACGCCCCGTCCCTCAGCGATCATATGCAGTAGCGACAAACCAATCAACTTTAGCAATTCAAGGACCTACAGCATCCAATGATGAAACTATATCGTCATTAAATGCGACAGGGACGCCGACGAAACACTTAATACCATAAAAACAAAAATCAAGCCGTCAAAGATCGGAGCGACAGTAACGACGATATACAAAACAAAAGCGAACAACAAAATAGGAGTACTGAAGGTAAAAAGTAAAGAGCAAGCGGAGAAAATGCTAAATGAAATCAAGAAATTGGAGCTCCCAGCTTCAGTCGAACTATCAACTAAACTTAAGCCAACAATCATCGCCTTTGGAGTCCAGGGTGTAACTGAAGAAGATATTAAAACCGCAATAACCAACGGCAAGGAGCCTCCATTGGTGTCACTCAATACCACCTCCAAAACAGCGCTGATTAGATTTGAGAAGGACGACTACCATAACTTCATCACGTCATCACCCAATCATCTACTATGCGAATAATCAAGTTTCAGGTATCAAACTCACATTTCAATTCGCGTATGTACGAAGTGCAGGAGGTACGGACATACAGAAGAAAGATGCAACGCCACGGAAACAACAATGGATCTCACAAAGAAAGTGACAGAACTCAAGAAGTGCCCAAGCTGTGTCATTAAAAACTACGAATCAATAATACAACACCATTCCAACATTGGCGACCCGATTAAAGCAGCAGTCAACCAAACAGACCACAAAATATACCACCCTTCATGTACTATCTACTCCATGCTAATTAAAAGCATGGAAAAAAGGTACGACTTTTAAAACAAAAGTATACGCGCGATGATTAGTAACACAAGTAAGACACTATCGTTAAGATGTACACTACTTAATGTAGGGAGAAGTCGATATCAACAAAAAGAATTACTAAAAAATGACAAATACGATATCATAATAATAACAGAACCCGACTTCGCGAAAGATAAACTAGTAGGACTCAATCCCAACTACACAGCTATAAAACAAAAAGATGTAGCTGTAGTAACTAAAAAATCACACAAAACTGAAACAAAAATGATCTCTGACCACGTCATAATAGTAAAAGTACAATCTATAACCCTCATTGCGACCTACCTCTCACCTAATGAAGAAATTGAGACTAAAATTAATTTAATTCAAGAGTACCTACATAAAAACAATCGAAACGAAAGCATCCTAATCATAGGTGACTTCAATACTCGGTCTACGCTATACGAAAATCTAAAACGAAACAGTAAAACAAGAAGAACAGAAATATTCGAGGAATTCCTCTTCAGTAACAATCTAACAGTCACAAATAAATACGACGTCAAAACTTTTGAAAACAAAAACGGATCCAGTGCAATTGACCTTGTCATAGGAAATAACAAAATGAGAAACAAAATACAAGACCTGGAGGTAAAAGACAGCACGCTTTCTCAACACAAAACAATAAAACTAACGATAAATAATGTAGAAAAAACACATCAAAACATACAAGTAATAGAATCAATTGACTATAATATCTTTGAGGAAAAAATCATTCAAAATGACTTCACTAAGGAGATAAACTTGACTAAAAAATCAACTAATTCAGCAGAAGCTGACAAAAATGTTGAATTGATACTTGAAAAAGTCAACAGAATAAAAGAGGAAAGTGCTGTCATGAAAAGAATCAATACAGTAAACACATGGTGGAACGAGAAACTAGACGTATATAAACGAGCAATTAAAAAACTAACATAAGAATAAAATACAAATATAAAAATAACAAAAATAATGCTGAGACAAACATAATAGAAGAAACAATAAAAATAATTCGTAAAGACTATAGAAAAGAAATGGACTATAACAGAACAGAAACTTGGAAAAAACTTGTTAATAACTCAGATATTTGGGGCAAACCCTATAAAATAATAATGAATAAACTAACTAATTTTAATTTTCCACCTCTCGAAAAAGACAATAACGAAGATGTTAACAGGACAAAAAGAAAAAATTGAATTAATATGTGAAAAATTATTCCCACAGATTAAAGACAACGTACCTAACTACCCAAACATAAGTAAGAGCAACACTAAATTATCAATAGAGCCATATGAACTCAATTACCCTATCAAAAAACTAAATAACAAAAGGGAAACGAACCTGACGGCATATCCAACAAAATGATAAAAATACTACACAAAAAACATCCAGATCTACTATTGACCATTTTCAATAAGTACCTTGAGCTCCAACATTTCCCTTGCTTCTGGAAAACCTGCAAAATCAAACTACTAAACAAACCTGGAAAAGACCCAACTAAACCAAACTCATATCGTCCTGTAGCCCTACTCCCAAATCTAGGCAAGGTTTATGAAAAAATTATACGTCAACTAATAGAAGAACAGATTAAAACCAAAGAAATGATTCACAAAAATCAATACGGATACATAAAAAAAACAAAAACTCAACAGAAACTGCAATAGAGAAATGCATCAACAAAATAGAAAATAATATCACCAAAAAACAAATAAAAATGACCCTGCTAATTAGTTTCGACATTAGTGGAGCTTTTAATACAATAAAATGGTCTTCCATAATAAACTGTCTCAGAGAAAATAACTCGGATGACAACTTCATGAACTTAATAAAAAGCTTCCTAATCGACAGAGAAATAATTTTATTTGATACCAATAACAACAAGATAATACACCAACAAAAACTAATAGCAGGGGTCCCACAAGGCTCAGCACTGTCTCCAACAATCTTCAACATTGCAATGGCCAAAGTTCACAAAAATTGCAAAACAGGGAGCAACAACACAGAATTAATAAGCTATGCAGACGACCTCTTGCTAATAGCCGGAATCCAGGACGATCAAGACATTGAACAAATAAATAAAACAATCAAGAGATCAAGACTATAAATAACACACTAAAACAGTTAGGTCTAAAACTGAATTCACAAAAAACAAGCAGCATCCTAGTAACAAAAAAACATAACAAACAAAACCTAAAACTAGCCATAGGAAAAAAACTTAAACAAGAGAACGAACATATACTTATCAATAAAGAAATTAAATATCTAGGTATAATTTTAGATGAGAACCTCAACTTCAACAATCACACTAACTACATATTGGATAAAATCAAAAAATACTATTGCAAAATAACTGCTCTCTATAACAACACTTTTGGTCTAAAATACACAGACAGGAAAATTCTATACTCCGCACTTTTCAGGTCAATAATAGAGTATGGCTGCAAAATTTACTACCCAAAAATAAGTAAAGAAAACAAAAAACGAATCCAAAAAGAGCAAAGAAAAATACTATTAGGAGTCATAGCCGCATACAGAACAGTCTTACACAGCCACGAACGTAATTGCAGGAATATTACCAACTGATCTACAAATACTGAGAAGTAACGAAATCAAAACAATAAAAACATCCCAACTCACTCCAACCCAGAAAAAAGAGAGAATAAATGAAACTAAAGCTAAATACGCGAGTACATCAATCTCTGGCAAGAAGAATATAAAACCTCCGAAAAAGGAAGAAGAACTTATGAATTGATACCAATCATTGAAGAAAGACTTAAAAATAAAGAACTAAAACCTAACTTCTACCTCACACAATTCCTAACAGGTCACGGAAACTTTGGCGTATATTAAAAAAAATTCAAAATCATAGAAGATGACGCCTGCATAAACTGCAAAAAAAAATTAACAGACACCCCAGATCACACCTTCTTGACATGTCCCGCTTTCAAAGAAATTAGAAATAAGCACAAAATTGAAAATATAAGCAAAAACTGGTTTGAAAATCGCAACAGCATACAAATAACAATCGACTATGTAAATGAAATCATGAAAAAGAAAGAAAAATATATTAATTGAATTAGTCTATCCGCTGTAATAATGAAGTAAACTAAGTACACATGATTATTGTAAATGACCTGAGAAACACCGACAAGCTGCTAAGCAAAAAGTGGTTCTCAGTGTCATACAGTACAGCCAGAAATGTAATTTAGAAACATTAAATAAATAAAAGAAGAAAAAAAAAAGAAAGAAGAAAAAAAACGTGAACGGTACTGCAGACATCTGTACAGCAGCCTAAAGGCTAGACTCGAGAGAGCGCCAATCCCGACACAACAAGAACCGCCAATCCTACGAGAGGAAGAGAGGAAGGCAGTCAACAAACTCCGAAATAACAAGGCGCCGGGTGCGAACGGCATCGCCGCAGAGATGCTAAAGACTACTGGCGAGACTGGCGTCACAATAATGGGACGAATATATGATGAGATTTGGAGGACGCGGGCGTGTGGCCACACGACTGGAACAGGATTGCGTTTATTCCAATCCATAAAAAAGGAAGCACCAAGAAATGCGAGAACTACCGCACCATATCGCTGATATCGCACGCCAGCAAAGTTATCCTAAACGTCCTCTATGAAAGGCTCCGATACTACCTCGACTGCTTGATACCAAAAGAACAGGCTGGGTGAGAGGCACCAGGGAGCAGATCCTCAACGTGAGACAAATCACGGAAAAGTACCGAGGATTCAGTGTGCCGGTGGTAATGTGCCTCCTCGATTGTAATAAAGCATTCACTTGCGTCCAGTGGGTTAGCTGTGGCGGGTGCTTGTCGAGATGGGCGTCCCCATACACCTTGTTGTACTAATCCGAAATCTTTACTTAGACAGCAATGCGGTCGTATAACTCTAAGAAGATACTCCTCAGGTTTCCAACCAGCAAAAGGTGTCGGGCAAGGTTGTATCTTATCACCAATCCTCTTCAACATCTACGGGGAATATATGTATAATGTGGAAGAGCCTAGACAGATGGAAGGGCGGAATACGAGTACAGGCGTTTACTCCGCCAGCGACTTTCATTTTGCAGATGACACCTCTCTTCAGGCCTCGTCACAAGAAGAGATGGAACAGCTCCTGAGCCGAGTCGAACCAAACAGCAACGAATATGACCTCACTCTTAACCGCACGAAAACAAAGGTAATGGTAGTCGATCACGCTAACAAACTCGAACCCTCAGACGCGCTGGTAGGTATCGGCACAGTGAACTGGTTTGTATACCTCGGCTCAATGCTGGGCACTGGTGGCGGAAGTTCAGGTGAAATCCGAAGAAGAATCATCCTCGCACGCAAAGCCGAGCTTGCGCCAATATGGCGGGACCTAGGAGTAACCAAAAGCACAAAGCTTAAGCCAGTGAAAACCTTGGTGTCTCCGGTTTTCCTATATGGCTGCGAGACATGGACAATAAAAGCCGACGATCGAAGACGAATTGAGGTTCTGGAGATGTGGGTCTACCGACAGATGCTGAGAATCCTCTGGACTAGAGAGGACAAATGCATCAATAATTCAAGAGTTGGCTATATAAATGCGTCTCTCATCCACCTGCTACAGCCGGGTATTGCAATTCTTCAGTCGTATTACCAGAGGGCATAGCGATAACCTAGAGAAGTTGGTGGTTCAAGGGAAACTTGAAGAGAAACGGTCAAGGGGGAGGTCGCCAAAGAGATGGATGGATCAGATGGAGGAAACGACTAAACTCGACATCTGTAAGCTGACGCGAATGGCGGAGGTTCGATTGATCTGCAGATTGATGGTAGACGCGGTTGAAAGTGGGTCACCAAGCGCTCTGTCATGAGAGATGGACTGATGATGATGAACCGTCTTCGCCCCCTGCACCCAAAACCCTGTCCTAAAAGGACACGAACCCTTGAAATCGACCACAGTTACTGGATGAAGAATCGAACCAGGTCCCGATAAAAGTCGATGGGGTTTGACATCCGTGGCTCATTCTAAAAGCGTTGATCACTCTCCATTAAGGCGGCTATACACTTAGCATGAAAACAGACGATACGCGAGAAAAAGCAGGCGAAACTCGAGAAGCGAAAAGTGTATAGATGTCGTTCTCGTGATGCATCTCGTCATCTTTAAGTTCGTGTTTCGCGTTTCGTGTTCTCGCCAAGTGGTCGGCATTTTGACGAAATGTCAAAGGGTTTTCGTACTATACTGTCTAGACAAACATGACGGCTATACACTTATCGTAACATGCATGTGTCGATCTGGCGAATTTTTCAGTTCATCTGCATTTCAGTCGGCAGTCGGTTTTTAATTACTGAAGAGGCTTGGCTCAATTTTTCTCGCTGATTTCGAATTCGTTGTCCAAATTTAACGCTGATCCTCCGTTGGGCCAAATTCAATTTTGCGACCTATGATTCCTTTTCATAGAGCACCTAACATTATTTAGTATAATATGCATACTTTCCCATGCCCACTTTGGGTAAGAACAAGCGCCCACACGGTATGTCGACTGAACCAGTTTCGAAGTTCGGATTATTTTTTAAACCTAAATATTTATTTGTTTTTTTAATTTCAATATTAATGTCTCCTCCTACGGCCAAAACCAACCAGATTAGGAGGGAACAAAGTACAGTGTATTACAGTTTTTTCACTTGATATTAATGAAAGAAAACGAAAAAAAAAAATTGTAAAAAAGAAATAAAAACAAAAGCAAAAACTGTGACACATTTTCAGGGTGTCTAACGGTCATTTAAAGTCATTTATTTTGAAGGAAGGTCATTTAAGTCATTTAAAGTCATTTATTTTCAATCATGGTAATTTACAAATTTAAAAATCAGCAAATTATAACTTGAAAGGGCTATGGCGTATATTCCAGAATTTTCAAAAGATCTTCACGTATCACAGAATTCTGAGGAAAAAGAGAAGAAAACAACCTTCACACGGCTCTTCCTTCGAAATGATAAACAAGCTTCATTCTTCGACAGTCTCGCGACATGTTTCGCCGAAAAAAGTGCCTGATGTCCTATCGTATGGAGAAATTTTCAAAATTTTCGAATATCAAAAATGAAAACGAAAAAAAAATTCAAAGATGGAAATATGAAAACGCGTTCTATGGGGTGCAGCATGGTGCGATATCAATGAATTAACAACTTCATAGATTTTTTATTTTTTTATTTTCCTTTTCGTGTGACTTAATGCCGAAAGAATAGAATTCGAAAATTGGTTTACAGGTTTTTGAGGTCGCTGTATTTGAATTTAGGGGTAATTTTTGAGTCCTATCCCTCCTGGTGCGACCAATGTGGTAGCAAGAGCGTAGGACGAACAATAATAGACTCGGAATTCACCCTCTTTTAAATTAAAGCCACGGAATGGGGTAAAAATGCAGTTTTATTTATCAAAGTTTTGCTCATAGAAAATAACATCGTAAAAATTTCTCAATTGAAATAAGCACAGGGGCTTGAATTTGGTCCAGATTAAAAATCAGAAGCGATATTCGAAATCAGCGATACAAAATCACCCCTGTTTCGATACTTCGTGCAATTTTTTTTCGGAGACGCTTAATTCGTATTACGACAGGGCTCTGGAAAGGGTCGGATAAAAATCTGAGGCGATATTCGAAATCAGCGTCTCAGAGCTTGGTTGACTATCCTGTCCAAAAAATTCACTTTAGAATCTCGTAAAGAATTTGGAACTTGAGGAAAACTAGAGTAACTGGAATTAGCCTCTCTCTCGTGGAGCCTGGATGGTTTGGAGAGAGGGAAAATAACTATTAAAATGAATTCTGGAACCCAGGTGAGAAATCTGCTGCATATCTAACGCCAAATGTTATGAAAGTACAAAGGGGGTTAGGAGCTGGAAAATTATGGTATCAGGGGAGGCGGAGGAGGCTTCAATTTAAGAGTATCGATAGATCCAATATAAGTTCATACATCTGAAAATAATAGTCTCTTTCGTAACGCCGTAATAATTAGTATACGGTCTTCAGATTTTTTTCAAATTTTGTGGATTAGTTACTCTTTCCCCAAAACCTCGGAAATCTCTCATTCATTCACCCTTATCTGCATTTGTGAAGGAGAGAGGAGCCGAAGAACAACCCGATGGCAGGATGTTCCAGAAAATGAATTCGTTGGTTTTCAGATTTTCGTTTCATTACGACTTTCTCAAAAAAAATTTTACACTGGGGAGAGGAGCTAGATTGAATATTTTTTCATTTTCGCGTCTTTTCGCGCCGATTTTCAGATTCTCGCGAACAGGATGAGATGAACAGACGAAACACGAAACAGCTGATATTGGGAGAAGTGTATAGTGATTGGTTCGCGTCTCATCATTTTTTTCGTGAAAAGTCGAAATACGAAATACGCTAAGTGTATAGCCGCCTTTAACATTTCGAACGAACCAAAATAGCGTCATCGTCATATGACAGATTTACGGCGTTTCGAGTATGCAATTTTATTAACATTCCGAGATGACCAGGATATCTGCGGAATATTCACGGCGTTGCAGTTATGCAATTATATTAACACTCCAGTCATTTTGTTGCTGCATTCGAATTCGAAGTACAACATGTAGTACTTTTTATCATGTGACGTCTTTATTCGAAGTTACGAACATTAGAGTGGCTTTCTTTCCGATCGATAATCGGAAGTCGTATTATTTTCAAATATTTCGCAGATTGTAGCGAAAGTAACGATTTTAACAGAGATTTAACAAAGCTTGAACAAGATCTGCATGTAATCTGCGGATTTTCGACAGATTCCCTCGTTATGAAAACACAAGTAGTTAAACAGACTGTTGAACAAATTTTCACAAATACAGCCTCAAAACACGTTTTGAAGCAATAACATAATCTAAATGAGTTTCCCAACGTATCTCGACGAGTTATCTGCAAGTCTTAGAGTCTTGCATTGTTTTTAAAAAAAATGTGCAGCCCAGCTTAAATTTTCAACAAAAGTTTAATGAAATTTTAGTAAGTTTTACCGAGTTTGAACAAATTCTTGAATGATTTGAAAAAGTTTTATGGTGCCTAAAAGATTTCTGATGAATTCTTTGCAATTCCCGTAGTTTTCAACGATTTTTTTATGCATATACAATCTTTATGAGTTTTAGTGTAGATTATTATTTTATTAATGTCGCCATGCGTATTTATGCAGCACGACATACGCATGAGATGTTATTGAGGAAAAACTGAGGAAGGAGATACGTATGACCCCCTCGAGGGAAGGTCGACGTGGGATTCGGGGTCGACGATACTTCTTAAAATATTCCTCAGAATCTTGACTACAAATATATGTCAAGTGGCAGCTTTGCGTCAGAAAATATAGGGTACATTCGCCGTGTACGAAGAATGATTTTGTTCTGTTAATTTGCAGGTTTCACTAGCATCCAGAATCGTACCATCACCGGACTGGTTCATAGGTATAGATTCGTTCGATTTGTGCGTCAACGGAAACTGGTTGGATAGCATTACGATCGAGGTAAAGTACAATACGAGTATGATTCTTATAACATTCTCATGTTTTGGTACATTTAGGAGAGAGGCCAATCCCCTCAAGCTCTTCAATTACCTGTTTGCGTCTATGGACATTGGAATGTTCCGAAATTTTACAATTCTTCAAATGTTTTGCTCCAAGTGGCTGAATTTGTTTCTTTTGGTCTAAAACCGAACCATCAATTTTTTTAATCGAACAATATTCTGAGAGATATGCCAAGGGAGTCCTGTCATTGGCTCGTTTATGCATTTTTCTTTCTTCCATTAACTCTAATATGTCACTTTTCGGTCCTGGTATGCTCCTCTCTATTATTTGAGTACCTATTTTCTTCTTTGATGCCAAATTCATTATTTTGTGTTTTGTTTTATTAGTGCTATCCACTCCCTTCTCTATCATTTCCTTCTCTCGATTTATAAAATTCTTTCGTTACTTTCTTTTGTTATTCTTTCCTTTTCTTTACCTATTTCAATCAGAGACGCGAGAAGTGGGAGACTATAGGGTTATAGCCCCCCCCCCCCTCAAAAAAGCGCTGAGAATTTCTTTAATTTTAGTAACAGTCAGCCAATAATAAATGACATTTTCACGGTAATTTGGTTGGTTAGCAATAATTTTGTAACTAGGCTATCCATGTCAACAGCAATTTGTTGGACCTAGATTCGTTATTCTGCATGAATTACAACCCCCCCCCCCCAAGTGTTACCTCAAGTGTTATAGTAAATAGAAAAGATACCAATATTTCCGAGTACACTTTTGTAAAGTGAAATTTATTTTATGGAAATCGTGTTCAACCACTTACCATGATCTTCAATTTTCATCTTTATGTCACCATAACTGTCATCTTGCACCTCCTTCCCATCGGTATGCTCTACGGTTCGGGAAATACGGCCAAAATGTTACCAAAACCGAATTTAGTGACCTTTGGGACCAATTACTGGATACCCATAATAAACTTTCCAAAATACTAGACCCCCTCCCCCCACTCATTGCATGGGCTTCAATTTCGAATATGGAGTGAATAGATAAAAAGAGGGAGGTGAACAAGACCCATACGCGATATAACTCTGTGAAGTGGTAAAGCAACTGAAAAATATGCTTCATAGGGTCTGTGCATCTATGTAAAAAAATAATAATTCCTAACGGGCACATCTTGAACCAGGGCGGCCAACCTTCAGAATTTTGTCTGAGATTGCAGGTATTTCTGGGTTCCTCGGGTATTCCTCAGAATCTCAGGTATTTGAAGCTCACCTCAGGGAAAGTTCAGGTATTTCTCAGGAATTCCGATCAAAATAGCAAATTTGCCTCAAATTGAATATTTTTCAACAACAAAAATTTCAGTTGAATTTTTACAAAATGTCCGCATCAATTTTATGAACATCAATTTTTTTACGTGTTCAAAAAGTTTTGAGAAAGAATTTTAAAAAATACGACAAGAAGTCGAAATACCAAAAATTGCATATCGTTTGAAAGCGCATTCTTTCGGCTATCAAAAGAAAAAAGTTTCATCGCGCTACGTTCAGACCTTCGGTCTACAAGCGAATGTTTGTAAACACTATTTGAGTTTCGCCTACGTGATGCAAAATTGATGAAAATCTTAATCGATCGTCTTGTGAATAATCCCAAACTTTTCCACTTTTCCGAACTGTGATGACTGCGGCAAAGCTCTCAATGGAAATCAGCCGCTTTACCGCCATCCAAGAAAGCAAAGGTCACTCGAAGTGCTGGGAAAGTAATGATGATAATTTTTTTTTCGATCAAGAAGGTTTTGTGTACCAGCACCACGATCCCAAGGGCTAAACGGTCACTGCACAGTATTAAGTCGAAGTTTTGAAACGTGTATGATCGATCATTAGAGAAAACGTCCGAATCGGAAGGTAACTAGTGGATATTCTGCTTCACGATAATGCACGTCCTCCACGTAGCAAGCGTAATCGAAGAGTTTCTCAAGACAAGAAAGGTCCAAAGGATTCCCCATCCACTTTATAGCCCGGACCTCGCTCCGCGCGAATTCTGGCTATTTTCCGAGATCAGGAAACAATTAAAAGGAAGAAAATTTGGATCCAATTCGGAGGTCATCCGCGCGACGGAGGTGATATGCAAACGTCTGACAAAGGATGGCCTAGAATTCGTATTTGAATAGTGGATAAGGCGTTGGAAAAAATGTATTCGTACAGAAGGAGGTTATTTTGAAAAAGAACAAACATTAGATTTGTAATAGAGTATTTTCTTCTTTCGTAGAAAAATCTTTCTCAAAACTTTTTGAACAGCCCTAGTATTTTCTTCGACGCGTTCTGCAAAAAGGGTCATTCTGTCCAAAGATATTAAAGTACTTCCTACTTTTCAGCAAAATGTCTCTAACAACTGATAACGACGCACCCAGCGCCAGCTGCAGAGCTGCAGCTTTCGGTCAGACTAGTCAGTTCAGACGAAACACTAGCGCTCCTACACGTTTATGGCACCTGCTTTTCCTTTTTCGACAATTCTATTCCGTCTCCGGAATGTTTTCTGTAATATCTCAGGCATTTCTCAATATTGCGGTTGGCCACCCCGTCTTGAACTACACTTTGAGCAGTTGTAATCCAGATACAAGAAAATTGACAAGGACATTTTTTATGAGAAATTTCATGTACAACCTATTGCAAATAAAAAAACAGTAGCTTAAGAGAGCAAGTTTCACGAGAAATCGAAAAAATGTGAAAATTTTGTGATATAATTTGTACTAAAACTGATTTTATGAACACCCTGTTGAACCGATTCCGACCATTTTTTTTCTGTGTTTACCACAACTGCCCTCTACTATTACCTACTGGTACAATTTTGCTGTCGATCTCCAGTCGTGAGAAGAAGAAAAAATCCGAAGATAGAAAACTTTTCAGAATTTTATCATAACTCAGCCTTTTCAAAAATAAGAGTATGCAAACATATCTACATATTGTCGGGGTAGGTTGCCTACTTACCTGGTGTTAGCGAGTCATTGCACGAGACACCCTGTATAACAAACTAAGTTGTACAATTTATCAAGTACAAAACAAATTCTCCTAAGTTCTGTAATAATTCAGCTGATATCTCATCCACTCGTGGAGCTTTCCCTTTCTTTAAATCTCTGGATGATTTATCAGATTCAGCTCTTAAAATTGAGTCTCCCCTCTCGTCTTCTTCCACATCTTCCTCCCTCTCTATTCTTATTTCTGCAGCCTCATTATAGTATATCGTCCTTCTACATACTCTACCCATATTTTCAGTTTTCCTTCAGCTATGTATATAGGCTCTCCCTCCTTACATTTCTCATTTAATATTATTATTGCTATTGCGTAAATCGCGTAAATCAGGTAACAATTTGCAATCTGTGGGTATCTTAACCATACGTCCGGGACAAGAATTTTTTTTTTTAAGTACTTATGTAAGTAGCCATCGGTATTTCGAAACTGAGTAACTGGAGCTCCAATAGTTGGTTACTGAGAGTTCGGAGTTCGGCGTTCGGCTCCCTTGTATTCCTCGCTTAAATTATATAAAAACACCTCCTACTCGGTTTTTAGGGACATTAAACTCATTTATTAACCTATTTGGGTTCTAATTCCATCTTAATCCTTTCACTCCCAAGGACTGGAAATAGTACATTACTATACATGTGGGTAAAGTGAATGTTTACCTAATGAAGCAAAAGTTTGCGATATGAGCCGTTAGGTGAGTTGAGCAATTTGCTGAGTTGGTAAACGTTCACGATACCCGCATGTATTGTAAGATATTTTATTCCATATGATGTTAAAACATAAATCTATCCTCTTTTCCCTTTCAAAATCAAAATCAAAATCGCACGAATTCAGCTCACACTATCAGGATACACGAATTCATGGAATGGAAGGAACGTGAACACGTGACCGAATCATGCTCTCACACTTCTCATGCTTGTTCAACTTTTCCAGCATTTTCATTGGTTCATACTGTGGTTGACCCGTTTCTTCATTGTACCTTATTTTTCTTTCACGCCTAGCATAGGTGCGGGTAAAATGCACTTTTACCCGCAGGTAGCTTACTGTCAAAATACTGTTTTAATATCATGTATAGAATAAAATTGTTTGTAACCAAATCTGTAGTGAAATTTGTTCAGTAGGCCCCCAAGAACACGAAACTCGTTAGAATTAATTTTTAACCCCCCCCCCCCTCGTGGATGGGACAATATGTCTCAGCGGTATTATTCCCTGGGATATATTGTCCCACTGGTACTGAAAAAACACGAATCCAGACGAATCCACACATACGACTGATAGCAACACTGTGGTGCGCTCTAGCGGAGAAGTAAAGCCAAGATGAGGTTGTTCAGCAGCTCGAATATTCACAGTGGGACAGTTTAAATGGCTTTAGACACTGTCGGTGATCCGATCTACATGTCGATGTAAACATGTCATTCATGGAGACTAAATTGTAACGCGTCAAATTCGAGCACCTAATTTCGACTCGTATGTTCAAAACAATGGCCGATGTGGTCAACTCGACGCTTCTTTTTTCGAGAGCAGTACGGATGTGTATTACGATAAAAGGTCCAATTTCGGGGCAACAGTGTTGCAGTAATATCAGGATATAGGGTGGTGTCAAGATGAAATATGAGAACGAGGCACATAGAAGGGTACAGTCTAAACTACCTACCTATATAATTTCGAAAGAGACCCGACACCGACCAGCAAATTTTATCGACGTTTATTAGCCGGTTAACGTGTGTACAAAGCAAGTGTTTTCGAAAATAGCTTTACATGTTGTGTTAGTTTTACACGCGGTGATATGACGTCAGCTCGATCGTAAATAACAGGCGAAATCGTATTGCAGGCTGACCCGATGGACGCTGGCACCGACAATGGTTTCACGTTTACGGCTCCGAATTGGCCAACTCAGCCGCAAGGTGTCGTATTCCGCATGTCCAGCAAATATCCTTCGCATCCGGCCGGCTCATTTTATTATCCGCAGCTGAAAAGGTTACCGCCGATCGCCACTTTCCAATTTATTAAGGTACGCGTGTCGTAAGTTTATAAGCTTTCCACGTAAATAGTTATATTTGGTTAATTTTCCTGTTAGTTCGTGTTTACGATTTCAATTTCAGCGCCTTTGTTGGCTTTTGTTCTCGTGTTTCGGTAGTAATACGATATTGCAGCAGGGTGCGTTCATTTCGTATTTTACAGTTTGATTGCTACAAATGTCTGGGCATGGTTTCCGAAAACAGGGTGTTGGCAAATGTTCTGAATTGCTGGTTCAGTTCAATGGAAAAATAACAAGCTACCTTGCGGATTGCCAGGTAGTAATAGGGTGTTTGCCTTTGGGACTGTGCAAATTGTAGAAGCGCTAATGTAGAATAGGTATTTTTTGATAAGTGAACAGTGATTTGACATCACACAGTGAGTTACAGTACTTGGTTACTGTTAGCAAAAACACCCACTAACTCACAAGTTTCAATGGATATGAACTGATAACTGCTGATAACAATTCAAAGAGAGACAGGAATTTTGTTTCGATTCAAATAAACGAGGAATTTTACTTCGATTCAAATAAAGTTGTGTTATCGCTTCAAATAACGCACATTAATGTATTCTCACTCCTCATTATAATAAGACGCAAAGACATTAGCTCCACTCCTGGTCACACAACGCGTGAAAGATTCGTGAACCTATCAAATGCGAGAAAGATAATCTTTCATTTCAAAAACAAAATGTGATCTGCCAATTATTTATTCACGTTTTCCGTTAATTCCGCTACACGATTATAATGGAAGTTCAAATTCGTAATTGAAGTCATGTTGATGGTTCTGGATGATTTGTCGTTCCTGATAACAAAAAGATGAAGGTAAATAGTCAAATAAGAAACAAAATATTTGTAAAAGACCTGAAACAGAATACCAAAATTACCACTTACTACTGCTAACATATATTTATGAGACTTAACTCACATCGCATTATTCCTTGGAAAATTTCCTGATAAGAGTATCACACAATGTTGCATGTACTTGGTTTGATTCAAATACATTATACACTAATTCAACTGAGAACTCATTTCATACATACAAACAAACAACACACTTACCTCTTCTAAATCCAGTTAATGTCTTCACTTTCTTTGAGGAAATAGTTCCTTTTGTAGAAAAGTACGAGTTGCACAATACTGCCATGAGTAAAATAGGAAATTACGAAATAAAATGTAAACAAGCTGCATTCGTAAATCAAAAGCGTAACGGAGAGGATACATTCATAATAGTAAATTGACTTATCAATAGACGGCAGCAGTTGACAGAGAACGCAACTGAGCTAAAACTGAACTATGAGCTATAAACAATTCAGTCGAATTTAATGAAAAAAAAAAAATGATGAAAATTCGATTGCAATAGGGCGCTTGCAGCGCTGCCCATGGGCGAACACCCTGAAAACAAAATAAGGTCGCCGAAATGATTCTGTATTCACGTACGTTTGTATAGTGAACCCTAGCTGATCCGGTTTGCGTCTCATCTAGACCAAGGGCTGAGTTAGATAGAGTGAGTTAGATGGAGAAACACTACCTTCTAGGTATCTCCACACGGAAGTTATATTTATTTATTTATATTCGAGTTCCTCCCAACAGGTGTCCAAGGGTCCCATCGATAGGGAGGGACTGTAGAGTGAATTAGATGGAGGAACACTACCTTCTATCTCCGTGTCACAGTACATGGAAGTTATTTATTTATTTATATTCGAGTTCCTCCAAACAGGTGCCCGAAGGTCCCATCGTCAAGGAGGGACTGTAGGTACGAATACAACACATTATGTGATTCTTAAAAACAAAAATGACTTTTCAAAATGAAGGGTGTGGGATGAAGAAGAAGGAAAAGATAGCAGAAAGAGGTAGGGGAGACAGGCACCAGAGCAAGGGCAGAGCGAGGGGTGACGGGCGTACAGATCCACAGGTGGCAGTTGAAAATTGTGAATTGAGAATTGAGGGTTGAAGGAAGCCGAAGGGCCGAAACAAACCACACATGTGCAATACAAGGGAAAGAACTGCAAAGACTAGGACTTACATACCTTCGAGTACTTTAATGACTGACTGTCTCCTACTCATAAAGAATACGTTGATCCCAGGGTCTTTTTTTCTTCTTCTTCTTCTTCTTTCTTTCTTTCTTCTTTTCTTCTTTCTTTCTATTCTATTTATTTATTTTTTTATTATATAAAGAGCATCGTTATAACGGCATCACGCTATAACGGCTGGTCGGATTGCTTTGAAATTTGCACTACATATACGTTACAATGCATAGATGGACATACTGAAACTTTTCCCCCTTAGTTGAGACTTCATTCAATCACTAATCAAATGAATTAGGGAAGGGTAGTCCAAGATGACAAACGTTTTATTTACTTTCACCCATGTTTTGGGCGAACTGTTGACATTCGGAAAAAACTACGTAATTGGAACCCAATAAGTATACCTCTTTGGCTCTATCATTACTCTTGGACTATATATATATTTTAAGTTTTGAAATGCTTCAAAATTTAATATTTTTTAATTTGTCAAGTCGTTGGGTTAGTACAAAAAGGTGCTATCTGCAAAAAAACAAATTTTATAGGAGAGAGGTCTAAAGGTTTTGAAGCAACCACAAAGAATCTGTTAAAGATAAATTTAACTAAAAATAGTGTAATAGTTCTTCAACATTTAGCTGAGAATACATCTCAGAAATAAAAACATTCCTCTTTTCTTTTCCCAAACCTTTTCATATGATGAATTTTGTTAGTAGTGTATTTTTGACCCTTTTTTTTTCTCCATTTCCTGTTGAACTGAGGCAATATGTTATCATTTTTTATACTTCATATCCTCATAGGCGGAAATAAGGGGGCAAGAAAGGGCTAAGCCCCCAACAAAAAATTAGCCCCCCAGATGGAATTCGTATTTTTTTTAAATAATAGATATAATTTAACAGTTTACTTGCGGGTTTTTTTCTTTTTTTTTCCTCTTAGTCGCACAGTGTCGTACATTGGACTTGGGGCTTAAGTCCCCCCCCCCCCAACAAGTGGCCTATTTCCGCTTATGCATATCCTCCAATTTTTATGGGTCTTTTTTTCTCGTTCGCTAATATGAAGGATTTTTCCCAGTTTATCTCCAACCCTGCTTCTTTACTTTTTATCCATAGTTCCTCCAACATTTTTTCCAGTTCATCGATCGATTCAGCCATGATAACCACGTCGTCCGCATATTTGAGGTTGCTGAGATATTCACCATTGATTTTTTATCCCGTTTGTTCCCATTCGAGTTCCCTGAATATTTCTTCGAGCGCACAGTTAAATAGATTGGGGGGAGAGAGGGTCTCCTTACCTTACACCTTTTTAAATTTTAAATTTTTTGCCCTTCTTATCCAAACACTGTATACCACTTCAATAATCTGCATTCAGAAAGTCAAAAATTAATGGAACCAATTTTAGGTTGAAAATTTGGATTTTAAAACTCTAAAACGGGTTAAATCGGAAAAATAAGGCAATTATTCGAAATCAGCGACCTAGAAAACCCCCATTTTGACAGTTCGTTTGATAGGTCATCAGGTCATCACACTTTGAATCTGGGCGGATTTTGGTCATCTCTAGGCCCCCTCGCCCCCCAAAATTGACGAATTTCAAAATTTTTTCACGGATTCTACTTTTGGGGGAAGAGGCTTTTCCAACAAGGTGCATAAAGACATTGTATCAGCGAAAATGAAAAACAAGTTAAAATAAACCCTTCTGCCCCAAATTTTTGAATGTTCTGCCCCCTGGGTTAGTCAAATCGGAAAAATGAGGCAATATTCGAAATCAGCGACCTGGAAAACCCCATTTTCGATAGTTCGTTTGATAGGTCACCATGCACACGTTGATTCTGGGTGGATTTTGGTCATCTCTAGGCCCCTTAACAAGTTTTGATTTTTTTTCTACGGATTCGTATTTTGGAGAAAATGGCCTTTCCAACGAGGTGCATAAAGGCATACTTCCAATATAGGATTCCAAAGTTGGTGGTAGGTTCCAGCCCCCCGTGAAAAATTTTTTAAGCTCAGGAGAAACTAGACTTCACGGCTAGAAAATCATTTTCGTTTCGGGAAAATCTGCCCGTCGGTTCGTGAAAAAACGGGGGGGGGGACTTTCGTGGAACACCCTGTATTTTTTGACCACTGAACTCTTTCAGAAAACGGTCCACAACTAGGCTCCGCAGTAGGGGAGAGAGTTTGAACTGTATTTTTTTCCAAAATTTTCCAACAGTTTGGCTCGCAAAAGCTTCAAGGAGCACCTGTTTCCCGCTAAAAAGGATTGGGCATGCGTCTGGAACCTCGCATATACCACGTTTCAACCATCCCCGCTTACCACAACCTCCGCTACAGCTCTTTTACAAAACCCTCGGTGTCACCCCCACCGATGTCACTGTTTTGAGCGTTACACTAAAAAACACCTGGATTCTTAACCTATTAAACTAATGGATAGCCCCCCCCCCTCCGCTCATAGGTCAGTGAAATAGTATTTAAATAGGTTGATATTTCTAAAACAAGCCATACATTATTTCTTATGTAATGAAAAATGCTTCGCTCGCGTAAAATTTCATGTATGGCGGTGGTCTGCCTGCTACCCACACACTGTTCGCCAATGATTCTCTAGGCGTGCTGCGTGTATGTATTCGGCGTATTGGCATTGCATACCGAATTTATTATTCCTGCCCTTAACAATTTGCCAGCTGCCTACAGCAAAACAGTTTAGTGCTTCTAGAAACTCAGTTTCGGGCAATTGCGAATACGAACGCCGAAAATTGCGAGCTTAACGCGGCGCTGTAATAATTTTGCATTCTCCCGGGAACAAAGTTGTACATTTCGTTGCCTATATGGTACCTGGCGTATTCTAATTTACCACACTTTGGTACCCGTTAGGCCATTCGTCACGTATATATTACCGTATCCGAATCACGTACTAAGAAAAACAATTTACATGATTAAAATTTTCATTTATGAAATTAAGCTTCGAGGTCTTGCCTCCCGCCGATGCGAACGAGATTGTTCTTTACCTCAGTCTCGATACAAATCGCTTTTTTTTGCGTAACTTTTGGCGTATACATATATAGGCGCTTTTTATTGCGTTTACACACACGAACGACTGCAAGTTTCACAATGTTACATCTGTGACACGGAATTATAAAAAGCGTGTTTGCCGTTCCTCTTTTACTTCTTAAAAAATAGAACCAAGCCACTTTTATTCGCTGGCGCACGTGAAATGAGAGAATTTTTCAATATATACGACGGAAAATCAACTCCGCGGAAACGCCGAGAAAGTTTATAAAACTAATATCGTCCTCCTCGAGATATTTACTCGTATTTTACCTCACATTTAACATATTTTCCATCGGTAATACAGCGAGACCGAATCGTCGAGGAACCCGAGGTTTTAAAAAAGAATATACTAGCTGGTGTTCCTTTTCAATAATCCCTTTGAAAGGCGCCCGCATTTCAGTGGATCAGGAAGGTATTTAAATTAAATCCGGGCTGATTCGCGGAATCGTGGGCACCTTGTAAGTTGACAGGTTCAAGAACGGCCTGCCCGAGATATACTCGTATCTCAAAACGTGGATCGTATGCACGGTGCTCGTTCAAAAGCGCAGAGAGTTTTTAATTAGGCGACATAATTCTACATCAAACAGTAGAGCCAGGGATGGTAACTGATGCAGGAAGCAAAGATAGAACTCAAAGCATAAATACGAAAAATAACACTGGTCAAAACACGCGTACAGAGTCAATAGTTGCATGAAGAAGCCCAATAAATCAGGGTGCCAGCAAGGCAGCCTGGCCACTAGATCACTTTTTCAATCTTACCTTATAAGTCACCTTAGGTCATTTTTAGGCCGACCCTATTGCAATCACTTTTTTCTTCCTCTTCTTCTTTAGTTGTCGCGGACTCCGCGAGAGGGCGCAATGCACCTTAGCATTAGTGTTTATTTGCCTACTAGTAGCCGATGCTTGATAATTGTTCGCTAATCATTTGAGGAGTTATTTGTCAACAGGGCCCCAGCCGAACAGGTGCCCTTTTTGCGCGGATATTGATATTCTTAAGAGAAATATACAGTGGTGTAGTAGAGCGGGAACGGCGCGGCGTTCCCACACTGGTTTTCCGCAGATAGGAAATCATATAGGTAAATACGACTTTCGGTTTCCTTATAATTTGTCAAATATATTTAGCGTTCCCACACTGGAAAATTTGCCACTACACCACTGGAAATATATATTCCCTAAGACGATATTCAGTGAAATTGGCGCCGATAAATGATTACAAACGCATTGAATTAACATTGATTCTATGCTGAGATGTGTACAAACTTATCATGCAGTCAATAAAACCAAGCATACATTGCATTATATCAAAGCGTGAAAAGCGAGTAACTCATTCCACCATAATATGCCTCAGAAATTACACATTTCAGCTGCCTTATCAGCATGGAGAGACATCTTGACTACTTAATTAGCTTCAATCACGAGAATATACATAATAACTCATCATACAGCGAGTTAGGAATTGTGTATTTTGTTCCCATAAATTGTATAAATATATGGAAACAAGCAAAATAGAAGAGTAATACATGAAATTCACCGATATTATCTTATGGGAAGACAGCTACTGATAACCATAACATGTCCCACCACACCAATTTTCCCATGGCTCTAAAAAGGGCCCTTGTCATCCTCCTTCTTTCTTAATTCGTCCGCGTTCGTTTCTGAATGAACTATAGTCATTTCTATTAATGAAATCACAGTGAACATTTTTTTAAATAACATATTTTTCAATTAAATCAGTCTGAAAGGAGTATTTCAGCTTGAAAACTTTGAAGTTGTTTTTCTCAAAACCAAAATCGCTGACAAGGGCCCTTTTGACAGATAACTACTCATTTGATGTTTTTCGGGTCGGCTGGGAGGCGTCAGCATTACCTAGTGTTTATGGTTAGTGTTCTATCAAACAGAACTTCTGTTTGATTACCGCGTAGAACACATTAAAACATTAAACGGAATAATACGTAAAAGGAATCCTTGTTATCTTTGTGGGGTTTGGTGTGTTCTGTCGTTCTGCGTTGATTGGGTATTTTTTGTGAAAGTTCTTATTAGGGTCATCAAAGCCGTTAACATTCAGTTACATTATTTTGATTATTTCATGATTAATTATAGCTATTTTCAAGGGACTTTCTCCCGTTCTTATGTCAATGCTGAGTTTTTAGCGCATGAAGAGTTACGATTTCCTCATCCTAAGATGTCACCTGAATTGGTTGAATTGAGTAATAAATATAGAAGAACGTTTTCTGTCGCCAGTTACCAGTAGTAGCGAGAAGCGAACGAGTTATAATATGTAGCATGTAAAGACGTTATCAGTAAATCAGTATGTTGAAGTGTACATTATGTTTGTACCGATGTCTTGTTTAACATTATTCAGACGAATCAGTCATATAGGACGTATGTATGTCATACCTATGCGTATAATTATTATCAAGGGAACAGACAATCTGCTAGCGTGAATATTACGTTGTTTTCATTCCCTTAGAAGTGGATGATTGTTTGCTAATCATTTGATGTTTTTAGGGTCGGCTAGGAGTAGTGTTGGATCTTTTATCTGTTGATCAATTTTGCTCTTCAGAATGAAATATTCGACCAGATGGTCGAAGTGCGAATGTTGCAGAGCCTGCAGCTTCGCAGTCTGAAGTTTTTTGAACCTGCCATATGCTGTTAGTGTGTGTGTAGTATTATCCCAATTTCCTTTCCTCTATCAACTCTTATATCCCGGAACAAAAGACCTTAAACATGATTACCGATAAGTTTTTTTCCTGATATCTTTTCCGAGGACCGCTAATAAGAGATAGGCTAGTCTCTAATTTTTCAGTCGAGAGCCGACCCTCTTCCAGCAGCTAGCTGCTTGTTCAATAATTTGCTCACTAAAGTCACTTTTTATGTAAGAAGTCACCTCTTTTCTTTAAAATTCTTCTACTGAATTCTAAAAATCGAACAATTTGAAGCCAGTATGTTGAACATTCTCAAGAGATAATAAAATAAATTAGAATTGACATAATACTTGGTAACAGTGTATTGCAGCCGCCCAAAAGGCGAAAGGCAAATTTTCGATCAAAAACCCAAAAGTCAACATTTTGTAATCCAGAAAAAATGTATGACAGCAGCTGAAAGCTGTATTAAGCCGCATATTTTCTCAAGATTGAAAGTTAAAGCCAGAAACCGAAGCTCAATTTATCAGCTGCAATACACTGCTCAGTAACTTTGTAGCGCTCTCTATTAAAAACTGTCCTACCTACCGATCAGCCAATGTGTTGCAGCCGAAAATTTCAGCTTCAGCTTTTGGCTTAACTTCGGACCTTGGAAAATAAGTTTCGGCTTTTGGCTTTCGGCTGCTCGAAAAAATTTGACTGGCTTTCGGCTGTTGAACTGAATGTGATCAAATTTTAAGTGATTTTCACGTTACAAACCAAAGTATGGTGCCAAATGTTAATTCGAAACTTTATTGAATAGTTCTATTACTTTATTTGTTTCATTAACTGTTTCTGAACTTGGTGATGTTTTTTCTGTTGGTGCCGTACGTATAGTATTAATGATTGAATTTCTCATTGTCTGTTGGTACTTTGTTTTTTTACGTAATGAAGTTATTTTCCTAATTGTTTTCTCAATTCATAAGAGGTAAGAGAAAAAGAAACCATACAGCCGGCTACAGACTATTCGCTGTTTCGTATTTCGCTTTTCATCGTTTCGCACGTTTTCGTGCAGCGTGTAGGGTTTTTTTCGCGAAAAATATTTTTTCGTGTTCTGCAGTTTTTTGCACTTGAGCGGTTTTTATGCGAAACACAAAGGAAACGAAATACGAAAAATTCATGTTTTTGTCGGTAAGATGCGGCGTTTCGTTAATGTTCCGTCATTTCATTCATGTTTCATGATCAAACGTGCAAAACGATGACGTAATCACTGGGAAAATCTCCGATGATTTCCGAAGAATTCATCTTCGAGAAGGTTCCTATAATTTCCGGAGATAATTTCCAAGGAATTTTATCGAAAATATTAAGGAAAAATTTCCGATAATTTCCGAATAATTTCATGGGACATCATTGAGAAAAATCTTCGAGATTTCAGGAGAATGTTATTGAAAATTTTAGGGAAAATCTCCAACGATACCTACCAAGGATTTTCTTGGAAATCATCGAGAAATATCTCTGAGATGATTTTTGAAGCATTTCTTCAGAAAAAAGGTTCGATGATTTCGAGAGATTTTCATTCGAACATTTTGGGTTAAATTACCGATGATTTTCGAAGAATTTCATCAGCAATGTTCTAGGAAAATCTCCGATGAATTCCAAGGAATTTCATCAGAAATTTTTGAGAACAATCTTTGATAATTCCGGAAAATTTAATCGAAATCTTCAGAAAAAATTTCCAATGTTTTCCGAAGAATTTCTTTAAAAATCTTCCGATAATTTTTAAAGAATTCTGTCAAAAATATTTTGGTAAAATCCGATGGTTTTTGAAGAATTTTATCGAAAATTACCAGGAAAAATCGCTGATGGTTTCCAAGGAATAATTTCATTGGAAATCTTCGAGAAGAATCTCCGATGATTTTAAACGAGTTTCATTGAAAATTTTTGGGGAAAATTTTTATCAAAATTCTTCGAGAAAATTTTCAGATAATTTTTGAATAGGAAAAATATTCGGGGAAAACTCCTGATCATTTTTGAAGAATTTTATCGAAAATCTTCAGGAAAAATCTCTGATAATTTCCAAAAAAATACTTTCATTGGAAATCTTCGAGAAGAATTCCCGATGATTTTTAAGGCATTTCATCGGAAATTTTTTGGGGAAAAAAAATCCGGTAATTAATGAACAATCTTATTGCAAATGTTTAGATTTTAGAAGAAAGTCCCAATATTGTCCCAAAAATTTCATCAAAATTCATCGAGAAAATTTTGTGATCATTTTTGAAGAATTTTATAGGAAACGTTTGGGGGGGGGGGGAACTCCGATTGTTTTTGAAGAATTTTATCAAAAATATTCTGGGAAAATGCTCAATAATCTGCGAAGAATTTCATCGTAAATCTCTGGAAAAAATCTTCGATGATTTTTATTTTCACCGGAAATGTTTCGAAAGAAACTCCGATAATTCCCGAAGAACTGAGACTATATTTCCTACTCCTGCGATGGGATCAAAGATTTTTCACGAAGATCTTTCAGAAAATGTTTCGAAAATCGTTGGAAATATTTCTGAAAATTTCCGATGAAATCCTCCGAAAATAAACGGATATTATTTTCGAAGATTTCCAATGATATTTTTTTGAAATTTTCGGAGATTTTTCTCAAATTATTTCCGATAAGATTCTTCGAAAATTGTGGGCTGATTTCCGAAGAATTTAATCAAAAATTTTCGGGAAAAATTTCTGATTCCATCGCATCAAATGGGAAAATAGTCTCAATTCTTCGAGAATAATCGAAATTTTTTCCCAAAAGTTTCCGATGAAATTTCTTAATAATTATCGGAGATTCTTCTCGAAGATTTCCGATGAAACTCTTCGGAGATCATCGAATACTTTTCCTGAAGATTTTTGATAAAATTCTTCAAAATCCATCGACCGTTTCGAAGTTTTCCCCGAATATTTCTTATTCAAAAATAATCGGAAAATTTTCTCAAAGAATTTTGATAGAATTTCTTGGAAAACATTGGAAATTTTTCTAATAGATTTCCGATGGGATTTTTCGGAAATTATCGAAAATTTTTTCCAATATTTTCCAACGAAACCCCCTGAAAATCACGGAGATTCTCCTCGAAGATTTCAAATGAAATTATTCTTTGGAAATCATCGAACTTTTTTCCTGAAGATGTTCGATAAAATTCTTCCAAAAACCATCGGAGTTTTTCCTAAATATTTCCTATGAAATTCTTCGAAAATTATCGGAAAATTTTCCCGACATTTTTTGAAGAAATTCTTTGGAAAATGTTGGAAATTTTTTCTGAAGATTCCTGATAAAATTCTCCGGAAAATATTTCCGACTAAATTCTCCTAAAATCATCGGAGATTTTCCTCAATGATGTCCGTTGAAATTCTTGGAAAATTATCAGAAGTTTTTCCTTAAAATTTTTGGTAGAGTTCCTCGGGAATTATCTTCGGAAATCAAAGGAATCTTCTTGAAGATTTCTGATGGAATTCTTTGGAAATCATCGGAGATTTTTCCCGAAAGTTTTTGATGAAATATTTCTCAATGCACCAATCGTCGAGGATAGAAGCAGATATTTCATTTGGTAGTCGAGTGTACCGAAAGACAATCGTGGAGGTGCCATTTCTCCGGCAGCATTAATTGTTAGAAGCACAGTAACATTTTCTTTTTCGTCATTTGGAGAGACAAGAAAAACATTCTTATCCCCTTTTCGTGCCAAAACTTTTGAATTTTCGGATTCAAATACACCGCTGTCTCGTCGCAACTGAAAATTCAAGGGGGGTCATTGAAAGCACTCATCAAGTTTTTTTCTTGTAAATATTGACCTGTGTCTGAAACCCATTTCGACAATCTTTTTCCTTGACTTTTGCGCGCGACTAACTCAAATTTTGAAAAGTTCGTCCTGAAATTTGAGGGTGTCCTCTTGTGGAATAATCGGAACCATTTATTCCCGGTGCGATTACTTTTAAACATAGTCTTTAATTTTGCCGAAACAACGATTTTTGTACTCTCTCAAGTACTCCTTCTTTCGTCACAGGACACCCGCTTTTTTGCCGTTCTAATATCCACGACACAAGAAACTCTTCGTAATTGTTGAGCTGAGGCTCAAGACCCACGCTTGTCTCCAGAAATTTTCCTTCATTCCTGTAGAATAATATTGTTCCTGGAATACCGTGATCCTTTGCGGATCGAAGTACTGATTTTCCTTTCCTGATTTCTAATAACGTTTTCTCCATTCAATCCTCACCATATCGAGTGTCTCATACACACTTGACCTAAATGACAAAAACCTTTTTTTTTTTTTTTTTTTTCAGAAGAGCGAGTTGAAAATTATAAATAACGTTGTGTGGTTTACACCATCTAGCGGACTAAAAATGGAAGTAATTCGTCATTTGCGAGTGTAGCCCAATAGAGGGCATCAAGATCTATAAGAATATGTATTTAACTCATTTTTCGTCAAAATGTCACTTAGGTCAAGTGTGCATGCGACACTCGATATGTCTTCTCCTGGACATTTCCAAGTGTATTTTCTTCTCTCGTTATTTTTAAAGAAAATGTTTCCACCATGCTTCCCGCACACCCCTTCTTCTTTTCTTCCTCCAACTCTGGCATCTCCCATTATAATTAACTTTTATTTTCCTTCTACCTGGCCTAATACTTCTCCATGTTGTGAAAACCTGCGTTACCGCCACTGTGAACGAGAGTCACTCAGTAACATGTTCCCTATACCCGCAACATGGCAAAAAAAAAGATTGCCAAACTATAATACAAATATTGTGATACGGTAAAATTCACATTCACGATATTATATGTACGTTCGTAGGGGACCGTTTGCGGGTAATAAATTAAACTTCACGAACCTTACATTTGGAAAATTAGAAATCGAAAAGAAACGCCGTCAAAAAAAGTTTCCAAAAGGGCCAGTACACGCTTTCGTTGTAACTCACGGCACGAAAGAAAACGCGCCGGAGAAAATTAGCCGAATTTTATCGGCGGCGAATTCGTCGGCCGTATTAATAGAAAACCGATTTGCCGAAATTTCAGAATGGAATTCCACAAAATGTCACTGCCACTAAATCCATCAAAGTCAATGAACAGAATATTCGGTTCGTTTTCTTCGCATTAACAGATTTATTATACGATTTCCTTCTCGCTCTTTCTCTGGCACTCGTTTTTTTCAGACTGCGCTCGAATTTCTTCTCGATTCGTATTACAATAGTTTTTAGATTTACTTTGTATTCCAGCTTATCGCATAACCAGCACCTTCTGCATGGATGCAGTCACCCGATAAATTTTAAACTTTGTTTCATTTCCACTTTATTGGCTTTTTCCGACTCATTTAATTTCGACAAAATCCGGAGTGTAATTCGCATTCTCGAATCGTTTCTTTCCTACGGACTCGCGAGAGTCTTCCAGACCGATTTCCATTTCCTCCTCCCACGGTTTTTAAATGAGTTTGAAATGACGCTTTATTTACGGGGTGCATTTCGGTTCCTCGGAACTTGGCTCTTCTTTCGTGAGCCACGAGTCATAGTTTAAAGGGCGGAGGGGAAATATTGAAACGGCTTAAAAATGAAATTTTGGTTGTGTTCGCAGATACGAGCCTACGACCTTAGCGAAGTATTCTACCGTACAGAAGACGAGAAGAATTACGAAGTGTTTAAAATCGCCGATCAACAGAAAGACAGCTCGAATACCGCGTCCAATGAAGTGGATCAAGAAATAGAAGGACAAAGACTGGAGCAAGAAATATTATTGCAGAACGAATTAGCTAAGAACGGGTATGAAGCAAACTGAATTGCGATTTTAATTCCTTGGATCAGTTATTGAACGTAACCAGTAAACCGGGGTGAGAATATGACAAGAATCTTAGTATTTTAGTGTTTGGCATCCCTTCTATTGAACTTGAACACTTGAAATGTATATGCCAGAGAACCATGTCCCTCCCCTAGCAGACCATGTAGAAAAATTGACGTTGACGCAGGGAAATTATTTAATATTGGCTATCAGTCTAGAGCTCGCATTCCTTGGAAATTGTCAATTTTGTTCTAATTGGGGCAGATGAGATCTGATCACAGATGAGTACGTTTCAGACACCAAGGACCCCTAGAAAAAAATTTTATTTTCCAAAAATTTCCAAAAATGAAATGAATGCCAAAAATAGAGTAAATTTCCAAAAACTGAATAAAATGCCATAAAAACGTTAAAATTAGAATATTTCGCGATAAAACAGATAGATTTTATCTCGAAAAAGCGCATGTAGAATTGTAGACCAATTCTTTAGGTGTTTTCATTTTCTAACCTGTACAATGAGCAATATTGAATGAAGACAAAAGTGAATAATCGAAATACACGCTAGGCCTAGCTGTGCACGTATTTCTGCATGATCGGTTGTGTGAAGGGCGAGGCGTACCTAGATGTGCAAGTCATATGTGCGACACTCGAAAATCATTCAGTCATTCTTATATGTGCTACATAACGTCTGCTGTTTATTTATCCACCACGTTTTAATACTCGAAATCATTAAAATTTCCTATTTTTTTTTTTTTTTTTTTTTTTTTTGCCAGAAGTGCCTAATTTTTCAACTTCAATTCCAAAAACCTCCCTCTACAATGCCAAAAAAAAAACGAGCTCTAGCTATCACATTCTCACCCCGCGAGTGGGGCGAGAATGTAACAGCAATGAAATTCACGAAAAACATAAAAAAACGTAGGAAAAACTGTATTCAGGCGATATTAACAAGTCATATTCACCAAAAAAATATCATGCTTGCCGACTTTATGTGGACGGGGTATTTTCTGTACAGCATTATTTTTCGGATACCATGCAACACAAAAATTGTGTTTTTGGACTAAGGCACCTTGGGAAAAGATACAAACGAATTGAAAACTGCATTATTACTCCGCTTTTTCAATTGCCTTATAAAGTTGAACTATATTAGGCCCAAGGACTCACATAGACTAATTCAATATTGAAGAAAATCCCAAATTGGCATGACTGATTTATCGCATCGGCTATAGGTGATTCTTCAGAAACTGGGAATATGGGAACTTAACCTACTATGGGGTATGTGCTTAAAATGGATAGATCCGTGTCTACGCTTTTTCCATTCAGAATATAGTAATTGCCTTGTCTGACGGATTGTCAATCAATCAATCAATAGCCTTTATTTTACGGTATGAGGTACATAATTACAAATAAATGGTACTTTATCAAAAGAAAACAAAGAAGCGATATTGTATAGTAAATTAAAAAGTAAAAGTAACTAAAAGTAACTAAAATCTTCCTTTGTTGATTTATGCCTCATACCGAGCCCCCATATCACGGGCATAGGCCTCCCCCATTTTGCGCCACATGTTTCGATTTTGTGCCACTCCTTGCCAAGGTACACCCACCCTTCCTATTATTTCCCCTACCCAGCTGGTATTAGGTCTACCCGTTCTCCTTGTATTGTCGTATGGGACCCAAAACGTGGCCCTTCTGCACCATCTTTTTTCGTCCATCCTCGCTAGATGTCCTGCGTATTTCATTTTGAGTAATTTGATTGTCCTAATTATTCCTTTACATTTTGTTTTTCCACGAATTATATTATTTCTAATTTTGTCCGATTTTTTGATCCCTAACATACTTCTTTCCATGCTTCTTTGAGTAGTTACTAAGCGTTTCGTTTGGGCTGCAGTGAGAGACCATGTTTGTGCCCCATACGACATAATAGGCATGATACATGCTTCTAGCATTCTTGTTTTTGAATAGATGTTCATATTACTTTTGAAAATTGTTCTCAGCGACCAGTACCCTTTCCAAGCTTGGCTAATTCTCTTTTCGATCTCTTTACCCATTTTATCATGGAATGAGATAATTTGTCCCAGATAGGTATATTCTGTGACCTGCTCCAAGATTACACTCTCAGCTACAATTTTAACCTCCTTGGTGTTGCTCATTACCTTTGTTTTTGAAATATTTATCTCTAAGCCTGCCTTCTTGCTTTCTATTATCAGCCCACCGAGCATTCCTTGTAGTTCTCCCCTGTCCCCACTTATTAATACAATATCGTCCGCGAATCTTAAGTGGTTTAGTTTTTGTCCATTAATTTTGACCCCTTTTCCCTCCCAGTTTAATTTCCTAAATATGTGTTCCAAAAGGGCATTGAATAGATTTAGGGACAGGGGGTCACCTTGTTTCACGCCTCGTTCTATTTCAAATGATGGCCCTGCTCTGTCCATATTCACACATGCTTTCGAGCCCATGTAGAATTTTTCCAGAATTTTTATAATATTTTTGTTCACCCCTTGTTCATCCAGCGCCTCCCATAAATAATTTCGATCTACCGTGTCAAAAGCTTTGCAAAAGTCTACGAAAATTAGGTTCATTTCCAATTGGTACGAGTTTGCTTTTTCAATAATTTGGTTTATTGTGTGGATATGGTCAGATGTTGCATATCCTTTGCGAAAGCCAGCTTGCTCGACTGGCTGAGCGCTATCCAGCTGTGAATAGATTCGATTTTTTATTATTTTCATGAATGCTTTACTAATGTTAGAGGAAAGGCTAATTGGCCTATAGTTGTTTATTTGATTTTTATCACCTTTCTTGTGTAATAAAATGATTTCTGCCTCCTTCCACTGACTTGGGATTGTTCCCTCCTCTAGTATTCTGTTGAATAGAATAGTTAGAGGGCCAATCAGAGCTTCTGAAAATTCCTTCAAGGTACTATTTTGAATTCCATCAGGACCTGGTGCCTTACCAATTTTCAGATTTTTCAGTACTATTTCAACTTCATGATTTAAAATTGCTAAAATTGGTTCGTCTATCTGTCGCTCTTCCTCACTGTCTGTGTTATTATTAATTGATCCCCCTTCTGGGAGGCTATAAAGTTCCTTATAGAAATCCGTGGCAACTTGTATAATTTCTGCCCTATTCGTTACCTTTCTGTCTTTTTTGTTTTTTAGATCAATTGTCAGTTGTTTGCCATAGCAGAGTTCTTTTTTTAATTTTTTGGTGGACCATGAGTTTTCTATGATTTCTTGGACTTTTTTATTCTCTTTCCTACAATCGTTTTTAATAGCTTTTTTAGTTGCTTTTTGGATTTCCACCCATTCGATTTTTTGTGTGAAGGACCTATTTTTTACCTTTCTTAACTGTTCTCTCTTTTCTATAAGATTTTTTGTTTCTAGCGAGATTTTATCATTTGTATTTTCTTTGATTTTCATTTTACCAAATTTTTTAAGGGTATTTTCGATGTTACCTACTAGCAGGTTGTATGCCTCCTGCACCCCTAGGTCTTGATTTTCTGTCTTCCATTTTTCTAATTCTTTGCAGAGAGATGTATTCGCATCACGTTTTTTATATTCAGGTATTATTACTCTATTCATTCGGAATTTTTGTGTATTTGCATAATTAAGTCTTTTGGGCTTTATAGGCAACTGGAGTGAGCATCTGCCTACTCTATGGTCGGAGGAGAATTCAAATTTTGACAATACACTATAATCTTTCACTACCGTTAAGTTGTTAATCAAGCAAAAGTCTATTTCGTTTTTAGATTTTTCATTTGGAGCAATCCAAGTCCATTTTCTTGCTTTTCTTTTTTTGAAGTATGTATTTGTAATTTTCATATTGTTTGTTTGGGCAAATTCTACTAATCTGTCGCCTCCTGTGTTTCTCTCACCAAGGCCATGGGTACCTACTCTTGTCTCTCCCACCTTATTTGCTCCTACTTTGGCATTAAAGTCCCCCATAATTATTGTGTAGAATTCCGCCTCATTCTCCAAAGTATTTTGCAATACGAAGTAAAAATGATTTTTTTCCTCGTCTGTGGCAACTGAGGTGGGGGCATAGCATTGGATTATTGACAAGTTGATTTTTTTGCCAATTGACATTTTCAGAACCGCTATTCTATCATTAATCGTTTTTATTTCCTGGATATTAGACCAGCTATTTTTATTAATGAGAAAACCTACCCCTTTTTGCCCTTTTGTTTCGCCGAAAAAGTAGAAATAATTCCCCGATTTTCTTTGTATCAGCCCCTCCCCCTTCCGTCTTGTTTCAGAGAGCCCCAAAATATCCCATTTTACCTTGGCAAGAGCTTCCTCTAGCTCTACGAGTCTATCCTCGTTAGCTAGACCTCTGCAGTTATAATTTAGAATGTTTAAACCGAAAAAATGTTTCCCCATTTTTGTGTAATTTTGTATCAGTCCAGGAGTTTTTATTTTCAATTCAAGTGGCGCAAAATTACTTACCCCTTGGGGGGTGTCAGCCTTACTTCCCCGCGATGGCTGTCTTCGTCTTGGGGAAGGTGACGGATTGTATTGGTGGCATTTGTTGCGGGTGTTATTGTGTAACCTAAAATACCACCCCCCCACACACACATACACACAAGAGTTGATCTACCTTGCGAACAGCGGACCTGTGACGGTGCCTGCCGAAGTGCAGACTCGGCTGTAACTCTTGTTCTCTAATTCATATATAGAGAGAGCTGTCATTGCAATCGACTTATTTTTCAAAAATATTAGGCTCCCAATGGAAAATTTTCCAATAAATCAATGTTTCAAGGCGCTACTATACAATGCGAAGTGCAGACTAATTAGTGTAGCGAAGAGCAGACTTTCAGCAGTGTGTTTGTCACATCACACGTGCGAAGTGCAGACGAATGTCTGCACAGCATTGCAATTTTGTGTTTACGTTACAGTAGAACAGCAGACTTGATTGCGACGTTGCTAGTTCAACATATCGCTTGTTCTTTTACAGATTCATGTCGAAATAAATAGTTTCAAAAGTAATTTTCATGAAAATTGTCATCCTTTAACTCAGATAACTTTTTTTTCTTCTTCCATACTAGATACAGACATTCATTATGTTACATTTTGTTATGAATATGCAGTGGGGTAGTGACAAAATCCCAATTTGCCTCTCCCCCATTCAAGTTTTAGTCAGAACATCTAACGGATATCATAAATAATAAGTAGCACATAGAACAATGTGACTTAATTGAATGAACTTGAATTTCTATCATTCTTCGTTTCTGGTACATAGTAGAGTGGAGAGAGAACGTTAAAAGATTGCAGATGAATGATTGTTCAAGTTTTGGATTAATCTTGGGGTGTATGTATTTTCAAGTAAGAGGGTCGATTTTCACTTTTGATTTCTCAATTCTACTACGAGCATTTTGTGCATTTACCGCAATAAAAATTATGACTGGAGTAAACAAAAATGTAAAGAAATGTGTCTCTTTTCTAACTGCCCCATATTTATGTTTGTTTTTTGTTTTTCCAATTATTTAAAGGTAGCATAAACGAATTACGTATGTTTCAAGTCTATCGGGGTAAGTGAGAGGGGGCGAGGAAATGCACCTCTGCGTCTGCACTTCGGCCACTATGTGTATCCATCTCAGATTTACCGGCAACATCGCAAAAAAAGTCTGCACTTCGTTCTCATGGGTTCACATTTGTGTGTCTGCTCTTCGTCCATTATTCAGTAATGCGAGTCAACACTTTTACAGAGATTATACACTAAAAAAAATTCGTGCAATAATCGCAACAGAAATGCAAATCGCGGACTTGACCTAACACCGTACTTCGACAATATTTCCCGGGTCAGTTTGAAGCGAAGATCATGAAAAATTGATCGGAACGAACAGTGGACTCTGAGTGCGTCCGCTCTTCGTCACGCGTCTGCTGTTCGCCGGTCAGACTAACACAGTTGAAATATCGAAAGTTAGGGTTCAAAATTTGCTGAGAACAAAATATTTTCGGTTTCTGGAGAATGATCCACCTAGGATAAATTACGGAATTAGGACGGAAACCAGTAGCGATGACTTATATTTGGTAAGAAAACTTTATAGGTATAATATGCATTTGTAATAAGTTGCCCCACCAATTGGGAGGAAATTCATTTAAGCTGAGCCATGATGTACTTCCAGCATCTGCGCAATAATTAATTTTACTTTTGCAGGACGGCCGAGTTGAAATCAGCTACTACGCCCAAATTGGTTTCAGTCACAGAAGCAGACTCACAATCGAAAGAAGCGGACGCATGGAACGAATACTTCAGCGAATTTAAGACTCACAGGCACGATTTATACAAGAAGAAAAAGAAAAAATGTAAGCTCATTATCAACTCGTTCATCGTTATCAATCATATCACTTCATTTTATATTTATTAGTATAGAGGGCGCCTTATGTTGCCTAATTGTACTAACTGTCCTCCTGGATTACCAATTTATCTGTATGTTACTATTTTTTCTGGTTTACCTGCAGTTTCCAATTTTACCAGCAGGAAAATTTAATTGCAAATGAGGAGTTATCTGTCAAAAGGGCCCCTGACCAATAGGAATCCTATTCGTCAGGGGCCCTTTTGATAGATAACTCCTCAAATAGATTTGCCGATCATCGAGGTGAAAGATAGTACCATATGGGTATCATTGCTCTAATTAAATATCCAGGTCATCGTCGAAAACATGGGCATTTTAAAATTCAAATTTTGAACTTTTTTTTTTGCTTTTTGGTCGATTTTCTTCTGCATAACTTTCGGTACCTTTACTTACTCATGTGTCAAAACCTCGATTAACCCGCATTTCGACACTAGAGCACATAAATACACAAGATTTCTTATAACATTAAGTCCCGGGAATAACAGCCAGGAGAATGAGGTTTTGTCGGAAAAAATGTCGTAATTCCACTGTAATGATGCCACGGTAAGGAGATGCTCACCTTCAGAGGAAAATATTGATTTAGTTTCCCCTTACTTTCATCACTCCCGTGGGTCTACATCTTAATGAAAAGTTTGGGGGTTCCATACCATAAATATACATCAGGCATTTTTTTGGGCGAAAATATTTTTCGAGAGCTTCGGGCCCGTACCCGGTGAAAGAGATTCGAAATGCCGAGACGAATTCAGAACCGTCGTCAAAATTGATTCACAGGCTATTTCTGACCCAGTATAGCCCCCGCCCCAGTATAACCACATTTTTGACTGTATCTCGCTAACGGAGGGTCAGCGCCTGCTTTGGTCGACGAATTTGAACTCAGCGCGAATAATTGAGTAGGAATTTGTTGTTATCTCAACTATTTGGAATTTCGAAAATTTTGAAAATTTCTCCATACGTACATCAGGCATTTTTTTGGGCGAAAAATTTTCCGAGTGTTTCGGGGCCCGGATCCGGCGAAATAAAATTACGAAAATTTCTCAATACCATATATAACATCAGGCATTTTTTGGGCGAAAAAATTTTCGGAGAGCTTCGGGGCCCGGTTCTGGCGAAATAGAATCGAAATGCCGAGACGAATTTAGAACTGTCGTCAAAATTGATTCACAGGCTATTTCTGACCCAGTATAGCCCCCGCCCCAGTATAACCACATTTTTGACTGTATCTCGCTAACGGAGGGTCAGCGCTTGCTTTGGTCGACGAATTCGAACTCAGCGCGAATAATTGAGTAGGAATTTGTTGTTATCTCATCTATTTGGAATTTCGAAAATTTTGAAAATTTCTCCATACTTATCAGGCAATCTTTTGGGCGGAAAAATTTTCCGAGAGCATCGGGGACCGGACCCGGCGAAATAGATTCGAAATGCCGAGACGAATTGAAAAACCTCGTCAAAATTGATTCATAGGCTATTTCTGACCCAGTATAGCCCTCGCCCCCCCCCCCGTATAACCACATTTTTGACTGTATCTCGGCAAAGGAGGGTCAGCGCCTGATTTAGTCGACGAATTCGAACTCGGCGCGAATCATTTAGTAGGAGTTTGTGGTTATCTCATCTTTTTGGAATTTTGAAAATTTTGAAAATTTCTCCATACATCAGGCTTTTTTTTGGGCGGATAAAATTTTCGAAGGCTTCGGGGCCCGGACCCGGCGACATAGATTCGAAATGCCGAGCCGAATTCAGAACAGTCGTCAAAATTGTTTCACAGGCTCTTTCTGACCCAGTATAGACCCCGCCTCCAGTTTAACCACTTTTTGACTGTATCTCGTCAACGGTGGGTCAGCGCCTGATTTGGTCGACGAATCCGAACTCAGCGCGAAAAACTGAGTAGGAGTTTGTGGTTATCTCATCTTTTTTGAATTTAGAAAATTTAGAAAATTTCTCCATACTTATACATCAGGCATTTTTTTGGGCGAAAAAATTTTCCGAGGGCAACGGGGCCCGGACCCAGCGCAATCTATTCGAAATGCCGAGACGAATTCAGAAGCGTCGTCAAAATTGATTCACAGGCTATTTCGGACCCAGTATAGACCCCGCCCCCAGTGTAACCAAATTTTTGACTGTATCTCGGCAACGGAGGACCAGCGCCTGATTTGGTCGACGAATTCGAACTCAGCGCGAAAAATTGAGTCGAAAACAGACTTTAATTCAAAATTTTTAATTTTTTCGGATTTTGAAAATTTCTCAAAATTACATCATGTCTTTTTTCGGGCAAAAATATTTTCGGAGAGATTCGGCGTCGGCGCTGGTGCTAGTTACTCAGTTTTTCGAGACGAATTTGAATCTGTCGTCAAAATTGAGCTGCAGTCATTTTTTCACCCAAATTGACCAATACTTCCAATTATTACGAGTGTATCCCGAGAACGGAGCGTTCCTGCCGAATTTGAACACCCAATTCAAACTCAGCGTGAAAAATTGGTTCAAAAACAGTCTTTATTTCAAGATTTTTGGTTTTTTCGAATTTTGAAAATTTCTCCATACTATACATCATGTCCTTTTTGGGGCCACAAAATTTTTGGTGAGCTTCGGCGTTGGCGCGTGTGCTAATTACTCAATTTTTCGAGGCGAATTCAAATCCGTTGTCAAAATTGAGCTACACTCATTATTTCACCCAAATTGACCAATTTTTCCAACGTTTTCGAGGGTATCTTGAGAACGGAGCGTCGTCGCGAAATTTGAACGCCGAATTCGAACTGATCGTAAACAATTGAGTCGCAGATCTCGGATACTTTTTTTGCTCAAAATAATGCCTGATGTATAGTATGGAGTAATTTTAAGAATTTTCGAATTTCTAAAATACTGAGCAAGCCACCTTTTCCTACTAAATGTTTCGCGCCGAGTTCGAATTCGTCGACCAAATCAGGCGCTGACCCTCCGTTGCCGAGATACAGTCAAAGATGTGGTGACACTCGGGGCGGGGGCTATACTGGGTCAGAAATGGCCTGTGAATCAATTTTGACGACGGTTCTGAATTCGTCTCGGCATTTAGATTCTATTTCGCCGGGTCTGGGCCCCGAAGCTCTCGGAAAATTTTTTCTCCAAAAAAAAATGCCTGATGTGTACGGAGCCATTTTCAAAATTTTCGAAATTCCAAAAACATTAGATAACAAGAAATTCCTACTCAATTTTTCGCGCTGAGTTCGAATTCGTTGACCAAATCAGGCGCTGACCCTACGTTTCCAAAATACAGTCAAACTTGTGGTAATACTGGGGGCGAGGGCTATACTGGGTCAGAAATAGCCTGTGTATCAATTTTGACGACGGTTCTGAATTCGTCTCGGCCTTTCGAATCTATTCCGCCGGGTCCGGGCCCTGAAGGTCTCGGAAAATTTTTTCGTTCAAATGAAGGCCTGATGTATAGTATGGAGAAATTTTCAAAATCTTCGAAATTCAAAAATACTGAGATAACTTCCAATTTCTACTAAATTTTTCGCGCAGAGTTCGAATTCGTCGACTTAATCTGGCGCTGACCCTCCGTTGCCGAGACACAGTCAAAATTGTAGTTATACTGGGAGCTGGGCTATACTGGGTCAGAAAAATAGTCTGTGAATCAATTTTGACGACGGTTTTGAATTCGTCTCGGCATTCCGAATCTATCTCGCCGGGTCCGGGCCACGAAGCTCTCGGAAAATCTTTTCGCCCAAAAAAATTCCTGATGTATAAGTATGGAGAAATTTTCAAAATTTTCGAAATTCCAAATAGATGAGATAACCACCAATTCCTACTCAATTTTTCGCGCTGAGCTCGAATTCGTCGACCAAAGCAGGCGCTTACCCTACGTTTCCAAAATACAGTCAAACTTGTGGTTATATTGGGGGCGAGGGCTATACTGGCTCAGAAAGAGCCTGTAAATCAATTTTGACGACGGTTCTGAATTCGTCTCGGCATTTTGATTCTATTTCGCCGGATCCGGGCCCCGAAACACTCGGAAATTTTTTCGCCCAAAAAAATGTCTGATATACGTATGGAGAAATTTTCAAAATTATCGAAATTCCAAATAGAGGAGATAACAAGAAATTCCTACTCAATTTTTCGCGCTGAGTTCGAATTCGTCGACCAAATCAAACGCTGACCCTCCGTTGCCGAGATACAGTCAAAAATGTGGTTAAACTGGGGGCCGGGCTATACGGAGTCAGAAATAGCCTGTGAATAAATTTTGACGACGGTTCTGAATTCGTCTCGAATCTCTTTCACCGGGTACGGGCCCGAAGCTCTCGGAAAATATTTTCGCCTAAAAAAATGCCTGATGTATATTTATGGTATGGAACTTCCAATCTTCATTTGGGGGACCAACGTGTCTGTGGCCCCCCAAACTTTTCATTAAGATGTAGACCCACGGGAGGCGGCACTAATTCTGGGACTTCGGAGCACAATTAGCACAAATAAAATACAAATTTGTGCCACTATTTTTTAGACCTCACGTTTGCTTGGGGGGGGGCTAACATTTTACTGGCCCCTCAATCTTATTCGTGAGCTGTAGGTTCAAAGAAGGGGGCACAAAATGTGGGACCCTTGAGCACAATCAGCACAAATAAAATACAAGTTTGTGCCACTATTTTCGAGACCCCACCTTTGTTTGGGGGGTGGGCTAACATTTTACCGCCCCCCATTTTATTGTTGGGCTGTAGGTCCAAGGAAGGGGGCACAAATTGTGGGAACCTCGAGCACATTTAGCACAAATTAGGTAAAAATTCGTGCCATCACACCCGAGCTCCCACCCCTTCCTGGGGGGGGGGGGGTCGTGGCCCATATCCACACTGTTTTTACTTTCACTACGGGTTTCTTCGTTATCATTGTTGTAAAATCCGATGCGCAAAAACAGAAGTGTCGTTGCCTGAAACTATCGCACTTTCGCCTCATGAGTTTAAAAAAAGTATAAACAAAGACAACAAAACTTTGGATAGAATGGGTGTACCTCCCAAAATTGGGGTAGGATATGAGATACCGTGAAAAGAACCTGAAAAATGAATTCGGTGACAGCAGAAACCAGTTAATCTCTCCTTTTGAAGATCGTTTTTTTAAAATATCATAATTTTTCCAACCCCCCCCCCCAAATTGAGCACTGGACTGTGAGCCCAGAAAATGCTGCACAAATTCTGAGACCTCGGAGCACAATCAGCACAAATTACGATAAAATTTGTGCCGCTAATTCCAACCCCCTATCTTCATTTGGGGGGGCCAACATTTCTCTGACCCCCTCAAACTTTTCATTAAGATGTAAACCCACGGGAGGCGGCACAAATTCTGGGACTTCGGAGCACAATTAGCACAAATTACAATAGAATTTGTGCCGCTAATTCCAACCCCTACCTCATTTTTTTTTAGGGGGGGCGTAGAAATACAGCCAAAAAACTGCGAGTTGATGCCATAATATCCTGGTGACCCAAAATGTCCATTCTTTTGGATAGTAACCCGCATTTGTATAAATATCTGCACACTATCATCGTGACTGATGATTCCAGATTCCAGAGACTGCAGAATAAGCGAATGGGGCGAGTGGAGCAACTGCAGCGTTACCTGCGGCGTTGGCGAAATGCGACGTAAACGAGAAATTCTGAAACACGCCAAAGGCAAAGGCCAGCCCTGCCCGCCATTAGTTGAAACAAAATGGTGTCGAAGTAATTTGACGTGCAACGAAAATTTTCTCTTCAAGTGGTAAAATGCGAAGAGGGATGGCGTCACTGGAAATTTTGGTTGTCGATACACAGTTCGAGTGGAAACGCGACAATCGCCGAGTTGCGGGTGTTGAGTCAGAAATCTACACCGGCCTGCGAGTTAAAAATTTCAATTTGTTTGGAAATATTTATGTATTATTTCGTGTTGCAATAATTCTTTTAATTTTACATGACAGTTGATTGGTTATTTTAATTTTCTTTTCTAGCTCTTTGTGTTGATCAATTAAGCGTGTAGACCTGACGGACATGTTCGGAATTCCAAATCTATAATGTTCATGATTCATCGCAACTTGAGTAATTTTATTTTTACTTATACCTATTCATATTGTATGTAGCACAGCTGACATATGTAACTAAAATTCTAAAATGTACCACTTCGGAATATGTATTCGTATAAAGTGTTTTGAAATCCTATATATGTATGTATGTACACAGAGGGGTCTTTAAAAAATGAAGTTGAGTGACCCTCCAATTAATGTTGTAAAAGTCGACACTCGGCAAATTCTGCAAGACGTCGGATGTTGAAAAAATTGAGAAATTGAGGACTTTTTTTTTTCAAGTTTGAATAACAAGTAATGTTGTTATTTTTGCTGTCTACATGAAAAAAATTTTCTAGCTTCCAGCTATGACCCGTCTGTATTCCAAATTTTTATAGTCAAAGGGTTCAAGGGTACACCTGCTCGAAGCTTGAGCACATAATATGTATATATCGATTTAAAGAGTTATTCCAAATGGCTGAGTCAGTTTTCACAAACATTGCCATAAGAAGGCGATCTAGTGGCAGAAGGTGGTTACCAACAGTGTTAAGGGTTACTTGGATTTTATACAAAATGTTGTCAGGTATGAATTATACTATCAGTGCAGCCAACTTTCACCTTCCTAAATTGCCATCCTATTCCACAGAGATGGTTTTTTGTTACTTTACTGATTTTGACTTACGGCAGTTTGGAATAACACTCTTCATGTACACTTGTCTTCATTCCTTTTTTCTCTCAGCCCAATTCTGAAATTTCTCTTTTGAATGAAGACTAAAAGTCATTAGTAATTCATACCTGCGACTGAAAGCGTGTTTGAGAAGACTACAAATGCAGTTGGATACATCAAGGGGAAAAAAATTACTCTGGCAGGAATTTTGATTTTTGCGCAAAGGTAAGAGCGTATGAATCATTGACATTAAATTATGTAATGAAAAGGTCGAAGTATGTTAGATGTTTTTTTTCTACTAATCTTTAATAACAGTCATGAAACTATAACATACACAAGTATTATAATAGATACCTGCAGCTTTTCAAGAATAAGTAATTAATTTTTTTATATGTGAATATTATTTACAACTGTACATACTTATTACTACACGATATGTTTTTAATATTTTATTTATATAAACTCAATTTAGTTGTACTATTTCAAATATTCTGTGATTTTACTATCTTCCAGCTTTACAAAGATACCTAATTAATTAATAAAGATCATGGGAAAAAGTGTAGATACAAAATTTTTTGTGTATGTTATCAGATATTTTTGTACGTATGCTGTTGTAGATATGGCCTTTCAAAAAATGGTATTAAAATGATTAATAAATAATTGTGTACTGTGTAGCTGATTGTGTTTCTTCCAGTCCATTTCAGGTTCCAGTTTTTCGATGAAGTTCCGAGGTGACGGAAATCCTATAAGTATTAACTGTACGTATACTCTGTCGTAAATACTGAAAAACCGATTGTGGATTGCTGCTCTTAAAATTCAGTTCCCGTTCAAAGGTAACTGCACATGAATTCAAGAAGCAGACGTACTTTATTATAGAATGTTTCCTCATTCTTTATACCATTTCAAACTAGAAAGAAGGAGTCGACCCGTTTTTTTAATCGACTCTAACTCTGTCGGGATGATTTTAATGTTACACCGACTCTGTGACTCCAGTCAAGTATAAATATCCTCCAACTTACCAACTCCCAACTATCAGCCTAATCAAGTTGACTCGACTCTCTGCCGACTCAGTCGACTAAAACTCTCAAATCCACTTTGACTCTGCCGTAGTTTGACTCCATGTCAAAAATGAATTCTGTATCCGTAGAGGTAATATTCTTTAACGGAAGTTGGATAGTCTCCGAACTTGTGAAGAATCAGCGTAAACTTAACAAATTTTTTGTCAGCTTATCTGCAAACAAGATTGGGTTTAATTTAACGATTTTGCCACTATCAAGCCTTGAAATAAAAGAACCCTTCTTTGTTGCCTGTATAGAGCTTTCGAATTTGCAGAACAATATAATAGTTCATTAAATCACAATTCACTGAATATTCAGTCAAATTTACCATGTGTTCTGTCGCTCCTGAATCGCATATCATTTCTGCAATTTTCTTGTTATTATTCAATTATTTTTAATATACTCACCACTAAGTTCGCTTCAACTTTCTTCTTTCTTTGGTTCTCTCTTCGTCCATTTGCCAGGAACGTCCTTGTAGCAAACCAAAGCACTTGACTCCTGGTCCTAGTTGTTGGAGTAATTTCCCGCATCTTCATACAAACTGTAGTCTTCGGCACCATAGTATTCACCATATGAATTATCGTACGCATCTTCCACGGCGTAAAACGCATAGGTAGATTTATTGTTTGCATCAACCAGCTTGACAGGTTGAAAATATTTTCCTCGATTTCCGCCACGGAACCGTCCACGTCCTCGTGTTCGACTATATGGACGATAATACGGGCGAAATCTAGGAGCTCTAACACGACCACGCATATATTCACCACAGATTCTTCCACCAGACTGGCCACGGATTCCCACTTGCTGATCAAATTGCTTATGTTCTGGGCAAGTTTCACTCTCATGATCGTCTACCATTTTCTTACAGTTGTAACAAAGCCACTTCGGTGATCGACATGCAGATAATAGATGTCCTTTTCCACAGCGGTAACATTTTGTTTCCTTCCTACCCGCGAAATTCGCTTCAATTTTTCCCTCGTTTGTTCGTTTGCTTTCTTCGGCTCTTTCACTGGCAGCTTGACGGAGGAAAGCGTGTGCATCTGCCATCGTGATGTTTGGATTGGCGGAATGATAATATACAACTTCCTTGAAACACTTACGACATGCCATTACAAAGTTTCCTGCAGCTTGCTTATCAGTGATTGGCGTCACTTGACGAATTTTCAACAGAGCTTTATTAAATTGTTCGATAAATTGTTCTACCTTTTCACCCGTTGTTGTAGGATCATAAAAACAATAGCTGTCCAGGCACGATTCGCAGCATATTCCGTCAAAGAGTTCACAGGATTTTTAATCTGCTCTAATTTCTCCTACATAGCTTTTGGGTCGTTGATATTTTCATATTAGATTGTACGTTGAAATTCATCAGCGATTCTGGCAGATAAATACATATATAACCAGCCTCTTGCACCTTCTTTTGCATCTTCTGACATATTTATTGTCCATGAGACATTATCAAAAATAAGTGGTTCCTAGCGAAAACCTTTAATTTCAGCTCTTGTGTGTCTCTTCCACGATTCAAAATCCATGGCTTCTGTAAGGATAACTGCAGGAACCTGGGGTTTTGGAGGCACGAACACTTCGATTGGAGTATTATTTCCATATACTGACTGACCTGCGATATATCATTTTGCTGCGAAGTTTCTTCCAGCTTTTCCACTATCTTCCCACCTTTGACTGCTTCAGTGACACTTCTCAGCACCTCGGATATTAATTGACTTTTTAGTTTCTCGATATCCAGGATTACGGAAGTAGTAGCCGGCTGGTTTTCCGGCGGTCCATCTTTTCCGTCCATATTGGGTAAAGCTGCACTTAACACAGGAGAGAGAGGAACTGCGATTTGCCAACGTCGAATTCTGCGACACACAAAATCTGCGAGTGCGACACACACACGAAATCTGCGAGACCGTCAAAGTAAAAAAATCTCTCTCAGACGAATGTTTGAATTACTGGCGACCACCAGACTTACACAAAATACAAGAAATTTGTACCCGGCGCCTCCACCACGTTAGAAAGTTTAGTCGCTATGCTCAATTAAAACACGATACCCAATTCTACTAATTTCGTTTAATGGCGGATAATAACAACACTATTTACATTTTCATTTTCCGAACATAAAGCTTAACTAAAATCACACGAAAACCAGAAGTATTCCACAGATGAAGAATTCCAGTACTTCTCTACTGTAAACTATTTTCGCCAGTAGCGCCTCCTAGCACATGACGTTGGAACTACTTCATCTTCAGTTCACGCAGTCTGATTGCCCAGCTGATATTTTCAACGCCTAGCGACCTAGATGGAGATTACCTCACAAGGGGGGAAAGGGTTGCGTCCTAAGGAGAACCTACACAGTGAAAGTGAAATAGAAGGGTTACGCCGCGCAATTCGGACGAAACGAATAAGACTCGAATGTATCATGAACTCTGAAATGAAACCAATACTATAGGTACTTGTATATTTCGGAAGAAACTGCAAGCTGGCAGGTGTAAAGTATAATTATTTTCAAAGATATAAAATGTACAACTATACAACTTTCAAAAGACCGACTTTGGCCCTATTTTGCGGCTTCCTTCAATTCGGCACCTGAAAATAAAAGGAGAGTCTTAGTATGCGAAACCACATACCAAGTGAGCCTACCTATAAATTCGTACCAAATGGGATTTTCCAAAGAGTTGAAGAGGGAAAAGGGGGCGACCAAAGCAAAAGGGGGTCGTCCAGAACAAAGGGAGCAACCGGAGTAAAAGGGGGTAGATCCGAGTAAAAGGTGGTTGACCAAAGCAAAAGGGGGTCGACCAAGTAAACGAGGTGATCAGAGTGAAAGGGGGTCGACCAAAGCGTAAGGGTGTCGACCGGGGGCGAAAAGCGGGGCGACCAGATTAAGATGTAAACCCACGGGAGGCGGCACAAATTCTGGGACTTCGGAGCACAATTAGCACAAATTACAATAGAATTTGTGCCGCTAATTCCAACATCCTACCTCTTCTTTTTTTTGGGGGGGGGGGGGCGTAGAAATACAGCCAAAAAACTGCGAGTTGATGCCATAATATCCTGGTGACCCAAAATGTCCATTCTTTTGGATAGTAACCCGCATTTGTATAAATATCTGCACACTATCATCGTGACTGATGATTCCAGATTCCAGAGACTGCAGAATAAGCGAATGGGGCGAGTGGAGCAACTGCAGCGTTACCTGCGGCGTTGGCGAAATGCGACGTAAACGAGAAATTCTGAAACACGCCAAAGGCAAAGGCCAGCCCTGCCCGCCATTAGTTGAAACAAAATGGTGTCGAAGTAATTTGACGTGCAACGAAAATTTTCTCTTCAAGTGGTAAAATGCGAAGAGGGATGGCGTCACTGGAAATTTTGGTTGTCGATACACAGTTCGAGTGGAAACGCGACAATCGCCGAGTTGCGGGTGTTGAGTCAGAAATCTACACCGGCCTGCGAGTTAAAAATTTCAATTTGTTTGGAAATATTTATGTATCATTTCGTGTTGCAATAATTCTTTTAATTTTACATGACAGTTGATTGGTTATTTTAATTTTCTTTTCTAGCTCTTTGTGTTGATCAATTAAGCGTGTAGACCTGACGGACATGTTCGGAATTCCAAATCTATAATGTTCATGATTCATCGCAACTTGAGTAATTTTATTTTTACTTATACCTATTCATATTGTATGTAGCACAGCTGACATATGTAACTAAAATTCTAAAATGTACCACTTCGGAATATGTATTCGTATAAAGTGTTTTGAAATCCTATATATGTATGTATGTACACAGAGGGGTCTTTAAAAAATGAAGTTGAGTGACCCTCCAATTAATGTTGTAAAAGTCGACACTCGGCAAATTCTGCAAGACGTCGGATGTTGAAAAAATTGAGAAATTGAGGACTTTTTTTTTCAAGTTTGAGTAACAAGTAATGTTGTTATTTTTGCTGTCTACATGAAAAAAATTTTCTAGCTTCCAGCTATGACCCGTCTGTATTCCAAATTTTTATAGTCAAAGGGTTCAAGGGTACACCTGCTCGAAGCTTGAGCACATAATATGTACTTATATATCGATTTAAAGAGTTATTCCAAATGGCTGAGTCAGTTTTCACAAACATTGCCATAAGAAGGCGATCTAGTGGCAGAAGGTGGTTACCAACAGTGTTAAGGGTTACTTGGATTTTATACAAAATGTTGTCAGGTATGAATTATACTATCAGTGCAGCCAACTTTCACCTTCCTAAATTGCCATCCTATTCCACAGAGATGGTTTTTTATTACTTTACTGATTTTGACTTACGGCAGTTTGGAATAACACTCTTCATGTACACTTGTCTTCATTCCTTTTTTCTCTCAGCCCAATTCTGAAATTTCTCTTTTGAATGAAGACTAAAAGTCATTAGTAATTCATACCTGCGACTGAAAGCGTGTTTCAGAAGACTACAAATGCAATTGGATACATCAAGGGAAAAAAAATTACTCTGGCAGGGATTTTGATTTTTGCGCAAAGGTAAGAAAGAGCGTATGAATCATTTACATTAAATTATGTAATGAAAAGGTCGAAGTATGTTAGATGTTTTTTTTCTACTAATCTTTAATAACAGTCATACTATAACATACACAAATATTATAATAGATACCTGCAGCTTTTCAAGAATAAGTAATTAATTTTTTTATATGTGAATATTATTTACAACTGTACATACTTATTACTACACGATATGTTTTTAATATTTTATTTATATAAACTCAATTTAGTTGTACTATTTCAAATATTCTGTGATTTTACTATCTTCCAGCTTTACAAAGATACCTAATTAATTAATAAAGTTCATGGGAAAAAGTGTAGATATGAAATTTTTTGTGTATGTTATCAGATATTTTTGTACGTGTATGCTGTTGTAGATATGGCCTTTCAAAAAATGGTATTAAAATGATTAATAAATAATTGTGTACTGTGTAGCTGATTGTGTTTCTTCCAGTCCATTTCAGGTTCCAGTTTTTCGATGAAGTTCCGAGGTGACGGAAATCCTATAAGTATTAACTGTACGTATACTCTGTCGTAAATACTGAAAAACCGATTGTGGATTGCTGCTCTTAAAATTCAGTTCCCGTTCAAAGGTAACTGCACATGAATTCAAGAAGCAGACGTACTTTATTATAGAATGTTTCCTCATTCTTTATACCATTTCAAACTAGAAAGAAGGAGCCGACCTTTTTTTTAATCGACTCTAACTCTGTCGGGATGATTTTAATGTTACACCGACTCTGTGACTCCAGTCAAGTATAAATATCCTCCAACTTACCGACTCCCAACTCTCAGCCTAATCAAGTTGACTCGATTCTCTGCCGACTCACTCAGTCGACTAAAACTCTCAAATCCACTCTGACTCTGCCGTAGTTTGACTCCATGTCAAAAATGAATTCTGTATCCGTAGAGGTAATATTCTTTAACGGAAGTTGGATAGTCTCCGAACTTGTGAAGAATCGGCGCCAAGACTTGGTGGAAATAACTCAATTTTTCGGAACAAATTCAAATTAGCCTTCGAAAGCGCGTTGCCGCCGGATTCGGACAACAGATTTGAAGTCGGGAAAAACTGAGTAGAAATAAGTGATTGCCTAAAATTTTTTAATTTTTGAAAATTTCTCCGTATCCATCGTATCTTCATTTACAGAAAGTAATCAATTGATTCCCATCACTAATAAGTAACAAAAGTGAAAAGAGTAGAGTACGCTATTGCGCTATACTGCTACATACCGTACCTATTTCCCTATTTGCCTTTTTTGGCCATAATAATCAATAATGTTGAACTGATTAAAAAAAAATTAATTTATGAAATTGATGTTTTTAACTGTTTTAAACATGTTTTTTTTTTGTTTTAAACGCGTTTAAAATATTGGTATTTGCAAACATTCAATTGAGGTTTAAAACAAAAAAAAAAAAGGTCTTAAACAAAGAAAAACTGTTTGTTTTGTTTTTTTCCAAAAAAACTGTTTTGTTTTTTTTTTGCAGCCCTGTGTGTGTACGATCGTCCGCCATTTTGACTCCAACCACGCTCGAGCCGGGCAGCGCTAGTGTTGCAATGAGTCGACTGAGCGTGATAACTATTAACTACATAACTAGGGATCGGATTTTTATGCATCAAAAATGGCAAAATATATGCACATATTTTATGCACTTTCCCCCAAAAAATATGCATCAAATATTCATTTTTCAACAAAATATTCAAAAAAAAAAAAAAAAAAGGAAAAATCAATATTGATGTCAGTTTACAGGATTTTTGAAGTTCTAGTATAGCCTATACTGTACAGGGGAAGGATCGTATTTTGTTGAAATGTGAAGGTACAAGGTTATTTATAGTCCGTCCCAAATAAGAATGCCGAAAACAGTTGCGAGTACAGCCTACAGCGGCATATGGGGAAAGGAAAAGGTAGTTATTCACACAATACTACAAACAGGAGCATAGATACTCTCCAAATTAAATCAAATAGTACTTGCCGTTATTCCCTGTAGATTTTTTTTTTAATACTTCTTTTTCAAGAAATGTAATGCGATCTGACATACGCAGGCTTACTGTGGAAAAATCGATTTTAAGATCCGCAACAAAGTGTGAACGGTCTCAACTATTTTCGGCATTCTTATTTGGGACCAGTGATGTAGCCGGGGGGATTAGGGGGATGAATCCCCCTCCCTTGAGAGGAGAATTTTTTACACGCTGGCAGTATCACAGTAAATGCACGAAATGAAATTTAACTTCATATGCATAATTGAAGTTGAAAAGCACAACATACTGATACGTCAATGTAAAAATATACAGTTCATATTAGGTGTGACTCCCCCCCCCCCATCACCCAAAATTTTGTTGATCCCCTCCCTTGGAAAAATCCTAGCAACGCCACTGTTTGGGACAGACTATAGATAAGGCTGTATGCTTCGCTTTAGTCCGGTCCAGATAAGAGTATCAAAAAGTCTGAGACAGACCACAGACTAATACATTCGCGAGTTCAGTTTTGCAACCAATCACGTATCACTTCCTGAGAACGTGCGCTGTTTCTTTAACGCGTTCAGTGTGAACTTCTTACTTCCCTTTTCCCCTGTGATGCCGCCACGTCTTTGGGTTTTTGATACTCTTATCTGGAACGGACTATACTATAAAGTCTGGTCCAGTTGAGAAACATAATTTTTTCACGGCGCTGATAACGTGTTCTTGAACTCGTCCTTCCCCTCCAACTTCAAAATATCCATGTATCGATGTGTATTGTGGGTAGCCAGTTATGTTTCTCAACTGGACCAGACTATAGTTTTTTGCTTCACTTCCAAAGTCAAAATTTATTTATTTTTTTTTCGTATGTCGTTATTTAGATGAAAAGTCTATCTTTTTCATGATAGTTTGCCAATTTTACTTTAAATTGTCATTTCAGCGTTAATACTCCCAAATTTTAGTGCTGGTTCTCTCTGGCATTCCTAGTTTTAAAACTTCAGGCATTCCCTCTAAAATGCAAATATCATTTGAAAATTTGTTATTTGCTTTTCTACTCATCAATTGGTGCTCTATGTATCAATTACAGATTGCGTTTCATCAAAATATATGCCTATAGATAAATAGAAAGTAAAAGACAAAAAAAAAAAGTTAATATTTTGGAGCCTAGTCTTTATAGAGATAAGTGGTAAGCGTGTGCCATTTATCTGTCTTCACATTTCAGATTGGGTAATTTTTCACGTGGCTGTTATTTTTTTTTATTTCACGCAGAAGAGTTACCAATATTTGACGTTCCACTCAGCGTAGCTGTGCAACGAACTCCATGCCACAAGCGAAAATGTCGGAATCACAAATTGCACCATCGCAGTAAACAGACAATTTTCCATTGTCCCATGGAAGAATGTATGTTTTTTGCAAGTTGGATGTACGAAAATAAGTATACCTGATGAAGTCTATAGTCCAGTCTTGCACCTGTAGTTGATATCATCATTAAAAATTGTTACAGTTTATGTGCCTGTATGCATGTATTATGTTCATGGTCGAGTTTCTGAACCAGTGGAAGCCTAGTCAGAAAATCATCTTTATACTCCCAATCTGGAAGGAAATTTTTGGCATGATACCTCCTGAATTGAGCTTCACATCTATCTGTCAATACCTATATATGACATCATAGTTACAAAGTTCAGATTGCGTAGCAATCAAATTCATCAACGATTTAGATGTTTCATACCAACAAAAGTATCTTCATGGTAAACAATGATATATATCTAAAAAATAATTTTGGATACGCCATTGCAGGATTTATCCGATTTCAGTTGTATCTTATGTGACTACCGATTTCTTTTCAATATTGTATGTACCTCCAGGTCCAAATAAGAAAGTAATTTTGGAGGAAGGAAAAATGATTAAAAATTTGAAAATCCAAATTTCAGTAGCTCAGTGCCCATACAAGCAAGCAAACGTTTTTGTTACTTATTTTTGTGTAAACCTTCGCTGTCCCTCTTTTATTTAAACTTATTATTTTGTTATCGTGTTTGTTATTGAACCTTCATAGTTAGCTAAGCCTTCACTTTTATATAATGCTTGATTAACTATATTACCACGGTTACTGGTCATCAATTTTTTGGTAGGATACAGGTTTCATTTATTATTCTGATTCGGCAAAACGAGGCCGTGTTATACAGACAGGTATGGAAACTCAGTAGTAAGACCACCTACCCCCTCAATAACTGCGTCCAATGGCCATTTTAATTTTGAAATACGTGCGGCGGTTTTGTTGTAATATTGATATATTTTACACATTGAAGAAAGGAACACAGAATGTCGATGCAGGTATCGTGTTATAAAATTAGACTATAATCGAGTGCCTGTTACTTTTCCGATCGGGTGTATACGTTTCTCGGTCTTCCGGGGCGGCGTTCAGTGCTGAGTAGTCGATTGGAAAACAGACCGGATGTGAGCCACATTTGCCGAACAACCACTGACCAGGACCGTTCGGATTTCTGCAAAGTAGCCAGTTTGCAAAACACAACTCGTATATTGAATATATCAGCCGGAAATCCCCATTCTGCGAGATAATTAATTTTTATCAGTGTTGTCGATATACATGTCGAGTCATTTTCAGGGTCAAAATAACTCTTTAATCGCGTTCCTATGTACAATGTCCGATACATTTTCAATAAATCGACTTGACGATTTTTTTCATGAAATCTAGGACGCCTTATTCTTTTCATTCCCAGTTGAGAACATGTATCGAAAGTCTATCTTTCAAATTGCATATGTGTGTGTGGGGGGGGGGTGGAACAATAATTCAGTTTCCACTGTGGGAAGTATATTTTTAAACTTGGAAATAGGTTTGATCATATATGACCTGCGCCAGGAAGAAAGGGACCTGTGCACAGAAAAATCACTTTTGTGATAACAACTGTTCTGTGATTAATTTTTAGCCACTCTTTCGCATGGTGTTGTCGGAAAAATTCTAACCAATTTTCCCAAACTGCTGTAAGTCTTCAAAGTTGAGAGTCTCATAACGTGAAAATGTTATCAATTTTGTGAATCCGCTCTCCTGTAAAATTTACATTTTTGCGCACCGGTCGTTTTCTTCCTGGCAGAGGTCACATAATATAATGAATTCGAATATGGTGCATAATCAATGATCCAGTAACCTACCGCGGTCATTAATTTGTACATGTCTGTCATTTCATCAACATTCATATCGTGCAAACCCACAACAGATATGAAAAAAGTTCTTAGTTCATCTTGCGTTAATACACCGCTGCCTGTAAACAAAAATTGCATCCTTAATGCCGGAGAGATCTAATGGTGGATTTACATTCGAGTCGGCGACATGTCGTGAACAAACTTTTTAAAATGTCGGCGACAATTACGGATTCACATTCCTTTCCAACTTCGTTACAGGCCTATCACAGACATGTCGCGGACAGCTTTTCCCCGAACCGACAAATGTCGGTTTGAAAAGGATGTCGCCCGACTTGAATGTAAAATCCACCATGAGGAGTTCGATTATTTTTATCAACTCAATGAACACAACCGGGACCCTTGCCGGGACCAAAACGGTAAATTAGGATTTAAACTTAGAGTTTACCGTGTTGGCAGCCCTGTATATGTGTGAGTGATTACGTACTATGATTTACCGTAAGCGTGTAGCCAACTTCAACTATCATTAATTCGATTAAAAATCCACTTTCAAAGAAAATTTATCCTAAATTTAACTGTATCATCACCAAAAAGTTGAATTATAATCAGTTCTACTGGTAGAATAAGTTTTACTTGTTTTTTCCCCTCCCGTAGATAGTAGTTTTTCTATTTGAAAGTACACACGAACACTCACTCATTTTCACCTGCTAACACCCGCGCAGGTGATTTTGCAGCGCACTTTAGTGCAGGTTTAAATCCCAATACGACACCTTAGAGCAAAATAGTTTTATCTACATTTTTGGGGAAAATGAGTTATTGGTATCCTTTTGGAAAGGAAATTTCACGCTTTATCATGTGCAATACACTGCATGTTGATACTAGCAAAATATCAACTTTACACGTAATTAAGCATGACGTTCTAATTTCGTAACACAGGAGTGATAGACTACTGAAAACTTCCTCTCCCTTTTCTGTAAGTTTATACATAACTTTTTTTTGCTCTATGGTGTTGAAATACAACTTCTAGATTCGGGGAACCATATACGAAGAACACAATAAGAATAAAGGACGAATGTCCTTTTGGTTCATCCAGTTTGAGAATGCAGAACTATTCATTTATTTCATACCCACTACCTGCCTATCATAATTGGACGCTGTTAAGCGTAAATCTGTTTTTTGTTTTTTTGTTTTTTTAGAACACGTGATTCGAAGTTCAAGAGCAATGTATGAACTATACAACATAGCGTTTACTGATAAGCTTTTTTCAACATGAGTACACATTTTCAATTGGGGTCCAATTTCGAAAAATTCTACTTCTTACGCTTTTTCCAACGATGATAATAACTCATTTTGTCAATAAATATCGGTTATTGGTTCTGTAACGCTTAACAGCGTCCAATTAATAAGATATAATAACGGGTTATTCTTCAAAAATGTTGATATTTCAGTCCCCAGCAGTTATCTCACAAGTTATTAATGATACGGGCATTTTTTAATTTATTTATTTATTTATTTTTTCGTTGATAGATATATGACTTTTATGAATTCTACTAATTCAAGGTTTCAGAAGAAAATTTTTTGATCCACTTTTAATGGGTCAAAATTGGATTAAATATGCTAAAAATTCCGTCGGCATGGCTGTCCCTCTAAAACGATTCTTATATTTTTTTTTCTTTTTTTTTTTTCACCCCCAAATTTTCAAACTATATATATCAGAACAAACTGGCAAAACAATACTACATAGGTAGGTACTCTAAATAATGAGTGAATGAGTTGGCAACGTGGAAATTGTGTCTTCATAGCTGTGAGTCAGTGTTGCCAACCTTGAAAATTATCCCTCGATTTTTTGTCTTTCAGCATGGCTCTTTTTCAATCAATTGCAAAACAGGAATTTCAATATTTTTTCGTAGCAACCGATTCATAAATAGGCGATAAGACCGTGACCAGGTTCGCTAGTGTCGACTCCTGAAAAGGTGATCAATGTTGATGTTCCAATAAGAATACGTGTAAAATTGGTATACTTTAAAGCTTTCGAAATTTCTGAAAATAGATTTTCCTGAGTCATATAACATGTCAAATTGAAGCTTCAAGTCTCTAGTTTATGATGAAAAGTAATTTCATGCACTTTCTCCGCCCCAGTTAGATGAATAAGTTTATCTCCAAATTACTGTTTTTCTTATGGACGTTTACCATTAATACAAAACGCGCTTGTGAACAACTAATACATGGAAAATGGACCCGTTTCAAGTTCATAAATGAAAATTAGAGACCTCAATCTCTAAATTCATTTCTTATGCCGCAAGAAAACATTTTATTGACTAAAAAAAAAAAACTAATTCAAGTTACATGTATTCTTTTATGATGATAACGGCGTCCACGATCACCTTTTCAGCGCAGGGCTGCCAACTTCGGAAACCCTAGGTTACACTGCTGATCGGTTTTGAATACAACTGAGACTTAAACCTAAGTTGCATGTGTTGGCAACACTGTCATTTTCTTATCACTTTGGGGTGAATTTTTGCGAATAGATCACCCCAAACTGATAATAATACACGCAGAACATTTGCCTATGGTAGCGCTACCTATGTGAGGTTTAAACCCCAATTCTAGATTCAACCTTTTTGTGCGTTCGTTTAACCAATCGATACGAATTGGTCATCGTTAAACGTAACAAAACCAACCAACAAAATCTGTTTTTTGAGAACACGTGATTCGAAATTCAAGAGCCATGTAGAAACTAAATGACATAGAGTTTACTGATGAGCTTTTTTTAACGGTGAGTATACATTTTTGAAGTAGGGGCTCAATTTTGAAAAATTCTACTTTTTACGCTCTTTCCAACAATACCAATAATTCATTGTGTCAACGGATGTTGGTTGGTTCTGTTACGCTTAACAACGTCCTATTAGAAAGTGTTCGTTTTGTCAGATTCGAAATTGATTCTGGTTTCAGTTTTGGTTTTGATTCACTTTGATTCGCAAAAAAAGGTGAAGCGAGTCTCGAATTGATTCTGAAAAGTTCATCATCCAAACATAATACATCTAATTAATGATTAGTACGTCTTTATCAACTCTCCATACAGTTCTTAGTTTTGAAATGTAGGTACTAATCAATGGCAGAACACTTTTTGTTAGCTATTGTCTTTCGACATGGACTTTTTCATGTGTCCTTCGACATAGCATTCATAATTTTGATCGTCATGCCAAAATACAGAATCCCCTCACTGTCGGCCCAATCTTACCAATATGTTAAACAGAACGCCTCTTAATGACTCCCATCAAAAAAAGTTCAAATATCCCCTACTTTTCCCTATTAAAAAAAAAACAAAAAAAAACTGAAATATCAACATTTTTGAAGAATGACCTACATATATACTCGTACCTACTTACTTATTAATCAGTACTTTGGTATTAAAATATAATTACCGTGCAGGAATGACTTAAAAACCAAAGCTCGACAAAAATCGTAATGAAAAAATCAAAAAAGAAACCAGCTGTCATTGTAAATTGTGTTTCGACACTCTGGTGATAGGCGTTATTAGGAGGATTATGCATCAGCAAGTCACTGCATAAGAATAATAATTCCTAGGTAGTTAGTACCGTTCACAGTGTCTATTACTGAGAAATTATAGAAAACAATAGTTTCGGTTGAAATGTAGGTACCTAATCAAAAGTTACATGCAAGAAGTGACTTTTCAATTTAAGTTACAACAGAACTAATGAACATCAATTCGCAATGACAGCCAATTACTGTAAAATGTAAATGTAAAGAAAAATCATTCACCACTTTTATTTATTATAAGGAAAAGTACTTTTGGTAACTGCTGCAGCCAGAAGGGTAACTCGTTCATTCTTTGTACGTCTTTTAGGAGGTAACTCCAAGTTCTTAACCAGTCGTCTATTTGTACGTAACTGTCCACCGAGCCGTGCAAAACTGAAATAAATACAGACTATTATATCGACGTGTGCAATTTATGAACGTATAATTATTATTTGTAAGTTGGTGTACAGCCACAGCGAGGCTGTGTAGAAATAGGTATATTGTATAGAAAAATTAATTCTTAAGAGTGAGATATATTTTCTAATGACAATGAAAAAGGAGGTAAAAAATTTGATAACAAAATCGGGCTCTGTGGCACACGCTTTTATCCAGTAGATACTTTTGTAGTACATACTATGCATTAATTTTCTAGCAGTAATAAAGAGCATGACTGTATGCGGTAAATTGGGATTTAAACTTAAGAGTTTCAAGCGTTGACATCCCTGTAACATGTGCGAGCGATCACGTGTGATTTACGGTGAGCGTGTAGCAAACTTCAACTATCATCAAGTCAATTCGAAATTCACTTTCAAAGAAAATTTGTTCTAAATCTAATAGCATCATCACAAAAAAATTGAATTATATGTACAATCGCAGTTCTACTGGTAGAATAATATTTATTCGTTTTTTTACCCTCCTGAAGATAGCAGTTTTTCTATTTGAAAGTGCACATGATCACACCCATTCATTTTCACCCGCACATGTGATTTTACAGTGCACTTGCGAGTTTAAACCCCAGTTGAAGACTAATGTCCAATTTCTTTCATCATAGAGTTACCTATGCACAACGTTTTACATTCATTCGCATGCAAGCATTAGGTAAGTATATACATATATACTCCTGAGGTCCTGAACATCTTGATACTGTCATATTTAAGTTTCTTCTATTTGTATACTAGATAGGTAAACGTTTTCTTCATTCGTTCTCTATCCTGGTGGGCAGACACGCGCGGGTTTCAAATCGAATTCAGTAGTGGGGTGGTCTTGAATTCCAGATATTACAGAATACACATACATAGGCTAATGCATATGAAGCCAACACATCTATCATGGCCTGAAGTCGTAAAGAATGGTCCTTTCATCTCCGAGGTAAAAGTTGAGTTTCTACAAAACTGTTTATAGTTGGTACTCACCTTCAGCGGAAGTAAAAAACGTTCTAATAAATTCCTGCTGAATTTGCTTGAGCAGTGAAAATTCAGTACTAGTACTTGACCAGTCAGCAAAATGTCTTAATTTCTGTAATGAAAATAATAACTACGTAAAACCACACGGCAAAACAAACCGGGGCATAATGCATTTTAAAATTCACCAGTTTATTTTCGTAAGTAGACGGTACTGCAGCCAACTTACTTAATTGGTTATTAATGAACACGTTTACTATAAGCTCAGGTAACCATGTTCCAGTGACCAAAAAAAAAGTTTAATATTGCAAGAATTGAATTAATTTGCTGAAAAATGAAAAACGTAGTATTGTTCAATAAATTACCTCTGATAAATGATCAAAATCTTGAACAGAAATTAATTCGTCACGGTTCGTATCCAGTAGATTATTAAAAAAATGGCAAAATTTTTCTCGCTGGATGGTCGATAGTGTTATTGGCGTTATTGTATCTACCTCATCATTCATCGATGATCTCTTTACCCAAGTAGCTGTAACAAAATATATAATATGCCATTAAAAGAATGATGAACTTGAAACTCGAAATTCTCTTTCAGTTTACTAGAAAACATGCGAAAATATTAAATTGAATATGGAAAAAAGGCGTAAGGTGTACTTGTAGATCTAATTTACAACTTTCACACACTTTCTAGCCTGTGAATTGCACACGGTAAAAAATGTATGACAGGCCGGAATTCCGTTTTGCTATCTCCGATTTCCCCGTACAACGAGGAACTTTTCCGCATCCGTTTTTCGTAATTAGAATATTTTATACGAAATTTCCCTCGGGACAAAATACTAAAGCAAGATCCATACCCAAAATCTAAATCTTGGCGCTTACAAAAAATGCAAATGAACTCGACAGTACATGGAATGAAAAATTATTCGGACTGACTATAACAGGTATAAAGGTGAGTTATTTACCTGCTGAAAAGAAAATCCTACCTTAAACCTCGAGCTGCATAACTTTTAGAAATTAAAAACAGAGTCTAACACAAGAGAAGATTCACAAGTGGAGCTTACATAAATTTCGGTTAGCGTTGCATGGAGACGAACACAAACCATCCTGGAAGACTCAGTGCAAGAAGCACATGACATTTCTCGTCATAAACAAGGCTCTGCAGAATTATGAAAACCATCCCTGCTGTTCGCATAATTACTTGATTTTCGATGCAAGGGGAAATAACACTGTGACACACTACTATGATAACCGACGAGGTCACTCGACTTTTTTTTGCCCTGAGTCAAAAGACTTTCACTGTTTAGACCTTATTTGTAATCCGCGTACGGGCTACCTGGGTTCATTCAGTTCTCAGTTGAATTTTCACGAAGTATAGCCATCGGCGTCGTGAACCCTACACTGAGACAAGACGAATCCAAGGGGGTAAGACTCTACCAGGAGAAAAAATTAGGATTTTCGGTAATACGTATTTTTCGAATATCTTGGGATGGCAAATGCTCTGTTTGTTCTTTTTCAGCCGCGCTTATGGATGTACATGAACCATTTTCTACATGAACGTGCCAATATTTGATAAGGAGAACTCGGTTACAGTGGTACAAAGATTACATTTATCTACATAATTTCATGTTCTGTAAAACTGATTCAAATTTACACATAGGCGCCGACTTGGCGTTTAGGGGGCGACGCCCCCCTCCAATATTTTCACCTCAAAAATGGAAAACGTACAACAAATTTGAAAATCAATAATTTTAAATTACCTATTTAAAATACTAAAATATGATAAGTAATAATGAGAAGGGTATAATTTTGGCACCAGAATAGATAGAAAAGACGACCATTCGAATTTTCAAAGAGCGGAATTTTCGACCACTCCTAAGAACCGTGATAACTTTGATTCTGCTCCCTCCCCAATATTTTCCATTAGTCGGTGCCTATGAAAGGTAAATACAGTAAATGTAGCTACCAAGAGGTCTTATTGTGGCCACTTTTCAAATCGATATACGCTGTAACAATTGTGTAAAAGAGAGAATACCGAGCCTGTGGAAAATTAGGAATAATGGAAAATTATTTAGGGACATTGCAACAGGATTCTATCAGAAGATATTCCATTTCCTTACAGCATTTTTATAGCACATGAATTACCTAGTGATCACATTTGGCACATCGATCCTGATACTATTTTATAGCTGAAGTAATTCCATATCGAGGTTTGAGCCTTAGGCTGCCAGATTTTCTGTGGATTAGTTATTTTTCCTCAATACCTTGAAAACCCCTTGGCATTCTGCCTCACCAAAAGCATAGCGAGGGTCGGTGGAAACAGTCACATTACTGAAATATTCTTAACTTTGAAACCTCATATATCTTCCGAACTATATTAGTAGAGACAGAGAGATGCGAATTGTGCTATTCAGTATTTGTTATCGTGTCTACTTTCATTATCATTCTTTACAGATTTCTTTATTGCCTTTCTATTTTATTTTATCAACGACTGAATTTGTGACATGGCTATACATCACGTGTACCAAATTATAAAATACACCGTTTTGCCTATCCGAATCATTGTACATTTTTTTAAAATTAATTTTTGAAATTTTCCATATTTTTACATTGGAAAATTTTGTATAATGCTTCCACACCATTTTTTCGAGTAGATCTTGCCTTCATATAATAGAGGGTTTGTATACTCCCTGCTGATGGAGAAAGGCAGCGAATACAATTTAGAAGTCCACCTAATATTCATGGACTTCAATAAGGTATTCGATTCGGTCCACCACAACTATTCATGAAAAACATTGACCAAACAGAGAATACCACAAACAAGAATCTCAGGAAAAATATACGAGAAAGCAAAAGCTTACATAAAATTGGATAGGAGAGGCCGGAAATTTTAAATCGGGAGGGAGTACGCTAGGGAGATTCGTTGTCTCCCGCAATCCATTCAACTGTGTAATTGAACAAATCTTCAGATGATTCAGCTGGGAACAGAAGAGGGTATAAAAATCGATTGGGAAAAACGAACCAGCCTGAGATTTGCAGATGACATAGTAATTATTGCTCGAACCCCAAACGAATTGCAAGAGACGGTAGGCGAATTCGCAATGAATGGTAAGGAGGCAGGGTTATCCCTAAATTCAGAAGAAACAAAACTCTTATCAAATAGAAAGAGTGAAGAAATTAAGATCGAGGGAGTAATAATACAAAGCGTGAAAGAGATAGAATATCTAGGACGAACCAATACTTTTTCAAAAACAAATACAAAAACGAAATTTCCAAAAGAATAAACAGGGGTGGAAAAACTGCTGGATGAACAAAAACAGGTTTGAAGGGAAAATTCCAAGTGACTTGAAATTTAAAATATGGCAAAGCTGCATCCGTCCCACACTGACATATGGACTTATCATCAATAATGGGCTAAGTGTCAAGAAGTTGATTTTGAGTTATTCACATTGTTTTGCTTATTTAAATGTTTTTTCTTGAAACTTTCTGAAACTAATTTTTTATTTAATCTTTAAGCTATACCTCACTGTACTATCGAAAAGGTTTGTCGTTGTTTTTTTTTACTGTTTGAAAAAAAAAAAGTTCAATGGTAATTCTAAAAAATTAGAAACGTGCTAAGTGCCATATCTTTATCAGCAAAAACGGGATAAGTGCCGAAGAAATAAGTCTTAAGTTTTTCTGTTTTTTTAAATGGTTTGTTGCCATAATTTTTTAAGAACACACTTCGTAAAAAATACTGTCATAGGCTAATGTCAAAATTAGTTTCCCTTAATTGATTTTTCAAAATTAATCAATTTTAAGAAATGAATTCCTCGAAGAATTCACGATTTTCTTCCTTCACATAGGGCATAGTTGTGCGTAAATCAGTCTTTTTGTCTGCTGACATGTGATTTTCACAAGGAAGAGATAGCAAAACCAAGTTCTTAATAGTCTGGGCAGTGTGACATTTTTTTTGAACACCTTACAAGTTCTTCACTCTTCTAATTCGTTAAACATGGCTTTTGTTTTGACGATCCCTGGTGCGGCTTTTTCAATTCTTATCCAAATGCATTTTGAAATTTGGAGGTTAGTCGTGTTGATATATGTTTTTGCAGCTCCTTTGATATATCCTAGAAGTCCTCAGGTTGCAGAACAATATCTACGAAAGGATTGTTTGGCGTTGCATTTACTATTGTTCTCATTAGGTTCTTGGGTACTTCGCATTTTTCGACTCTTTTTCATTTCTCAATTTGGGCAAAAGCCCTATCACAGGGCAAGTATGAATGACCTGGGACCAAAATTTGTGATTGATCTCATCAAACTTGCCAGTAACAGTTATAAGTAAATGAACAGGAACACTAATATTTGGTTCTTATTTTGTCCACTGCAGTTGTCTGACCAGATAGTTAGTAGTTTTTACCTCGGTATTTCCGACAAGAGGCCCGGCATATACCGCATACGCTACCTGTAGGACGTTATACACACTACTATGATGGTCGTGGCACTTAGCCCGTTTTTCCCAGAATTGTCACGGGTACTTAGAACGGCATTAGAGTTCTAGTTCAATTTTCAATTTTTTGGCACTTAGTCCGTTATTGATAAGTCTTCATTAACATGGACAGCTATACTATAAAACCGGCGTGGAGAAGCTTCGGACTACTCAGCGGGCCATGAAGAAGAACTTATTGGGAATCAAGAAGAAAGAAAAAATTATGAATCTCTCAATTAATATCAACTATCGTATACACCAAAAAATCGTTGATTTTACTTACTCCAAACATGAACGCTCCAGCCTTGCGAGTCGGCTTGAGGCATTGATTCGTCATTCGAGTCCACGAATTCACTCATTGAATAATCTTGCCCTTTCCAAGACAGGGTTCGTTTCAACAGCTCCTTCGTTTTATCCTTCGTTTTGTCGCATGCCGTCCTCCAAGTGGTGAAGAACTTGCGCGATTTGTCAACTTCTTCAACCGCGTTCTCGGATCGAACACTGAAGCTAGCGTTTCGTTGGCGTTTTTGGTGTATGGCGAGCGTGCTCCTTGGCGTTGAGGGCTCGCTCATGGTTTATTCTAGAACACAGTAAGCGACTGTAGTCGAAAGCACAGGTTCGAATGAAAGCCACTCGATATACCTTCCTGTATGAGACAGAGAGGTCGACTCGAAACCGTTGCGGTAATTATCTAAATAACGGATACGTTAATGATATAGCAACGATGTGTATTAAAACGTGTCTATTTTAGGTTATTATGTAGTCGTTTTTCTTTTTCTTCTACGTGCTTTAGTTATTCATGAGAAAATCGATTAAATTACAACTTCAACGTACACTTTAGAACGTGTGGCCAAGATTGTCCACAGTTTAGGACAAACATGAGAACAAAAATAACATTTTGAACTTTCGCCTGAAATATTCAGAAACACTTGCTCTCTCGCCCACCCCTCTGCTATAGAATTATGTCAAGAAGGTTCTTCGATTTTATGAATAAGTTTCACACGGAATTATTGTGAATTTCTCGCAATTGCAGTTCACAATGCAGCGTAAATTTTCGTTAAAAATGTGAAATTTTCACAAATATATGCCGAGCAAGTTGGCTGTAAATTGAACGATTGCTTACAAAAGGCTCAATAAGAATATGAATGTTGATAATGGATTACGAAAATTTAATACGAGACAGAAAATACACGGCGTTCTCGGTATGCAAAAGAATGAACATAGCAGATATGCAGGGACGGATATACCCCACTTTTCCTAAAATAAAATCTTCCATGGTAGGACGATACACAATAATATCGCCAGTTTGGAAAAAAAAAAGAAGGAAAAGCAGCGAGCCTATTCTTTAGAAGGAAAAGTAAATAAGCATTCGTTATTTATACAACTTGAAGGCGTTATGAAAGGAAATTTCTTTTTATTTTTAAGAATCCTACAACACCGTTCAGCTGTCGGTGGGTCATTCTCCAGAAACTGAGAATATTTTGCTACCAGCAAATTTTAAATTTTGACTTTCGATTTTTTATAACTTCCGTAACAAATTATTCGTCCACCTAACCAATTCATCAGACAGGACAATTACCATATTTTGAATGGAAAATGCATAGGGAGGTGTCCATCGTCGCCTCACGGGGATACAACCCCTTGAATAATTTGATCAATGCCCTTTTGTAGTAGCATGTTTCATACTTTTATTCTGAATTTTAACTTTACCTCTATTCTCAGGGACGTACCAATGGGAGGGGGCCACTTACACCCCTCCCTGTAGGAATCTTTCACTCAGCAGTTGAGAAACTTTACGATTTCAGTCAGGCGAAGTTGGGAAAATCCAACACGTTAAAAGGTTTTTTTTTTTTTTTTTTTTTGCTTTAATACATACTTGGGACTTTGAGTTGAGAAGTTGGAAAAATCCAATAAGTCAAAGGTTTTTTTTTTCGAAGTGGTTATTCGAAGGTACTGTACCTTTTAATAAGACGTTATTCGAAGGTACTGTGTCAACCTACACATACACCGATTGTAGATAGCATTAGCAGCGGAAATGAATCGGAATATTAGGTTACGAAATCGGGAACAGACAGGAAAAAACGAGCGATGTATGACACTGCGAAGAGGAATTCTTCCATGAGTACGTAATACTTTGTGCATGATGAGTCAGTCTTGTACAATTATTTCACAGTGAATGAACGCGTGTATACCTACTGAAATTGTTCTCATTTTGCCGTGTTGACATCATTGAAATGGCTAATCTCAATGTGGGACAGGAGTTTAAGAACTACGATGAATTTTTGCGTGCGTTTTATGATTTTTGCCAAAAAAAAAAATCATCAACCTCTGACGATCACAAATAACAATAAGAAGTAGGTTACTGCTCTTTGCCGGCACGGTGTGCAGTGTGCATCAACTAGTACAGGTAAGCGCTCCTACTTACGATATAACTATCTGGGCTGTAAAGCCAAGATAAACTGCTACAAGCCTGCCACTTCTAATGTAGTCAGAATAACGTCTGTGAATTTCGATCACAATCACGAAATAAGTGAGGCTGCATTTGCATCTGTTGAAGTTGGCGAGAAAGAAAAAGAAGTAATTGTACATCCCTATGAGGCTAATTGTAAAGTTAGCGAGATTTCGAGAGTGGTAAAGAAGAAATTCGATAAGAATTTGTCAACGCAGAAAATTCGTAATTTGATACGTCAGATTACACCTGCTGAAGATGAGGATGCTTCAATACTTCAAAATTTTTTGGAACGAGTCGAAGAAGAGAAGAGCACGGTGGAGTATGAGATAGACTCAGGTGGAAATGTCGCAGTCCTTTTCGTTTCATCTCATGCCATGCAGACTGCCTTTCTTGCCTCTTCCTGTACAACTGTACAAATTGATACGTCGTTTGATTTCGATTCATCAAAATATAAACTAGTAGTGTCGATTTTAATCGATTAAAATAATTTTAAATTAATTGACCAAACGTTTGTAATTGATTAATCGAGTAATCGATTACCTGAATCGTCGATTAAACAAAATTACCTAAATCGTTGATTAATTGCGATTTTTTAAATCGTCGATTAATCGTGCACTCTTTGATTAACAATCCACGATTAAACGATTAATTGTCTAAAATAATCGACTGTTTGAATTAATCGCGATTAATTTATATAATTATTTAATCTTGGAAGCTGATGAACATGAACTTGTAAACTATGCAAATAATTATTGTAGAAATCTCATAACCCCACTTATTTTTGTCCTGAATAATTTCAAATTTTCAATCGAAAAAAAAAGTATGTATAATATGTTACGCCGAATTCATCAAATTGACAATTTCATAAGCTTGGCAAATATTTTGCTGATTTTATAAAATCAGTAGCGCAAGAGCAGTTGTTGCCAAATTTATAAAATCCGCAAAATTTTTTATTGAATTTATAAAGTAGGCAAGTGTTTGCCGATTTTACAAAATCAGTAATACTTACATGATTGTTGCTGATGAGGACACTTAACGGATGAGGTCAGAATTTTCACGTGCTTACTAGAAAGTAAAATCTATGATAAAATAAAATGAAGACGAGTACTACTCATAATTCGAATAATGTCATTGACTTATTATATCATGACTTCTTTACTAATAAAATGAGACATAAACTCCATCTGTACCTCTGAAAATGCTCTTCAATATATGTTGGCAAACAGTGCCAGTGAAGTTATTTCTTATGACTCTGATTTTGAGTTTGACCTAATGAATCAAGATGAAAAGACTTCTGAAAAAGAGGTGGAAGCTGTGTGAATTTTGAAAGATGTTAAAAGCGTAGAGTGCAGGCGGTTCCAGAGCAGATTTACTAACTATACAAGCGCGTGCAAAATATTCTCTCAAATCAATCAGAATAATACGTCCACTTATTGCCCCAACAGTGTTTCGTTTTTTGCCCCTAGGTGGTTCATTTTCAGCCCCATAAATTTTACCTTCTTTAGTTATTGACTGGTTAAGACTTAACAGTTTTTGAGAGCACTCAAAGAAAGCTCATTCTTTTTGTCAATCAAAAATGTAAAAAAACAATCAAGAAATAATGATTACATCGTAAGCAATCTCATTTTCTCTTTTTCAAATTGCAAGACCATTTTTCCCTAGAAAAATGAAAGTTTTACGCTAATTTTTATTTTCTTTAATTATTCTAAATGAGATTAGGTCAGATTATTTGTGCAAGCGGAGAGGAGGACACGCCGTGACATATGCTGTTCGAGTGCGACGCCTGGGAGGAGAGGCGCGGAGCGGTCACGATCGATCCCGGAGACGGCGTGATCGACCGTCTTGCGCTGGACACCTTGGTCCCGAAGCTGTTGAGGAGCCGAAACGGTTGGAACCGGGTGTCGGGTTTCGGCCATCATGCGACGGAAGATGGAGGCTGAGTGGTCGAGACACAGGACGCAAGGAGGAGAAGCGGATGTTGCTGCTGCTACTGCGGTGGCGGCGGATACCATCCAGCGAAGCTTGCCCGTAGCACCAGGGCTGGAGCAGAGCTCGCCCGCAGTGCAAGGGCTGGAGCTTCAATCGGAAGAGTCTCACACGATGAGTGAGTGAAGAGAAAGAGGCAGCGCGTCCGGCTGCAGGGGACCTGAATTCCAGGCGAGCGCTCTGGGAGTGCGGACCTCGGTCAGTAGGGAACCCCGTGGTGGCCCTGGTAGGACGCGCGCACCGTTCCGGCCAGGAGAAATGGGGGCTCGGGCCCGACCCCAAAGCCTCAAACAAATTGTGCGCGCGTATTTTGTGATCGGTTTGAAACAAATTATATGATGGCTTGTACAAAAGTTGGCAAAACGCTTTTCTACGCGACTTTCTTCGATCTTCGGTACAAAAATATGGTGCAAGTAGACGACAAACTTGTTGAAGCAATGGAAAAAGAATATGAAAATATTTGTAAATCGACTGAACAGTCTACCGGAGATGTAAAAAAGAAAACAGCGATGGATTTACTTTTCCCAGAAGCGAAAAAATCATCTGAATTTGAGCGGTACTTGAACGAACCTTGCATTCCCAAAGAAAGTGATCTACTAAGCTGGCGGAAAAACGATCAGTCTCGGTATCCTGTGCTTTCACGATTGGCGAAGAAGTACCTGTGTATACCAGCGACAAGTGTCTCATCAGAGAGAGTGTTCTCATCAGCTGGGAACATAATTTCATGCAAGCGAGCGTGTTTATCGCCAAATAAAGCAAAAAAATTGATATTTTTGTTCCAAAATTCAAAATGATGAATAAATAGTATTTATTAAATACTAAAATACTAAATAGCTTCAATTTTTTTTATTTTTTTTTTGGGGGGGGGGGTGCTTTTGTTTGTTATTTCAATGCCTATTTCAAATTTTACCTATTGTTTACCGAATATATGTTACTTTTTGTTATTACTAAACCAAACAATACATATGTTTTCTATTTTTTATTCATTTATTTGTATAATCATTTTCTTCCGTAATTTGAATTTGACATGTACAAAGTATGTACAAAATAGGATTACTTCATTCAAATAAAATTGTCCATCAGTTTACTCGATTAAAGACTTCGATTATTGTCATTGGTTAAAATCGTCGATTATTTTAATCGATTAAAATCGTTAATTATTTTAATTAAATAAAATTGTCGATTATTTTCATCGAATAAAATCGTTGATTATTTTAATCGATTAGACAATTGATTAGTTTTCGATTAATAATCAAATCGATTAATTTTGGAATAATCGATCAATCGATTATTTTTTTAATAACCGACAGCACTAATATAAACTGTGAGGATTTTGCTATCTGAATCCGACAACTAACAAGAGTGAAATGTGGGCATTAGCTTTTTTAGCAGATGAGACAGCAGCAAGCTTCCGAACTGCCCTTCAGAAAGATGTGTACTTCGTTACCGTCCGTTTTCATAATCGATAAAGATTTCACGGACATCATTGTTTTACGAGAAGTGTTCGCTGGAGCTGTCGTCTTACTATGTAATTTTCACGTCATTAAGTACGTTAAAAATTTGATTGCAACCGCTATAGTGACAGTCGAGTTGAAGAGCGATCTGATGAACAAATTCAAAACAGTTATGTACACGCGTTGTGAAAAAGAATACGACGAGGAGAAGAATGTATTTCTAGACGCTGCGAAAGGTGTTAAAGTAAGAGCGAATAAGCAGTACGTTCTACTGACAGACCAGTTTCTTTCTAACTGGGATACATGCAAGGAAATGTGGGTTGCGTACCACCGAGCCAAGTTACCCACACTAACAATTGAGTCGAGAGATCGTTCTGAACGCTGAAACTTAGTATCAAATGCAGATTTCCTTCACTCCCCCCAATTCAGAAATGTGTGGTACATTTGGTGTCTTTCTGCGAAGAGCTAATCATTGACGGTAAAACACGAGCAAATTTGAAGTCGTTGAAAATTTATGATGCTGACGTGCAGATTAGAGCGTTAAATGAAGAAGCGTCCTTGCGTTTGAATGAAAGAGGGTGCATGATATTTTACAAGAGCCTAAAAGCATTGCAGAAGAGGCGTGTGAATACCTTCCACAGTAACAATCAAGCTCCGTGCAGACATATCATCTTCAAGCGCGACCATAGTAAACTGCCTCTCTTTCACTTGTCCCTCTTTCACAGTCGATACCATAAGGATGCAATTGGAAGTCCTTCAAAACATCCTTTGTCAGAGACACTCTCGCTATCTGCTTCGTATCCAGAACTAGATTTAACAGATCCGATGGAAAGCGAAGAGAGAATATTGACCGTTCGGCAGAAGTACAACATGCTATTACCGACAATGCTGAATCTTGCAAGCCTTGCCTCAAACCATGGCACTAAACAGTTCCATGTTTATTTGAACGCGTTTAATGAGATGGAAGAGTTAGTAAGAGCTAGAGCCAATATTCCGTCCTTGCAAGAAACGTCTAACGAAGAGAAGCAGACTGACGAAAACGTTGAAGAAGCCGTTCCAGTCCTAGGGTCTCCTGACATCTTTTCTTCCACTGAAGACGAGCCATCCTCCAATAGCAGCAGATTTCAAAATCTTCAATTCCGGAAAAAATTGAAAGCGCGAGGGCGACCAAAACGCGCAACTCGCCAGTTGTGTTCCTTCAATAGATCTCAATAGCCGATAGAGGGACACAGAAAAGCGAAGGTACCGTGAAGAGAAGACGAATGGGCACAGATAAGTCTGTTGTAGCTAAGAAAAGACGACTGAACTCGGACACCTGCACTGTTTGTCATGGTTCCGTGTCCAATGATACTCCTGACATTATTTTGCTTGACTGTTGCTCGATTTTTGTTCACGAACATTGCTCTGTAGACCTTCGAGCGTGCCCTCTGCATGCCAAAAATAATCGAGTTTCATTGTTTGATTTTCATTTTAATAACTTACTTAAATGTAATGGTTTAATAAACTATTTCCATTTCTTCGAATTAAATTTTCATTCATGATACCTTCGAATAAGGCCAACCTTTTTTTTTTTGCTTTGATATTTCGGAATTTCGAGTTGAGTCAGTTGGAAAAATCCAACAAATTGAAATGTTTTTTTTTTTTTGCTTTGATATTTGAGAATTTTGAGTTGAGTCAGTTGGGACATTCACAATTTTTACCCCTCCCCCTGCAGGAAAAACTCCTTGGTACATCTCTGTCTACACTTATCACTTACCTCCTAGAAAAACTCACCGCACACCACTGCTTCAGTCTCTGTCTACTGAAACAAGCCCTCCAGTTAGCCCTCCCCCCACCTGGCTACGCCCATGACAGTTTATTGGGCACCTACTATAGAGTAGACCTCGGATTATGTATGTATATCAACAACAGTCAACATTGCGCTTAAGAGATAACATTGTGCTGTTAAGGAACAGTCACGTGTTCTCAGAATTCAGGGTCATTTCCTATGGGCAAATATTATTATCTTCATACGGTCTGTGCATCTGTATTAAAAAGTGATAATTCTTAATGGGGATATCTTGAACTCCATTTGAGCAATTCTAATTGAGACACAAGAAAATTGCTAATGACATTTTTATGGGAAATTCAATGTACAATCTATTGCAAATAAGAGAACAGGAGCTTAAGAGGGCAAGTTTCACGAGAAATTGAAAAAAAATGTGAAATTGTTCTGATATAATTTGTACTAAAGTTGATTTTATGAACACCCTGTTGAACCGATCCCCCTATTTTGTTTCTGTGGTTATCACAACTACTCTGTACTATTACCTACTGGTACCTTTTTTCTGTCTACCTTCAGTCGTGAGGGGGAAAAAATAGAAAACTTTTCAAAATTTGACTGTAACTCAGCCCCTTCAAAAGTAAGAGTACACAAACATAACTACATAGTGTTGGGGTAGGTTGCCTGCTTACCAAGTGGAAGAGGGTCATTGCAAAAGAGACGCTCTGTATATTTATCCTTCAGAGTCAAACTAACTATATGGTAAATTATTCAAGAAGCAAAAAAAAAAAAAAAAAAAAAAAAGTATGACAGGTCAAGTCCCAAGATTATGACTATGTGTAAAACAGGTAAAAATCTATATAACTGGTTAAGCCGATTAAAAAAAAAATTGATATCGAATATTCAGCAAGCTTGATGATGAGTAGAATTTCAGCTGTACCATAGAGTTTTTTAAAGGCTAAGTCTCTTGAAAAATTGATGAAAAATTACTTACATAAAAGATATTTATTTGTTTTCGTAAATTTTATGCTTTTCAGTAGCTTTACAAAAAATTAATTTCTGAGGGCTCTGACCTCTTTCCTTTAAAATAGTGACAGAAGAATTGGAGTGGCAATTTCCAACATGTTTTTCAGGGGACTGCCTTTAACATTCTTCCACAATAGAGCATTTTTCCTGCTAAAATTCATAAGTGCGAATGACCGACGGGGGGGGGGGCTCGTGGGTGCTGACATGCATCAAAACTTTAGCTTGGAAAATTTTTCAGTTCTCTTCTTTTCGGGGGCGGGTTTTTTAGAGGATTAGGGGGCTAGAGTCCCCCACTCCCATCACAGTTTGCGTCTAAACCAATTTTTTTCATGTTTTTCTAATATACCGGGACTAAATTACCTTATTCGACGGTTCGAGGTATCGCGTAGCGCAGTATAATAAGAATAACGAGTAGCTGAAATTACCTCAATTTTGAAGCATAGTAAACGCGTACGTGTGCTGTGTACAGCCTGAAGTCCGGAGCTAATTAGACACACTCGTCAGTCGTATATAGCGCGACAGTAAAACGACGACAAGGACTCGTTTCTCTAATGAAGAAATGCTACACTATTACTCGTAAAGCGGCGAAACTAGCAATGCAACAAAAAGTTCGGAGCTTTTGCGAAATAAACAAAAGATAATAATACACGACGTGTACCTATCACGCGAGAACGTAACCCCGGTTTATGTACATGACCGGCTTATTTCTTCGTCCTCCCGACACGCTATTAAGTGATTCGAAAACCGCGGCTTATGCGGACCAAGTTGCGCGTCCACATGCGAGTTCCGCTGCGCCGTCTCCGCGAGGAAATAGACCTAGTCTTTAGGACACTGAGATAATTCTTCATTTGGCTGATTTTCAAATTTGGGGAACGATTTACAGAGTTGAAGAAATTTTTGTTAAATGTTTGTAAAAAGAGAGAGACAAAAAAAAGACGGATTGGAGGATGGGGTTGGTAGGAAAATCGGGGGAAGAGAGAACTAGTACGAAATGATACAAATACTTATTAATAAAATAATAATTTAAAATAATAGCAACTATGGCGAGCGTATCTACAGTGGTGCGGCGTCGGGCGGACAGCTGGCTCTTCAACGGACTATTTACCTGTAACCGAAGAAGAAAATCACGCCTGAGTATAAAATTCCCTAACTGACCATACCTACTAATAGCGTGAGGTAAATTAAGTAACTTAACGGGGTGAGACCAAATTATTGTGCACCTGTCCCTGATCCAGCTTGCTGCCAGACCAACGGCGGGAGTATGGCCGTACTCCCCCGGCCCGTGCGAACCCCTAGAACTGCGATGCCATCAGCGGCCCAGCCCCACGTAATCTCTCTCACCAACTCACACCAGGGTAAGACTGGCCGCGGCACCCAGCGGGAGAGTACATTGTCGCCGGAGCCAGGCTAACCACCGGTAACTCCGCATAGTAGCTCCCCCTTGGTACGATGCTCTCTTCGAGCATTGTAAGGCCACTGTGCTCTCTTCAAGCGATGTAAGGCCACTTACAGTACCGGGTCGCAAGACAGTAGTGTCGATCGAGCACTGACCTACGGGATTCGTTCTAATGCTATCATATCTAATTACGGTAACATAAATTAACCAATCGCAGGCGTATACTCAGTAAGAGACCCACATTAGAGTGTGTACACTTACCCCACGTACGGGAACCACTACAACAAAATTATCGAATATCGCAAATTTCTCGAGTACGCACACGATAACGCCACTAAATTGTAAAGCGAATCTGTATTTGCACCCACTAAATGCATAAGCTGACTGACAATCTGCATAAGTCGAGGGAATCTCGATTGAGCTATCCGAACAACCCCTATTGTTCACAACCTGCTTTAAAAACTAGTTCCTATTCATTCTGACTTTCTTCACCATCGGATGCATTAGCAAAATCGAGGTTAGATGCAGTTTTTTTTTTTACGTACACGAAGTCAGCTCGAGAGAAAAGGAGTGTTCTTTAACTGCTCCGAGCAAGGAAATAGATGATGTCAGAGATCACGGATACAACGCCACCCTCTGTAGGAAGTTTTGTGAACTACTTGCTCAGAGCATCCGTTAAAAAACGGGTCCGTCCGGAGTAAGGAAACTTGTAAACATCGCCAGTTGATTAGAACAGATTTTGGAAATTTGTTTAAAATGAAACTTGTAAACAGCAAGTTGAAAATACTACTTACTTTCACAAAACAAACGCGCACCAAACCGTCGGCGACGTCGTTCAGGTTGCACACTGCCATTTTTCAAATTTCAAATGTTTGTTATCAAATATCTGCTGCTCATCTGTTGCTCCGTCTCTTGAGACGGAGTAGAAAAACGTGATCAGAGCAGCGCTGCTCTGGATTAAAGAACAACTTCGGAGTAAACAGTGACGTCACTGTTCTGCTTTGAAATGTTGATCTGTGATTAAAGAACGCGTTCGGCTACTCCTGCTCTGCTCGGAGCAGTTAAGGAACACTCCTAATGAGAAATGCAAAGGGATACCTAAGATATTAGACACGGGTGTTACCAAAATATTTCTTACATTTTCAGAAATTTTTCACTGGAATGTTTTGAGAGGGTGCCCTGCAGACACTCAATGTATGCATAGCCCATTGATGTGGTCTCGCTTCACTTAGAAAATTATACGGATGTAGAAAATCCTCCTATTGGATGATACTTTACCGTGGGGAGGAGGCTTAAGCGTAAGAAATAAAAAAAATGAAAATACCCTCGATGAGGTTCAATTTAAAATCGCGACAAAAAGCATCCAGGAGAAAACAAACTCCGACAGATAAACCCTGTTGAAAATAACGAAAAACTACAACAGTATCGCTCTCCCGGAAATGTGATGACGATGATGATAAGGTTGTCAGTCTTACGACCGGTTTGATGCAGCTCTCCATGTCTCCCTATCTTGTGCGAATTCTTAATTTCGTAATAACACATTTGACATCTTTGATTAGGTATCTGTTGAACATACTGAAATCTTTGCCAACCAACCCAATTCATTCCTTTCACTCTTCCTTCTAGCAGTAGTGATATTATTCCTGGGTGCTTCAAATTATGTCCTATTAGTTTATCTCTCCTTCTCTTCAGACAATTCCAAATATCCATCTTACCTCCTACTCTGTTAAGTTCTTCATTTCTTACCTTATCCATCCATTCGATGCTAAGTATCCGCCTATAGCACCACATCTCAAAAGCTTCGACCCTTCTCTCCCCTGATTATTCCTACGGTCCGAGTTCCACATCCATACTCCGAACATAAGTTTTCAAGAACAATAAATTTTCTGATTTCCGGATTTATTTTTGATTTGAAAAGATTACTTTTTCGATAAGATGCTAGTTTAGCTTGTGCTGTTCTACTACTAATGTCCCTTTCCTCCTTCCATCTTTGTTATTTTACTCCCTAATTAGCAAAATTCGCTTACTTCCTCGATCTTTCCCTGTCCCATATTTATATTTAAGCCATCATGTTCACACCGATTACATACCATTCATGGGCACCCACAGAATTTTTTGATGAGGTAGCAAGAGAAAATGTTGCAATTTCTTTTCAAATAGGTTTTAATTTTTAAGTATACGTACCTTGTTCTTTGTTCTTACCTTGAAAGACTTTAATTTGTTTTTGTTTTTTATGTTAATAAACGTATTATTGAACGATTTAATTACCTGAATCACAAATATCGCTAATTATGCACAAAAACAAAAACAAAAAAATATATGAAAAGCTTATGAGGTAGCGGTTGCTACCCCCGCTACCCTCTGCGGGCGCCAATATGACACCATTACTTTAGTTTTATTCTTATTGATTCTCATTAGGGTGTCCCTTATTTTATAAGTTTTCGCCAATTGATTAAGGTCACAATGACATTTGTTCCAATGGACCTAGAAACTCGCTATACAAAATGGAGCTCAATCTAAGGTCATTAACCCGTGCCGCTTTGACTTTGAAGTTATGTGTAGTACCTAAGTTTTACAAAAAGCCGCGAATATCTCGGAATATGTCAACTTCAGGATCGAAATGCATATAACATTAAGTATTCCGTTTTAAATTTCCTATAAAAAAAAAATCCTATACAACTTTTCTCTGAAACGCATATTTACTAATGATAATTGCAATAATGTGTTAAAGTTGTGTTAAAGTTTCGAGGAACTTCGATTTTTTTTTTTTTTTCCATAACCGATGTTCATTCGCTAAATCGTAGTTATCCTAAAAAAAAAAAATTAATAAATATTCACTTCAGGACAAAAATGCAAACAACATGAATGTTCCTGGCTAAATTTCCTGTAAAAAAGGTACTATACAACTTTTCTTTAGAAAACATATTTATCGAAATAATCACAAAAATGCGTGGAATTTTCGCAAAACATAGTTTTTTAAAAATTATTTTACGGCTGGTATAAAATAGGTATCTATTAATGTTGGACAACGCACACTACCTTATAATTTCAGTCTCTGTCTACTGGGGAAAGCGCTCCGGTTTGCCCCCTCTCCCACCTGGCTACACTCATAACAGTTTGTTGAGTATCTACTATGGAATAGACCACATCAGTATACTTGAAAAGTGTCAGTTTTCGCTAAGGACACTATAATACACATTAGTACCTACTTATTAGAGTGTCCCTTATTTTACAAGTTTTTGCTAATTGATTAGGGTCGCAGTGAAATTTTATTCCAATGAGCCTAGAAACTCGCTATAAGAATTTGAGCTCAATGTGAGGTCATTGCCACTTTGACCCTGAAATTATGTGTAATACTGAGATTTTACAAAAAACCGCGAATATCTCGAAACATATCAACTTTAGGACCAAAATGCATATAACATAAAATGTTTCTTGTTAAATTTCCTATAAGAAATACTACATTCAACTTTTCTCTAAAACGCATATTCACTGAGATAATCGCAATAATGTTTGAAATTTTCGAGGAACGTGAATTTTGTTATTTTTTCTTTCATAACCGATCCTCACTCGCTAAATCGCAGTTATCTAAAAGAATATTCACCTTAGGACCAGAATATAAATGAGTTAAAAAGTTCCATGTTAAATTTTCTGTAAAAAAGGTTTTATACAACTTTTCTTCAGAAAACATATTTATTGAAATAATCGCAAAAGTGCGTGGAATTTTCGAAAAACATAGGTTTTTTAAATTATTTTACGGCTAAAATGTCTATTAATGCCGGGTAACGCACACTACAATATAACTTCAATCTCTGTCTACTGGGGTAAGCGCTGCAGTTTGCCTTCCCCCCCCCCATCTGCCTACGCCCATGATAGTTTGTTGGGTACCTACTATAGACAGAGTATACTTCGGATTATGTATATACACATATATGTTACGCCAATTTCATAAAATCGGCAGATATTTTGCTGATTTTATAAAATCAGTAACACAAGAGCAGTTGTTGCCAAATTTATAAAATCATCAGAAATTTTTGCTGAATTTATAAAATAGGCGAGTGTCTGCCGATTTTACAAAATCGGTAGTAAGTGATTGTTGTTCATGAGTGTACCCGACGAATGAGGTCAGAATTTTCACGTGTTTACGAAAAAGCAAAATTTGTGATTAGATAAAATGAAGACGAGTTCTATTCGTAATTCGAATAATGTCATTAACTTGTTAAATCATACCTTCTTTACTGATAAAATGAGACATAAACTTCATCTGTACCTGTCAAAAATGCTCTTCAGCATTTGTTTGCAAACAATGCCAGTGAAGTTATTATTTCTTATAACTGTGATTTTGAGTTATGGATCAAGATAAATGGACCTGTGAAAAAGAGGCGGAAGCTGTGCGGCCATGTGAAAATAATAATTATTTTAATTTTTTTACATTAGGTATATTTTTAATTGAATATTGCGACTAATTATTTCTTTTAAATTTTTAGCTCATTTGACCGCATGTGAATTATTTTTCCATACAATTAGAATCTAGTACTCGTAGTTTAATTATAAGTCTATACCTATCTGTCTAGCAATTAATTCTAGCTCGCTCGAGATAATATATCTGCCGATTTTATAAATTCGGCAAAAAAGTATTGCTTATTTCATAAAATCAGCTGAACCTGCTGATTTTACAAATTCTGCAAATTTTGTTGCCGAGGTTTCTTTCATGGTGTAAGGAGTGATTGCTGATTTGATATACAGTGTATGAATGAAGCTCAGGCCTTTTAAAAATATCGAGCCCCCTTGAAAGTCCGGGCCCAGGGTATTTATTCCCTCTTTCTTCCCCCTCTCTAGACAGGGCTGGCTGAGTCAACTGGGACTTTCACAAGTTGCTGCAAAATGTGCGGGGTACATACGTCGTACGTAGTATGTACCTGCTGTGACACAAAATAATGATCCGAACACTTCTTTTTTTTCGTGGTTTTTTCGCAATATTCAAAGAGGAAATGGGCGGGAAAAAATTGCAAAAATTGTGCGTGAAGGAGACAGAGTAAGGAGTCATAGAGCACCAATTTTTCGGAGACAGAAGGAAAACATATTATGTGTAAGCCCAGAAAAAAAGAAAAGTCAAAACATGTACGTCTCATTAATATTTGGACTACATGTCATATATTTTTCCATAAGAAATCCAACTTCTTACATTATTTTAACAGAAAATGGGGAAATGTATTTTTAATGATCATAAGTTGATTTTTGTAAACTAGAAGCATTATAAACGAGATTTTCACCCACATCTTCATCATAGCTTCATGTACTGGTAAGTTAGAGACAGATCGGATGTTCGCAACTACTGTGTTTATTTTTTGGTACTCGCAGATGCCAATTATTTGCAATAGACGCTGGAGTTTTTATGTTTCAGATTTTTCCAACTCATAACTAACTCTGCATTCAATCATGCTACGATGTCGCATTTTGATCATCAAAGGAACATTTGAGCAAATCATATTTAGAAAAATGTAATCAAGTCCGATTCCTTACGGAAAATTCTACTAGTCTTATAACGAGCCTCACCAGTCTTCATGAGTTGTGAGAGTCATAAGCTAGTTTGATAACATGTTCCGTCAGAAATTTAATCTTTCTCTTCATCGCATGTTCCGCTAGGTGGATCCTTGGTCTTAAGGCAGACACACAGACACATAGAAAAAGAAATATCGTGGTAGACAGGCAGCCCGATATCAGATAGATAGTTAGGTACAGGGGCACAACCAGAACTTTGTTTTTGGCGGGGGCTGGAATTTGTAAAGTGCAGTATCGTAGCCAGCCTAGTGTTCAGGGGTCTGGTTTTGACCAAAGAGGAAGGGGGTTAGAGAAGATGCTAAACTTAGAAATGAATCTTTCGTCTGTAAAACAAAAGACGGGTTCCTGTGGCAAACGTGACCGAATGCAGAAAGCTCTTCAGATTGCAGCAACTTCGGAAGAACAATTCAAATTCCGAGAGTACCAAAAAGAGGGCCGCCCTAAAATGGCAAACGAGAACACTAGGGTAGTCTTTATTTCAAACCGTCTTCAGTATTAAAAATGTCCATGGAAATTTACAAATTCATCATGAGTAAATTGATGACGAGTTTCTACACTGCATGCTTAGATACATTGGTACATGGATATGTTTTATATTATTAATGTATTTTTATGGAAATCCGTCGGGATTCTTAGTGTCGTTCGGAAAAACGTGACATCGATTTTATGCCTAGTTAACGTTTAAATGTTAGGCCCTTCCGCAAATTTCTTATCACTAGGGTCAGACCAACAGTCCTACCTCTTGCAAATACAAGCTTTTAACAATCGCCAACACTTCTGCATGTGTCCATCTTCACCCCTTGAACAATGAGATGAAGAAAAACATGTGCAGAAGTGGTTTACGTTGCTCGTGCAAGTAAGAAAATATAAGTACAATGGTGTCCCTTATTTTACAAGTTTTCGCTAACTGATTAGGGTCGCATTGAAATTTGTTCCAATGGACCTAGAAACTCGTCATAAAAAATTTGAGCTCAATGCAAGGTTATTAACCCGTGCCGCTTTAATCTTGAAGTTATGTGTAATACTGAGATTTTACAAAAAATCGCGAATATCTCGAAACATATCAACTTCAGGACCAAAATGCATATAACATTAAATATTCTTTTTTAAATCTTCTATAAGAAAGATTCAATAGAGCCTTTCTCTAGAACGCATATTCACCGAGATAATCGCAAAAATGTGTAAAAGTTTCGAGGAACAAGGCTTTTGTTATTCTCTCTTTCATAACCGATCTTTACTATAGCTAAATCGCACATTGGAACATGCAACAGAATCTTTTAATTACTTATAATGGTCTACGAAATAACACTATTCTTCTCACCATCGATGATTATGATAAACGGCAAAAATATTTCCCCATTCATCAACCAAAGAGTGAGGATGAAATTGACTATATCCCCTACTGTATAGTAAAAAAAAAAAATTCAATGTAAGTGCACAACTTGTGTGACACTTCGATGTGGGAACCAAGTTCCCATAGTGTCATCAGGTTTTAGTCCAATATATTTTTAATTTAGTAGTAGAAAAAGAAAAAAATAGATGTAAGTGCACAACTTGTGTGACGTCAGCATGCGGGGGTTGACACCCTCAGACGTCATCAAGTTTTAGTAAAATAATATATTTTTAACTCAATCCCTAGTTGGAAACAAATTGTTTTTCATCGGGTGGGATAGGATGCATTTCTGTCCTGAAGTTGATATGTTCCGAGATATTCGCGGTTTTTTGTAAAATCTCAGTATTACACATAATTTCAAGGTCAAAGTGGCAATGACCTCACATTGAGCTCAAATTTTTCATGACAAGTTTCTAGGTCCATTGGAACAAATTTCAGTGCGACCCTAATCAATTGGCGAAAACTTTTAAAATGAGGGACATCTTAATACACTACTTGTATTATTGTTGTAAGTACTGGTTTGGTATTGATTTTTATCAAGAGTAACCTTTCACTCCGTTATTTATAATACAATTGTATATAAATTCATTATCTATTTGCCTATATTCATACCAATTTCAACGCCTAATTGCTCTTGTATTCCCTTTGTATTCGTTATTCTAAAGTCTCCTGAACAAAATTCATTCTCCTCTTTCCACCTTACTTCACGTATTTCAATTATTCCGTGGTCATGCCTCTTCATTTCTCTCTTAAGATTCTCCAATCTTCCAACTCCATTCAAGCTTCTCACATTCCAAGTTCCTATTTTAATTGCGCCTCTCTTTTGAAAACTGTCCAATGATGATGCTCCCCCAAGTAGCTCCTTCCCGGACATCCAAATGGGGAGATTTTTGCGTCCGGAAAAATTATATACAAACGGCGGTCCGAAAGTCATTTCGCGACGTCCGGTACGGACTACATGCGCGATTTAGCGGGGCGCGACCGAACTAAAAGTGAAGTCTATTCAATTTCCAAAACGAGCTCACTTGCGCACATAGTCGCCGACCTACAGCGGTTTGAAGCCAATGTGTTCGGATGTCACCTACAAGCTAAACACGTGTTGTACATGTACGAGTTTGTAAAGTGCGAATTTAAGAACGGAACAACGGTGGGTGATCCCGTATTGTCTTCGTCGTGGTCTGACATCAAAGCAGACGTATGATGAAATGGAAGGCGTGTATGGTACGAGTCTGATGCCGAAGAGAACAACTCAGCAGTGGCATCAGGAATTTCGCGATGGCAGCACATCAGCCTCGTTGATTCTGCAAATTGGGCAACTGCGAATAAGTGTAACCGAAGTAAACCGGAACACCCAGTGGCAGCTTTGATTGCTGAGGACCCGTGCATCTGGTAGCGGATATCAGACCACAACGAACACAATACCGGACCACCCACCATTGTTCTGTTCTTGAATACGCACATTTTGTACAACACACATTCAGCTTTTGTAGGCGACATCCGAACACATTAACTTCAAACCACTGTAGCTCGGCGACTATGTGCGCAAACGCGCTCGTTTTAATTTGACTGGAAATTGAATAGACTTCACTTTTAGTTCGGTCGCGCTCCGCTAGATCGTGCATGTAGTCTGTACGGAGCGTCTCGCAATGACTTTTGGGCCATCCTTTGTACTTGTTGGACGCTATCATCAGTAATTAATATTTAGAAAAAACTACATTTCCTAGAAAGAGATACTGTTGTAGTTTTTCACTGCTTTCAACAGGGTTTATCTGTCGGAGGTTGCCCTCTCATCCTAGGTGCTTTTGGTCGCGATCTTAACAATATATAACATCATAGAGAGTCTTTTTATTTTATTTTCTACGCTTAAGTCTCCTCACCAGGGCAAGGTATCACCCAAGAGGAGGCCAGGAAATGTATAATTTCCAGATATTAATTATTAATAGTAGCGTTCCAAGAGATATTATAATGTTTCCGGATGTAAAAAGCTCCCAATTTGGATATACGGGAAGGAGCTACTTAGGGGAGCAGCATCATCGGAAAGTATTACGAAGAAAGGCGTAATTAAAATAAGAATTTGGAATGTGAGAAGTTTGAATGGAGTAGAAAGATTTTGATCAGGTGACTTTTTAGTTTTACTTGAAAATGCATGTTATGCAACTGTTACATACGAAGGAAAACACAATCGCGAATACGATATATCTATTCAATTATTGAAGCACGATGACTGCGAGAGAGAATAACTTGAGGCATCCAGGAATAATATCACTGCTGCTAGAAGGAAAGGCGAAAGGAAAAAACTGAGTGGGTTGGCAAAGATTCCAGTATGTTTAACAGATTTTCGAGGATGTCAAATGTCAGAGTTATTTGGAAATGAAGGAACTTGCATCAGATGGGGAAAATTGGAGAGCTGCATCAAACCGATCATAAGACTGATAACCTTATCATCATCATGTAGAAAATGAGTGAAAACAAAAGTACCTAGATGAAAATTTGATTTTATTGAGAATATGAATGAAGAATTGTCTGAGTGTCCTGGAGACCAGGTCTATCTACTGTCGTGGTCCGGGGCGCTATATATTATCAAAAACACAAAAACATAAACCGAACCCGGCTGCCGTTCCGTGTCCTGTTCCGCGTTCGGTGTCCCGGAGAGAAATTTGCGACGACCGCGACCTAATATGTACCATATTAACGTGACCGTCGCCGAAATAGGACAGCCGGGGAGCTGATCCATTGATTTTTTATGCGAGTCCGATTGAGGGTACTCGACGCCCCCACTAAGAAATCTACGAGTTTTCAGCTCGTTTTGAAAATATACGTGCACTGTCCGTGTACTATGCAGCATTCATAAGAATACGGCTGCGGGTCGAGCAACAAACATCGAAGCGTTTGAATTATAAATAATCGCAGCAGGCTGTAAGGATTGGATTAAGGTTCGAATAGAAAAGCGAAAATCAAATCTGCGTAATGTTGTAAAATACAAGCAACGGAGGCCGCTATAATTTCCGATAAATATATAATAGGGCTGCGGATGCTGCTGCCGATTCGAAGTAAAGTCGAGGAAAATGACCGTCTGAATTCGGACGAAAGAGTCTCGCTGCAGTATCCCACCTCGCCTGGGAAGAAGAGAAAAAGACAAAAATGTAATAATGGGACTTTTAGGGTGCCATTTATTTTTTGATTTTTTCGCTGAATTCCCCTCCTAATTGTTTTCCTTTAGGTGTAAGTTATCCCAGGAAACTTCAGCCAAATCGGGTAATATTAATACCCGTGCCGACGTGAGCTTCAAGTTTGAAAAACACATATCCGAGCACGCTTGCACGCGACGCGGTGGTCGTCGCTTGGTGCTCTGTGTAACGCAGCGATAAACCTATACGCAATCACTTATCCCTGTTTGATTTGTAATTTTGTACCTTAGTTTTTGATTGTTCTATATTGTAGTTTATAGTTTTGGACTAATCTTCTTCCCAAAGTGTTATTTTCTTAGCTTTAATTTCTAACTCGTCTTGCCATTATTTTGTTTTCTAAAGAAAAATGTCTTGTACTTTTCTTAGTATTTTCTTGATTAATATATTTAATCATTTCTTGAGTTATTAATTCAAGATGTACTTTATAGATTTAGGCTAGTCCTTTTCCCAGAAGGTTATTTGCTTAGCCTTAATTTCTGATTAGTCTTTCCACTTGTTTTCTCAGGAATAATGTCTTGTAGTTTTTTAGTACGTATTTCTTCGCATATAGGCCGCACCTTTTTTCACGTTTTCAGAACCTCAAATCTGGGGTGCGGCCTATACGCGAAGGCGGCCTATGTGCGAAGCACTTTCGATTTTATTTTCTTTCTCTTCGTGGAGAAATGATTCCGGCAAATGTAACGAAAAACTACGGTAGATTCACCTTATCAGAAGCAAGTAACCTCTCCTCTTCCGACGATTCCGACCCAGACGACCCCGACACTGCCTCTGATTCTGAGTAAGTTAATTACTACCTGGTATGACGACGATTCTAAAACAGTTTTTTGTAAATCTATCCCTGAATCAATAAATCATAACTTACTGTGTATCTATGTAATGTGTGCGGCCTATATTCGAGTGATAAAAAAATTTCGGAAACTCTGGTCTCGAAAATGGGGTGCGGCCTATATGTGAGGGCGGCCTATATATGCGAAGAAATACGGTATTTCCTTGAATAATATGATTCCCTAATCATTTCTTGAGCCTCGTGTTAATACTCGTATACATATTATATCACTATCTCATTCGTGTATAAGATTGAATCTTCCTAGAAACTTATGAAATCAAACGTAATTTTTTGTGGTTCTTACTTTGTGAAGATCAGGGGCCGTACCGACGGGGAGGGGTGTCCAAATACCCCTGTTGGCCAAAAGAAAAACACGAAAAAAACAAATGGTTTGAGATGGAGAGGAGGGTGGACCCGTCACATTTTTTGTGAAAAGTATGAGAGTTTCAAAAAATGTTGAAATTTTCGTCATATACACGTGGGCAATGCGATAAATTTAGAGTATTTGTAGCCCCCTCCCGCCCAGAAAAAGTGTATCCTAATTGCAACCCCCCCCCCTACTTAAATCCTGGGAACGGTCCTGAGAAGATGACAAATTAAATGCTGGTCAGTGATTCTCTGTTCTATTACAATGAAGGGAAGTACTCTATTTTATTTTCATTTGACGGCATACTCTTTTGTCTTGCTTAGCTGAAAATAACTCTTTTGCCTTGGAAGCAGATGAGAAATATTCTTTTGACATTTTCATGTCTTTACTTTGGCACACAACCCGGAAAAACGTTACTTTTACTCGTGACGTTTTACGCGTTACATTTGAGGAGGAATGAAATAACCATTCTCATAGAAATTTATTTTGACATTTTTATGTCTTTACTTTGGCACACAACAGAAAAAAGCGTTACTTTGGAGCGTGACAAAAAGAGCGTTACGAAAAATAATAATAAAACTATTGACTGACTGACTGACTCAACACTTCATTCTCATACGAGTACCATACTTTTTGTATCAGCCTGTATTCCCTTGCGAGCATCACGTTACTTGTACTAGCCTGCGAGCACTACGCTCTGCTAGTGCATCATCTTGCAGACGAGTCTACAACCACGGAAGAGCATTGTCTGCTTAGCGGACTGTGTCGACATGAAAATGTCATCGTCCAGCGAACGTAGCGTCCAAAGAATGAGCGCGCTAAAAAAATATGGAGGGTAACGTGCTCTGCGGAACGCAGCAAACGACGACATTCTCATGTCGGCGCAGTCCACTAAGCAGACATGGAAATGAATGCGGGGGAAAAAAAAAGCCTCAGTGATACTTCGGTCCTTTTTGCCAATCTGTCACTTTCGTGTTCTATAGGGGAGACGGACGTACCTTGGAACAGTTATCAGTTTTAATTTTTTTGTGAATTTCAGTTTCATCAAATTTTAAAAGTTTTTACATTTTTGAATAGTACTAGCATTTCCGCACATTTCTACATAAAAAGTTTTGAAAATGCTCCACCACAATCCTCAAAATAAATTTTTTTTTAATGTGAAAATTTTGTTCCAAGTACCTTGGAACACCTGTTTGAAAATTCAAAAAAATGCAGAAAATGCAAAAAAACACTTTATTAATAACGTAACTTATTGACGTATATATATATAATAGAAACGTAATTTTAGAACAAAACAGAGAAAATAAATGGCACATAATCTTTGGAAAAACACAATAGTAGGTATACCTAGACTTACGCAACATTATTTTAGGAAAAAACGAAAGTAACAGGCACATAATCTTTGGAAAAAATACGATATTTGGTACCTATACCTAGACTTACACAAAAATACGTAAATAATCGTGAATTAGTGGGAAAAGTAATGAAATGTGTGTTCCAAGGTATGTCTCATACACTTGTTCCAAGGTATGTCCGTCACTAATAACACACATTTCGTCAGATTCATGAAAAACAATAATGTCAATGGTCTGATTCAAAGCATAAGCAATTAGCCGAATACTTACTCTTTCGATTGATGTACAATGATTTATAAAAATATTCAATTACGCATCTTAATCTTGGAAAATTCAGAACCTTAAATTAACTATTTTTCACCTCGTTTTCACAAAACCAGCAATAACTTTATCACTAAACTGCACACGGCTTCTAACATTCACATAACCTGGTCTTTTTGGATACTCTACATGGTAGTAAAAACCCAACCGCTAGGGTGTGCTAAATACCACTCATATTAGGGTTGTTCCAAGGTACGTCCGTCTCTACAGTCTCCTCTTTCAAATAAGCGCTCACCCAGCGCGCTCTCTTGTTTCGTTACGAAGTTATAGCAATGTTTCAGTGATGAACTTCTCTACTTAGTTGCAAAAAGGACCAAAGCAGGGATGATAAGCCAATCAATAAAGCTTAAACTTATGGCTTTTGCTTATGACCTTGAAAATATGGCTGATGCTTATAGCTTATAGCTTATGAATTGATTGGCTTAAGCTTATGGCTTATAGCTTAAACTTATGGCTGGCTTAAACTTATGGCTTATTTCTATTTCCAGCAATTGGTATGAGCGCCATAGTCAGGGTAAGTTTTTCTGTTATCAATTTTGGAAGAAATGGTGATGAATGCCCATTAACATTGTGTGTGGGATATTGGTTTGAAAATCATAAAATAAAAAATGTTAAGATAAAATTTATATATTTAAAATTTTTAGATTTGAGAAACAAACAAAAAAATCATAAGTCAGCCGAAAGAATATGGCTTATGCTTATGGCTTATAGCTTACAGAACATGTGGCTTAAACTTATAGCTGACTTAATTGCCCAAAAACCTTCAGCTTATGGCTTAAATCTTATAGCTTATGGCTGACTTATCATCCCTGGACCAAAGTATCACTTAGGCCCTTTTTTATATCCGCATTCAACAGGAACTTTCCAACGGAGTGGGCGAAATCTGGTGGCCGTTTTATGAACCACACGTTATCATCAATATTGAAAAATAACAACAGTGAAGCAGGATACTTCGTCAATTTTACATTACTATTTCACAGTTTTCCCCCAGAGTTTATTACGTAATGATTTTTTTATTCGTAATTAATTTATTATTTATGATGATTCGTGCTGTGGACGTAATAAAACACGTTGATTGTCTTGACGAAGCTATATAAGAAAAGAGGAAGAACTAAAATCTTAATGTACTCTATGCAAACTAAATGGAACTGATAAATTTGATCCTGCTTCACTGTTTTTGTTATTTGCTTTATCAGTAACAACGATACTAGCGCGCCACCGCCTTGGAAAGTTCCTATACTCGGCGACAATTCGAATAAAGTTCGGAAAAGGTTTAGAAGTTCGATACACAAGTTCGACAAATATTGTTTCTGTTTACTTTTTGGAGAAATAAGATAAGTTTTGAAATAGATTTTTCCATTACGTATCTCAGTATGTCTTTTCACATTTATAAACCTGGAAACAGCTTTGAAAAATGTATCTATAACCATATAAAATTTTTGATTTCATAAAAGGGTGTATGTATTACTCTTGACAAACCATCGCAGCATAGATACGAACAGAGTCACAAATGTAATATATACAAATATGAAAACTAGAACCTTCGAGCTACACTTTCAAAACAAAAATGAAGTCAATACGTCATCAGATACTTCACCATAGTGTAACTTCAAATGCGTTTTTCTCATAACATTATTTTTTTCATTTAGGCCCTTTTTTTATAACCGCATTCAAACGCTCTCCGGTGGTTGCAGACTCGTCTGCGAGATGATGCACTAGCAGAGCGTAGTGCTCGCAGGCTGGTACAAGGAACGTGAGGCTCGCAAGGGAATACAGGCTGATACAAGGAGCGTGGTACACTCGCAGGCAAATGAAGTGTTGAATCAGTCAGTCATGTGATCTTAACTCCCTTCACTTACATACTTCACTTGGTGGAGTGTATGATGATGCATGCATACCAAAGTGGCTCCACGAATACCACACCCCGGCCCCGGAAACTACCCTTTCGAGTATTGCGTCGGTGACCAGAGGAACACATTGAGACTGGACCGGGTCCCCATTTTCTCTGATACCACCAAGGAAATACCAAACTGTGAAGCTTTTTTGGTGTGAACTACAGTCTGGAAAAACCTGGAAAAGTTAGGGAATTTTTTCTCGAGAAAAAACTGGCCACCCTGACCAGAACCCTACTGTTCATCTCACCGGAAAACCATGCTGGTGAGTCCTATTTACATAGCACACTCTAGAATAGTCTAAACTGGTTTTCCAATTACCTCGAGGAAATTGCTAAGTTTGGAGGGTACAGTTTACAGAAAATTGAAAAAATATGAAAATTTTTGTTAGTAGTTTTTCCCATAATAGATTTTATGAAAATTTATTTGATTCGATTCAGATTTTTTTTTTAAATCAGTAATTGCCACTACTGTCTTCTACTCGTATGTATTATAAGGTTCACTTGTTTGTTTATTTGTAGTGTTCAGAAAAGATCTTTTCCATAATTTCTTCAGTAGTCCGTATTTTTGCTCCTTTAAAAGTAATAGCAGGCAAACATATCTACACGTTATCAGGGTTAGTTGCCTACTTAGCCGATTGAAGGGAGTCACGCAAGCTGAAACACCCTATTATTATAGGTTCGGCCAGAATCGAACAGACGTTGGCTCTAATCCAGGCAGAGTGCAATAGTGTTCCGACTATATTAGATTCTAGTCGACTGAATATCCCGAGGAAGTGCTAACCGAATACCTAAATACGTAAAATACACGAATATAAACAGCACAGAGTAAACCGAAAAGTGAATATCTAGTAATGCACGAATATTATATGCGTTTATAACCGGCGCGGGACGAAATAAACGGAGCGTAAAAATTAAAGCACGAAGGAGGCAGTTTAATATTTTATAATCATTAACAGGAGGCCAGCTTTCGAATGGTCTCTACAGTGGTACTGTGACCAGTCAGTTAATAAGGGGTTCTTAACTTACGCTCGTATCGAGTGTATTAAAATGACGTAAAATACGTAGAAACAGCGAACTGAAGTCACTGAGTTGAGAAATAATTATTCCCTCAAGTGTCGACCAAAGGAATAATTTAAATTCAAATTTACTCGACCAATCGATGACATAACTTCAAACATGAAAAATTAAATTTTATGTGCAAAACCCGTCAGTGATAAAAGTCGCTTATGTCATTATAATCATAATTCTTATCGGTCTCAAGGAAACTTGCGCGATACATAATTTACAAATTCGTTCGATGTAACTTACGTGCCATGTGTTCCAGGTTGAGCACATTTGATAAGGGAATAACAGAGGCAAGTTGGGGGAGGGTTCGGGAAATGGGAATTTCTCGAAAGACCCTTATACTGTGAGGCCCCTGCTTGGAAAATGCCTGGCTTCACTCTAGATGATAATCATTATAATACGAGTAGTAAAACCCTATTTTTGTAGAGAAATCAACCTATGTATCTATCTGTTGAACAGTAGTCAGCAGCTCGATTTCGTGCACTCTACTCTGAATATTCAGGTATGTGCTCTTTTCCTATTTCGCTATTTCAGGGTAGGGAACAGAATTTCTGTCCATGTAGGTGAAAAAAGTGATTACGTAAGTCAGAAAAGTGACCAAGAAGTATTCAGTCGTCAGAAGTTTGAATTATGCCCCCTCCCCTCATGATTTCCTGCCGGTGCCTCTGCACTTGTGACTTTCGAACACATAATATTAATCGTAGTATTAATTAGGAACCTATTAATTATTATTTCAGTCGTAGGCCTTAAGTTTGATCAACGTGATACTTGAATAATTTGTACCTATTCATGGAAGATTCACAGGAATCATTTTGTGGACTGTCGTTGCAGTACGAGGACATGTGTTCACGATCGCCCGTGAGTACATTTCTCCTGTTCTATACCTATCATTACAGTTGAACTTTCTCGTTTTTGTATTTCTTGTTAAACCATTTGTGTCTAAGGAAGAGGTAGGTGATATTTATTCTCACGAGCTGGTGCAGTAACCTACAGGGTTAGTCGGTTTTCCTTCCGCCATGAAAAAACTCCGGGTTAGTCAGTTTTCCTTCCGCCATAGGAAAACTCCGTTACGCTGAACGAAGTATGACTCAATTTTTTCGACAGGCGAGCGGTCTCTTCGACAAGAATTTCATGGGAAATATTCGGAGAAAACTCCGATAATTTTTGAAGAATTTTATCAAGAATCTTCAGGAAAAATTTTCTGGATCTCCGAAAAATTTCAATTTCAATTTATTTATTTCGGTCCCCTACAGCCCATCAGGGGCTAATTACAGGGTGACGGCGCTTATTCAATGAACTAAAAATAAGACAGACCAAAATTACTAAAGAAGAGAAAGAGAAGAGAAAAAACGCAAATGCACAAACTTCATCGGAAATCTTCGAGAAAAATCTCCTATTCAGGAAAAATTTGCGATAATTTTCGAAGAATTTCATCGAGCATCATTGAGAACTATCTCCAACGATTTCAGGCGAATTTTGTCAGAACTTTTAGGAAAAATCTCCAATGATTCCAAATAATTCTATCAAGAATCATCGAGAAGTATCTCTCATGATTTTGGAAGGATATATGTACTTAGAAAAAATTTTGATGCTTTTTAGAGATTTTCGTCAAAAATGTCCGGGGAAAATTTTCAATAATTTTTAAGGACTTGATCAGAAATCTTGGAGAAAAAATGTGATGATTTCCAGAGAATTTCGTCGGACATATTCAGAAAAAGTCCAGTGTTTTCCAAAGAATTTCCTCGAAAATCTTCGGGAAAATTTTCCGATAATTTTTACAGAATTGCATCGGAAATTTTCAGAAAACTACTCCGATAATTTCCGAAAAATCTCATCGAAAATTTTTAGAAAGAATTTCCAATGTTTTTCAAGAAAGTTTATCAGCATTCTTCGAGAAAATTTCTTGACATTTTTTGAAGAATTTTACAGGAAATATTCGGAGAAAAACTCCGATGGTTTCTGATGAATTTCATCGAAAATCTTTTGAAAAAATGTTCGATAATCTCCGCAGAATTTCATTGCAAATCTTCGGAAAAAATCTCGGATTTGTCGGAAATATTCAGGAAGAAGTCCAGTGTTTTCCAAAGGACTTCCTCGAAAATCTTCGGATAATTTTTAAAGAATTGCATAGGAAATTTTCGGAAAACAACTCCGATAATTTCCGAAGAATCCCATCAAAAATTATTTAGTCTGTAGAAATCATCGGAAATTTTCCCCGAACATTTCTGTTAAAATTCTTGTGAGATCATCGAAATTAATATATATCCCGAAAATTTCCGATGAAAATATCTGGAAATCATCCAAGGTATTTCTCAATGATTTCCGATAAAATCCTTTGGAATAATTGAAGGGTTTTCCTGAAATTTCCCACAAATTTTTCCTAAAATCACCGGATAATGTTTTTCAGTGTTGTCCGATAAAATTCATTGAAAATGATCGGAAATTTACCATATAATATTTTCGATAAAGTTCGTCGGAAATAATCTTTGAAAATCAAAGGAATCGTCCCGAATATTTTTCATGAAATACCTTGGAAATAATCGAAGGTTTTTTCTGAAGATTTTAGGTACAAATCTTCAAGACTCTTGGTATTATTCCCCGACTGTATTCGATAAAATTCTCCAAAATTACCAGGAAATTTTCTCGAAGAATTTTTATGAAATTTTTTGGTAAAGTATAAAGATTTCTTCTGAAGATTTCCGATGCGATTCTTCGGAAATTATTGGAAATTTTTCCCGAAAATTTACAATGAAACTGCTTAAAAATCATCCGAGATTTTTTCCAAAGATTTACGATGAAATTCTTCGCAGATTATAGAACATTTTTCCAGAAGATTTTCGATGAAATTCATCAGAAACCATCGAAGTTTTTCTCCGAATATTTCTTATGAAATTCTTCAAAAATTGTCAGGAACTTTTTTCGAAGAATAGGGGAGAGTGGGCACATTGCAACATTTTTCCACAAACAGCCATAAAAATAGACCATTCATTGTAGAAAATTGGAAAGTATGTCGAGAAGTAGCTCTAGTTCTGCCCTGTAAATTGACCTACTTCATTCTGTATTTCACATTCATTATAATTTTTGATGATTTTTTCAAAATTGTGTTGCAAGTTACACCGTAAAAAAAGTACGGGGTATATTGCAACAATGCATGCCGGGGTACATTATAACGTAAGAATTAATCAATGAAAATCACTACAACAAGTTCAAAAAGTAGGTAGGTATATGTCCAGTTGTTGATAAGTTTCATTTATGATGCATCCTAATTAATGTACATTCATGATAGATAAGCAGGAGTTCTATCAGTGAGGTAGGTTGCAACAACCTCAAAGGTTACCAAAGAACTAAATCACTCAACTTTCAAAAAGTAACGCATAGATACTATAATATTGACACTAGAAAACACGTGTGGAAACTCATATCCGAAAAAGAAGTAAGTATTCCAGATAAAATTAGGGTTTTGTTCAATTGTCATCCTTTGGCCTCATATGTGTTGCAACTTACCCCATGGGCTTAATTTTTACTGGAAGGTAAATTTCTCAGTAGGTAACTAGATATACATCTTCTTTTCCAACTCAAGTTTGTTTTCATTCTTAGTATAATAGCTATCAACTGACGTACTTACTCCATGGAAATCTTCTTTTTATGACCACCTACACAAAGATTCACACTCAACAAACTACTGCTTTCTGTTTTGTTTTTATCGCACGATAACATTCACACAGCAAAAACAAAACGCTATCAGGAATCGCTAGGCAGTCCAACTGTAAGATTATTGGCAAATAATAACATGACGTCACTCAAATTTACAGCAGTCGCGTTGTATCTTCCTGATTGGAAGCTGTTACAATGTGTCTTTGTTGCGAGGAGCTCCCCTCGCCCCTACTGATGAACTTTCTTGGAAAAGATTGGAATTTTTCTCTAAAAATTTTTGATGGGATTCTTCGGAAATTATCGGAGTTGTTTTCCGAAAATTTCCGATGCAATTCTTTAAAAATTATCCGAAGATTTTCGAGGAAGTCCTTTGGAAAACACTGGACTTCTTCCTGAATATTTCCGACAAATCCGAGAGATTTTTTCCGAAGATTTGCGATGAAATTCTGCGGAGATTATCGAACATTTTTCCAGAAGATTTTCGACGAAATTCATCAGAAACCATCGGAGTTTTTCTCCGAATATTTCTAATGAAATTCTTCAAAAATTGTTAGGAAATTTTTTCTAAAAATTTTCAATGATATTCTTCGGAAATTATCGGATGCAATTCTTTAAACATTATCGGAAAGTTTTCCCAAAAATTTCCAAGGAAATTCTTTGGAAAACACTGGACTTTTGTTGAATATTTCCGATGAAATTCTCCGGAAATCATCACATTTTTCTCCCAAAATTTCTGATTAATTCCTTAGAAATCATTGGAGATTTTCCCCCGAACATTTTTCACGAAAACCTCGGAGATGCATTCAAATTTTTTCTAAGGATTATCCTTCTAAAATCGTCAGAGATACTTCTCGATGATTCTTGATAAAATTGTTTGGAATCATTGGAGATTTTTCCTAAAATTCCTGAAAATTCATCTGAAATCATTGGAGATATTTCTCAATAACGTCCGATGAAATTCTTCAAAAATTATCGGAAATTTTTCCTGAATAGGAGATTTTTCTCGAAGATTCCCGATGAAATTCTTCGGAGGTTTAGAAAATTTTTCCCGAATATTCTTGATAAAATCCTTCGAAAGTCATCGGAGTTTTCCCCCAATATTTCCAATGAAATTTTTGTCGAAGAGACCGCTCGCCTGGCGAAACTACTGAGTCATACTTTATTCAGCGTAACGGAGTTTTCCTAAGGCGGAAAAGGAAATCCGACGAACCCTGTATATCTAGCATTGAAAATTGATAGCTCCACTACCCATCTTCTGATAAAATGATCGTTATCGTGTCATAGTTAGACATCCTTCACCATACAGATACCGGGAATACATGTTACAAGTTATTCACGCCACCTTCGTGATATTTCTCCATTCAAAATTCATTTGTCGCAGGCAGTAAAATGTTGAACAAACCGACATATTTGAAATCGATAATAGAATATGGGTACTTATTTGTATTATGTACCTAATACGGAAAACTGCTGTTTCTGTTTCAGTACTATGCTCTCAGTGCAGTGATTTTCTGGAGTAGAATACAGAGATTTTAGTAGACCTGAAACATGGCGATATTGACTTCTTTCATTTTAACCTACCGTGGGGTAACTTTGAAAATCGCAGACTTGAAGAGTGGCTCAGCAACGCAGCTCAGGATGATTGGGTGTCTATGATCTGTGAATAAATTTCAATAGATGTGATAACAATGAAAAAATGGGGTGATTTTCCAGCACAAAAATGAAGAAGCTAGGTCACGGAAAGAAAATGAAGTCAGGGTGTCTATCAGAATGGAAAATTTAAAAATCGGAACATTTTCGGAACCGTTTCACTGTATTTTAAATTCAATTGGTTAACTATACCCCCACCTCTTTACTGTTTTACTGTATTTTATATTCAATTGGTTAACGTGACCCCCACTTTTTTGTATTGATTTTTGGAGTGATTTGCCTCTATATTTAATAATTAAATAGATCTCCTCTGTTTTACCAGTATTAATATAGAAGTTACTCATACGTAATAAGAATTTGGCCAAATCATCCCCATGTTTGAACCTTTCAAAGTAGTCTTGAATGTTTTTTTCTTTACAAATAGTTGTTTAATTTTATCAGCAGTAAATGCTTCAAGTAAATTATGTTGAACAAATTCAGTTAAAAGTAAGTCAATTCGTTGTTCTTTATCCTTAACATTCAACATAATATCTGGAGAAATACATGATGCTCCTTTAATAATATGATTACTATGTGGTAATTTTGACTCAGTTTACAATATGTACGGGCGCATATGAAAAGGGACCAGTTGACCAAAAGTAAAATTTTACAGGAAAAGCATTTAAAATTGAGAGTACGAGTATTTTTTTATTGTAATTACCGTTCCGTTACTTACCAAAATTTCCAACGCGAAAGTCCTACACACTACCGATGGCGTAGCCCGGATTTTTCCAAGGGGGGAGGGGGGATCAGCAAAATTTTTGGAGGTACACCTAATATGAACTGTATGTTTCTACAATGACATATCAGTATGTTGTGCTTTTCAACTTCAATTATGCATCTGAATTTAAATTTTATTTCGCGCATTTACTGTGATAATGCCAACATACAAAAAATTATTCTCATCTCAAGAGGAGATTCATCCCCCTAATCCCCCCTTTGGCTAAGCCACTGCACACTACCACACGCGCCCTAATCTCTTGCCCGTTCTTTTCGGAAAAAATTTCCAATGTTTTCCAAAGAATTTGAATGTTTGATGACCTCCAAAGAATTTCATTGAAAAACTTTGGGAAGATTCTCCAATGATTTCCAATGGATTTCATCGGAATTTTTGGAAGAGAATTCCGATACTTTCCGGAGAGTCATTTCAGAAATCTTTAGAAAATATTTCCAATGTTTTCCAAAGAATTTCATCAAAAATTGTTGGGAAAATTTTCCGATAATTTTTAAGGAATTTTATTGTTAATTTTCGGAATTTCCAATTTTATCCAAAGAATTTCTTTGAAAATCTTTGGGTGAATTTTTTGATAATTTTTGAAGAATTTCATAGGAAATATTTGGGAGAAAACTCGAATGAGTTTTGAAGAATCTTTTATCAACAATCTTCAGAAAAAATGTTCTCCGAAGAATTTTATCGAAGATCCTCGGGAAAAATCTCTAATGATTCTTAAGGAATTTCACCGGAAATTTTTGGAAAACAATTCCGATAATTTCCGAAGAATCTTATCGGAAATCTTTTTTAAAAATGTCCAATGTTTTCCAAAGAATTTGAAAGTTCAATGATCTCCGGAGAATTTCATCGAAAACCTGTAGGTAAAATCTCAGATGGTTTTTAAGGAATTTCATCCGGAATTTTTGTGAAAAAAACTCCGATAATTTTCGAAGAATCCTATCGGAAATCGTTAGAAGAATCTCAACAAATTACTTTGAGAAAATTTTCTGGTAAATTTTGAAGCATTTCATAGGAAATATTCGGGGGAGAATTCCGATGGTTTTGAAGAATTTTATGAAAAATCGTCACAAAAAATGTTCGATGATCTCCGAAGAATTTCATCGGAAATCTTCGGATCTGAGTCCCTTAAACAGTAAGGAGTAGACACTAGACAGACATTCATACAGCAGGATAAGTTGCCTACATTATAAGATTGAAGGTTCCCAATGAGAAATACGGACTCCCCTTCAGCAGGTACGTAGGCAACTCATCCTGACAACAGGTAAATGCATTTGCCTGCTCTCACATTTAAAAGGGCAAGAAGAAAATATGTCCAATATTCCCGGAAAATTGTTTTCGAACAATTCGTTGGGATTTAAACTTACGAGTTTCAAGTGTTGGCAGCCCTGCAATATGTGTGAGTGATCACGTATGATTTACCGTAAACTTCAACTATCATCAACTCGATTAGAAATATTCATTTTCAAAGAAACTATGTCCTAAATTCGACTGCATCATCACCAAAAAATTTAATTATAATCAGTTCTACCGGCAGAATAATTTTTACTCGATTTTCTACCCTACTGAAGATAGCAGTGTTTCTATTTGAAAGTACGTATGATCACTCTCTCGTTTTCACCCGCTAACACCCGCGCAGATAATTTTACAGCGCACTCTAGTGCAGGTTTAAATTCCAATGGCCGCCCGCAGAATTTTTTGATAAGGTAGCAAGAGAAAATGCTGATGACCATAATTTAACCCTGATTTTTTTATTTGAATTGAGATTAGTGAATAATTTGCACTGATTACTCAATCTTTCGAGACGAATTCGAATCCGTTGTCAAATCTGAGCTGGAATCATTTTTTGACCCATTTCGACCGCATTTTTGAATTTATTTCGGGAACGCGTCACTGCCAAATTTGAACAACGAATTCGAATTCAGCGTGAAGAATTCAATTAAAAACAATCTTTAGTTCAAAATTTTTGATTTTTCAAATTTTGAGAATTTCTCCATACTATTATACATTATATCTTTTTCGGGTCGAAAAAATTTTCGGAGAGCTTCGGCGTTGGCGCGGGTGCTAATTACTCAATTCTTCCAGACAAATTCGAATTCATTGTTAAACTTGAGCTAGACTCAATTTTTGACCCATTTCGACTACATTTTTGAGCCTATCTCGGGAACCGAGCGTCACCACCAAATTGGCACACGTGGGTCCGGTACACGAGATCACGAGGGTCGTGACTTCATGGGTCCCGTATACAAGATCACGGGGGCTCGTGACTTCGTGGGTCCGGTACAAGATCACGAGGGTCGTGACTTTGTGGGTTTGCTACACGAGATCACGGGGGGTCGTGACTTTGTGGGTCCGGTACACGAGATCACGAGGGTCGTGACTTCATGGGTCTGGGTGCGAATTACTCAGTTTTTTGAAACGAATTCGAATCCGTCAAATTTGAGAGCTGGAGTCATTTTTTGACCCAAATTGACCATATTTTCGAGTGTATCTCGGGAATGGAGCGTCATGGCCCAATTTGAACATCGAATTTGAACTAAGCGTGAAATATCGAGGAAAAAGCAATCTTTAATTCAAAATTTGTGATTTTTTTTTTTAATTTTAAAATTTTTTTCGTACTTGTACATCACGTCTTTTTTGGGGCGAAAAAATTTTCGGAGAGCTTCGACGTCGGCGCTGGTGCTAATTACTCAATTTTTCGAGACGAATTCGAATCCGTGTTCATGGTCGCCCGGAGAATTTTTTTATGAGGTAGCAAGAGAAATTGCTGACGACCATAATTTAACCCTGATTTTTGTATTTGTATTGAGATTAGTGACTGGTTACATGGGTATGAGTCACTGGCTGATAACAGAAAAAACGGACATGCGCAGTCTCTATAATGTTAATAAACGTATTATTGAACGATTTAATTACTTGAATCACAAATATCCCTAACTATGCATTAAAAAAAAAAAAAAAATGAAAAACTTATGAGGTAACAGTCGCTGCCTCCGCTACCCTCTGCGGGCGCCCATGGAACAATTTCTTGCCTCACTTAAAACTGCAATATCTTGCTAAATTTTCAAGATCGAGGTTTGGGGTTGTTTTGATTCGATTTCTAACGGGTTTCTACATCAATTTAGTGAAAAAAGGAAAAATCGAAAAATTGGTGAACTGGTCCCTTTTCGTATATGTTCCCTCGCATATAAAGCTCTTAAATACAGGCGATATTCTTCTTTATAGGTATAAAGATCTGTAACTTTTAATTTTGCAAGAGTCCTTTTAGAGCTAAAACCTATGTGTCTACTGACAATGTCACCCCGTGCGCAGGTAATTTTGCCGATTTATCTTTAGGCTTCTCCGGGGGGGGGGGGGATTTTGATTCCCTTAACTTTCCAGCAATTCGGAACAGTTTTTAGATTTCCTGTATCTCCAATAGGTTACAGACGCTACTGCTGTTCAAAGTTTGAAAACCCCAACATTTTCGGCAAAGTCACCCGGTTTATGGTCTTTCAAATTTTTCAGCAGACATTGTATTTCCTGACAAAACAGTTTCCTGTACAGTGCTCTCTCTTCGAGGTCAAAGCTCCCCAAATTGGTTTTTTGCAAAAATATCGGGAACTGTTAATTAACGGAAAAAACTTCAGACATAAATTATTCCTGATGAAATTTTACGTAAGAAAGGTTCTTATCAGTTTTCTCCTAATTCGTCCATAGATGGCTCAATCAAAGGGTCAAAACGACCCTTCACACTGTCACGCACTAGCATAGGCCTTATAGGGAAAACTTTTTAAAATTTTTTATTCATTTATTCAGGAACTGTACGGGAGCATTTGCCTAGACATATGATCAAGAGAGGTCACGTAGTTGGCCTGCCATGCAGTCATGGAGGGGCCATATTATTGCTAATTCTGGACTTATTATTATTGGTAACACTCCCCCACTTGTGAAGGTAGGCTTATTTCGAGTTACATTATGTCCTGGATTACTTTACGCTTGAGGCGGGCAATTGGGGAGCGGATGAAGCAACGCTATAGCTTCGGTGTTTGGCTGTTGGTGCAACCATCTTCCGTAGTATTTTATAACCAGGGACACCCACGGGTGGACCAGCGGAACTGGAGACATCTACGGGTGGATCGGGTGAAACAGGGACACAAGTGGGTAGACCAGGGAACCAGGGACCCATCTGAGGATAACAGAGAAAAGCTATACACGGAATGATAAAGGTATTGCATCTGCACCAATGCAAAGCCGCCTGTTACCTTCTGAGCAGGAAGCTGCAAAAGGGGCAGACAAATATATGCCTGTTACAGGAACCATGGTATCATCGGGAACAAGTGAGAGACATACAGATGGCACAGGGGCAACTCATTTACGCAAAAAATACAGGAAGACCACATGCAGCGATATTTACATATCAAGTGAGCTGCACAGCAATACCGGGATTTACCCTACGGGATCTTGTGGCGGCCATACTGGCATATGAGGAGGTAGGGAACAAGAAGAAGATAGTGATATGCTCAGCATATTTCCCATCCGACTCTCGGGACCCTCCCCCAACTGATGAGCTCAGGGAACTGGTGGAATACTATGTGAGGGAAAAGCTGGACCTTCTTGTCGGATGCGATGCCAACTCACACCATACTATTTGGAGTACAGGCACAAATCCGAGAGGGAAAGGACTAGTGGACTACCTTGCGACACAGAATCTGCTAGTACTGAATGGGGGAAGCAAACCAACGTTTGTCACAAAAGTATAGCAAGAAGTTATAGACATAACATTCTGTAATTCCAAACTTCGGGACCGAGTCCAGGGATGGAGAGTGTTGGACGAACCGTCTTTATCGGATCACCGATACATCCAATACCAGATTCGGGCACCTAAGGGAAACAAAGAGCTATTAGGAACCCAAGTAAAACAGACTGGGGAGGCTTCAAAAATGATTTAGAAAGACTGACTAGGTACAACTGGCAACGGATTCAGAACGTAGACGACCTGGAAGCACAAGTCAGCATACTGGATGGTGCACTCAGGGACGCCTGCGAGAAGAACTGTGAGCCGAAGATAATAAAATTACGCAAAACTATCTGGTGGACAGCAGAATTGGGGAAACGTAGGAAAGACACTCGAAAGAGGCTGAGAGCTGCTCTGAAAAATAATACACCGGCTTACTGAGAATTATATCATGAGGCTCCAAAATTATACAAAAAGATGATCAAGCAAACCAAAACAGAGGGGTGGAGCCGTTTTTCTACGAATCTATAGAAAAGATACCGGAGACGGTACGCCTGCAAACATTTCTCAGCAACGAAAGGAGGGTAGAAGAGGGGCCACTCGAACTCCCGACAGGTGGTTTTTCCACCACCCCGAGAGAGGCAATAGAGCACCTCATAGACACGCACTTTCCGGGAGCAAAAATCATTGAAAACACACAGCCGCAGCCAGGAGCCGACTGTGTGCACGGCGGAACGGATTGGGAAATGGCGAAAGAGGTGATTACACCAGACAGGGTATGTTGGGCGATAAACACATTCTCGCCGTACAAAGCACCGGGCCCAGATGGAATCTATCCAGTCTGCCTACAGACAGGACTAGAGACCATAGTGGGAATGTTCATTAGGGTCCTCAGAGCATCATTAGCCCTAGGGCACATTCCAAAATCGTGGAGGGGCGTGAGAGTGGCGTTTTTGCCTAAACCAGGCAGATACCCCTGTAAGGCCAAATCCTACAGGCCGATAAGTCCTCTCATCATTCATGCTAAAAACCTTGGAAAGGCTGATAGACATGCACCTAAGAGAGGTTACCCTGAAAAGGTTCCCACTACATGAGAACCAGCACGCATATAGGACAGGCAAATCAGTAGAGTCATCACTGCACTCGCTTGTTACAGCAACTGAGAGAGGGATGACTGGCGGAGATTATGTCCTGGCAACATTCATGGATATACAGGGAGCGTTTGACGCGACCTCTCATGAATCAATAGAAACAGCCCTGAGGGAAAGGGAAGTAAAGGAAAGCTTAATAAACTAGATTGTATCTATGCTAAAAAGCAGGGAGATTCGGATAATATACTAACAAGAACGGATCCATGCAACGACCATCAGGGGCTGCCCAAAAGGGGGAGTACTCTCTCCCCTACTGTGGAGCCTGGTGTTGGACAGTTTACTGGAGGAGGTAAATGGTCAAAAAAGATACAAGGCTACGCTGATGATTTGGCTGCGGTGGTAACCGGCAAATTTCCGGGAACCATCGGGGAGTTAACGCAGTGGGGACTCCAATGTGTGGAAAAATGGTGTGTGAAAATGGGGTTATCGATGAACCCCGGACAAAACTGAGATCACTCTTTTCATCTGTAAACAGCAACTTGAGGAATAGTGCAATGGACTGCAAAGTCTGAGCACTCGGCGCATACGGCGCCACCTCACACAGAAATGAATGAATGAAGTCATCCTGGGAGGAGCAAGTTAAAATATGTACTAAGAATAGTATTACAGTTTTATATCAATATTCTTCTAGGTTCTTAGATCATCTTCTCGGCCTCACGATAGTAACTCAATTGGGGACAGGGGGAGGAGATTGGTCCGATAAAATACCAAAAGGAAATAACAGACACTTCCTTTTCATATAACCAAATTCTTGACCTCTAATTTCAATTTAAAATTGCGTTTAAGTCAAAAGAGACAATAAAATCGCCCTTATTAATATTAATAATACTCAATTATTATTTAATTTTAAGAAATTTAAAAATAAAAAAATAATTAAAAATAGTAATAATTTAATATTAATTTTATTTTTAATGATTTACAAGATCAATTTAATTTAAATTAATTATAGTTTTGTTAATTGTATTTATTTTATTACCCGATGCGCAAAATCCCACCAGTTACCCGGGTAACTAAAAGGGAACAAGGGTAATCTGAAGGTAACCGAGGGTAACAAACGGGTAACTTTTCCGCCGTGGGTAACTAACTGCGTAGTATCCCGCCAGTTACCCGGGTAACTAAAGGGGAACAAGGGTAATCTAAGGGTAACCCGAGGATTATAAATGGGTAACGTTTCCGCGGATAACTGGGTAACTAGAGGGTAACTGATTGCACATCGGGTAGTCGAAAAAATTCAAATTTTTTTCCTATCCTGAAGAAGATTCCCTCCATTCTGACGCAGGTCCATTCGGGGCGTTTCCGGGAGAGGGGGTGCGGTGTCCCGGGGCCAATTTGGCATGCGTGCATCGACATACGCCCCTCTATCATCGATCCTGAAGTAGATCCTCTTCAAGAAATTTCCAAACTTCTTTGAGATGCACCAAGACCATCCACTCGTTCGAGACGCTGACTCGTTTAGACTTGCTAAAGACTCGTCCAGACTTGATAAGTATGCTTCAACAGTTGATCATAACTTTTTGAGTTCCCTTGAGACTTTACAACTTTTCACAACTTCTCGACTGGTTTGAAACTTGCTACGATTCTTGAAGACATATATGTACGACATGAGACATTCTTCAATTTCTTACAACTCTTCAATAAAGTATAGCATGCTCCTCCGAGACTCTTAAAATATCATCTGTTGAGCGTTTCAGATTTTGATATTCTTCTCTGCGAGCGACCATTACCCTCATCGGCTCCCCAGTGCATCCAAGCCCGGTTGAACACGGATTATTCACTTCGAGACACCCTATAGATTCTTATTTGTCTTGGACGTTACTCCGGGCATCACCTCTGAAATCTCAATTACTGTCTTCACTGTGATTTCATCAGTTCCGCACTTCAACGTCAATAATAATTCTATTTTCAGATAACATTCGAATATCTGGGTATATTCAGGTAATAAAAAATGATAATAACTATACAAATACATCGTATACATTTAAACAGACTGGTAAATAACTTGGAATACATGAAATAATACTTCCATATTACGCTGAGAAATTATTGAATTTTTATTCATATTATGTATTGCAATTTATTGCACGCACGTATTAATAACAGCCAACGACTGAACGTTACTTTCCCTTTTTTTTTAATGCTGCAAGTCGATACATTATCGTACTGATCGCATTACATTATTAACGCTACATTCGTACACTAAACTTTTTTTTTTTTTTTTTTTTTTCAAAAGAAAAAGTAGGTCGAATAGCTTTCTGTATTTTAGACGGGGGAAAAAATAATAAATAAAAGGGAAAAAAGAAAAGAAACAAATACTGAGCGTTAGAAAAACTGAACACGATTAACGTGCCACCCTACAATTATAACGGTACCATATTATAATGTATACAAAGAAAGCCCACGAGTCAAAATGGCACCGAAAATAAATCGCGTGATACGATTATGGAAAAAGAAGAAAGAAAAAAGTCAACGATTGTCGAACGTTGGTTTCGACATTACAAAAAATAAAAAGAAAAAACAAATATTATCATGTCAACATATATGGCAATTAAGTATAACACTTTCAGTCTAAAAGAAACAATAACGTATCTGGGTGTGTTTTATAGCGCCTCACTTTATCATAAGTCACTCATTTCGAGCACTTTGACCGGTGAAAAAAGGACAAAAATAGAGGGGGACTAAATTAATCTAAAACTGTACTACCTGACCATGGTTTATAATGATGAAACCGTACCTATCTTCTTTAACTGAGGTCAGCTGTTCAGGTCTTTGAGAAAAACTTGGGGAATGCAAATCGTCAAGTTGCCTATAACAATAATATCGATACTTGAGTGCGACTTTATGACTGTCCATTTTTATAATTTCTAGAATATTGGTAGCACTGGATATAGAGACTATCAAGATCTTCAATTCAGTTACACATCATCATCATAATGAAGATTACTCACTAGCAATAAGCGAAAAACAAAATGGAGTAATATCTAACACTCAACAAGCATAGATTATTTTTCAAGAAAGTCACACAGCGGAAATCAGTTACATCCTTTACAACCATGTACTGCTTTTAACAATACAATCTTCAAGTCCAAGCCGAAGTAAACAATATCGCTTAAAGCGATACTAGTTAAAGTGACATCTATTTTAGCGGTATCAGCTCTAACAATATCAGTTTTAATGATGAAGAAATGATCTCTTTCAACATTGTTCCAATTTCTACTGTAGGATGCACTGCAAATGTAACAGTGGTACAATGGAAATTGATTACAATGATACCATTTACAACGATGTTCTGTTTTTAATAATAAACTGTTCAAGTTCAAGCCAAAGTAATCTGAGGGAAACAATATCAGTTAAAGCAATATAGGTTTAAACGATATCAGTTTTAACAATGAAGAAATGAATTCCATTCAACACTGTTGTTACATACCACTGTTGTAATGTAACAGTAGTACAGTGGAAATCGGTTACAGTGATACCATTTAAATGACATCAGTTTAAGAGGTATGAGTTCAAGTGACATTGGTTCAAGTACTATCAATTTAAGCAATTTTGATTCAAGTGATACTAGTTTTAGATTGGTTTAAGAGATATCAGTTTAAGCAATATTGATTCGAGTGACATCAGTTGAAGTGATATTGGTTTAAGCAATATCTGTTTTAACAATAAAGAAATGAATTCTCTTCAACATTGTTGTAATTTCTACTGATAAATATCTATCCAATGCAAACGTCCTAACAGTGGTAGATCAAAATTGGTTACAATAATGTCATTTATATTTATGGGAATCGAAATAATATAGAAATAAGTTACAATAAAGTGGAAGGAAATTTTTTCAACAGTCAAAACTGATATATCGCTTTAATCAATACTGTTTCCTTTAAATTACCTCCACTTAGAGACTGTATAATTAAAAGCAGCAGATCATTGTAACTAATTTGCAAAGCATAGTGAAAACTAATAATTATAAGGATGCTGCTTACAATGAACTACTGTTTTTATCAACACGAATTTCAAGACTTAGGAGGTAACTGGAAAGAAACAATTGTAGTTAAAATAATACATTGGTTTTAATGATCAAAAAATAAGTTTCCTTCAACATCATTGTATCTGATTTCTACTATATGGCCAAAGCAAATGAAGTGATGTACTATGTAGTAACGGTGGTGCAATGGAAATCTGTTACAATACCACTCACAACAATCATCCGTAGAAACAGATTACAAACTATGTTGAAGGAAACTAATTTCTTATCTTTGAAACCTGTGTACTGTTTCAACAACTGTTTCTCCTAATTACCTTTACTTATACTCGAGAAATGTGAAGTGTAACTAATTACCACTGTACAGTGGAGATCAACTGAGGTAAACTCGCCAGTAATCAACACTGTGCTAGTAGTAGACACAGTCATGATGAACTGGTAAAAACATAAATTGATCAGGCTTACAGTTCTTATACCTATGTCTATTGTTTTTCTAGGGTGTCCATAACTGGGTATAATGACTGTCCAGTTTTGGATATTTTTATTCTATGGGTGTCCACTACTGAATATTTTTAAACTTTCAACTTTGGATTCAAATGCTAAAAATTCAAGAGGGCAAATAAGATCATTCATTTGGGCCGTCCAGCGCTAGTATCGCAAATGAAAAAGAGGAATGTTTTTGGTATCAGTACAAAAGGGTTTGACAAAAAGGTTCACCTTTTCATAACTTATAACAGTGGCAGATTGCAACACTCTCTGTAGGATGGACGGCCCCAATTTGAAAGCTTAAACCCTGCTAAACACAAGCATAAGAGAATTTGTAACAATAGAAGCAATACTCTTCTGATATGAACAGAAATGGGAGAAAAAGTGCTTCAGGTGTCCACAGAGATGGGCGTTGCTTTTGAAGAGCAAGTTGTTCACTTGCTCTTGTTCACTATTTTGTGAACTTAGTTCTGAACTAGTTCATCTTCCGAAAAAAAATAACAAGAGCAAGAACTAGTTCACAATTTTTGGACCTGATCAACTTGTTCATTCTTTGTTCATCTATTTTTTTGTAATTTTCTTTTTTTGTCTTTTTCTTGTATATTTACACTTTCCAGACTTCAGTTTGAACTTTCATAATGGTTTCAGAGTTATATATTGAATTTTCATTTGATACTTAAATTTTAATTAACAATCTCATAGGGTTTCAATAGGGATTAAAAAAATTGTTTGGATAATAGCCTAGTTTTCAGCTGTAGGGTATTACATAGAAAAAATTCTTGCTCGCAATTTTTTTGTACAAAAATCCTATTTTCAAATGAGCAAGACCAAGAGCTAAGGTTCTTTTTAATGAACAAATGATGAACTAGATCAGTTAGAAGACCAAGTGAACAACAGCAAGAACTAGTTCACTAAAAATGGAAAAGAACAAGAGCAAGCGCAAGTTCATTAAATAGTGAACAATGCCCGTCTCTGGGTGTCCACTACTGGCGAGTTTACCTTACAACGATACACTTCATTTAACAATGCAATTTTCGATATTCCTCCAGTCTCAACTCAGATCCAGATAAATCAACGAGAAAATAATCCAGTTCCCAATTTGCAGCATTTCGAGGACTTTGTATTATACCGCTCTTACAATTACAGAAAAATGGTGAAAATGGACCTCTCATAAAGTCGTCCTCAGAGGTATCGACAGTTTTCACTTTTCAGTAAAAGAATGACCGACAGAACTGATACCGCTAGCCACGTTTATTCCCCCCCCCCAACTGGCACATTTCACGTCAAATAGAGGATTGCTTAGTCTTCAATCAAACAACCACGGTCAAAACAGGCCGTATGATTCATAATAATTAGCTCCGACCAGACCTTATAATTTAAAACCGGCAAACAGGGAACATTCAAGTCTTGGACTAAATGTGTTCGTAGTCAGAGGTTAGATAACAGACTTCCAGTAATCCGTGAAAAATCGTGACCTTAAAAGCATGAAGCCGAGTATCTGATTTCGGAAAAGCTGACGTATCAATAAGTACAATCGAATCAGACTTGCTAATTGATCTAATTGTCATAGGATAATTTCCACTGCAAATGTATTTGAAATTGTTCCCTAAAGAATCTCGAGTCCCCGTGCGAGACTGGGAAGCTTTTTTCCTAAAGAGTAGGATGTGTTATAAATTTCAGTTTTTCCAAATCTTCCAGAAACTATCTTTATGGCCAGTGCAACTCGGAGTTATATTAAGTATCAGAACTGAATTCAACGACTTAAGAAATTTCTTATATGATGTTCCAACTTCATTTTCAGTAATAATAAGAGTTGAAAAATTTTCATGAATAAAGTCTTCAGGAGCTAATGAAAAACCAAAATACATAATTTTAATTTTTTGGCATTTGAGAAGTGGGAAAGATAAGGAGAGACGGGTTTCATTGAATCTAGAGACGAGCAAAGGGGGTAACTGCCCCTTCTAGAGAGAAAATTTTCATTTGACAATGTTTCAAAAACAGACAAACAGTGTCTTACACAATCTCACAAAATTGTAGGAATCTTAAAAAACCTCAAGGAACCCTAAACAAGTTTTTAGGAGTCTTGAAAATTTTTAACGAGTCCTGAAGAATGAAGAATCTTAGAGTCTTACAGAGTCCTCAACAAGTCTTGAAAAGTCCTATTCAAGTTATGAAAAGCCAAAAAAGCGTAAATGAGTCTTGAACTCTCCTCGCGAGTCTTCAACAAATTTAGAAAATATATTTAAAATTTCTGAACGAGTCTCTAGTTGTAAATAATCTGATCAAGTATCGAGCTCGAACAATGTCTAAACGCATCATAAAATTTCATCGACGAGTCTTGAAAAGTCGGCTAGTTTCGATCAAACAAAAGCTTTAGCTATTTTTAACCAGGCTTAGAATATCACCTACTTCTTCAAATCTTAAAAGAGTGCGGAAGAATTTTTAAAAGTTTTGACTATATATCTTGGTTAATCAAGTCCAGAAGAGAGGTAGAAATAGTTTTAAGAGTTTTTGGCGAGTCTTAAATAAATCTGCGAAAGTCCGAAAACTACTTAAAAGACCACTGAAGAGCAGTAAGTCTTAAAGCACCGCTCATCCCGTACCCCATCTCTCCAGAGAAAAAAATTGAATGTTTCAGTCAGAGATGTTAGAAAATCTCCACAAATATGTTATCAACAGCTCGAATCATTCAAAACGTCAGATATTTCTTGCGTATCTACTCACTTTTTATCAACATTTAGAGGGCATAAAATGATCAAATATTCGAGTAGGGTGATGAAGGGCTACTCAATTCTCACACATTCAGCAGTGTCTGTCCCAGGACTGCTTTCCCACCATTGTTTTCACCCTTCCAATTATCAGAGGTGTGGGAAACACAAAAACCCTCTCAAATTCTCAAGTTTCCTACCGGAATGTGGGACGGAATGTAGGAGCGCTAATGTGAACCTCCTAATGAAAAGTTGAGTGATCATGGAGGGAAATAACATTGCTGTAAATAGGAAATAGGGGTTTTTCAAAAAATCATTATAAAATAAAGAAATGACGAACATGCTTCAAATTTGAACAGATATTCGAACTTGTGATTAAAAATTTAATATGTCAGGTAACAAAATTAATAAAAGTGCGATGGAGTAAGAAATGACAGCCATATTTTTAAACAACACTTAATTTTTTAAGTGCTCTTAAATGAAAAAATCACTTTCAATTGCACTTACATAACCGCCGAAGGTTACTTAAGAGTAATTCTAAGAGATTTTTTCCCTTTAAAGAGCACTTAAAAATTGTTTTTCTCCAAGATCACTCAATGAGGGTTCACAAAACATCCGCTAGACGTCAGCCATTTTGATTCCGAGTCCGAATGGTTAATTTGAACTCTCTACAATGTCATATCTAGCACACCTCATACAAAATTGCAAAGGGACATGTTTGTTGAAATTTTCATGCCAGTTAATTTTTCATCAGTGTTTCTCCGTATCTTCTTTTCCGATTTCGGAAAAACTCCAATTTGTGGCACATCTGTTTTCTGAGGGAGGAGGTAATCCAGTCTCGGGCGGAGGACTTTCGGTAAGTCATTACGGGATCATAGCCAACATTTACGAAGAAAATGTTTGATAGCAATCCTTCCTATTTGCGTCTGTTTTCTCTAGTTCGACCTTGTTAGATGTCAAAGTTGGAGTCGCGCCGTTACACCCCTCTGAATCAAGAGTTACCGGAGAAACCAGAGATGAGGGTCAGCGTCGGAGTTCATACAATAGTAAGCTGAGTACAGCTTGAAACGCGAATGATTTCAATCACGGATTAAAACCCGCAAACCCCTCGTGGAGAAGTCATCTTACAATTCATGGTCAAGTGTGTGATTCCTACGAAACACAGTTCAACTAAGACAAACAACAAACAGATTCTTGCGACTACAAATTAAATCTTCGATAACACTAGGTCGTCAACGAGTGACTAACGAGGACGGAGAGAATTTCAAGATAAAACAAACGTGAGCCTAAATACGTTACACTCTTTCTGGTTTATACACCATGGCGTACTTGATATCCTCGCTCAGAAACTGCTTGGACATGTCCTCGGTGGATGCGTCGACGGACGTCTTCTTGCGGATCATGCCGTAACCTTTGAAGTCGTCCGCTCTCCTGCAGGCGAATATCGGCTCCTCTATCCGCATCGTCGAAACGCCGTTCGTGACCAACGGTATCTGTTTGTATCCAGGCGCCGCGCTATGTTTGGGCGTTGGGCCGATGTGCTGCAGTCTGTTGTACTCATTGAGGCCGTTATTCGGCACGAAGAATATCTTCTGAGATTCCAGTTTGTCCGGCTTATGGGTAGTGGCGGAGGCGACGGGCGCCAGCATCTTCGACATCGGTATGGCCTTGAACGTGTGCGGCTGGTTGACCACGTCGACGCCCATCGTCCGCCAGGCTTCGTTTCGTACCTCGACGTCGTCGTAGGCCGGGTGGCCGGACAGGTCCGGCGCCGGGCCCTCCTCGAAGCCGCTGTTCTCGAGCTCGATACACGGCGATACCTTGCGGGCCGGCTTCTCTGGCACCTTCACAAACAGCGTCGTCGTCTCGTTTTGAATGGTTTTCGGCCTGAACGGCGACAGCGACAATGGCAGCGGCGACGACGCGTCCAAACTCGGGTTCGAGGCGCCGCCGAAATACGACACAAACGGCTTGAGCGACGAGAAGCCACAGCCTTCCGAGTCGGGTAGCGGCGTCGCGCTGGTCGGCGACGGCGGTAGCGGGCTGCGCGACCGCGCCACCATCGACAGGGCCGCGTGAAACTGATTGTCGCCGCACAGCAGCGAGTGCGTGTGTTGCGTTTCCGGGTTCAGCAGTTTCTTCATGTTCTTCATGCGGGTCGCGATGCACCGGAATATGTCGCGCGAGTGCTCGAACTGGAACACGCCTTCGCCGCTCTCGCATTTGCGGCCCGCCTCGAAGGTGAACTTGCCGGATCGGTAGCCGTACCGCCGTATGAAGCGGTAGGGCCAGGTGAATAGCGTTTTCTGGTCGTCCGAGTCGATCAGCTGTAGCGCCGTCGGCGTCGCCAGCAACGTGTAGTAGCCCGCCGGTAGACCGCATCGGTTGGAAGCCTCCGACGATACCAGTTTTACGTTGAAAACGCCGGCTGTAAACATAAGTCAAAGGTTCGCGATTATTGACGTACTGCAGGAAGAAGCACGAGCTAAGAAGTTAGCTACACAGTTGAACATTGGTCAACAGGGACGGTGTTATGAATTCTCAAGCCTCGGTACGATTCCGCAGAAACTCATCAAGGCTCGCTCAGATTCTAGAGAGACCTATCAAGATCCATCGACGGTCGGTAAGACTGTTAAGATTCGCATGCCTGACTGCCAATCTGTTTCAGACCTGGAAGTATTCGGACTTCCCAAGATTCAACAGAACCTTATCAACGTTAGGATTACATGAGATGCTAGGCATTGTTTACGTACAGTGTATCCTAACGTTGATAAGAATTCTATGGCACTATTTCCTGAAGTGCGGAAAGGGAGGACGGCCCGATGCTAGCGCGCCATCGGTCTGGGAAGTCCGAATTTCCAAGCAGGAAGGCGAGGCAGATGTCAGATTCTTCACTTTATCTCTTTACCTGTTCAACTTATTTGTCAGACAGCAAGTGTATCATTGATTTTCTCTGGTGGGCTGACTGCCTTTCTGTCTATCTATTCATCAATTTATTAATCTTTCTTGAATCCCGGGGTTCCTTTCGGCAGACTGAGAGGGCGACTAAGAGACAGTTCTTTAGTGTGTCACGGATCTTGGGAGTTTTCCTGGATGGAGGGGAGCAGAAACAGGCTTTTCATTCTATCTATCTGGCCAACTGACAGTCTGCCTATTTGTCTAATATCCATCGGTCTTCCACGCGAATCAACTAGATTACACACTGTCTCTCGGTCCGGCTAACGGTCACTCTATCTCTCAGTCTGGACTAATCTTAGAGTGGCAAATCTGTTCAGACTGTTTTTTCTTCTTCATTTTTCAGGTTCGCTACCTATCAAACGATTTTCCCGATGAAGAAGGAGGCGACGACGGCAAGATTTTCAGTACGTAGAGAAGTTACTGATATTTTAAATACTTGAATATTAATTTAATATCATCATTAAGGATGAATAGAAGATCATCTCAGTCTTGTAACATGTGATCTAGAAGATATTTTATACCTGCATTAGAAAAATCTGACTTCAAAACATTTCTGCTCCGGTACGGTTTTACGTACTTGAAGAAGTGGATTAAAATAAGGCCCCCTTCATCTTCTATAAAATTCTATCTTAAGAACTACTGATCAAATGTTCAACAATAAGATACTATACAACAATTGTGTGACTTTCCGATAACGCGAATCAGATTTATCATAACTGATGATTCCTTAGAATATACGACAGTTTTCGAATATAAGACAGGGTCATTTGTTTGCGTTCGTTTGTAGTTTCATGCTCTCAAGGACTGAAAGCTTTTCGAAAATCAATAACCACTACACAAGGCAAAACTCCATTAGTGTAATCGAACTCTCATCCTTGAGTGGTAAGTGTGGAAGACTCGACTTTGAACGCACTTCAAGTATTTAAAAACATTTCATTTCATCGAGTAGAACCCAATATAAGCTCTAGTCGGCTCCAGTTTTTTTCCATCAATTTAACGCCGTGACATTCAACGAGTAAAAATCACCTTCTTTGAAAATTACTTCGAAAATATGTTCAACTTGTCAACTCAATATAAAATTCGGCGAAAAATCGAAAATAATACATTTGTACAAATCCGCGCGATGCGCGAAGTTGAAAAGAAATTCTGAATTTAAGAGTCCGAATCCGTTACCAAATGATTCATCCAGAATCCAAAAATTCGAATCCCGCCAAGCGGATTTTGGAATCCAAGTAGAATCCAAACCCAGGGATTCGGATTCTTTCCAAAGGGGAAAACTTTAATTGCACGTTGAAATAAAGTGAATAAATGATAGGAAGATAAGGATAAAATCGAGCGTATGAATGATAGGAAATATGCCAATTAACGTTTCTCATGAAATAACTACTCAAAACGAGTTCAATGATTAAAAAATATATTGAACATCTTTTTCTTTTTTTTTTCAGGTGCCCGCTTTCACGGGCTCTCCTCTTATCTATCTCAACTTTTTAAGACTCAAGTTAGTTTTACCTTCTTGCAGCCGGTACACGATAAGGAAAAACTTATCACAATTGTACAGAACCTATCCTTTCCCACTTTCCCCAGACAATCAGCCCAGTTTTCCTTGCTGGCATCCTCACAAAGTATGACCGGATCCAAGTCAGTTTTATCGTTCTGGACTCCTCTAGACCTTAAGATCGCTTATCAATCGTAGGTTCGCTATTCATTTTTTTCAATTTTACCCCAAATGTCTTTTTCCAACAGTTGTACTCAAGTCTCATTCAAGTGTTTTTCAAACCCGAGTCAATTCCACTTACGGATCAGAATCCAGTTATAGCTTCTAGGAAAAACAGAACAGAATCCAAAGATCCAAATCCACCAGAAACTGTATGCACAATCACAGAATCCGAATCCAGGAAAAAATTATTCAAATCCGAGGATTCGGATTCTGGATTCAGTCCTAGGTTCGTATTTTCCATCTTCGGAAATACATAGGAAAGTCCCATAAAGCGCACGTTGATGGAAAACGTCGTATTGGTGCAAATCAACACGCAATATTACGCTAGTTTGGAATAATTTTATCGAAAATGTTTGAAGGAAAAAAAAATGCCGATAATTTCCGAAGAATCTTAACGGAAATCTTTAGAAAAAATTGCCAATGTTTCCCAAAGAATTTCATGAAAATTTTTCGAGAAAATCTTTCGCTAATTTTTGAAGAATAATAGGAATTGGGAAAAAACTACGACGGTTTTTAAAGGATTTTATCAACAAATTTCAGGTAAAATGTTCTCTAAAGAATTTAGTCGAAAATCGAGATAAATCTTCGGAAAAATTCTTCAATGACCAGGAATTTCATCTAAAATTTTTGGAGAAAAAAATCCCGATACTTCCGAGGAATCTCTTCGAACATCTTTTGGAAAAATGTCAAATGTTTTCCAAAAAATTTATAGGAAATCTTTGGAAAAGTTTCCAATGTTTTCCAAAAAATGTCATCAAAATCCTTCGAAAAAATTTTCCGATGATTTTTGAAGAATTTCATGGAAATATTCGGGGAAAAACTCCGATGGTTTTTGAAGAATTTTTCATTGGTTGTTTGGAGTCAAGAAAACCGGTTACCTTTTAACGACAGGAAATGAGAAAAAATTTCTTTTACAAGGAGAAAGACTAAATTTGATTATAATTATAATATTGATGGAGAGTACTTGCGCGACGTCACAACTGTAAGAGACCTGGGTGTCGTCCTAGATTCAAAACTATTCTATAAACATCATATTATGAAAGTCGAGTCAAAATCGCAAAGAATGTTAGGCTTTATAATGAGAAATAGGCAGAACTACGTTGATACTGATACAATAAAAATATTATACTTTTCACTTGTAAGGTCAAATCTTGAATTCGCTGCACTAATTTGGAATCCAGTTACAAAGATCGGAAATAAAGTAATTGAAAAAGTACAAAATAGATTTCTCAAGTATCTGTATTACAGACTGTTCTCTTATTACCCTTTAAATTTGAGATACCAAGAACTGCGGCAGGGCTTTGAAGTCGATAGCCTACAAGTTCGGAGGCAGCTTTCTTCTTTGTTATTATTGTATGACATCATCAATGGCAAAATAACAGACTTCATGTTAAGTGAGATTCGTTTCCGTATCCCCTCTTTTCGGGGACGCTCCAGAGATCTTTTCGATGTTACCAGCGCGAGAACAAATGGGGTACAGGGAGTCCACTTTGATTAGAGCAATGCGTCTGTACAACGAAATACTTCGTACTAGTTTGGAAATCGATATATTCTCCCTAAAGCGAAAAACTTTCAAACTCAGGCACTGAGAGTCCTTCAGTCAATTGATTTCGAACCCTACTAGGTCATCATGCATTCTGAGTTCCCAGTTGGTCTTCATGCCTCCTGATGTTTCGGAAATAAACTGAGGCTGTGGTAGGGATGAGGGACCGGGAGCGTGACATAGGGAAGTAAGGGGTCAAAAGAGTTATTATTATTATTATTATTATTATTATTAATTTTTGTGTTTTGTTCATTTAAAGTGAAGCGTGCGTACATTATCATTATTATTGTTATATTTATTAGGTATTATTATTATTATTATTATTTGGAAACAATTTTTTTTTGTAACTCATCCCCCCCCCCATCGTAATTGGCCTAACCACTGTAATGGGGGAGGAAACTATTAAATAAATTAATTAATTAATTAATTAATTAAACAATCTTCAGGGAAAATGTTTGATGATCTCCTAAGAATTTCATCGAAAATCTTCGGGAAATTTCAGTTATATTTAAAGATTTCCGATAAAGATCTTCGGAAATTAAATGCATTTTTTTCCAAAACGTTCCGATGAAATTTCTTAAAATCATCGGATATTATTTCCGAAGATTCTCGATGAGATTCTTTGGAGATCATCGAACATTTTTCCTGAAGAGGGTCCAATAAAAATTCTTCAAAAACCATCGGAGTTTTCCCCCGAATATTTCCATGAAATTCTTTAAAAACAATCGGAAAATTTTCCCGAAGGATTTTGATAAAATTTTTCGGAAAACATTGGAAATTTTTCCAAAAATTTCCCATGAGATTCTTCGGAAATTATCGGAAATTTTTTCTAAAAGTTTCCTACAAAATTCCTTAAAAATTGTCAGAAATTTTCTCGAAGATATTTGATGAAATTCTTCGGAGATCATCGAACATTCTTTCTGATGATTTTTCATAAAATTCTTCAAACCATCAGAGTTCCCCCGAATATTTCCGACGAAATTTTTCAAAATTATCGGAAAATTCTCCCGAAGATTTTTAAAGAAATTCTTTGGAAAATATTGGACATTTTTCCTGAAGATGTTCGAAGAGACTCTTCGGAAATTATCGGAATTTTTTTCTCCAAAAATTTTAGATGAAATTCCTGGTCATCGAAGAATTTTTCCGAAGATTTTTCTCGATTTTCGATTAAATTCTTCGGAGAACATTTCACCTGAAATTTGTTGATAAAATCCTTTAAAAACCATCGTAGTTTTTTCCCAATTCCTATTATTCTTCAAAAATTAGCGAAAGATTTTCTTGAAAAATTTTCATGAAATTCTTTGGGAAACATTGGAAATTTTTTCTAAAGATTTCCGATGAGATTCTTCGGAAATTATCGGCATTCTTTTTCTTCAAACATTTTCGATAAAATTATTCCAAACTAGCGTAATATTGCGTGTTGATTTGCACCAATACGACGTTTTTCACAGTGGTACACATCAACGTGCGCTTTATGAGACTTTCCTATGTTGCGCGATGAACTGATGATCTGTTCCACACTGTATATAGGGTAAGTAGAATGAGGAGCATGAGTGAAAACCATGTAGTTAGAGAAGAACGAACGAGATGATTCTTGCGTTCTTCCAACACCTTTGCAGCTGGCGCGAAAGTAAAATTCTAAAAGCCTAAAACCATCAATTATAAATTTTTTTAATGAAAAAATCAACCTGCAGTACTTGTATGTTGGAAGAATGAATGAGAACGAAAAGAGAAACGACATGTTCTCGTTCTTCGAGAACATGATGAGATTGAGAACAAGAACAGAAAACGGGAACAAGAACGGGGACAAGAACGGGAACAAGCACGGGAACATTGGTAATTTTAAGGTAAGGAGAATAAAGAACATGAATGAGAACCATGCAGTTAGAGAAGAACGAAAGGGAACGGGAACGATGATTTTTGCGTTCTTCCAACACGGTCACCAGGAGCGCTATAGTCGACTGTAGCACACACACAATACACACTATCACTACTAAACTCAAGAATTCATTCAAGGCAGGAAAATATCGATTTCTTTCCTTCTTTTACATAAGAAGCCAAGATCGTTCCTGTTTTACAAACATTCGAACATCAATTCTTTTAAGAATACATTATTATTTTTAGTCCATCATGTACAGAATTGCATTCGGTTAATATCTATCTTCAAAATACTGTAATTTAAAAAAAAAAAAAAAAATCAGACCGGATCACTGCCTGTACAGTTCTTATGGGAACGATTAATTTTTCACACCTTAATCTCCAAGTTGCTATTTCTGTCACCGGATGTCAGCCACTCTGCATTCAACTCCCAATTGGTTTAGACTTGGGCATTTCTCAAACCAGAAGTGAAAATAGGACGTTTCATAAGTACCTCAAATCCAAACGAAACAACTTTGATACAGCTTTTCAGAATTGTACGCAGATCATCAGGGACAAATGTACCGAGCTCCTTCTTCTATCACAGCAACTATTTTACATTTAGCAAATTTGTACACACTGTTGGTGTACAAATATAAAATTTGAAAGAATGAATTCGACTTGATGACATTTCACTGACCTAAAGTAGTTACTTTCTTACAAGAAGGAATTTCGTTCGAATAGAACTGGAAAATAATAATAATTCAAGTACAAGCATTAGAAAAATCTGATTTGAATATTTTAAGAGGAGGCACTAGTCCGGTCGTTGATGACCACAACCCTGCATTTCGTGAATAAAAAGAATCCTTTGACACACATGTTCAGTTGACTCTTCTTTTCAGTTGCAGATGTGTCACACCGCGAAAATTTAAAACAGTGGACGGGAGTTATAGCCTCTAATTTTCATTTTATTTTCTTTCTCAAAAATAGCTCAGTGTAAAAATGTTCCTCGTGAAATTTTACATTGGAAGCATTTAACACCATGCTATCATAAAATTACGTCGCACCAACCTGTAACCCCTACCCTAAATGTACAACAGAGGACAATCAATAAGTAACTTCAGAACATGGTTCATATATTAGCATGAGATACGCCAAATAGAGGGTTTTATGACCGCGGAATTTATCTTAGATCCCATTTCAAATGTAACCTTTACCCCTTAGGCACGATTGAGGCCACAAATTGGAAGATTGTTACTTAGCCCAAACGGGATTTTGAAACCGCTGAATTTGTTTTTGCGATTGTTTTGGAAGTAAACTTTACCCCAGGAGCACTACAAGAAGCGGTAACAAATTTCAAAATTACTATACATGTACCATTTTAAATTATATTCACATCAAGTGAGGTTTCGAGTTTAAAGACTGCTTTCCGAATCAAGGACATACCGAAGTTTTTCCGGCGCGGGGGGGGGGGGGTAAAATTGTGAAAGTCCCCACTCACTGACTCAACACAGAATTCCCAAGTATCAAGGCAAAAAAGAAACCTTTTGACTCGTTGGATTTTTCCAACTGACTCAACTCAAAATTCCCAAGTATCAAAGCAAAAAAATAAAACATAAAAAAAAAACCTGTTTAACTTGCCTGACTGAAATGGTGAATTTTTCCAACTGCTGAGTGAAAAGTTCCTACAGGGGGTAAGTTGCCCCCTCCCCCTTATCGGTACGTCCCTGTTCTGAATTTAGTTACCATAGTGAAACCCTACTTTAGTTCTTCACTAATGTGTTTCCGGGACTATATTTGAAACAACATGAAAAACCAATTCAGCTTCCCGAAAATTCCCAATCTTGATACGATTGAAAGTATTTTTGCCAATCAACATTTTTCTGTGTTGCAATTCCCTGAGGCGTCGCATGAGCATAAGTTACTTTTAAAACAATATTCTAAACGAATCCAGCGCCTCAAGAAATCCCAATTCCAGTACCACAGATGGAAGCTTCGACGCATCACAACTATTCTACATTACGGTCCCCTGTGAGCTGTGACACCGCAGAGATAGGGATACATTTAAAGCAAAACCAACAAGTAATCTCGCTACTTGAGGAGAATTGGCAAGAAAAAACGTATCTTAAGTCTCGACAAGAAATAATGGGGTGAGGGGAATCCATGGAAAAATGTTTAAAAATTCGACCTAATCCTGCCCTAATGGAAAAACTTTCCATTGAAATTTCTATTAACAACACGAACGCACTCTGCAATCAATTCAATGAAACAATGGTTGACTAACGATAAATCTCCATGGAAATGTGGACCACTGAACTGAATTATGACCTTGAAGAGCTAAATTACATAGATTGGCTTCACGCAATCTGAACTGTGACTCAGATCATATCGATGGAAACGGAAACGTCAGTAATAGAAAGGAAAGTAATTGCAAGAGGCTCGTTGCCGACCTAAAAACGAATCCAGCGGCTCAAGAGAACCTAATTTCGATACCACTGAAGATAACTTTCAGAAGTGTCAAAAGAGAACGGGTTACACTTAGAACAATAACAAAAATAAACTCAGTGGCCAGAAAACAAAAATTGAGAAGATTTTTCAGTAGAGCAACGTTTGAGGTTGAAGTCCTGTATGGTGCCATAGAGGTGAGAGTCAGTGGTAGATCTATGGCGGAGGGAGGGGGTGTCGGACACCCCCTTCGGGCCGAAGAAGAAGAAAAAAAAAAGCATTGCGAAAGCACATTATATAAAAATGTAGTGAACGTGTAGTGCTGTAGTCCTGAGCCTACTTTTGAGTATCTGCAGCAATACAATCTGTAATGTTCCTTTTGAAACGACTTAATCACATTATGAAACTTGTCTTCAAAAACTATTTAAAATGACATCCATCTCGGTTTTTAGGAGGCGGAGGTGGAAAAAGTTCTAATTTCAAAACATCCTCCTTGGAAAATTTCTAGATCCGCCACTGTTGAGAGTTACACTTGAAACAATATCAAAAAACAAATTCAGCGGCCTAAGTCATCCCCATTTTGATACTAGTAGCTTTTGCTGATTAATAATTTTCAAAGTTGCGGCTCCCTCTAGTGCCATAGGGTTATAGTAGTCAAAATTACATCACGCTTGGAACTCGGCAAGCTTGGAAATCCCCAGTATCATTTAATCGAATCATATACACGATTTTGAAACTACAAACACTTCAACACTTTTCTGTAAGAGGAAGCTAAGCTAGGGGGCCAAAGCAACGCCATTTCATGCCAATATAACGTTATCTACGGGGAATGAAGTATAGTGCTTTTCAATCAAAATTTCACGAGAAACACTTTCGTTCTGAATTTCTAAAGACAGGGTCTGTAGTTTTCAAGAAAAATGAGGTTTTTCGATTTCCTTTAATTTGGTACGAGAGGGGGAAAAATAGAGCTATAGCATCTCCCCGTGTCTCTCACTCATGGCAAATATCTGTTTGTTCATGAAGTGCAGGGTTCGGCTCTTCCTTGATCGTCGCGAATGTCAACAGGAAATAGCCTCAACTCTTTGGTATAATCCCATAATTCCGATTTAATTATCGGTAACTCCACCAATAACAGTAAGACACAACAGCAGAGCACTATCATGCTGTATTCTCCCCCAATTAAAAAGCGGACTACACTAACAGAAATATCATTTTTTCAAAGAAATATTAAACTATTTTCGATGATTCAGGCACTGGCGTGTTCTCATTTAGACCCTTGAAATATCTGTTCAACTGAATCATAAAACGTGTGTCCCTTTCATTTTTTCCGAGTAAGAATATGAACTTGGATTCTTTTCGTAGCACAAGAAAAGCTGAAGATACTGTGGTCCCGTTGACCCGTGGAGGAAATACGTCCGAGGTCAAAATGATCTGAATTTAAAATTCGTAAAACGCGCAAAATGAAACATGACACGTTGACACCCGACTTAATTCACAGATGTTTAGAATATTTCAACCGTTTCGTTCTCATCAGAAGGCACTTGACTTATTTGGAGAAGGAAGGCAGACAGACCGCCGCCCTGCGATTTTATGTAAAATCAACAAGTGATTATCGTCAGTGTTAATATGCAAAGTGATAGAATTCGACATGAGCAAACATAAATCCAAACTGGTGTTCAATGTACATGATCGGTGATCACGTATCTATACATTGCTCGACCATGGGCCGTAGAATCGAATACTTTGGATATACACAAATACAATGAATTACCATCTCCGGAAGAACAATACAAATCGTTATCCTCTTCGATAGTCTGACGAGAAATGTTATCTTTGAAGGCGACTGCTTGGAATGCGGAAATCCATTCGTTCATTTCTTCTTCCGAATTCGCCGAGAAATAATTATTGTTACATTTTGTAATTACCTGTCCAACAAACAGCGTTATTACCAAGAAAATTCTAATGATACGAAACAACTGCACGCCAAAAACTGCAGAACAGGTACTCACAGCGAATACGTGAGGTTGGTGTTTCTGAGCATCTTGCGAAATTTTAATGCAGTTCTCCAAAGTGATGATCACATTGGACGTTTTTCCAACGTCCTCTTCACTATCGAATACCTCCAGTCTATCGACTCCGTTTTTGCTACACTTGAACAACTGGCAGTATTTCTTCTGCCATGATTTCTGTAATAGAACGAGTATGAAGTGAATACGGCCAGTACAAATCGAGGCCTTTTCAGGGCGCCGAGAGGACAATATTAAGAACGCTTACCTTCAATTGGCCCAGAACTCCGTGAGGAGGAAACCACAGGAATCCTTTCTTCAGCGGTTGTTCGCTATCAGTCATTGTAACCAGGATGTAGAAGACTGACGATCAACAGGTTGTAATCACAATGAGTTACCACGGAATGGTCGCCAAACCGCCATACTTCTCGCAATATCACAGACATATAAATCGCTAATTCGAGTCTTCGCGAGTAAAACGGAAAGCAAATTTAAATCAGAACTGACGGCAGAAACAAAAGCACGAAACGGAGTCAGACCTTCAAAGTTCATAGGTTCATACTACCTGTAGAAACGATGTTACGTCAATTGACAAAAAATGCATCAGTATACGTGCGGTGCACGCAAGGTTCTGCTTGTCAGGAACTCCGAGCGAACACTGATAAGCGATACTGATTCATTTTTCTCACTAAATTTAATTGAAATGACGCGGGATGCTGCGCGGTTATATATCGTAGACTGATATTCACACCACAGGTTTTTCTTTTCAGACATGAAAATACGAGAGGATTTCCTATAGCGAACAGGAAAAATGATTGTGGAAGTTGGAACTTGGAAGTATCATGTGACGTCATCAGCACAAAAACCTCCGTAATCTTATGACCTAGCGTATGTCGCAGTGAACGTATAGCTAATCACGTGTTGGCGGACAGTGATAATGAAATGGCATTTCCGTTTCCACTTCACGAATTCTCGTGTATCTTTTGCCTGTTGCTCGAGACCTCGACCTAGATATTTGAGCACCCAACGCCGGTTAGGGTCAATTTTATATCAGCAATATAGCCAACGGTTCTTCATCTTCTTCATGAACTGTTCAAGTAGAACACTGACAAACTGCAGTATTTCATCATATGTAAGTCAGGGTTCCCGACCGAAATGAGTTCAGTTCATTTTAGCGAAGGATGGAGGTGGATAGGAAACTTGCAATCGCCGATATGTATGAGTTCTTTTTTCACTTCGTCCTTGTAGAGATATGAACACAGTTCACTCCATTCGGGAATTACTTAGTATACTCGTGGAAAGTCACAAAATGTTGCTCCACATCCCCAAATTCTCAATACAAGATTTCAAAAGGAAATCCTACCCTCAAAATAGTTGATTTAATTTCATTTTATATTTTGTTCCGAGACGCCTGAATAGAATCACTGAGGAGAGATTTGACAAAACTTCCAGAACGCGATGGGAACACATTCTTTTCCCCTAACATTAGGACTTCACTTCAAATACATTTTTCGCATTTGCTCTGTTAAGCAGGGCGGAGTCTTCTTCCCTGACTGGAATATTCAAACCCGAAATCAGTGTCTGCCACCACTCCAAAATACGGAGTCAACATAGGATGCTCATGTACACCATAGTTATTGGTCAGCAGCGAGTAGTACCTACTCAAATATTCGAGTGGTCACGGATCGTTGTTTTTAAATCGATCAAGTTTTTCACTCACTCTCATCCCACAACACTAACAACAGGCATAACGAACATTCCAGTCAATGGTCAGATAGTTACGAATTACTTCCAACACTCGTAGTCGACCACCAGTTTGGACAAGCGAAGGCAATCATATTCTAGTCTACTCGATACAATCATTTCGAACATCGGAGAAACAAAACCACAAATTGTATCTATTCCAAATCTATTCTTCAAAGTGTGTCATCTCAAACACATTATACTTAATCACATCAACTGCATTTTTCAGGTCAACAGTAATATCAACTTACATTATACTTAATTAAATTCTAAATATAGTTTGTACAAATATTTGTAAGAACTAAATAAAACATCAACTCGGAAAGAGATGAAATGATAAAGCACTAGTTCTGTAGAAATACAAATAAGAAAAAAGAAATAATACAAAACTCAATTAATATAATGCAATTTTATAATTAATTTCGACTTCTTAACCGTGAGTTGTATCATCTTCGACGAAGTCGTAAGCCTCTTCTTTGGTGACGCATTCCACGTGACTGACCTATAAAAGGAGACAATGCTTAAGAATGTTTATAAAGTATTAGATCTAGAACGATAATTATTTCTGAGGTTTTGAATAAGAATCGATGATCGACTCAAGGTCCAGTGATACTATGCGTTCGACAAACCATAATACATCTGCTCCCGTCTTTCAAGTAGAGGTGTGCACCGGTTCCGTTCCGTAGAAATAGAACATAACCAGCATTTACAATATACAACTAACATGAGCAATGCACTTACCTTATTACGAAACTTAACACCGTAAAATTTATTAGCATGCTGAAGTAATTCGGGTCTGAAGGTTGTTGTGATAAACTGAGCATCTTTGCTCATCTCGTGGATCATATCGGCAACTGCCTTTCTATGCTGGGCATCCAACGCCTAAAGAAACAGCACACAGTTTCATTATTACCAAAATATAATCACTTTCCGGGGAAGCTTGGAATTCCATTGCGTCGTAAGGGCGTCGGTTGTACAAACATGAGATTACAGCGAATGGAATTCCCGAACACGATAAAATATCGTTTCGACGATTTATTTTTTAATGACCTGATCAATTTCATCAAACAAGTAGAACGGAGCCGGATCACACTTCTGGATGGCGAATATAAGGGCGAGTGCCACCAACGATTTTTGTCCGCCCGACAACTGATTCATTTCTCGCATTTCTCCTCTTCCGGTGAACGAAACTCTGATCATGACGCCACTGAAGCTGTCTGCGTTCATTTCCTGGAAACATTGGTTTAGAAAACTTATAAATAGCCTTCGACTAATCAAATGGCTGAAAGAAAAATGAATATCTTTTCTTTTTTTTTTCTCCCTCTTCAACAAGTCAAGATTCATATCTGTAAGGACTTACTCAACCTCTTTTATATCTGAATCAGTTCGACTGGAACTCTTCCGAATCTCATTCGGAATTCCTGCCATGACCTGTTGAAACACATTCTCAATCTGCTCAGACTCACTCAGTCTCCGGCCTCATTCATTCTCAACTGAATTCCTTTGGGCTCTGGCACGAATCAAGACTAACACACTACAAATACATCAATCAACACAACGTCCTGAAATCTATTATTACTAAATTCGTTCATCTTATTCGATTCAATCAAAATGTAAACTCGAGAGCTGAATCATCAAGCACTTGCCCGCAAGTATTAGATTCTCGAGAACTGTTCGCCACTCCTTCGGTACAATTGAAGATAATTTTAGGAAACGACCATGAGCCCAAATGTCAATGGATGAGTTCATAACACTTGCTCGATGATGAATAAGAGCTCTGATATCTAGATAATAGTCTTGTTTCGAGATAAACCTCAGCAGATGTTACAAACTTCTAAACGGCTACAGAAAGATCATACTTACAGATGAACGTCTCAGTTCTTCGCCGTCGGCTGATTTCATCACGAGCTGGGCGTGCCCACCAGGAACCAATTTCTTGAAAACTTCCGAAAAATTAATCGACACCTGTTTGAATGTGAATTCGATATCGTGACACTTCTGTTGCTCCAAGCCTCTCATCAAATCATTTATCTTCTCCAATCTAGATAAAATACAACAAAAAACAAAACTTTATCGTACGAGTACCTAGATTTCTCAACTTCTTTGCCTTCGACTGGCATAAAGCTGAGACTGGAAGTCGACTCCAACTCTGAAAATCAGCAGCTACGAAGACAATACTACGTCCTTCGATGCAGCTACAATCACACAAACCGGCTCCCGTGTACTCACCGTCCGAACTCGGTCACTAACAAGTCAAAAATTAACTCACTCTTTATCCAGCTCTTGCTTTCGGCTGACTAACTTTTCTTTCTGTTCCGAGAAGCTCATAAACTGATCCAAAGCTTTCTTATTAACGTGACTATACTTTTTCAAGTGACTGTTTGCTTTCTCCAGTTCTTTGAATAACTGAAATGACATCAGTATGTTAGCAAATACTCGTTATCTAGAAGCGAGGGAGGCGAACTCACAACACCGAAAATAAATTACAACAATAGAAATTACTAACATTTTTCTGCGAGTAAGCCATGTATTTGCTGATCATTTCTGGATTCGGAATAGCACCGAGTTCGCTAATTTTATTAGTACACTCTTCGACCTTTTGACGCAGCACAGTCTGTTTCTGCGACACTTTTGAAAGATCTTTCGCATCGTTGTCCAGCCTTTCTTGGGCGTCTTTCTCTTGGGAACGCCATTTTTCGACCTCCTCTTGAGCCGCTTTTTGCTACACGTGAAACAAAACACGGACAGTGCTAATTTACAATGGAAATTTCATTATTTTCCTTTAAAGCTTCCGAATGAGAACTTACTCGTTTCTGGGCTTCCTGAACTTTCTTATCCATAGCTGCGAAATCCTGGGTTAGTTGTTCTAATCGCTTTTCAATGCCAACTAATTCTTGCCTGCTGTTTTCAAGCGTTCGTTTTCGCTCTTCCAGCGAGATTTCTTGTAAGGCCTGTCAATGAGAAAGTTCATGAATTGGGATTCGAATTAAAAAGGAAAAAATGACATCAAAGGAGGCAATTCTTCCGAGGCAGAACATTTTGGCTTTCTGGTTACAGCAGATAAGGTGAACAGAACCTTCGGGCATTCTGTTATTGCAGATGAAATTATATCAAATAGAGCAAGGGCAGGGCCGGGAACTTTTCATAATCCCATGAGTAGCGAAAAAAACATCACTGATTTTACACAGTAACGTTTTATTATCGTATCATTAGGCCATATGTATAAAAATTAAGCTTTAACGTCGAAGCAAAAGAGCGGAATAAGAGCCGTCGCTCCGAAGGGAAAGATAGAAGTTTAAGGTTTTGCTTCAATTATTTTTCTCTTCAAAGCGAACGCTCCACAAAATGAAGCGAGTGCTTCAAAGATAACGTTTGTTCAAGTTATTACTAGCCGACGTATGTGTCCAAGGAACTTGTTCTAAATCGAAAATCATTCAAAGAAGCAAAGACAAAGACGGTGGTGGTGTACAGGTGGAAAACATACGAAACGTACAAAACGATGAAATAATTTTCGGGAAAAATATCCGATGAGTTCCAAAGAATTTCATCGAAAATTTTAGGTAAAAATTTCTGATCATTTTCGAAGTATTTCATCGGACATCATTGAGGAAAATCTCCGATGATTTCAAAAGAATTTGTTCTGGAAATCTTCAAAAAAAAATTTCCAATGTTTTCCAAAGAATTTTTTCAAAAATCTTCAAGAAAACTTTCCGATAATTTATGAAGAATTTCGCAGGAAATATTTGGGGGAAACTCTGATGGTTCTTGGAAGAATTTTATCGAAAATCGTCGAGAAGAATCCCCGATGATTTTTGAGGAATTTCATCGGAAATTTTTGGGGGAAACTTTCGATAATTTCCGAAGACTTGAGACTATTTTCCACTCATACGATGGAATCAGAGTTTTTTCCGAAGATTTCTGAATTCTTCGGAAATCAACCCACAATTTCCGAAGAATTTTATCGAAAATAATTTGAGAAAAATCTCCAATAATTTCAAAAAAATGTCAGTGGAACTCTTCGAAAATAATCTCCACTAATTTTCGGAAAATATCATTAGAAAAAATTTTCACCGATTTCCGAAAAATGTTATGAAAAATCTTCGGGGAAAATCTCTGATCCCATCGCATTAGTGGGAAATAGTCTCAATTCTTCGGGAATCGGAAATTTTTTCTAAAAATTCCCGATGAAATTCCTTAAAAATCATCGAAGATTCTTCTCGAAGATTTTCGATAAAATAATTCTTCGAAGATCACCGAATATTTTTGATGAAATTCTTCCAAGCCATCGAAGTTTTCCCCCCGAAGATTTCCTCCAAGAATCTTGAAAGAGTATCAGAAAATTTCCTCGATGAATTTTGATGAAATTTTCTTGGAAAACGTTGACAATTTTTTCTAAAGACTTCTGATGAGGTTCTTCGTTGATTACCGGAATTCTTTTCCAAAAATTAACGATGAAATTCCTTAAAAAACATTGGAGATTTTTCCTGAAGATTTTTGATAAAATTCTTCAGAAACCATCGGAGTTTTTCCCCGAATGTTTTTCCTATTCAAAAATTATTGGAAAATTTTCTCGAAGAATTTTGATACAATTTTTTTTTAAAAAACATTCGAAATTCTTTCGGAAAACATTGGAAATTCTTCGAAAGTTTTCTGAATTTTTTCCCAAAAATTTCCGATGAAATTATTCTTCCAGGGATTTTTCTTAATAATTTCCGATAGAAGTCTTCAAAAACCACCGGATTTTTCCAAAATATTTTTGATAAAATTCTGTAAAATTTTTGAAGAAATTCTTCGGAAAACATTGGAATTTTTCTCTGAAGATTTCCGATGAAATTCTCCGGAAATTATCAGAGATTGTTCTCAAAGATTTCTGATAAAGTTCCTTGGAAATTATCGGAGATTTTCCCCGAACATTTCTGATGAAATTCTTCGGAAATCATCGGTAATTTATACCAAAAATTTCCGACGAAAATCTCTGGAAATCATCGAATCCTTCTTCTGAAGAAATGCTTCGAAAATCATCTGAGATATTTCTCGATAATTTCCAATAAAATCATTTGGTATCGTTGGAAATTTTCCTTAAAATGTTCAACAAAATTCTCCAGAAATCATCGGAGATTTTTCTCAGTGATGTCCGATGAAATTCTTCTAAAATTATCGGAAATTTTTCCTTAATATTTCCGAAAAAATTCCTCGGAAATCAAAGGAATCTTCTCGAAGATGAATGATAACTGCACATGTTTTTCGAAAAGAAGTCTACTAGAGACTAGATGCATTATTTCGCGAGCGAAAGCGTCACTTTTGAAGTTAACACTCCACTTTATGCATGCAACTCGAAGGGAAACCTTTTTCCTGAAGCAAACGCTCTCACTCCTGAGCACAAGTTTCCTCTTTACTTTTTTTATGCAGACAATCTGCAGCTTGCACTTCACTTTTGCGAAGTGAAAGCTGAAGGTTCTCTTTATGGATACTTCCAATTGTACAAAATATCTTCCCGGTGTTGCCATGTGTAGCATTTGCTACACCTGCTATACAGAAGTTGCCGGCCCTGAGCGAGAGTAAGGAAACGTTACCATACAGAAAAAACTGAACTTTAGTATTATTGTAACGAAGCTCGAAAAAAAATTTTTTGTTACCACTATCTCCTTCTATGATGATAAGGTTGTTATCAGTCTTATGACCGGTTTGATGCATCTCTCCATTTCTGCCTATCGTGTGCAAGTTCTTTCATTTCATAATAAAACTTACATCTGACATCCTTAATTATCTGTTGAATAAAATATGTATTGGAATCTTTGCCAACCTATCCAATTCTTTCCTTTCACTCTTCCTTCTACCAACAGTGATATTATTCCTGGGTGCCTCAAACTATGCCCTATTAGTTTATCTCTCCTTCTCTTCAGACAATTCCAAACATCCATTTTACCTCCTACTCTGTTAAGTACTTCCTCATTCCTTACTTTATCCATCCATTTGATGCTAAGTATCCGCCTATAGCACCACATCTCAAAAGCTTCGATCCTTCTCTTCTCTGATTTTCCTATGGTCCAAGTTTCACATCCATACAAGGCTACACTCCAAACATAGTTTTCAAGGACCATTTTTCCATTCCCAGATTTATTATTACTTTTGCGTTAAAATGCTAATTTGGCCTCAGCTATTCTACTACTAATATCCCTTTTACTTCCATCTTATATTATTTTACTCACTAAACAAGCAAAATTCGCTTACTTCCTCAATCTTTTCCTGTCCAATATTTATATTTAAGCTATCATGTTCATATCGATTACATACCACTACTTTAGTTTTATTTTTATTTATTCTCATACGATGTTCTATACTCAAAATTTCATCCATTCCATTTCAAATCTTTTCCAAATCAATACTCCTTCCAGCTAATACGACAATATCATCTGCAAACCTGAGCATTTTTACTCGCTCTCCATGTATAGTGACACCTACTTCAAATTTTTCTTCTATTTCTTATGGCCCAGTCTATGTACAGATTACATAATACTGGAGATAAGGAACACCCCTGCCTTACACCTTTTTCTATATTAGCCTCCCCTTTCTCTATTTCTATTCATAATGTGGCTTTCTGTCCTTTATATAAGTTTAAAATAACTTGTCTTTCTTTAGATTCTGTTCCTATCTTTTTGAGAATGTCGAACATTATATCTCATTTAACATTGTCAAAAGCTTTTTCAATATCAACGAATGCCTTCCACCTGTGCCTGTAAATAGCCCTCAGTGAGTGTAGGTCGAGGACAGACACAGTACTTGAAATAGCTTTCTGCAGTTCCCGAGGCTACATTACCTGAACCAACTCGTCTCGTCTTCTAATGAGATTATTCGTTAGTAGATTCTCGAGTTTATTCTTATCTGCTTCCAACCTCATTCTAGTCGCAAACGCGCTTTTATTTTCAGCAGTTAGTTTTCGGATGTCGTCGTTCAACTTGTCCATTTCGTGTTGATCAGCAACACACAATTGTGATAACAATTCCTAGGGAAAAGAAAAATCAAGTAAGTTTTGAATATTTCGGCTAATTCTGTATCTCCACTTGGAAAACACACCTGATGTAATTCCGCTTCTAAACCATCTTTCGTGGTCTGCATCGCCTCTAAATTAGACGATGCTTGGGCTAACGAACGCTCTTTCGAACCTTGACAGCGCTCGATTCCCATTAGCTCTTCCTTCATCAATCGAATGTCTCCTTTTAGTTTGTCGAAATTCCCCCTAGAATACAGGAATAGCGAGACATGGAGTTTGATATAAATCACAATATAACAAATGTTTCTCATCAGCTCCGGACCAGAATGTATCTGACTAGCCAGCACAGCGGAATACAGAAGATAGGAATTACTACTTCTAAAATTCGTTCTTCAATTTCAACATACGAGTACCCTTCAACACTATGCGGTACTTTCTAACCCTCTCCTCTCAAGATGAAAGACCCACGGCATTTAAGACACGGCTGCCTTCCTACTTCCTGAATTTTTTAAGGAAAATATCTTCAACCCATATTAAGAACGAATGAAAAAATTACTACCTCACCACGCCCTCTCCACTACAAAAAACGAGGACGATATTCACCATAAACAATGTCCATCACTTCTCAAGGCGAATACAAACTCAAAAATGATCACTTCTAACTTGATCATTACTCTCTGAGAAAGAATATGTGAGGAGAGGATGACAGTCCAAGTCCACTACTAAAAATTCCATCGGCGTCACTTTTCAAATTGAGTATTTTTCTTTCTTCTGCACCTATTCTACGTACTTCGCTTTGCTATTTTTGGTCTCTGTGCGCTGCATTTCCGACACGACTACGTTTATTTTCCCTTCGATATCTCTGAGTTGTTCACGTAACGCAATCAGTTGGTCTTCTGTGTCTTTGATCTGCTCCATAAATTCGTTTCGCTGTTTCTGGATTTCCAATTTGGAACGGTTATTCTTAAAATATCCTCCAGTCAAGGTTCCTTTCGAGGATACCTACAAGGAATATTCAGAAGTATAAGTTTTCACGATAGGTCCGGTGGGTTATCCCGGCAATAAAGTATTTCAAAATCAGGATCTTATAACTTTGCATATTTAGCTTAGTTACAGGCCAGCGATTCTTCAGTTAGTTTTCATTTAAGCAAAAGGTAGTTGAAATGTTTATATGCAACAAGTGTATCCTCCATTCCGAGAAACTTACTTGATCTCCATCTAACGTAATACAATCTAAATTATACTGCTTCGAAATATTCGTGGCTGTCTCCAAATTACGACAAATCAATGTTTTTCCAAAGATATACCGCATAGCTTTGTCCAACCTGTCTTCATACTCCAGTTTATTAACCATAGGAATGGCATCCTACGAAACCAATACAATTCTCGTAAATATGACATTCGAACAGTTTACTTTCATCATTATTCACGAATACTGATGATTCCTCACATTAGACGGTGGGTATCGTATGTCCCTGACAGTCATTCGATTGCAAGGCATAAATGTCACTTCACCGGCCAATTTTTGATTATTGATTTCCTTCAATATTTGGGTGCCAACTTTATCGGATTCCACGATATGGAAGAATAATCTGTAGCAAATTCCATTATTAATGAATAACTGACAACGCCAACATATTCATGTTCAAGTCTTAGAATATCCCAACACATTCGCTGTTTAAAATCAGATGGAATTTATTCTGTCATCCGCTTCATCTGTTCCAAGGTTACTAATGAAAAGTTAATTCATTACCTTCCACCCGCAGTAACTTCAACTGCGGTTTGTATATTGGTGTCACACTGGAAATTCTCGATCACTTGACCATAATAATTTTTAGCCAAATCCCCCCACTGACCACCACGTTGACGGAACGTTTCCAAAACTTTCCGTACACTGTCTCTACCGTTTAATATAGCCTGCAATTAAACAGAAATGAATGTTGACACGCATTCCCTTCGTTTGCAACCCCCGCAAACCATTATTCTTTATACTCTTTTCTATGCTTCACCTTGCCAGCCATACTACGCAGTGCTTGATCTGATTTGGCTAATTCTTCTTTCAAAGATGTCAGAGTATGCTGCAGTGAGTTTTCTTTGCGCCATAATTCGCTGCAAAAACATTGCCACATAATTAGCGCTTTCGACTCCTACTCGGGCATTCGCTGGATGGCTCAAATAACCAGTCAAAGCTTACTTTCGAGCGCTCTGATACGAGTCCTTGTTCTTCTTGTGCTCGTAATATTGTTTATTGTAATCATCGATTGCCGCTCTTTGTCGCTCTAATTCAGCGGCCTGTTCCTATAATGAAAGAATAGAACAAATTTAGTACTTGTATAATGAACAGCCATTTCGATATGAAACAAGCGGAAGATAGTTACTTCGATTTGCTTCTCCAGCTGCAATCTTCTTTCTGCGTCTTTCTTCAATTCTTGGGCGAGACGATCGCGATGTTCGGTTTTATCTTTGATCTGTTTATTCAGGGATCTGAAACGTTATAATTTCGTTCAACTGAATAACCTACATTGTAAAGGAGACGAGCAATATCTGCCCTCCAAATTGAGATTGAGAATGACTATCAATCTTGCCATGACATAGGAAAAAAATCTAATCAAAACGTAGGGTTAGATCTTGTTTCTAGAATATTGTTAATGGCATATAGTCATTTCCAATTTGTATAAACGTGGCGATTGGATTCACAAGATCGTAATCAGTAAGAAAAAACTTTTCAAATAAATAATCTGAAATGGTGTTATACCTCAACTCCTTCTGGATCCACTGATCTCGTTCATCTTTCGACGTGAACTGGCTGCCCCTGCCTTGTTTAGCGTACAATTCTTTGCGTTTTTGCTCTTTCAAGGACAACCTGTACAAAAATAGTTTCCAATACTATAATGAAACAACAACCAACGTATTATATTCCATGTTCTCTATTATGCAAGCAAACTTACTCTCGAGTGCAATCTTCTTCCCTTCTCTTCTGGGCTTCATACCTCGGTTTCAACTCTTCTAATTCTTTTTCTTTGCTTTTAATTGTCTCTTCTAGTTTCTTCAATTCTTGCTCAGCACGATCCTAGACAATTTAATGAACAGTACAGAGGAAGCGCCGATCTACTGACTGCTCAAATTTTCTCATTTTTCGCTGCTTTCAAAAGAAATATAAACTTACTTTGGATTTATTATCTCCTTGTACTTCATCGGTGAGATCTTTGATTATAAAATCTAGTCTGGTTTTCTCCTTCAAAAGTTGCTCCTTCTCCACGCTGATGGTTTCTTTTTCTTCTTTCGCAGACTGCACGTCTTTTTTAGCATCCTTTAGTAGCTTTGTAGCACGTTTCGCCTCGTCAGCAGCTTCCTTTACTTTACTAGTCAACTTCTTCTGTTCTTCGTCAAAGTTGTTCAACCTGTTTTCCAACTGAAGGGGAAATATAAATCAAGTATGTTTTCCAGTTCAAAGAAAATTAATGTTTCGAGCATTTCCTCTTCTCAATCATCAACTTTCAAAAATGTTGGTCATGCATAAAATTATAAGTCAATTTCAAAGTAATATTTTAGAATATTCCAAGTGCCATCAAATTACAAAGGGACAAAGAATTTAGGTTCCGTGTAACTTCACAGAATACTGCCACCGAGAAGTCATACGTACAGTACACTTACCTCCTCTAATTTACGTTTGGTATCTTTCAGGTCCCTATCGTGGATGCAATATTCAAGAGACCTTCTAAGTTTATCCCATTTCTGATACTCTTTCAACTCTTCTTTTTCTTCTTCCAGCGTCTGCAGTCTTTCTTCGATGGTATGCAGAAATTCATCGATTTTTTCCAATTTCCCTTCAGTGTCTGCAATTCATACCATTATTTTTAAAATACAGTTCGTACTACATTACGGAATTTCAGAAAATTCAAAACAACCTTTTAAAATAGTAGTAGATTCTTCTTTTTTCTCATCGTACACTCTAGTGCCAGCAACTTCTCTCAGAAGCTTTAAACGATGCGAATCAGGAGCTGTGGATATCTGGTTGATCTGTAATCAAAATATCCCATCAGTAACTATTCCGACAGTGGACACAAAAATACTAAACCAACCACTAGGACCGAAAATGAACAATAAAAATGTTCTTGATTATTGAATGAAGCCAGATTACAACAGGAAAAGAATAAATCAGAAATATACGTTACCTTTCCTTGCTTAACAATGTAATACGGATTAGAACGAGAAAAGCCAGCCGATTCTAACAAATTAGTAACATCAGACCGAGTTACTGTTCTTTTATTTAAGAAATACTGATCTTTTTTGGCGCCAATCAAACGTCTCAAAACGACTTCGTCTTTATCAATCTAAATGGATAAAAAAATTTCGTAAGATCTAAGAATATAAATGACTCAAACAAGATCTAGATATCTACAGACTATCTCATGCTTAAATTGCTAAAAGAGAATATAATAAACACAAACCGGTAATCGATTGTCACGATTATCGAAGATGATTTCGACATAAGCACTGGCAACTCTGGGCCCGGTACCTTCGTGCAGCAAAGCATGTCTTTGCTCTGGTCTTAGATTCGAAAATTCATCACTTAATACGAACTGAATGGCTGAAACACGATATAATAAGGAATAAAGAAAACCCAATGTCAATCTATTGTACTTCCAAATAGAGCTCATCAATACTTACCATAGAAGAAGTTACTTTTTCCGGAACCGTTTCGTCCGACTATAACATAAACATAAAATCAAGTAAATTAACATCAATTCCGGACGTATCAACGCACGACTGGTTCAAAGTGCTCCAGTTTAATAATATTCGGATGTGTAATGACGCTGAGGAGATTAACACTCACCCACTACATTGTGCCGGGGATCAAAAGGTTCAACGACAGTTTGCTCTCTGTAACTTTTGAATCCGTGAATAATAACCTAAAACAAACATTGACGTCCGATCCAGTACACAGTATACAATCACCAAAGCCGACACACAGGAAGGAAGAAGTATTCGATGACATGAACATTGACATTTGAATAATATAATGCATGAAATCCTGGAATAGTGATGTAATAATAACATAAGAAGGACAGCAACGCTGTTCAGAAGAAACTCACTTGTTTGATGTACATTCTTTGAGATTAAGTCGCACCACGTTAACCGAACCGCTGGCATTAAAACTTTACAGTAAATTGTGGAATCGTTTTCTCACACACAGTTTATAGTTTAACATCTTAAAAAGAATACATGCTGCTGCATTCAATTCTTTACTTTCCTACTGACTTCAAAAAATCTTAGTTTCTTCAACGTTCTCATTATCGCTCAATGTTTTGAACATTTTGCTGTGCTGCTGCTGCTGCTGTTTATGATTTTATTAAAACAGTGTAACCAAATATCAAAACAGAAAATTCTCTAAATTAATCGCCGTATCGCCCTGATTGTGCCTCCGCACTAAACGGATGCCCTGCTTTTCTTTTTACCGAAAACAAGAAGTAAGTGATGTATAATCAGGGACAGAGTTTGAAAGTTTTTTAAAAGCTGAAAGTTTTAAGCCAAAAGCCAAATGATTTCTGGAAAGCTAAAAGCGAAATCCGAAAGCTAAATCGAGGCTGAAAAGCCAAAAGCGAAAAGCAAAAGTTTTATTAATACGGCTTCTTATTTAGCTTTTCCAGGAAATTCTCAATGTATAACGTGTCACAAGAAAAAGGCCTCTGTGTTCGGTTACCACTGAGGCCTTTTACTGTTTTACTGCTGGTTTTATGTTTTACTCTCAGATGTAGCAAACTCTATACCACAAACCCAAAAAACAAAATGTTTTCTCCCGCTTCCTGTATTTTGGACTGTTTTGGAGGTATTTTCTTTGTGAGTAGATCAGAATTTGAAACAATTGTTCGCACATTCAACCATCCTCGTTTTAAGTCTACGGAAAATATTTTGAAATTGTGGGAAGACAACAAGGATGTGTATCCTCATTTGTACCCAATAGCTCAGATTGTATTAGCTGTACCAGGCACAGAAGTTAGTGTCGAGCGTCTTTTCTCACAATTACGAATAATTCTAAGTCCTCAGAGAAGTAGATTAAACGCTGACATAGTCAACGATATTTTATTTTTGAAGTCTAATTATAAGCACGTTGTCAAAGATTAGCAGTTAGCATTTAATGATTGAAAAAATAATATTGCAGTAAAACATGTTTATAACTTTACATAACAATTTACAATTATTATTATATCTGCGTACGCCATAATTTATTTCAGAAGTACCAAAAGTTTCTTGTTCAAGAAATTTACTAATTATTAGTAATAAGAGGGAAAGAAAAACAAAAGTCGAAAGCTGAAAGCTAAAAGCCAAAAGCCAATCAATTTCTGGAAGTTGAAAGCAAAATCTGAAAGCTAAATAAAGTTGAAAAAGTCAAAAGCGAAAAGCGAAAGTTTTATTTTGAAATTTACAAGCCAAAAGCGAAAGCTTAATCATTCGGCTTTCAAACTCTGATCAGAGATGGCAAACGAAACCGTTTTTTTTTTTTTTTCGTTTCGTTATTTCGTTTCAATATTTTTGACAAAAATCAATCGTTATTTCGTAATTTCATTATTTCGTTTCGTTTGTTTGCCATCCCTGCTATTTACTGAACTCACCCTGACTCAACTCACCCGGGAAAAGAAATGAAATTTCGATTACAGTAGGCTCGGCTACTAGTACCCGACCCTAGAAAGTGGTTGCAATAGGCTCGGCTACTAGTAGCCGATCCTAAAAATCACAAATCAGAAAACTAGGGATGGCAAACGAAACTTTTTTTTTTTTTCGTTTCGTTATTTCGTTTCAATATTTTAGACAAAAATCAATCGTTATTTCGTTGTTTCGTTATTTCGTTTCGTTTCGTTTGCCATCCCTGATGTATATAATATATAGACGTTGAATCAACCTCGCGTTCAAAAAATGAAAAAGGTTCCAGTGCTATTTCATGAAACATCCTGTCGCTTGGTATTTAAATATGTAATTCGGAAAAAGTAGGGGTTTCTAAAAACTTAATATCCATAAGGAGTATCCAGATACTTCGAATAGCCATTGAAAAAACTCTGAGTAAAAGTGATGAGCATTTCAGGGCAACCATTCTTGTCAAACAGAGAAAATTGAGAATTTCAAAGATGGGCTAATGTGTTTTTGAACATATGAACCATTCAAACAGAAAGCCGCACAATTTCATTACAAAGGAAAAGTAAAAAAGATCTCACAGCAGTTATGCCTCCTGATATAAATAATAAGTATTTGTTAATAATTATCAACCAGAATTTCTGTCACATAAATTGAAAAATAATCAACATATAAATCCCATATCAAAAGTTTTAAATTTTACAATAAACGTATATATCCTTATAATACCTATACCATGTAAGTTATTGAGCAGTCCACGTTTGTATAATATGGATCAAATCCCACTCAGCTATATCTGATCCACAGAATCATTCAGGTGTATAGGTAATGCGAACTCCTCTGTACCTACTTCATTTGTAATCATATGGGGCCAGCGCTATAGACGGCGCGTGGGGGGGGCATTCTTTTACTAAGTCGCACCAACCCTATCAATAATCAATCTAAACACTTGGTTCTGTATTTTCCGCATCATTTTCTGTGTCTAAATTCTTCAGCAGAGATACCCGAATGGAACAACAAACAAACATTACGTTACCGTCACTATTAAGGAGAGTAGTTACAAAACACAGAATTTTTATCGCCAGGATCGACAATAATGGCGAGGTCATCCCTCTGCATGGGCTGTGGACTGATTGTAATCACTAGAGACCGGATTCCTCGGCATTTGTCACTCTTGTTCCTGAAGGGGCGGGAGCGTGATTTTTACGTATGAGCACAAATCGGAGTGAATGGAGCCCAGGAAAAAATTTTTATTTTGCCGAAAAACGCCGAAAATGAGAAAAATGCCGGAACATGCCGAAAATTGCAGATTTCGCTAATTCCATCACAATTTTCACTAGAAATCATCATTGCATCACGCATACAGTCATTGACAGTGAAAAATAGCGAGAAAAATATTTCTGAAATATCCTGCCCGTGTTTCGAAGTACTCGGAGATCATGAAATGTGAATTACCTCCCGACGTTATTATCACAAGATGGGGCTCATGGGTACGAGCTACAGTATTTTTCGCATAACAGATTCCCAGCATTTTCCGAGCTCATTTCAAACCTTCCTGACAACTCGCAAGAGATGAGTAAAATAAAGACGCTGATGACGGATGAGAGTCTACCAAGCGATTTGGCCATCATTAAAACGTATGCTTCCTTCTTACCAGACGTCATACAGAAATTAAAATCTCGCGACTTGTCCCAAAGTGCGCAAGTGGAGGAAATAGAAAATGTTCGAGCCAAAATAGCCAACATTCCTGGACCAAGAGGGGTCATCCTGAAGAACAAATGCGACTACGTCTTCACTAAGAACGTCGGCTTCTCTAAGTTACGAGATCTTGCTGCCTCTCTCATCGACAGTACGCTTCTTACGTCCGACATTTCACAAGATCCGGTTGTACTCATAGCTCCTATACATATGCGCCGCTCGTCTCAGTTGACATGGAAAGGTATTTTTCCGAGGACAAAAATCTCTTAACCAATAAAAGGTTTAATTTGAACGAAGGGAACATCGAGAAGCACCTCACCGTGCTGCATAACGATAAATTTGTCTAAAAATGCATTTTTCTTTATCTATGGAATAGAGTTTCATTACTTCTTTACTTTTTTGTTGCTTTTGAGGGATTTTTGTAGGTTACTGCCGAATAATGCCGAAAATGAAGTTTTCAATGCCGATTTTTTCGCTTTTTCGTGCCGAGGAATCCGGTCTCTAGTAATCACACAACATATAGGATGGACAGGAGTGCAATCAGAACTCCTCATACCTAACAACAGACTAATCCTCTCCAATAGATTTTGCTTGTAGTGTGCTGTTATCGTATGAATAGACATAGAGGTATCAGGTACTTCCTCCTCGTACTTCCGAAGTTTTCGGCCAATCGTACTCGCCACCAATCCGCAAAGTCGAAATGTCTGGGAGTCATTCAGTGAATGTAAACGAGTTTCCGTCTCAGATAAGTTATTTTCTCTCCCTGGAAAACCAACGCACAATCTCCATCAGTCGATTACCGAACAATATTAGGGGTTCATTTACACAGTGATCAATACTAGTAAGTAATAAAACTTTTCATTTCTGAAAAGGTTGTACTCGTATTATGATAAAAGACCATCTTAGCTCAGTAGTGAGAAGGAGCGAAAGACATCAAAAAGCGCGGAACTTAGGAACAGATGAGGAATCACACGGCAAAGCAGCTCCTCTCCGCTCAGCAATAATGTATCCTCTGCACGATATACGGCTGTACCGCTCGGTTCAAGCCCGGAACAGAGAAATAGCAGGAAGAAAACTTGCCAACTCCTACAACCAGTGACGGATATGGGGGGGGGGTGTCCGGACACCCCTCCACCCGAAATATCTACATTTGTCGGACACCCCCCCCCCAAAAAAAAATCTACATTTGTCTATAGTGAACTAAAGCTTTATGTTTCGTCTATAACATTTTTCAATCAGACCCCCCCCCCACCCCACTGAAATTATTTTCTGTATCCGCCCCCACTAAACACAAGTTTTTCTTTTTGCAACCCCCCCCCCCGGGAATTTAAAAATGTTATAAAACCTTGAAGGATATTTGAGGAGTTATCTGTCAAAAGGGCCCTTGTCAGCGATATTGGTTTTGAAAAAAAACAACTGCAAAGTTTTCAAGCTAAAATACTCCTTTTTCAGACTGATTTAATTGAAAAATATGTTATTATAAAAAATGTTCACTGTGATTTCATTAATAGAAATGACTATAGTTCATTATTTAGTTCATTTAGAAACAAACGCGAACGAATCAAGAAAGAAGGATGACAAGGGCCCTTTTTAGAGCCATGGGAAAATTGGTGTGATGGGACATGTTATGGTTATCAATAGCTGTTTTCCCATAAGATAATATCGGTGAATTTCATGTATTACTCTTTTATTTTGCTTGTGTCCATACATTTATACAACTTATGGAACAAAATACACATAATTCCTCACTCGCTTTTTTCACCCTTTAATATAATGTAATATGTATGCTTGGTTTTATTGACTACATGATAAGTTTGTACACATCTCAGCATAGAATCGATGTTAATTCAATGCGTTTTTAATCATTTATTGACGCCAATTTCACTGAATATCGTCTTAGAGAATATATATATTTCCAGTGGTGTAGTGGCAAATTTTCCAGTGTGGGAACGCTAAATATATTTGACAAATTATAAGGAAAGTCCGAGTCGTATATATGTATTTATATGATTTCCTATATCTGTGGAAAACCAGTGTGGGAACGCTGTTCCCGCTCTACTACACCACTGTATATTTCTCATAAGCCTCATCCCGATTGGCAATTTGGTGAGCGCTCACGCAACATAAGTTGCCTGCCATGTCTAATATTACCTAAAAGTGCTTTTGACTCTACAGGGCCTTCTCCTCAATTGAATAAATGAAAGCATATCATCATACTACTTTTTCAAAATATTTTAATATATAGATATACGATCCCTGCCATCGGTGCTCTTATTCAATAGCCACCACATCTTACTATATATACGTATCTAACGTATAAAAACCGTCTACTGTAGCGGAATACCTCTGTTTTTATTTCAGCCTGACCTCATAAACTGATTGAGTATGTGCTACAATCTAAGGTAACAAATTATCATCTTATAAGTTAGCCCCTACAGATTGTCAACAAAATACACATCCACAGCCAATAGGACAAAGCGTCAGGTCATAAATTAGAATACAAAGAGGATGGCACTAGTACCACCTATAGCGGAAAAGTGGGGGGCCACGCAGTTAAGTACGATTATGCCGCATGCTATATTCTGCAATCTCCCTTCATTTCCAGAAAATTTGTTTAGGTACATCAATGCAATCAAATACATTTTCATACCTTAGACCCCCCCCCCCATTTTGGTCTAGGTACGCCACTGGTTGAAATTATTAGTGCTACCCAGTAGAAATCTCTTAAAATATGCTCTGCAAAGTATTTTCATTTTGGAAATTCTGTTTTAGTTTTCGAGTTCATATAAGTACGTGTGACTTCATGAGTATTTAAGTAACTATATTTTTCAAATTCATAACATACTATGACATTAAAATTAAGTCACGAAATTCAGAATATTACACTCAAAAACGAAAAATAATATTGCCTTTAATTAAGAAAAACCATACATCGTTGTAATCAATGGTCAAGGTCAATTATACAGTCTAAATTAAATCTAATACCAAACTTATATATTATTTACCATCGTGACCCATTTTCGAAATCACGCACATCCCAATAATTGGCAATACATGCTCGAATACTTCTTTCGCGTTATAGTTTTCCAAGACTTCATATTATAGTTATGTGCGTCGACATTACATCGACATACTATTATGAATTCAATTTTTTACTATTTCATTTTTTAATATCTTCTGATTTCTTGTGCTTCCAACGAAAGAACTAATGTCGTCTACAATTATTCGCAAAAGCAGTTTGCATCATGTATTCGTCGGATGTAGTTCTATCTGTTGTAATAGTGTTTTGCTGTTCAATACGTAACACTAAACAAAATGAAATGAATTCGCCAGTTGTTAACGATTCGATTGGTATGGTTGAGTATTTGTCCATTTGGATTCTCAAGTGAATGGAGACCTAACTGGGTCTGACTTTCTTTACATTGCAGTGATAGTAGCTGACCCAGAGTTCGTATCTGCAAATGGTCTCCATATTAAAGCGGTAGTGCAAACGTATCAGAACGCGTTGAAAAGAAATCATAGCCAGTATGGAATGCTATCAGTTGAATTTTCAACATCTATGGACATCAAGATCACCAAAGGTGAACTAGTACCTATTACAATTCGTAACGCCGTGGTAGTCGGCCGTCGGATATGATTCGCTGTGACTGCGTATAACTTTGATGCTGATTCCAGAGGTGACAACTGTCATGGCTGTGGGCACTTGCGCGGATATTTGGAATATGTATAATAATGCCGAGGATAAGAACATCATGTACCTCATTATAACCGGTGAGTGAAAAACTGATGTTTCCAACCAAAATGAATTGCCTTCGGCTCACAAAATTATATTAACTATTTCGGTGACATTCAGAAAACCAATGCGAACGTTTGCCGATCAACGAAGCCATAACAATTCCGCTAGCAAATGAGGGAGAGGAATTACCCCAACTTATCATCGACTTGCAGTCTTCGAAAGCAATAGCTTGGAAATCAGCCACCATAATATATGATGATTCGATAAGTAAATTGCTACAGATTCTATGATACATAATTATTAAAATAATATAGTGATTATTTTCACGGATTGTATTTACCAACTCATTGCTTTTTTAATTTTTAAATTTAAAGTAGGCTGTTTTTTTTGTGAGGGGGGGGGATAGAAAAACACACTCAACTATACAGATTTTTTGATTTCGTATTTCGTTGGTGAAGAAATAGCCAACGTCATCAAATTATTGTATTTTTCATTTAAGTAAGAAACACAGAAAGTGAGAATTTGAGCATAATTTTCAAACAATGGTTTCTGTCTTCAGAGAAAACTACATTCAAAGTCTATGGAATACTGGAAAGGATTCACAAAAACAACTCAGTGTAGGTAAAAAGGTTTCTAAAAGTGAAAAATTGCTTCCTAAATTGTAGAATCAACCTCTTAACTCTCAAATCTCAACATGACCTTCTGCAACTGCAGTTGAGCAGCCTATGCCGAAGAGAACAAAACTGATTTTCTTCTAGGTTTTTCCTTCTTTCATGACAATCAGGGAACCAGGAGCCGCTTCGAATTGGCTCAAACTCCGAAGCCAAGTTGAATTTAGCTCCGGCTGCGGCTGAAATTTTTGAAATTGACTCCGGCAAATAATTTCTATGGGGCTCCGACTTCGGCATTGGTACACATATTTCTCAATGGTTCCGGCTCTACAAGAAAAATTGGTTTCTGCTCCAGCTCCGGTCATTTTAAAAGAGAGGGAAAGGAAGAAGGTACGAGCGGAGAGGCAGGAGGTGGTTGAAGGGCCGAACCCGAAATAAAAGCTGGGACCAAAACCAAACATTGACTCCGGTTCATGTAAAATTCTAAAATTCATAACTTCAGAAAATAATTTCTTTGGACTTTAACTTCGGCTTTTCTGGAAAATGGTCGACCCCCGAGTTCCCACTGCTAATTCCTGAATAAAACAAATAATATTTCAACACATTAAACAGAAGTCAAATGGTAGAGCTCAGACCAGTACTGATATTTAACCGATTACTCCCAAATCGATATGCTGATCTGTTGGCAAGTCAGCAAGCCGATTATTATTGGCTGACCCATGAACTGATTCTAGTTGGCAATATTGGTCAGAATGATCACGTGATCAGTTCATTATTGGCTAACTGAATTGTCACGGGATTCGCAGACTCTAATCTGCGGGTCTCGCCGATATGCCGACACCAGAACTCTATCAATTAGATTATCTAATTCAGTTTCGTTAATTTTAAAGCCATAATATAGGTACAACTGTCCACCATTGTCAAAAGTTAGCACTAGACGACCGAACCTTTAATATCACCCTTTAAGGTCATTTAGTGGCAGCCTTACAATTCTGACAGTTTGCAAACAGATCTAACAAGAGGCCCGGATCTTTCGTGTGATTCTCTCTTTAACATTATACATTATTTGTGAGGGCGCATACGAAAAGGGACCAGTTGACCATTTTTCGATATTTACTTTTACATTATAAATCAAATAGAACCAATCTCAGACCTCTATCTTGAAAATTCAGCGAGATATTCCAGTTTTAAGTGAGGCAAGTCAAAATTTTTTATTTCAGAAAGTACAAAAAGAAAATAGCATATTCTTATGTGTAAAATTAAATTGTTCGAAAACAATTTTCCATGAATAGGTACTGGACATATTTTCTTCTTGCCCTTTTGAATGCGAGAGCAGGCAAATACATTTACCCGTTGTCAGGATGAGTTGCCTACGTACCTGCTGAAGGGGAGTCTCGTATTTCTCGCCGGGAACCTCCAATTTTATAAGTAGGCAATTTATCCTACTGCATGAATGCCTGTCTACTCTTACCGTTTAAGGGACTCGGATCCAAAGGTTTTCGATGAAATTCTTCGAAGATCATCGAACATTTTTTTGTGACGATTTTTCATAAAATTCTTCTAAGCCATCGGAGTTTTCGCCCGAATATTTTCTATGAAATTCTTCAAAATTTAACAGAACATTTTCTCAAAGAAATTTGTTAAGATTCTCTGAAAAACATTGGTCATTTTTTCTAAGGATTTCTGATAGGATTTTTCGGAAACTATCGGAATTTTTTTCACAAAAATTTCCGATGAAATTCCTTAAATAATATCGGAGATTTTACCTACAGGTTTTCGATGAAATTTTCCGGAGATCATTAAACTTTTAAATGCTTCGGAAAACACTGGAAATATTTTAAAAATATTTCGGATAAGATTCTTCGGGAATTAGGTATTGGAATTGTTTTCCGAAAACTTCCAATGAAATTCCTCAAAACTCATAGGAGATTTTTCCCGAGGATCTTCGATGAAATTTTTTGGAAAACATTTTTTCTGAAGATTGTCGATAAGATTCTTCAAAAGCCATCAGAGTGTTTTCCCAAATATTTCCTATTAAATTCTTCCAAAATTACCGAAAAATCTTCCCGAAAATTACCGATGAAATTCCTTAAAAATCATCGGAAAATTTTCCTTTTTTGGAAAACATTGGAAATGTTTTCTGAAGATTCCTGAAAAGACTCTCCGGAAAATATCGGAATCTTCTTCCAAAAATTCCGAAATTCGATGAAATTCCTTGAAAATCATTGTAGAATTTTCCCAAACTTTTTCGATGACATTCTTCGGAGATCATCAAACGTAGTAGTGTGCAGGGTCTTCATAGTTGAAATGTTGGTAAGTAACAGAAGGGTAATTACAAAAAAAAAAAAAATACTCTCAATTTTAAACGCTTTTCCTGTAAAATTTTACTTTTGTTCAACTGATCCCTTTCCGTATGCACTCTCATATTTGATTCTTTTGTTTTGGCCTTCGAGTGCGAAGTCGTGATTTTCGAGAACGCCCCGAACAAACTTACACAATTTTTTGTTTTTCTAATGTTTTCCCCAGACCCAGATTTCTTCTCGACGGTCTCGCCCGCAATTTCTGTCTGAAAGGAATGCCTAGATCAGGGGTCGGCAACTTTTGAAGCTCGAAGGACCACATAGTAATTTTACCAAAGCTTCGGGGCCGCACATCCAAGAAAGAACAAAAAAAATGTTTAAATTTCTTTATTAATCATGCATTATGAGGTATTTTGTTAATAGGAATAACTTGCATCGGGCCGCAAAAAATTCGTCCGCGGGCCGCTTTGCCGATCCCTGGCCTAGATCATTCATAAAACAAATTTTTAAATTACCAGTTTTGTATTAATTCAAAATAAAATAAGTTCATTTGTCTTCAATACAATGTAGGTAGTTAAACTCTATAATACTTCTCAGTTAGTCGGCCTGTCAGAAAATGGCGGATGACCATACTTATGCTACAGGATCTTCACTTCACTAGGGAAGATGACCTGAAAATGACAGTTGCAAACGTCTTCTCCTCATTTGTTTTGTCAATACAGATAGTTATACAGAAGGAGCATCCCGTAATGAAAATTTTTCGTACTTGAGAGCAACCCTGCACTTTACCCCTTGTTAATTTCGAATTTCATGGACATTTACGTTGATGAAGTTACAACGCCTACCTATGTTTTTCAAATCGATGACATCAGACTGTTTATCACGCCATTACCTAAGGAACTTACTACCAATAATTCTAATTTCATGTCCATTTCCAGGCGATGATTTGGCTAACGAAATTGCAGCAGCACTGACAGGAAAACAGTTAGCTAGGAGAAATATCAGTCTGATGCTTTTCAAAATAACATCAGCTGAAACTGACTGGGAAAGGTTATATCAGCCAGTTACTTTTCGAACCATTTTATACCTACATTTCAACACCAATTATTCAATGATGATAATATATTATTGAACTCACGTAATTTCAGGAGAAAAATAATTTACGACACGTTTACGAAATTTCCAAGAACCAGGGATGATAGGAATTTCTTGGTCGTGGTTAAATTCGATACTGTGTCGTTCATCATCGAAACGGTCCGTACCTTTTAAATAATACATCAGACATAATTTTAAAGTAATATACTAACTCGTAGACGCAAACTGTACCGTCAAAATGGGGTATCAGGAACAGCCGGTAACTTAGAACGCACCGGCAGAAATGCATACGGGCCATCTTACTAGCCCACTTAAGCGAATCCCTGAAGAGCTTTTTTCACTTAGCAGTATAAACAGTGAACGGCCGAAATTCGTGAATACTGTGCAAGCCTGTTGGTGTGCTCCACGTTACACGACTGTTCCAATGAACCCTGCTCAGTTGTCAGTAGTTAATTTAGGTATAACTTCATTTCAGGCAAAGAGATTTGGACTCACAACTCCTCAAGATCAATGGTTGATAGTTGTACCTGATGCCAACGTCATCAGCAGCAATATAGAAACATTCAACGGCTTATTATCGGAAGGAGAAAACTTCAGTTTCATAATTAACAAGTCGAATAATGATAAATCGTGTGTTGTAAGTTCAATCTGAAAATTTTCTAGACCTACAATCATTTTTCGACATAATTAACGGGTAACATTTGATGAACATTATGGGTACAACCTCATGGCTGGAAGCAGCGTTATCGAAAATGGACGAACAATACTGCGAATGATCTCATCTGAGCGCAGAGTTACGTTACTTGAAATTAATTCCATTATTTCATGTTCCGTCAACTGGGGTAGGTACTGTAAAATTATATAACTTGGGACAGGGGTGCAACTGGGACAGATGTTACTTTTTTGTGTAAGCTGTGGTAACACTGGTTGCGTACCCGCTATACTCCATTTCACGAAAGAAACGCCCCAGGGCCCCGATTACGACCGACGGTTTAGCGTGATAAAAAATTTTATCAATTTTTATCAACGTGATAAAACCACGATAAAACAGATTTTGTCAATGTTTTATCAACAGCCACGAAGAAGTTGATAAAACATTGACAAAATCTGTTTTATCGTGGTTTTATCACGTTGATAAAAATTGATAAAATTTTTTATCACGCTAAACCGTCGGTCGTAATCGGGGCCCAGTTATCAGTGAAAAATTAATGTAAACAAGATTCACAAGAGTGCTTTTGTCGTTCGTTTGCCGCAGGACCTCTTATTTCTTAAAAATCCTTATTCTAGTTCTGAAAAGTTCAAAAAGAAACTGAAAACTTCGGCTGATACGTAGGATATTCCGCTCTTTTTATAATTATATACACATGTAAAAAGTGCACAGATTGGTGCGTTTGTTTAGTGAACGACGATGCCCGTTCACCCGTCACTGAACACTGATAACTCGGGCGTTTCTTTCGTGAAATTAGGGCTCTATAGTTTCACCTGGGTATACTAAGCCACCATTTTGGTTCATACTGCGCCCGTCGATGCCAAATTGACTACGCGTTACGCTCCGCATAGTGGGATTCGGCATCCACGGGCGCAGTATAAACCAAAATGGCGGCTTAGTATACCCAGGTGAAACTATAGAGCCCTAGTGAAATGGAGTATAGTACTCTATACAGTGTAGAACGCAATCACTTTTTTTCTCAGAGCGCTAGTGGGTACCAAACCAGTGTTGCCGCAGCTTACACAAAAAGTGTAACATCTGTCCCAAGTTGTACCCCTGTCCCAAGTTACCAACTTTACAGCATCTTGGAAGGGTCTTGTAACTTAGAACGCATTGATAGACTTGTACCGTATGTATACGCATGTCGACCCTTTACTACTCCACAGCTTATTTACTGGTACTAGCCCATTGGTCATATGCCGTCGATGCGAATCGACTATGCGGAGCGTAACGCGTAGTCAGTCGTCATCGAGGGCGCAGTATGAACCAAATGGTGGCTAGTATACCAGTGAATATGAGCTACTCACTATGAAGAGAGCTGCAAGAACTACGTAACACAAATAGGCAAGTAATGTAGCTCGCACTTATGTCTGCTGGCGTGCTCTAAGTTGAATGGCTGTTCCAAGATACCCCACTTGACAATAGAAAGGTCAAAATCAAATTTGTTACAGTAGTAGGTACATGGTAGTTCAATAACTACACGTGAAATAGTGAAAGCTGTGGCCATTGACCAAGCATGTAAATCCAACAGTCTTATTTTACATCAACAGAATGGATTACTGTGTCATATCAAAGAACTTCTCAGAGTATTGATATCCGGATTGGAGACGAATATTTTCGAAGAACTCAAATTATCTGAACATGTATCGGAAGAAGAGTGGGAAACGATAAAACCATCCAGAAGTGATCGTCGAGAATCAATTATAACTTACATTAAAGTAGGCTTCCCAACGATTTCGATGAGATTTGAACGTTTCATCTCATGATAATCAAAATTAATGGATACGATTTAATAGGCACGACTCAGCGAAATTGGTGTTTGTGGAAACTGCACTTCGTGGATAGCCATTTCAGCCATCACATGGGGAAGTGAGTTTCAAGAATCAGCAACAGAATCAGCGCAGCTAATTTCAACAGGAATGTGGCAGATACAAACTGGCTTCAAACTGACTGACCACATTTTTCCGCATGCAGTTTACGGATTTCGACGGCGAACTCTATCCATCATTACGTTTCATGTGAGTTACATCCCTGTGGGAAGTTGTACTTTCACATTTTTTAATATTGTAATTATTAGTTTTACTGAAGGTAAATACTTATTCTAATTTTCAAAAGCTAGATATGAATACATCGACTACAAATGACTATAGCAAGTTTTGTTTCAGTATCCACCTTGGCAAATATTAAAGGTGAACGAATCCGGGCATGTTGAAAAATACAGTGGATTGGTGTTTGAAATCGTGAACGAGTTATCTAATAGTCTCAATTTCACGTGAGTTTTCAAATAATAATTATAAATTAAATAAAACTTCAGCTTCTACGATGTAAGTTAGATTGGCAATGACGAATGATATTGAGAAAATCCTCGTAAAACTTGGAACTGAACTTGACCACTTGTATTGGCAACCAGTTATAAATGCATGCAACCACTCAAATTAGATACCAGTTAATTTATTCATTTTAAACAATAAGTAACTGCTGTAAATACCAAACTGAATGTAACGATTGAGTACTAATGATGAAGTAATGGATTCCTAGTTGTAACATCGTAATCGCGTCAAACAATACGGAAGGATTTTTAAATACCTCGAAAATTTCAAAAGAAATGGAGGTGAGTAAAATCTACCGGTCGATAAGCCGATTTCATTAACCGATACAGAGTAGGTACTTAACTCCAGTGACTTCCCCTACAGACATTATCTGGAGAAGAGGACAGTTCTGCTCTGGAGCAGACGTGGAATAAGATGCTTGATTTTGTTCAACAGAAAAAGGTAACGTAATTTACCTCGGTTTAACATGAATGAAAACTGAATGAATTGATAGAGTCATAATTCATCAATTCGAAGAAACAGGAGGTTCATTCGACCCATTCCATCTTTCTACTACAGTTATAGGTAAATGCATAACTGAAATGAGAAATCGAAGACAAGACCCCTCCTCTTGGTTTATACCTTGCCGTCGTAAGGAGGCTTAAGCGTACGAAAAAAAAAAAAAAAAAAAAAAAAAAAGCGTCCAGAAGGCAAACTCCGACAAATAAGCCCGCCCTGTTGAAAGCAGTGGAAAACTACAACAGTATCTCTATCCGGGAAATTTAGCTTCTCGAAATATTAGGGTAATTCTCCGAAAAATGGACAATTCATGTAAATAGGCTGTAACTCTGCCACTTATTATCAGAATGCTATGCGCAATATATCAAAATTGAGGAAATGAACTCTTCTGATGGAGACAGTGGTAAAAGCTCTCCCTAGTTCAGCAGAACATCATTAGAAAATCGAACATGCACCTGAAATGTCCATCAGCGTGGGTGTCAACCTGGCCTAGTTCCGTTTTTTTTTTTTTGCTTGCTGGAAGGGTTTAATACATCATTTTCAGGAACCACTGTTTCCCATTGTTGAAGAGGTAAGTTGAGGCAACACGGTATAGGTCTTACAATCTTTTTCTAACCAAGTTAAGTAACCTTTAGAATACCTCAAAGTTGTGTCTAGGAAGAGATATGTCCTTCAACGTGAATAATTTTCAAACCTCTCTGTAGGGTTCCACTATAAGCATAAACTTCTCTCAAGTGCTCATATAACTTCCTCATAACTTCCTCTAGAAGGCTGTGTACGAACTTCTGTGAAATAATGATAACTTGTATGCTAAAATACTCATTTATTGCTGAGATCCTGGTTTCTAAAAAAAAGTGTCCTTCATCGTGGACATCAACAGCCATATTGAATTTATAGCTCCGAATTTGTAAAAACGTAATAATATAACTAATGTTGGCCACATTACATTCAGCAACATATATCAAATATTTTCCGCATATTTACCCAATGGGAAAAGGGAAAAAGCGATTTTGTCTTTAAACGTGGACATAAAATATTATTCAACGTGGCTACTCACGTATTTCTTGTATCCACGCTGAAGGACGTGAATCTTTCGACACTTAGAAGCAGTCTGTAGAAACAGCCTTTAAATCTTCTTCGTGCAGAGACTACTTTCCTAGATGAATTTTTGGTACTTCATAAAACCGTGATCCGTGAGATTGTAACCCACGGTGCCGCTGTGTGATCGTACAGCCTCATCTTATCACACTATGTAAACTTGAAAAATTTGTCTTTCACGTGGACAACAATTTTTTTTTACAACCCTCCAAAATCAAATTTAAGCCCGGCCGGTACCGGAATATGATTTCTCAATACCCCTAGTATCGATTTCAACGAAAAAAATTTGAAAAGTGAACCTCATTTTTTTGGTTTTTGTCCACGTTGAATTGTCCATTTTTCGGAGAATCACCCATTAATAAATTACTGATGATGGCGTTCCAAACCGTGTTAATTTTTCTGGACGTAATAAGCTCCCATTTGGATATCCAGGAGGGAGCTACTTGGAGAGCATTCTCTTTGAAAAGTTTTAAAAAGAAAGGAGTAATAAAAATAGGAACTTGGAATGTAAGAAGTTTGAATGGAGCTGGAAGATCAGAGAATCTTAAGAGAGAAATGAAGAGGCTTGATCTAGGAATAGTTGGAATCAGTGAAGTAAGGTGGAAAGAAGAGAATGATTTTTGGTCAGGAGACTTTAGAATAATAAATACAAAAGGAATAAAAGGACAAGCAGGTGTCGAAATTGGCAATCGGCAAATTTTGAAACTGTTTATTTGAATTTTTCATTCTTTATGAATGTTTGTTTGTTTGTTTATTTTTTTATTTTATTTTTTCAATTAAAAAATATTTCGATTCAAAAATCGGCAAATTTTTAATTTTTTAATAATTTTGCTGGCTAATTCTTAGTTAAAAAAAAATATTTGTCGGCAAATTTTTCTTCTCCACCTCCCCAAACTGAAAGTCAAATTTCGTTCCTGAAAATGAAATACCCTGGACTCCTGTCAGAGACTAGGCAGTCAAAAGCCGAAGGTTTCAAGCTGAGTATCGAACGTTATTTAAAAGGTTGAAGCAAAGCTTAAATGTGGAAGACATATCTCGAAAATCTGGAAATCGGTAGCAAACGTTGATTTTCGAATTTCAATGACTATATTCTGCTTTTACTAGATTCTCTGTTTGACCTAGAGCCTAAAATTTGAGAAAGTTGAACATTTCATTAAAATCTAAAAGTTGAAACGAATAAAATCAGGTTCGATTCTCAGTTCATGCTGGAATGTCAAAAGTAACAATACGATCAGAATCGTGCGAATTCTATGTAGGTACCAATAGAAAACTTACTAAAAGTACCCCTGGGAAAGACAAGGCAAAAGGGCTAAGATCACGTCCCACGAACGCATACTAGCATAGTAGTTGAAATGGAGCGATTTGTTTACTTCGTAACTCTGCTGGCAGATTCCCATTTACAGGTGTTTCTAGGAGGAGCTGCTTTTCAGATAGACGCAAAACGAAAATACCTGATTAATTACACAACGCCGATAGCCATCGAGACTTACAGTCTGCTGACTGCGAAGGCTCAGCCAGTCTCCAGAGCGCTTCTGTTCACAGCACCATTTACATTGGGCGTAAGTATTTCAGTATACTCCTCAAGCGTGTAAAGTCATCAATATGAAAAACTAAGAACACTTAAACCGGTTTAGATTTGGATATGCATAGCGTTTTCCATCTTATCTATAACACCAATCCTCAATTATTTTCATCGACTCAGTCCTTATTACGAGTATAAAAATATAAAACACACCGGTGGACTTAGTCACCTCATCAACTGCTTCTGGTACATTTATGGAGCGTTATTACAGCAAGGTGAGCTCGGTGTGTCAAAATTACCCAACTATACAGTGAGAAGCATTTTTTTTAAATGAAAAAATTCACAGGGGGCACATATTTACCGGAGGCAGACAGCGGTCGTCTAGTGGTAGGCACTTGGTGGCTATTCGTGCTGGTAATTGTAACTACATACAGTGGAAATTTAGTCGCATTTCTTACATTTCCACAAATGGAAACCGTCGTCACAGATATAAACGAGATATTGACTGCCGCAGACAGTGGTGTAACGTGGGGAATAATGAACCGATCAAACCTACAGAAATTATTGCTGGTAAATATCTGTACAGTCTATGATACTTGCTAATTTAACTGAAAGGAGGAAGGCGACATTTCGGCGAGCTCAGTCTGTCAGTTGGTGTACATGAAACCACTGACAGACTTTTAAGCACTATAGAAAAGTTATCGAGCAGATCTAAAATCTTGCAAGATAAATTTGTCACATGGGGTTGTGATTAAGTAAATCTGAAATCCTTGCACAGTCAAAAGAGAAATTTGTCACAGGGTTCGAATCAGTTTTCCTGAAACACAGAATTAACTGACTAACTTTTATCAAATTCACGTTTCAACAGGATTTGCAAGATGAACCAAAACTGAAAATGCTTTACACCCGGGCCGAATTACATTCGGGGATATCAGAAGGACTAATGAATAGAGTGAGAAGTGGTAAGCACATCTACATTCACCGCAAAACCAATCTTTTATTTTTATTGAAAAAAGAATTTCAACGGACCAACAGCTGCGATTTTTCACTAGGTGAGTCAATAATTTTATACAAACTAAAATTCCTTAATTAATGACCAAAAAACCGCTCTATGATACATCATAGTACAGATTTTGTAAGAGGTTATAAAAGGCCGCTCCGGGCACAATTAACCGACTATTGCTAAGCGCTAGTTCGTTGAACTCTGCAACTCCAAACATGTGCGTTTGAAACGCGCGCTTTAGAATACGTGCAAAGATGTTCGCGGCCTGATAATTCAAGGCTGTGACCACTGAAATTTTCAAGTGGAGGATAATTATGCATCGGACAATTAGATTTAAATCATGATACATTAAACGAATATTCTTGTGCTGTATCCAAATTATTCTCTTGATTCATGAGAAAAGAAACCTTTTTTCTATTGTCTGTACCCATTGGAGAAAAGGAAAAAGCACGCGCCAGTTAATCAATTCAAAATAAATTACCCCATTAATCAGCACATTTTTTTGCAAGTATTACTCTCGCAAGTAAGGCATAGGGGACAATAAGTATTATATGTTTTTTTGTTACATAGCAATAGCTATGTATTGAAATAACTCTCTTCCTAATCAAATTTTGTATTCCGGTCACTGACGCGATGCTCGAAAGGGTAGTTCCTGTGGCCGGGGGTGCGGTGTCATAGGGGCCACTTTGGCATGCGTGCATCGCCATACGTTCCACCACACCAATCAAATTTTGTATATAGTATTAAAATGAAATAATTTACAAAATCTTCGAGTTCTCAATTCTCAAATGCTGGAGGTGCATATTATTTTCACTAGTTGCAGCCAACGTGCTACCAAATTCCGCTTCTAGATAAGGAACAGATAAAGAAACTGATAAGAAATGAATAAGTAACAGTTAACAAATAGCCGACCCTACCATCTTTTTCAAACTTCTGGTGAATGATAGCCATCTGTGAGAGAGATGGAAATCAACTGATGACAAAGGAATAATTAATAGACAAAAACGCTGTCATCTTTCAAAAATAATGCCCCCAGATGTACTCTTACAACCAAATTCCACTTATCACATATGTTTGTTTCTTAAAGATTGGAAATTGTGTTCATTCTCAAAAATTGACAACAATTATTAGCTGCAGATGTTCTGCAAAATACAAGGTTTCCAGACTAAATAGTAAATACTATGAATCCTTGCCTTTTATGCGAGTTTGGTAAAAAGCTTTATATAGTATGTGGAATATCGCCACTAGGGAATGCATCCTTCCAACGTCGGATGTTGTTATCATTAATTGCAAATTTTTGCAAACATTTGTTCAATCTAAGCAGATAATGTACAAGTTCTCCTGTCACAGATTTCTAACTTTATCTTCCTCATTATTGTCCTTGGAGCCGAAGCTGAAATGTAGTTGTTGTCGATGTCACAGTGGAAGTGTTGGTGGGATCTCATCATCTTCCTCATTATTGTTCTCATCATTGCTATTATTGGCTAGATTTACCGTGTCTTCATCTATGGAAATAAGATGGGCATTAATATTGATAATACAAGTAAAAAATTTGCAGCTATAAAGGATAAATTTTGCAGATATATACAAGACATACTTTTAAAATGCACTCTATTTTTTGAAATTTTGCGTGAGAATATTTCTACAATATCATTTCATACCTACTTATCAGAATATTGAGGTCAACATTGTCCTTAAAGTGGCCATCCTCACCCCCCCCCCAGTCTCCACTGTAGTGCACTTGTCAAGAAACTCTAGGTTGACCATGTTGTTTGAAGCGTATTTGGTTACTTGTAACCCCTTCACATATGATGCAAATAGTTGAAAAGCTGTCTTGCCCTGCAGCTAGGAGACAATTTGCGCTGGCAGGAAACTTTGAAACTCGTTCAGACTGTTGGTGATTGGGGCAAGGGTTGCAACTATGGCCAGTCTGTAATGTGCATCCAAATTTGTCAGTTTTTTTAATTAGAAATGGACAGCCGATCTTGAGGTTGCGCAGCCGCCTTGTTGGTACCAGTTTGGCGCATGCCACAGTAGAATTTAACTGTTGCACATAGCTATAGTCATTGACAGTACTGACTGTGGTAAAGCTGAAGGTTTTTAAGAATTTCTCTGAAAAATAACGCATGTTATCAATATTTGTGTTGAGAATAAGACTATAGAGTTATTTCTCTCACGTAAGAAGCGGAAATTTGTTAAACTAACAGGTATAAATATAAGAAAGATAATTATTCTAAGTTCTTACCGTGTTACTGGTGGAAATGGGGGTGGGAGCAGTACCAAAATTCAGTATTAAGGATGACAAAGATGATGAAGTTCTAGTCATTTTTTGTTTCTACGAGTATAAAACAGAAATTTGAAGTGAATACTCATGTACAAACATGTATGACTAAACGAATGAACAAAACAAAATTATGTTATTTCTCAAAGACAACAAAATTCTAAACACAAAGCTACGCAAAAATCTGACTATAGGGTTTTTGGCCAGGGTACCATCTTCAGCCAGGTTTCTCATAAATTTGCTAGCAAATAAGGACTGGGTAACGTCATTTTTGCACTATGAAATCAGTAAACACTACCATATATATGGTTGAGGGTCTCAAAGTTAATGATTTCACTGCCTTTGGTCAGCAACCTATCCAAAGATGGGTACAAAGCGAATCCATTTTTGGCCACCCTTTGTTATGAACGAGTTATAGAAAAGCTGAAGATTTGTCATAAAATTCGCAAATTCTTCGTCATATCACCCCAAACATGTTGCATAAAAAAAAAAAAATAATAAAAAAATAAAAAGTTTTAAAATCTGGCTAAAAGTGGACGATTTACTCTATATTTAAACATGCACTCCAAGTTTTAAATGTTTCATTTTCAACAAATGCGTTTAGAAGAAATAGGTATGAGAATAAGAAGCAAAACTTTGAAAATACTTACATATAGTTTAACTTACTAGATGATAATTCTGAAAAATATAGTGTAGCGTGTTTGCTCAAGAAGATGAATTTTGTAATGGATGGATGGACTAGCAGATGGACAAATGGATGAACACAGTAGATAACTTGTTCAAAAATAGCACACGGAGTCTACAGATCAACAAATGACTGGACTTACGCACAATTTATGCACTATATTCAATTTCAAGGTTTCGCGTTTGGGGAGATTGAGAGACCTTGTCAAACCTGTTTCCCACATTTGCAAAAATTCGCAATTAATAATAACAACCAATGTTGGAAGGATAAACCCCCTAGTGGCGATATTCCACATACCACATGCAAAGCTTCTCACCAAACTTGCATAAAAGGCGAGGATAAATAGTATTTAGTCTGGAAATCGCGTATTTTGCAGAACATCTGCAGCTGATAATTGTTGTCAATTTTTGAGAATAAATACATTTTCCAATCTCTAAGAAATAGACATATGTGATAAGTGGAATTTGGTTGTGAGAGTATATCTGGGGGGCATAATTTGAAATGATGATAGCGTTTGTTGTCTATTAATTATTCATTTGTTATCAGTTAATTTCCATCTCTCTCACAGATGGTTATCATTCTCCAGAAGTTTGAAAAAGATAGTAGGGTTGGCTGTCTATTAATTATTCATTTCTTATCAGTTATTTTATCTGTTCCTTGCGCAGAAGCGGAATTTGGTAGCATGTTGGCTGCAAATAGTGAAAATAATACGCACCTCTAGTATTTGAGAATTGAGAACTCGAAGATTTTGTAAATTATTTCATTTTAATACTCAAATAAGTATACACACAAAATTTAATTAGGAAGAGAGTTATTTTGATACATAGCTATCGCTATGTAACAAAAAACTTCTCTCATTGTTAAGATAAAATAAAACTAATTTGTATAATTATATGAAGGATAAATTAATAAATAAAATATTTAATTTAATACTCATTGTCCCCCATACCTTATATGCGAGACTAATACTCGCGAAAAAGATGTGGATTAACGGGGTAATTTATCTAGAATTGACTGACTGGTGCGTGCTTTTTTCTTTTCTCCAGTAGCTACTAACAATAGAAAAAAGGTTTCTTTTTTTATGAATTGAGAGAATAATTTGGATAAAGCACAGAAATATTTCGTTTAATACATTACAATTTAAATCCAATGGCCCGATGCATAGTTATCCTCCACTTTAAAATGTCAATGGTCACAGCCTTAAATTTCACGCCGCGAACATCTTTGCACGTGCTCTAAAGCGCGCGAGTTTCAAACGCACATGTTCCGAGTCGCAAAGTTCAACGAACTGGTGCTTTGCATAGTCTGCCAATTGTGCCGGGAGAGGCCTTTTATAACTTCTTTTGTATTTTTTGTCAAGGGGTGGAGAATTTAACCCACTCATCAGTATTGGTCTAATGTGAAAAACATGAAGCTCCAACTAATGAAACTAATAAGACAATTTCACATTCATAGGTAAAAATGAATTCTTGGAAGAGCAATTAGCTATGGTGATGGCGTATCAAAGTCCATACTTGAAATTAATTAATCAGGAGTGAGTATACGAGGCGTTCGAATACAGTATTATAGGATGATGCTTACACGCAGTTTTTTTTTTTTTTGCCGCTTTTAGAATTGAAAGGATGCATCAAGTTGGGCTCATCCAAAAATGGGTTTCCGAATATTTACCGAAACGCGATAAATGCTGGAAAAGCAAACAAACGGACGCAGCGAATCACACAGTTAACTTGGATGACATGCAGGGCTCTTTTTTTGTTTTATTTTTAGGTAAGTACCTATATCCCCTCATGTTTCTAATATCTTGGAGACAGGACTTTACAAAACGAAACGTGATTATCAGCAGACCTGCATACTAAAAAGTCTGAGGTTGCACATTTTTTCAGGATTCCTCTCAGGCTTCTTAGCAATAAGTCTCGAAATACTGTGGAAGAAGTACAAGAAAGTCAAAGAAGAGAATATAATTCAACCGTTTGTAACTTAATCAAGTTAACGTACAATACATTCAGTTTGTGATAAATGCAATAAAGAATGACTTGTTTCTGGTTCTTACCAAATAAATTACCTCGATCGAGCACTATGAATTTTCATTCTTCGCAAGTTGCATTAAGAACTGAATTAAAGTTCTAGTAGGTCTTCCAGACATACCTTTATGAAGATACGGTGTCTCATCTGACGGGCCCATTACGCTAGCCATATCCAAATGCAACCAGGGGCCCGGAGGAGCAAATTCCTGCAACACAAAAAATAAAGAAGTGGAAAGTTCATGAAATAGGATACTTCCACTTTTTAGCAAAATTACCTACTTCGATAATTCATAAAAACTCTCACAGGTCCTGTGAAAAGATAATACGATCACAAATATGGCTTACTTTGAGGAATGCAGCAGCAGTACACGAGCCACCACCTTTACCTTTGCCAATATTGTTAACATCTACGGCCGGAAAATCTGTAATGACGTTTTTTCCATTAAATAAATTGGTCATTAGTTCTGAGAAAATGATGCTTGACGATGGTAAAATGATTTACTAGTCACCTGTAACTTGCTTGGAATAGAAATTCCACAGTGGAAACCTCCAAACACGATCGCCTGAGTACAATCCCGCCTGATATAATTCATTCCACAGAAATGAAGAATTAGTGAACACACCTGTCGCAGCTCCACCCAGTGCCACTGCCATAGCACCTTTAAAATGCACATGTTACTTTAAGATGAAAGCGTTGGATCACAATTGAATTCAGACTTAAACCTCACCTAGGTAGCGCTACCATCGGCAAACGTTTTGTAGGCAGGTGGGGTACTGTTATCAGTTTTGGGTGATCGAAATGGGTCGAAGATCACCCCGAACTGATAAGAATACAATGAAAATACTGACAGTGCTACCAACACATGCAACGTAGGTTTAAGTCCGAATGCTTGGCGGGAAAAAGAACCAATGTAGTATTTTAATTATGTTTCACGAGTTCAAAAACTAAATCCTACAGTATTGCAAGAGATGCGTGCATGTCACCTTTCTCATACTCTGGAGTGATGAAGAGATCATTTCAGTCTCTAAAAAGTTTACCATTCGATTTAGTGGACCAGATGGGTTCTATTTCAATTAAAAAAAAAACTCAATTTGATGAAACCGAATATCGAAAACACAAACCAGTTAGAGTAGCGATATCCAGTGTAAGCTTCGGCTTGAAAGTTGCTGCATAGCATAATGCATCGGCAAGAATGAGTCGCCCTTCCGCATCTGTATTGTCAATTTTTATGGTCTTTCCATTCTTGGCGGTTACAATATCACCGGGCTTGGTAGCACATCCACTGGGCATGTTTTCGCACAATGGTATCAATCCTTGATATTAAAATACGAGATCGTTTAATGCAGATAATAAGGAATGCTTGGGACTAAGGCTACGAGTGTTCAACGTGTGAATATTATATAGCAGACTAAATATCAAAAATAACAAACATAAGCAGCAACGTTAAAAATTCGATATATTAATAAAATTAAATGAAGGAGCAGTAACACAACCGAAACATCATTAAACCGCCAAATTCAAAGACACCTGAGAAATATGTAGGGTCACACATGTTGTAAAGTGACACGACTTGACAATATCAGGAACTAGTGGTGCTACCTGGCGGCCATCAACATATATCAAGTATCAAAGCAAAACACGATAATCGATACTCGATTTTCTCAGATTTCTGTGCCTGTAATTGGGACTGCAAGCGCGAAAGAGTCGCCCTCTACAATTTCAGGCACGTGAATAAAAGGAACTACTGAAACCCTACACATTTTAGAAAAATTCATCAAATTGAAATAAAAATAGTCTCAATGGAAAGGAAATGTTATGTACTACTAACTTTGTTCTATTCATTTTTTCGGTAAACGCTTTCGTTTTCATAATAATATTTTGAAATTTCTTCATACGCCTGCAAATGAAATATTCACCTTGATCAAGGCTTCAAGGTAAACGACAACAGCGCGCCACCGCTTCCAGCAGCCCCAATCCCAAAATAATCATTTTTTGATAACCAAAAATTGATTTCGGAAAGTAGACTTTTTGAATTTATGGAAACTGTTTTAATGTAAAGAAGGTAAATTTGGTATTGATGGAAAGAGCATTTCAAGGCGAATAGAATCGAGGTGTTTTTCTTTTAGAAATAACAATTTGTGGATAGAAAAGGTGAGTTCGAAAGAAAAAAACCAGGTGTTGCAAAATGACACAATAGATAAGATAGCGACATTTCAACGTGATTAGTATTAACTAGGGGGCTTCGCCCGCTGGCCGCTTCGCGGCCCAACCCCCGCCGTCCGGTAGGCCACCCCTATAGAGATGAGCAATTAAGGAACAGGGTAGGCAACCCGCAGTGTTTTTTTTCTCCCGGAGGCGGTGGCAGCAGTGGCGGCGGCGGATTTTACCGAGCTCCTTCTCCACCATGAACCCTCTTCAAAGGAAAGGCCACCCCTGGAGAAATAAGCAATTAAGAGGCAGGGTAGGCAACCCGCAATGGATTTTTTCTCCCGGAGGCGATGGCTTTTACTGTTTAGTGTATAGAGAGCCCTCCCCCACCACAACTCCTCGTCCTTCACCGAGACCTTCCTCCACCATGCTCCCTCCTCCACCATGAAAAGGTAGGCCACCCCTGGAGAAATAAGCAATAAAGGGGCAGAGTAGGCAACCCACAGTGTTTTTCCCCTCCCGGAGACGGTGGCGGGGGCTGGTTTTACTAAGGTCCCTCCTCCATCATGAACCCCCTTCCATGGGTAGGATACCTCTGGGGAAATGAATAATTAAGGGGCAGGGTTGACAACCCGTAATGTTTTTCTTCTCCCGGAGGTGGTGGCTGCGGTGGATCTCATTTACTTCACCGCGACCTTCCTCCCCCTAAGCTCCCTCCTCCACCATGAATCCCTCCTCAAGGGCAGGCTACCTCTGGAGAAATGAGAAATCAAGGGGCAGGGTAGGCAACCCACATTGGGTCTTTTCTCTCGGAGGTGGTGGCGATGGCGGCGGAATTTACTTTTTTAGAATATAGAGAGATTATCTACTTTCCGCTTTCTTTAGCATTCATGACGTTTCCAAAACGAGGAACTGTTTTCTCACATTGATGAGCATTTTCTCCGTATTTTCTTATTATGTGTCACTTCACAATCAACGTGTGTCACTTTACAGCATGGGTGTTGTTAAGTAGTGACACATGGGTTGTAAAGTGAAACTCTCAAATTTTGGGGAGTGTACTTAACTATTGAGGGGTTGTCTATAATCATTTTAAAGAAATTTCAATCCTCTCTTGTCTGGTTTTTGTTCCATCTTAATCGGATTTTAAATCAGGGAGCTCGAGCGAAAATAAATTTTTTAGTGTCGCTTTACAACACTTGACCCTACGTGAAAAAATAGTAAACAGTAACTCGATAAACGAATTTGAATCAATAATTTTCTCGATTAATCGATGATAATTCACTAGTCTCCTTCAAAATCTTTAGATCGATGACAGTGGGGTGTACAGGGCTGCACGCACACCAAATTGGCCGGGACACCGCACCCCATAACCAGGAATTACACCGATTGGGCCTGCGTCAAGATGGGGGAAATAGAATCTTTAGATATGGATGTTTGTATTGAGCATTACAGAATTTAAATAGAGCATTTTCAACATTCCTTGACTAATTCTTTCTAAAATGTTGTGAACTTTTTACTGCAACTTACTGTATGTTCCCAGTTCTACTGTTGCTACAAACGAACATGGGATATACTAACCGACTACATTAATTGGTAACTCGAGTTGAGCAGCGGAGAGTATTGTTGCCAAAACAGTAGCAGCGCCTCCCATATCCGCTCTCATTTCATCCATCGCTGAAGATGGTTTAATCGAAATGCCTCCGCTGTCAAATGTAACACCCTTTCCTAAAGAAAAATATTAAATCATATATTTCATGTTCATTTATATTTTCCACTCCAACTAGAAAAATCACACGTACCTACTAAAACAATCGGATCCACATTTCTATCACTGTTTTCGTATTTAATTTCGAGAAATACGGGTGGTTCGGCAGAGCCTTTTGCGACGCTTAAAAATGCCTCCATCTTTTGTTTCGAGATCCAATTTGTATCGTATGATTTGACTTCTACTCCGCAGGAATTCAATAGCTTATCTGCAACCTGAAATGATGACACAATGCTTAATGATTTCGAACGACACGTATTTTCGAACAAAAATAATATTTTGTTCGCTTGTCCACGTACATTAGCAAATATCGTAGGCGTCATCTTGTTACTGGGCATGTCCATCAGTCTTCTGGCAACATTTTGAGCATCTGCTTTCACGTGACCGATACGCCATTCTTTTCTGAAAATTGAGTCCATAATTCATTTCAGTAGATGACAAGTTTCAAAGAATGTTACTAAATAGTTACCAGGAACCCTAGGAAAACTGATTGCGGGAATGGGGGGGGGGGTTGTAACAAAAATAATTTAGAAAGACTGACGAGGTACAACTGGCAACGGATTCAGAACGTGGACGACCTGCAGGCACAAGCCAGCATACTAGATGGTGCACTAAGGGGTGCATACGAGAAGAACTGTGAAGACAAGATAATACTCATAAAATGCTTACTGGGAATCATACCACGAGGCCTAAAAAGGATATTAACGAGCAGTTCAGTGAGCCAAAACAGAGGGATGGAAACGTTTCTGCGAATCTATAGGAAAAATATAGGAGACGGCACGTCTGCAAAAACTCCAGGATAAAGAAAGGAAAGTGGAAGGGGGCTCGAACTTCTGATAGGTGTAGGTGGTTTTTCTACTACCCCAAGAGAGGCAATAAGGCACCTCATTGATACGCACTTTCCAAGAGCAAATGTCATAGAAAACACACAGCCAGAACCAGGAACCATTCGTACGCAAAACGGAACGGATTGGGAAAAGGCGAAGGAGGTGATTACACCAGAAAGGGTATGTTGGGCGGTAAATACATTCTTGCCATGCAAAGCACCGGGCCCAAATGGAATCTATCCAGTCTGCCTCCAGAATGGACTAGAGATTATAATGGGGCCGTTCATTAAGGTCCTCAGGGCATCTGTAGCCCTAAAACATTCCAAAACTATGGAGGTGTATGAGAGTGGTGTTTTTGCCCAAACCAAGCAGAGACCTTATCATACTAAATCCTCAGATCGATCTCATCATTCATGCTCAAAAACTTGGAAAGGCTGGTAGACAGGCACCTAAGATGGGTTACCTTGAAAAAGTTCCCACTATATGAGAACTAGCATGCATACAGGGCAGGCAGGTCAATAGAGTTATCACTGCACTCAATGGTTACAGCAACTGAGAGAGGGATGACTGGCGGAAATCACGCCCTGGCAAAATATACGGATATACAGGAATGTGCGTTTGACGCGACCCCTCATGAATCAATATAGACAGCCCTGAGGGAAAAGGAAGTCAAGGGAAGCCTAATAAGCTGGATAGTACCTACGCTAGAAGGCAAGGAGATCCAGATAACTTACCAAAAAGAACTAATTCACGCAACGATCATCAGGAGCTGCCCGTAGAGGGAAGTACTCTCTCCTCTACTGTGGAGCCTAGTGGTGGACAGTTTGCTGGATGAGTTAAATTGTCAAAAAAGATATACACACAAGGCTATGCGGGCGATTTGGATGCGGTGGTAGCTGGGAAATTTTCAGGGACCATCGCGGAGCTCACGCAGAAGGAACTCCGATGCGTGAAAATTGGTTATCGATAAACCCGGACGGAACAGCGGTCACATTTTTCACTCACAAAAATAAAGGTAGGGAACTGATCAAGGTGCAATACAAAGGAAGACCGTTAGTTCTCACAGGAAAGGTAAAGTACTTAGGAGTATATCTTGACGAAAAACTCTTTTGAAGAGATCACGTCTCAGAGAAAATAAGAAAAGGGATTGAGGCTTTTTGAGCTTGCCGCACCGTTGTCGACAGGACCTGGGATTCTCTCCCAAAATGATGCACCGGATATATAACGGTATAATAAGTCCCAACATCACATATGTATGCGGCAGTTGTGAAGTGAGGCCGGGCCTACGTGGCCAAAGTCACGTGAGTAACTGGACCACCGGTAAAGGCTCGCGTGGGTGATGACAACGAGGGCAATGAGAACGGTGCCGACAAAAACACTTGAAAGACTCCTAAACCTGCCACCACTTCACACTGCAATAAAGGGGGCTTGTCGTCGGGGCCAACCAAACCTCCAAGCCCATGAAACAGGCCACGGAAGGATACGGGAGATGGCGGGAAAGATTAGTAATATTCTGGAATGACGAGGGACAGAATCGCGGTTGAACACTTCTTTGACAAGCCATACCGTGCAATGATACCAATATGGAAGGCATAGGAAAAGAGGAGCATATATGATTTTCAAATGCTTCAAAGAATCACATAGGTGCAGGAATCGAAATCACGAATGCAAAAGTCAATGACACTGGGTGAGCGCATCACTATCCTCTAAGCGGAGGCAATGGCGATCACGGTGACCACTGACAAAAACCAGCAGAGGGGTCTTGTTAATAAGCAGATCTATATCTGTACAGACAGTCAAACCGCTATCAAGGCACTATCGGCACACCAAAGTACATCTTTGATGGCGGCGGACTGCATTAACAAATTACACACCCTTGCTCAGGAGAACCGTGTCACCATACTGTGGATACTGGCGCACTGCGGCATAAAAGGGAACATAATTGCAGATATGCTAGCGCAGAAGGGTATAAAAAAGGAACCGGAAACGCTCAAGCCACATCTTCCCGTAGGATGCAGGGTCATAAAATCCAAGGTGAAGGCTTGAGTAAGCAAGCAGGGGGAACTGTATTGGCAGATGGCCAGTGACATGAAAGTCATCAAAACACTGATATGGGATGCCCTCGGTAAGTATATCGAGTTCCTACTAGGAGTCGACAGAAAACAAGCAAGGCTCATTGTCGGGCTACTAACCGGTCATGGAACCACAAAACACACGTGATATAAAATAGGAGGGGCAAAAAATAGCTCCTGTAGGCACTGTGGAGAAGAGGAAAAATCCTCGAGTGGATAGAATTCAGTAAAATTCTTATTTTGGCTGTAAAAGTGAGGCTACTGAATTAATCTTTGATAGCAAACTGAGGAAAAGTGCAGTGGACCACATCTGAACATTCAGCACGTACAGCGCCACCTCACACAAAAATATTGAATGGTTGACAAGGAAAAAGGGCAATCTGAAATGTAGATGATTTCGCAAAAAAACAAAATCTTAAAGCGTTATTATAGACACGCTCACGTTACCTCTCCCTCATACTCGGGAGCGGTCTACATATCGCTTCAGTCTCAAGAAAGGTCGCCAGAGTTGATTCAGTATACCAAGTACCTAGCTAAACTCAATATTCCATCAAAAACGCAAGTTGTCTAAAAGAGGGAAAGGCTCTCGTCACTTCAACCATTTTACAGACATCCGGGACAGTGATACCAACTTACGCGAATTTCTCCTCGTAATTAAGGATTTTAGTTATCGGCTGAGGTTCTTTTTTAGTCTTGAATTCTTGGAATTTCCAAATTCCAAGGTATGATCCTTCTGCAGCTGCTTCGGCATCGCTGAAAGACTCCACGGATATGTTTGTGATTCCGTTTTCTTCTAAGCTGCGACAACCAGCTGCAATCAGTACATAATTCAAAAATTATTCTAAATGATAACTTTTCACTAACATTTTTGCCTGAAATCTGAAACATTGTTGGATTCAAATATTAGCAATGTAATTCAATGGTAACCGTTACTTAGTATTATCAACTTCCAGCAATTAATCTACCACCGACATCTCATATTAAGATTTACATCCGTAGTTTTCATGATTGTTATTATAAGCAGTCGCGATTACCTGCTGCTGCTACTCTAATTCCTTCTTTACATTCATCTAATCCTTCTAGCTCATTGATTGATGTTCCTTTCTTCGGTAGTCCAACTAATGCTACAGCGTCATACTGAGGACATGGTGAGTAAAATACTTTTACCTTGCCCGGCTTCACAGATGACTTGACCCTACACAAAAATCATATTTACTATTATCAGAATACAGCACAAAGTTTTAAGACAAGTTACAAAGATACTAGATGACTTCCATCATTCGTCAAGAAGAAACTGGTAATGGTGTGTTATAAAAATCAAAATAAAAGTAAAAACAGACTTTATTAACAACGTTTCCAACTACAATACAAAAATTAAACAGTAAGCATTCAATAAATACTTAAATATATGTTTACAATCTTTCTACAATATTCTAGGAAAAGTAAGCTTTACAGTCGATACACAAGAACTCATATTTCTTAGAAATACAAAATCAAAAACCATTACTTAAGGTGTGAATACTGTAAAACGAAACACCATCACGTTTCTTTCGAGCTAAATTATACAATAATACATAGGTAACTTGAGACAAATTGTTATACCAAACACAGGTAAAAGATATATTTATTGCAACTTGAGCTAGATAGGATACAAAAATGAATATTATGCACTTCACGAACATAGAATAACTTAGACGAAATTTAACAACTCTAACCGCTCAAATCAAAGGTACATGATGTGTTCAATACACTTGAAACAACAGATCTATAAAGTACGTAATTAAACTGGAAGACGAGATAGATTCTATACATTGCTCAAAACTAGATAGAAACTAAGTAAATCCAGGAAAGAATAAATTAATGCGCGAATGAAAACATTAAATCAGAACTGAAACTTTTAAAATAACAATCTACAAGCTGTTGCGAAATAAAATAGTATAGTCACAAGGGTCCTCACAATATGTTAACTTGCTTCTATGTATAGAAGAAGTGGCATACTGTTGTGCACTGACTAAGATTTAGATACTCAAACATATTAATTTTGCGCAGAATATTTCGATACCGAACACATATACCTACATTATCTGATAGCGTCACAAGATTTTAAAGAGCAAACAATTCCAATATGTTATGCAGAATTTCAATATCTAATATCCTTTAGATAACAAAAAATACGCGCTGGAATAACAGTAATATGGCCTCATGAACCTCTACAAGCAAAAAACCTCACTCGAAAATATGGACAGCATTAATAATAATTGAAGGTAACTTCAGATACTTCAGATCCATAAAATGACGAATACATAATACGATTCCAGTCTTCAATATTCAGAAATAAAATAGGACATGGCAATTAACTGCTCAAGAACTAAGGGGGAAAACAGAAACGCAAAAGAAGCTTGCTGATTTTTCAGCATCTGATAGAACACTGAGCACCAAAGTCACGCAGCAAAAATTAAGTAACATTACTGAGGATCAGAAATAAGATGCCGATAAACCCCCACTAACCTCCACAAGTGTAAAATCTAAGTCAGACACCGAACAGCACAACTTGAAAGCAACTTCAGCTCAACCAAAAGACAAATGCATATTATGAGACCTCTGACTGTCTTACTTATTCCAAACCTGAGACCTTTAATTGCCTGACTCATTTCAAATCTAACAATCTCCATTATTCAGAATTGAGGGTTTATGTAGATCGACCATCAGGGTAAAAAAATTGTGAATCGTGAATCATGATCTTAAATCAGGCATTTCAGTTCAATGCGAAACGGAGTAAGCAACTGCCATTCTTTTCCCTTAAACTAGGGAAAAACAGCAACGCAAAAAAGAGAGACCTGGGTACATACAACATGTAACAGAACACTATACATCAGCCACGCTGCAAAACTTGCCAATAATGCAGGTCAAAAACAAGATGCAGAAACCCAAATCAACCTCCACAAACGTAAAATCTAAGTCCAAACAGCACTACTTGAAAGCGACTTCAAGAAAAAATGCTTGAATGAAACCTCTGTCTTACAAATTCAAAATTTAAAAATCTTCACTACTCAAAACTGTGGATATATGGAGATAGGTTATGGTAAAAAATTTATGGCTCATGAATCATGACCTTTCGATATGGAGATAGGTTATGGTAAAAAATTTATGGCTCATGAATCATGACCTTCAATAAGGCATTTCAGGTTACGAGTAATTTGAATAGTCAGCAATGGCAATTTTTTTCTTCTTGAACTACGCAAAAACAAAACCAACTACAAAATCTTGCTAATATTGCAGAAGGTCAGGAACGTGATGCAGAATCAGGAAACACACCAACTTTAATCAGTGTCTGCGTGAAATAGCTAAAACAGTGTTCGCTTAAAATAGCGTGGTTAGTTCAAAATGATTCGCTGTATCTCATCTGATTGGCAGAAGACACATTTGAAATTATAAGTTCCATTCAGCATACTTAGAGAATCTTGACGCATGCTAAAGCTGGCCAAAAAGCAAAAGAAAATACCTGGCCAAAAGGTAGCTGCCCTCCCCCAAGATTTCCAAGAAAATCGAGAAATTAATTTAACAGAAATTTTACCTCACCCCGTTCTCAGCCATCATTCCTACCTTACCAGCCAAATTTCGAAATCTAGTTTCAACAAACTGCGAGAGGTTGGCTCGGTTTTACTTTTTATGAGTACTATCAACCAGAGCATTGCAGCCAGCCGAGCCAAAGCCAGCCGTATTTTTCATGAAAAAGTCGAAAGCTCAAGCAGATACATGGGCAGCTGTATTTTTAGAAAAACCGTAAAAAGCCGTATTTTTTTGGCTAACTTTCGGCCAACAGGGAAAAAAAAATTTCGCCAAGAATACAGAAAAATTCGATGAAAATGATGCAATTTCCAGTTTTTTAAATTGGGAAGCTGACTGGCTAACGCCAACCAGACGTGCTGTTTCCAAGTTCTGAGTTTCATTCTGGACTGAACTGACAACTTGATAAGACGGATATCGTTCCACACACCGGAGTAGGGTTTAATTTGGTTTTTGGTGTTCCATTTCGTGATTTCATAGGTATGAAAGAAAAATACATATAAATGTACGTCTACGGAGGAATGCGAATATGAACGCTTCATTGAGTGAAGCCGAGTCAAGCTGTAGGTAGTTCAACATCCGTTGATTTTGCCGAACGAAAGTATGAGAAACTTCTCAAAATGAAACGTGTGAAAAGATGCAAAGAAAGGAGGATCATTGAAGGAAGATTTTTATGTAATTTGTAGAACTCTCGTCTTTCCCGATGCTGTGAGAGTGTCCAGTGTTCTACATTACTGGAAGGAACACAAAGGAGAGTACGCTGTTGAACTGTATGAGGTAGTTCAAGTCATTTTCGCATCGCCAGCGACCCAAGTTAGCGTAGAAAGGTTATTTTCCACACTTCATGAACTCCTATCGCCTCGAAGAAGTAGTCTAAAGAGTTGCACCATCGATAAAACTTTATTTCTTAAAGTAAATCTCGATACTCTGTTCAAGTTGAAACAGAAGTTCAACTTATAAATTTGGAAGTTCGCTCTTTTCGCTAGCATATTATGCTACATTATTTTCTACATTGATTTTCATTTAAACTGATAGTAGATACAGGATACACCGTTACGAATTACAATTATTTTTGAAATCTATTTTGTATTTTCAATTTTTTATTTAGATTTTCACATGGTAAATATTATCAATTATTCACATTATCTGGTTTGGTGGTGGATTTCAGTACCAGTATACCTACAGTTCTTGTTTTTGGAAATTGAAATGATTTTTTATACACTTTATTATAAAATATAAATTATACCTTGATAGTTTGATAGTGGATAAGTGAAATGGACTATGCGATTGGCGAATCCATATTGATATTAATTACTCAAATTTATTCAATAAAAATGGAGTTCTTTCATTCTTTGTGCTTATTTCATGATTTGTAATTTGTATTTTGTATCGCCGAGTTCCCTCCTCCCCAAACTCGAATCTCTTAGGTAATAGGTAAATAGGTACATCTGATGATTGCTAAATTACGCAAACTCAACTTCCAGACTGGAATGAAGACTCTAGAGGGAAATAGACTGGTTTGGGTCAAAAACATCATCTCAGGAACAAAGTAAACCAGTTGTGGGTCAAAATAATGGCTCCAGAGCAGAAAATGAAAAAAATTGAAAAAGCTGAAAGCCAGCCATAAAAAAGCCGAAAGCTAGCTTTATTCCCACGAAAGCCGAAAGCTGAAGCTGTATTTTTGAAGGTCGCAAGTTTAAACCAAAAGCCAAAACCGTATAATACGGCTGCAATGCTCTGTTATCAACTGGGGTAATATTGGCCACTCGTGACTTGTTTACTGATAACGAAATTAGCGCTTCTACAAGACATAAGCGGCCGATATTACCACCGGTGTCTGATATTACCGATATTATCCTAGTTGACTTTACTGATAACGATACTAGCGCTCCTACAACAAGTCATGAATGGCCGATATTACCACCAGTATCCGATATAACCCCAGTTGACGGTATTTAACCTTCACCCTCCATTTTCTTAAAACGGTGATACTGCGGGCACTCACGTCTAACGTTGCAGTTAAGAAGTATGACAGGTTTCAGAATAAGAATTTTCGAATTTCTAGTGCTACCGCGACTAAAAACCTAGGATTCAGATTTGGATCCGTCACTCTGAATTATAAAAAGCGAACAGAAAATAGGTACGGAGATGAACTTTCTAAAGAAAAATTGAACCAGATACCTCAGAAACTGGGCTATGGAATCTGAATTAGAAACCTTAAAAGTAGGGTTATGGAATTGGAGCCACAAACTTTCGCAAGGTCAAAGCCAAAGTTGGAGCTATTTTTTCAAGTGCCGTATCCGATGCCGGACATTGGCGGTCGCGGTTTCTGACTAGTAACGGGAGATTAATCGTTTGGTAATCGATTAGTCGATTATTCAAAGTAACCGATTATCAAATTAATCAATTAACAGAAAAAGGCCAAGCAAATTGATTAATTGAATAAAGAAGTTTCTCAGTTACCGGTTAATCAATTGCAGAAAGTAATCGATTAATGCCTATCACTATGAAAGATTAGTGCTGGGAGATTAATTTTTTGGTAACAAATTAACCAATTATTCAAAAACAAATCGATTAATCAAGTTTTTCAGTTACCAGTTAATCGATTACAGAAAGTAATCGATTAATTCCCATCACTATTTCTAACATGCAACTCTTCTGGGCCTCCCCACAGTTTTGTTGCTTTGGTTTTCTTTCTCTGTGTCCAAGAGTGTGCAGCTGCAATTCGCTTACCAGCCACATGTTTCACGATTTTGAGTAAGCTTTCCACGATGTGCACACGCACAGTACCAATCTTTTTGATCTGATGGTAACATGCTCCACGATTGTACTGCCTTGTTCGTGTGACCTGGCGAGGGTTACAGAGCGCGCTATGTTTCCATCTCGATTGATACCGTAGTTGCTGTCTTCGCTAGAATGTTAGCGGGGGGTATTCGAATATCATTTCCGGCATTGGTGGGACTCAAAAAAAATCAGGTGGCTCATTCCTGCTTAAACGTGAAAATATTACGCCGACAAACAAGCCAACACAAACGGGAATACAGACGAGTTATTCAAGTATTAAACTCGTGGTATGGTTTGTGCAACAATTACATATGAAGCAGAAACATAGGCACCGACAAAAAGCAAATATGAACACAGACTTGGAACCACGCAGCGGGCAATGGAGAGGAGCATGTTGGGGATCAAAAAGAAGGACAAGGTTGAAAATGTAACAATCAGAAAACTAACGAAACCAAAGGACGTAAGGGAGACAGGCAACAGCTACGTATGCAGATCACATTATGAGGCAAGAAAATAACAGATGGGGAAAAGGAGTGGAGGGGTGGAGAGGAGACCATGACAAAGTGAGAAGGGCGGGTAGACCCAGAACTCGGTGGAGACAAGCGCTCCAAAGAGAGCTTGGACTTACTTGACCCCTTTGAGTCAAATTCCACGAGTGGAGGGGTGAGGATAAAATATGTTTGACATATGAACAATGTAGAGGACGGTATTCTCTAAATTTTGGCATCAAAATTTTCCGAATAGTATTCATAGAAAGCGAGATATTCACCAGTTACAAAAGTAGTCCACATTTCTGTAGAATTACCCTAATACATTTTCATGGAAATCATACTACTGAATATACTTGAGCGAAAATTTTGTTTATACATTTTCATGGAAATTTATTTCTTCCAGCCAAGGGTATACTTGAGCGAAAACCTTAACGCTCTCGACACGCTCACCCCGACACGAAGCCAGTGCCCTTTCGAGCATTACCTCAAAGATGTCGGGGTTCTTTTCTCATTTCCAGCTCAGATCAGCTCACAATGTTCTTCAGCTCTTCATGGTGAAAATTCAGTTTTTTTCTTCCAGCCATGTGCTCATTGATCTTGATCTTTGCTGCGCCCTGCGCGACTACAGTCTGCAGCCGTATTGTTAATAGAAATTTCCATGCCAAATTTTTTTTATTAAGGTGCGAAAGTATATGAAATGTTACACACGTATTTTAGCATTTCATATGCTTTTACTACTGGGTATACTTGAGCGAAACCCGTAACGCTCCCCCCGTAATGGCCTTTCCGTAATTTAAATTTTAAATTGAGTTCGAAAGGGTTCCCGCTGTGTGTCGAAGTACGAGTAAAGACATGTCAAAATCTTCCAACTAAAAATTTACGATTGGGAACAAATAAATTTTATAAAATTGTAGAATGTTATTCTGTAAGTCAATTACGATGTTTTCAGAAATTATCAGAAGGCAAAGTAAAGGCCTACGAGACTGCGTTTGAACTCCGAAGTTTGAAACAAGAAATAGAAGAACTTATCGTTCCTGCGTGCTTGAGAGGATCGAATTTCAACAGATTTCCGAGAATAGTAATAGCGTTACTCTTAGATATGACTGATTACGCCCGATTTCTTCGGTTATAAATAGAAAAACGAAAGAACACAGTATATGAATACGGTCGAGCTTTGAACAAATTTCATAAGGGTATATCGAATAAATTCGTCCACAATGAGCGACGTCCTCCAACACCACGCACAAAAAAAGAACAGAACTTGATGTTCGACCTCTTGGGTGCGTTCGAAGTTCCAACTGACTCAACTCAAAATTCTCAAGTACATATCAAAGCAAAAGAAAAAAAGCCTTTTGGACATGTTGGATTTTCCCAAATTCTCAACTCAATTCCCAAGTACCAAAGCAAAAAAAGTAAAATATTTCAGGAAACATTATGTGGCACACAATCAGGCGTTTAACGTGCATTTTCCCATAAGAGACTTTCGGGCTTCTCTACCACTACACCTTTCAAAATCTTTCAAGAAGAATTATCCTTAACCAACAAAGAGCTATGTAATTTAGGAGGAACAAGTTATCAGTTCTCAAACAGCCATTCAGGCATTTAGCCATCGATATTCTGTATGAACTGGATCGCGAGCCTACCTCTGTACTTGTGGATAATGTAAAGAACGACAAACACACGATTCGTCTATCTTTCAAAGCAAAATCAGAGTGGCCAAGTTTATAAACATTTAAATGTAGTGGAAAGAAAAGTTTTGAACAAATCTAGCAAAAAATAAAAATAAAAGGAATTCGTTATTTGCATTCAAGAAATTTTGCCAGAGGGGGGCTCTGGCAGGCGCTATGGGGTGCTTAGCACCCCCTAGCACCCCTCTGGCTGCGGGCCTGAATGGAAGAAATTAATGTGCCAAAGCTCTCGATCAGCTATTGACATTTTCATGTCTTTGCTTTGGCACATAAATGAAACCTCGCCCCTCGGGGGCCAATCTAAAAATACGTGTTTCCTATAGAAACACTTCGTGTAACATTTTATAATGCTTTCGTACCCCAATAAAAAAAATGTCCATCGAAATTTCTATTACCAACACGGCTGCACACTGTAGTTGCACAGGGCGCAGCAGATCAAGATCAATGAGCAAATATCAATTTTGATCAATCAACCTCCTTACATTTGTTAGTGTGTGCGCGGGTGTGTAGTGTCGCGAGCACTCTGTACATTTCATTCCACATCCCATTTAAGTAAGCATTTGCTCACTTACCGTCACTATTTGTTTGTCAAACTAAAAAGAATAATTTAATTATCCACTTGTCATTATTTTCTTCACAAAACTTTATTTCTACGATTCTGTAAAACGAAATTGCAAAGTTTCTTATGACAGGTCCTGTTTTACACTTCAACCTTGATGCACCACCCCCAAGTATTGTTTGTATACACAAAAATTTTTGCTATGTACATGTAAACCAAAAGGAACCATAATCCATCTTACACTGCTCAGAATTCACACAAAAATAAGTCCATTAAATACAACTAAATGGTATTTTAGGATATACAGTTTGCCTCTCATGTAAATTGACGGAGCTGGATAGATTCGAATTTCAATTAACGTTTCTTTTTCTTACATGTTGAAAAGAAAAATGAAAATGCATCAGAAAATAATGAAAAATTCTTACCCCTTCAATTTATAAGGTGGGTAATATATCTGTATGATTCTCCCCGGCCACTGATGCGATGCCCGAAAGGGTAGTTTCCGGTATTGGGGATGCGGTGTCATAGGGACCACTTTGGCCTGCGTGCATCGCCATACGTCCCATCACACCGTATCTGCATGATTATTAGCAATGATTTGAGACAGAACTGTCGCACGACTTCAGTAAACTTTGTTATCAAGTTAAAATTTGGATTTACGAGATTACGAGTAATTACCCAAACTTTATTCCAAGTCGCCTCTTCAATGATAGCTTCTCAAGACAAAAGTATCACGAGACACACTGCCAGCAACTACTGCAGCAATATGGATTACAAGCTCTCGATGGACAGCAACATGTAACTAAGACTGATCTCATACCAGCAATACTGGCCACATGGCAACAAGAATGGACAGCAAGCTCTCCGACTCATCTTCACTTAATCAAACCTTCGCAGAATGGGACCCATCCTACCACAGAGAGCGAAAATGGAGAAAATACTAACCCGCCTCAGGATAGGCAATACCATACTCACGCACAGCTTCTACAATCGACTACCGCCCCCTATATGCGAACGGTGCGACATTCGGCTTGATGTGATCCATATCCTCAATTACTGCCTCAAATTTGATCCTATACGCCTCATCCACTGTCAAGCCTCTCCCTTCCCAGTCATGGAGTCACTCAATGACACACCTGCAGAGATATGTAGACTTCTTCCTTTTCTAAAGGACTGTAATTTAAGATCACAGCTGTAACTCTTTTCGTCGATACTCGTCGCGTAAGACTATACATGTTCAAAGCGACGTAAAATATAAAATACTGATATTGAATAGTGATTGATTTTAGTAAAGTTTTTGCTCAAACTTCACACAAAAATAAGTCCATTAAATAGAACTAAATGGTATAGTAGAATATAGATTTTCCCTCTCATGTACATTGAAGGGGGTGGATAGAATCGAATTTCAATTTACGTTTCTTTTTCCTACATGTTGAGAAAAAATGAAAATGCATCAGAAAATGAATGAAAAATCTTACCCCTTCAATTTATAAGGTAGGCAATACATCTGCATGATTATCTGCAATTATTTGAGACAGAACTATCGCACGACTTCGGTAAACTTTGTTATCAAGTTGAAAGTTGGATTTACGAGATTACGAGCAATTACCCAAACTTTATCCCCAGTCGCCTCTTCAGTGAGAGCTTCTCAAGGCAAAAGTATCACGAGACTTTAGTAACGTTTTTTCATCTTGTTAAAACTTCGTTTTTCAAGGAGACGTTATCATCCAAAGACCTAAGTTAATGTGCATCCTCTTCCACGAATAATGTTTCTGCAGCAGTGGTGAAAAAATTGTAGAACATTACTTTAGCGCAGAATTTCAAAAAGAGCAACCCAGGGCGCGGTACGTTTCCCTTAGGATATTTAGTTTACTAGAATTCTCCTAAAAACTGATGAACAGAGAAAGCTCAACGTTCACTCACAAATTCAGCAGACCGGAGATTTCATGTAGACTCTAGTATACTACTCAAGGACCCAAAAAATGCTGATGAAACTCATTTTTCCCCCTATAATTTTCATGTCTACCTAATCAATTGAAAAGTGAAGAAATATTTCAGCTGATAAGAAAGTAAACCTTATTTGAGAATCTAGTTTAGTCACACATCGTTCGGACCACCCGCTCATGACTATTTCAATATAACTGTACTTCTTAATCCAAAATACATATGTGAAGTACCCTAGCGCTAAAACCTCACTCAAAAATAAAACGCTTGTACCACGCGTGAGAACGAGTCATGAACACGCACAGTGGTCTCCAACTCTGGCAGCATTGCACGTCCATTACAACCAAGCGGGCCACCCTCCCAACTCAATTATTCAATCCCAGTTCAACCCGTCATCCTGATTAAATCAGTTCCAGGATCTTAATCGTTCCTTGACTGTTGGCCGCGATGACCACATTCGAGGTCTGCCTCCAGCACACAGCCGACACGAACTCGTTGACGTCGTCGTCCTTCTCCTCCTTTTCCAGCACACCGCACACGCCGTCGAACTTATAATGCAACAGCTGCTTACACAGTCCCTTGTAATACACGTACAACGAATTATTCTCCGAGCCGCAGGCGATGTAATCGCCGTCGGTAGCCAATCCGACGAAATTTTTCTCGTTGATGTGGCCCACGTACGAGCGCAAACAATGAGACGCGTTGATATTCCACAACTTGAGCTGACTATCGGTGGACGCGGACACGATATCCTCTTTGTTTAAAAATTTCACATACGACACCGCCTTGCGGTGCCCCTTGAACACAGCCAGTGCGTGCTTCATTTGGCGCAAATCATAATAGTGCACGCAGTGGTCGGCTGAGCCGAACGCCAAATGGCAAGAGCTTTTCGGATTGAACTTCACGCAGCAGACGTTCGCTTTCGCCTCCAGCGAAGCGACCGAATGATCCATGTTCAGCGACCAGAGCTTCACACGAGCGTCATCCGAGCCGGACGCGACCAAACGGGTGTCCACGTTGTTGAAGTCCACACTCCAGCACCGCTTCTCATGCTCCTGGAATGTCTTTGTCTTCTGACTCGCGGTCACGTCCCAAATGGTGACAGTGCCCTCATAATCGCTGCTGGCTAATACGCCCTTGTGGTACGAATTCCAGCTGATGCACGAGATCTTCGAGGACGACACCATTTCGGTGCACGGATAGTGCAAGTCCACTGTGTCCTGGATGACCTGCGCGTACTCGTACACTTTGATCCGTTTGGTAACCCCGGCTATGGCGAAGAATTCATTATCCTTATCGAACTCGATGCTTGAGACGATGGTCGAATTGTTGAATATGTCGTTCGAATAGCTCAGCGTGGCCAACGGTCGCAGTTTACTGTACCGCGAAAACTTGTTCAGGTTCTCTCTGAACTTATCCAGACCGGCCGAACTAGGAACGGCGTCGCTAGACGACGAACACTTATCGCTTTTGCCGAAGGTCACCTCTTTAGCGCGACAGGCGAAATAGCACTTGACAAAGTCATCGAAATGAGCTTGAATTATCTGGTTACGTAGAGAGAACGATGACTGCATGATCTCGACATTCTTATGAATGCTGTTGAAACTTTCGCATCGCGCCAGGTCCTTGCGATCGGGCACGACCGCTTCTTTCTTCGATGTCGTATCCTCCGGCGTCGTTTTCTCGTACGTACTCGCCGCGCTCGTTTTCGTCTCCGACTCTTTCAATATATCTTCGACCACTTCTATGTCATTTTTAATGATACCGACCTCCTTAGTAATATCGCACAACTGTCTCTCTTTCAAACGCAACAGGTTTTTTAGGAATTCGTGCAGCAGTTTATTCTGCGTGGCGCACGATTCCGCCTCTAAACGTTGCTTTCGTTGCTGTAACACGTCCAACATCACATTCACGTCCGGTAACGATAAATTATGCGATTCGGTAGCGATGAAGTCCTTCAACCCATCGACCGAGTTCGACGCACTGCTAGCTCGGTCAAACGGATAGTCTGGAGACAAACCCAACTCTTCGGCTGCCTTTAAACGCGATTTGTACTTCGCGATTAGTTCGTTTAGAAGGAAGTTCGGGAATGTATGCTCGATGCCAGCTAGCGCGAAACTACATTTAGGGCAGCGATGATTTACCTCTAGGGCTTTGGAAATACATCGATAACAGAAAGTGTGACCGCATCGGGTGATGTGAGCCTCTTCGATGACGTCGAAGCAAATAGGGCAAAGAAAGTCGTTGGTTTTGTCTTCGAACGATCCGCTTATACCGCTTAAAACAGCAGGATGTTGGCGTTTCACAGGTCGCATTCGCACAGGCGATGAAAACATCATCTCTCGCCCGCCTGACATAGTATCCAGAAAGCACACAGTTCACTAGTTTCTGTAACATAATACGTCGCAGAGTGAGTAACACTAACACTAAACGTCCGAAAGGCAATTTTGGCGAAACACAATACGGTATCAGCGGGCGAGAGAGACGATGAGTACAATAATGCGCGAATACGTGTCAAAATTCTGAGTAAGAAGGACCCAATAATGGGGGAATCCGGGTCATAATTCAACTATTACCTTAAAACTTGGTACTTACACGTCGAGAAGACTCTGAAGTTTTCCGCTGACCTGTTTGTTGTATGACTCAGCGCTCGGAGTGAAAGACAGATCTTCTAAGCTATTACAATGTACTCCCAAGACCAACCCGTTCTGAAACAGTTCATGTACATAGTAAAACAAATATATCAAGTAATATTCAATGATCCAGATGATACAAGTAAACTTTCCAATTAAAACGTACCTTCACTGGCTCATCAGCTGAGTAACTTCGAAAGTAATGGGTTGAAATAGAATTTCTGTTCAGCTTCAATAACTTCGGTTTGAAGATCATGCTTTTAGCAACTGATTCTCAAGCACGCTTAATCTGAAAGAATTAGATCACTCCATTATATCTTAATGTCAAGGAGAACATGGATCCAGGCACTAAGCAAATCTACTTGGTAATCGCTATAATATTTGCACTTACGATTTGATAATGGACTAAATCCTATAACGCTGTGACTGCGAATTTGATATCAATTTTTAGGAATATGAAACTAAAATATATCATTTAGGGAGGTGAGAATCATGCGACTTATCATTTAAAATCTGTTTTCATTACAAGATGAAACAAAAAATTAATGAAATATCACATTTGTACATGAAAATTGATGAAAATCTTGTCAAAAATAGACACCGTTGATTCTAATTTTTCTAAATTCTAATTTCGGATAATCAGGTGTCAGCTGCCAGGTATGCACTTGGCAAGGTACCATGTGCAGCAATTTGTGAGTTATAGAAAAAGTACTCAAATACAATCGAGTTTTAGGTCCTTTTTTCTAACCATCTGTTGACATGCACATTTGAAAAAATTACTTCATAGGGTTACGCCGTCAGTCTCAGAAAAAGGCTCATTTGTATGGATGGCGTAAAGTCCATTTTTGTTATGAAGAACCTACCTCTTTACCTGGGCTGGGCTATGGCTGTTGAAATATCAAAATCAAATGACAACATATGCTAACTCCACACTTTCCAATGACACTTGACATACTTTGTGACTTGATTTCATTGTTGAGTGCAGATACCTTCTGAAGGGACGGTCAACCTCCCACGGTTTTTTAAATTTATAAGGTCAAGGTTGCTGCCTTCAGGAGACTGTGCCTTTAAAGTCACCAATTGTTTACGCTCCAAGATCCGATGACAGATGTAACCTGCAACATAGCCCACATTCGCTTCGTCAACTTTATCAAGTTGAAATTCTTCTATTACGTCTTCAGAAATCAAATTATCTTCATCGCTGACATTGAGTAACTCCTCATTAACTTGTTGTGACTCCCTCAATTTCTTCTTCGTAGAAGGAACATCTAAAATTTTTATATCATTCGAGACACAGTTTCCTGCCCCTGTTCTTAGTTCATGGTGAATCAACAATTTTTTGAAAATAGACTTGAATTGTTCGCAATTAGGATTGTTGTTGAACCCTCCTTTCGATCGGACGGCAGAGAACCACGTTTCTAGATGGTCTTGGTTCAACTTATAAGTGAGGAGGTACCGCAAGCCATAGGGTTTCAGGGTCTGATATAACGGTATCAAGTTTTCCAATGCAATTGTTATTCCTAAGAAACCCGTACGTCGACCGTGCATTAAAATTGACGTGTCACCAATTTTAATTTTTGAGAGATACTCTTTTGCTGTTTCACAGAAATTTGCAATTTCATCAATCTTTCTATCTTCAACTGGTATATCATATCCATATTTCTTGTGGTATTTACTCCTGCAATTCAACAGATCAAAAATCTCATCCAATCGTTTGCAAAATGTTGCTGTTCCATCGCAAGATTCAAATTTGGGGATGTTATGCTGCTGCAGCAAAGTAAAAGCTGCATAAATGGATGTACTCAATAACTGAGCTGCCAGTCGCACGCGCATTTTGTTTTCGCGCCACATGATATGTCTTTTCGTAAGTTTCGGGGCCGAGGCTAACGCAGTAGGACCTTTTTCTTCTTGATAGTTGTACAAATTAATAAAATCTGAGAATGCAATGAAACGTCCTTTCTCATCTACCAAAGTGAAATCACCTACAGTATTACGTATTAATTTTATTGCATGCGGCGGATCAAAAATGAGGAAAACTTTTTCATTTGTCTTGCAAGGATGCAAAAACCATGGCTGGAAGTTGAGTCCTGGCACCAAATTGGCTCCTAATATTTTACAACATGTTAAATTTGTTCTTGCCCCATCAAAGGTTATCGATCGGCATACAATTCCACAATCATCAATCAGAATTAAAGCGTTTTTGACAAGTTCACTAAGTTCATTGCACTAATGCTGTCGATGAGGAAATATGCAATGGGCAGTTTCCAGTGTCCGTTGAGACAAACGAGCATAAAAACTAGTGCTTTTTTTGCTAATGGTTGGCAGTCACTTTCAGATGAATTAATGCCAAATCCCATGTCAACGTAACCATGATACACGCCTTCCTTGTATGTCAGTTCTTTTCTGATATCTATTTCATCCATTATGAAGTTACAAACAACTTTACGAGGTTCACAATCATGAACTTTCTTCCGCAGGGTCTCCATGGCTTCTTCACAGAAACCTGGATTACCATCTACCTGGCTGTACCATTTTGTAATCGTAGATTCGCACGGGAGAAGGTTTCCCCAACACGAACGGACATATTCATATGCGCGAGACGAGTAAAAGTGTAGAGTTAGGGCGAAGGTACGTATTTCCTTGCTATATTTTTCTCTCTCAGGACCGGCAGCTCTGACAGCTATTTGTAAAAATTAACTTGGCAACTCGTTCTGAAAATAAAAGTTGAGAGCACTGACTTCAAAATACGTACAAAGTTGTAAAGAGCACTGCACTTTTTATATTTTGCCTTTTATGTCTTCCCTCAAGGAAGAAGTACACATTTAATTACAAATCATATCACATAATTTTCGACCGTGCAACAGTAGAAATTTCGTTAAAATTGAAAAAAAAAAACCTTCAAATTTTGCATGCAATGCAGTAAATAATTTTTAACATGTAACATAAAATCGTACTAGCTATTCCTCAACAGTACAACAGTAGACATTTCATTACAAATACCAAAGGGAAAAAAATATGAAAATTCGGTCAGTAACGTACCAGAAACTTATCTGCTGCACCTGCAGAAATATGTTTCTCTTCTTCTAAATGACTGACAAGGTCCTGGAATGTGCGCACCTGGTCTTTGAGACGACGAACTTGTTGTTGCAACAAATCAATTTTCTTTTTATACTGGTGCACGGTTTTCTGCCCATAATGTAAGTTCAGTCTTGATCTTCTTGGACTTTGAACATCTGGTGTAGAAAGTTGCATGAATGGTTTTCGATCGCGAAGGTAAAGCTTCAGAGAAGGTGTAACATTCACATTCCCATCTGAAAGCACAGTAATTTATAGTTTACGACATTCGATTAGCAATCTGAGACGTCATACAAAATTTTTCACCGAACCTTCTTCTGTTACTTCGGAAACACTCGCAGAATCCGCTCTTCGATTAGAATAATCGATCGTACCCAGTGGAATACTCTCATTGCATTGACTTCCATTTTCAGTTTCAGAATTAGTCATGTGGGACATGTAAGGACCTGCAACAGTTACAGTATGGTATTATCAACTATGAAAGGCTATATTTATAGAAATGATGAAAGTACATGCAGTTACCACTATGCGTCAATGAGTGCTGTTGGCACCGAGATTCATGTTCAACACGGTAACTCTTTTTCGAAAAAGATGCACAGCAATGGAAACATGCCTGATAATAGCAGGAAAAAAATATGAATTCCACAAACACTGTTTTTATGCTACCAATTTTATAAATATTTAATGGTTCACATAGACCGGCTTACAAATTTTTTTTTGTTTTGTACTTCGCTGGCTTTGGCTACATACTCTGCCGTATGGAACTTTTTTAAATGAAATGTACGCCCGGATCTTGATTTGAATGAAAGTGGACAAAAGGAACATACGAATTTCTCGTTCTGGAAAATAATAATGTATTACCGTAATAGAGAAAATAGAACAGTAACCGTCTTTCTTCCCTTTCCCGTTTTCATTTAAACTCACAGATTCCGGAAGAGCAGTAGGATCATGGCTTCTGTAAATGTGGTTTCGTAACATCGTCTTCGAACCGAATGATTTCGTACATTGCTGACATTTCTATATTTAAAAGAAAATGTTGATAAACCGACAATTTCTGCGTGTAGGTAAGGAGTGGGTTGCGGAAATACATACGATTTGAGAGTACGCTCCTCCGTGAATATTCTTCAAGTGAGTAGACAAACCAGAACGACTTCTAAATGTTCGTGGACAGAAACGACACTGATGAACCTTCAAAGAGACATTGTAATAGAATGTAACTGAACGAATTAAATGTTAAGGTGATGTGCATGAAATACCAACCTTCTTAGGCAAATTCTGTTCTGATGGAAGACAATACTTCTTCTTCAAATGATTAATTAAAGTTACTCTTGTTTTGAAAACTTTACAGCAATAACAACATTCCTATGAAGAATGAGAACGAAACAGTGAACATCCTACTTAGTTATCATAATTTTAAAAAAAACAGTCTCTGCATACAAAATGTATTGTACTTACGAATGATTTCTTTTCCGTTTCCTCCATGACAAACTAAAAAGAACCACTAAACACGCTAAAATTTTTGTTTCGTCAACCTTTCCTTTATCACTGCCTCTAGACACAGACACAAACATCAACAGATCGAACGCTGTACTTTGGATAAACAAACCTTCCTCCGCACTTGGCCGCCTGCCCGTGAATTACGGATCCATTTACGTATGTATGATCTTGACGTAAATTCACGGTGATGTGCTGGGGCTTAGACCTGTGGGGAGATTACGTCAATCTGAAAGGGGGAAGGTGACGCTACTTTAACGCTGTGGAAGTCGAAAACTAGATATTCTCCGAAATTAGTAAACGTTCAAATTTGATTCAAAATCCATGGTAAGCATGAGCGATAACGTTCTTTTTACACCAGTTCAACTACTCAACTCAATTTCGCAATAAGCAGTAACGCAGCCGAATAAAAATTCATAACTAGAAAAAATATATATATATATATTTTTATTTATTTATTTTTATTCTGTAAGAATCCAAATTAAAAATCTTCACTCTGTCTCGGAGCTGGCTGATTCACCTAACGGGAAACAGAATAACAAAAACATTGTTCCCGTCAGTTTCAATAAGAAATGTGAGTTGAAAATTAAAAAACACTGTAAAACATAGGAACGCTGTCAAAGTTCAGTGGCTGCTGAATTCTCAAAATAATCGAGGATATCACGAGTCCTTAAATTATTTTCCAAAGTGTCATGCTACCGAAGAAATGTAAAGAAATTAAAACTAATTTTCGGATCGTGCAGCTACTCAGTACTGTCTCATTTAACAAGCATATCTAGACCACTAGAGAAAGTATTACTACTTTTGGTCAGCTTTGTAACACAAATAGACATTTCTGTAATGCCAAGAATACGTATATTTCCGAATATAGAGAACAGTACCAAGATCAAAATGTAGGCCTAATGAGACGAGGCATAACACGAAATTTCTATTGAAATGTTGATGTCTAAAAATTAGATCTCCAAAATAAGATCAACATCAAATTACAACAGAGGTCGCTCAAAATCTAAGACGCCACATCTAGCCTAACTGTAATTACGTATTCTAAATCGACGAACTATTCTGAAGTTCCATATTGACCGTTTAGGTACTCAAAATAGAATTTCAAAATTGATAAACTATTATTGGAACCGATGATCGCAAACATTTTGACCATCATAAATCTGATCTTCCCTGAAGCTCGTATAATTCTACAGGCTCATGAAATCACGAACGCTCTCACGTAAACAGCCTAAAATTCTGCCATGAATAAACTATACAAGAAGTTCTTCAAACTCACTGAATCGTCCATGACGACGTCGGCATTTGCTTCGGTCATCCTTTTCGGAAATCTTCAATGTTATAGTGGTAAAAGAAATAATTTAACAATTCCAGATGATTATAAAATTTTAAATTGCTTCGTTATAACGTTAATACAAGCTTTTCAGAGAGGCTTGAAAATTGGAAAGCGTAATAGTTCGTCGATTATAAAGAGGCCAGCAATTTTTAAGCTCTCAAATTTCTGACTTGAAAAGTCGAGGAATACTTGGTTTCTAATTTGGCGGCAACTTCTCAAAAATGTAGGCTAGAAGATGCCGGTTCTGTTTGAATCGTATTATCTGTGATTCAGGTTTTAACTCTGTGACGTCAGAATATCCACAGAGTTAAAGTCGAAAACGTACAGTTTTTGACACTGACCCCCCCCCCCTCACCACCAACCCAAAGGACCGGTGGTCAGGGCTAGGGGTCAGCACTCTGGGAACACTAAACAGGGGAGAAAAAAGTTAACTTTTCAGTAGGGCAAACAATCAATGCTTCGTAGCTTTGCTAGTCGATGGAGCCGGATCTTCATGTCGGTTAGTTGGTAGTTCCAAAGGAAACAACTGGTTTACTGTTCTAATAATGGTGCGGCCGCCCGAGCGAATATGAGCTAGGGCCTGCCGTTTGTCTACGCTAATTATAACACCATACTTCCACTCAGCCCTTGGAGCACTAGGCTCCTTGACTAAGACAACTTCTCCTTTACGAGGAGTAAAGGCTTTAGAACCTTTCTTTGGTGTATGTCTAGAACTATGCCTTTCTCGTAAAGAGAGAAGGTAGAGACTTCGAAATGCGACCCAAAATGCTTCCACTACACCTAAAGTTTGTCCCCAGGCACTCAGTAGAGTCTCCGAAGTAGATGGGAGACGCACCGTGGAAACTTCTAGATTGGTGTGCGTGTTGACAGTACGCAGTCTCAGAAAGTTATTTGGAGTAAGAGGTGAAAGAACTTCCTCAGAAACATAAGTAAGTGGTCTACTATTCACTGTGTCCTCTATGTGGCAAAGAGCAGTGTTGAGCTGAACGTAATCTAATAACACATTGCCATAGGACTTCTTTAAACTGAGCTTGACTAATGCGACAAGACGTTCATAAGCTCCACCATACCACGGGGCATATTGCGGAATAAAATTCCATTGAATATTATTCGAAGTAATAAAATTATCCAGACGATAGTCGGATATCTTACAACGTTTCCCAACTAATGGTTGCACAAATACAAAATTAGAGGCATTATCAGAAATTATAAACTTTGGAACTCCTCGACGACTCACAAATCTTGTAAGCGCCATAAGGAATTCCTCAGCAGATAGATTTCGGACTAGCTCTAGGTGTATTGCGCGCGTCACTAGACAAGTGAATAATGCTACCCACACCTTTGTGGGGTCAAAATTTGCACTCTGAACTATGAAAGAAGATCCAGTTTGCACTAGGTCAACTTTCCTGCCTTCCACTTTAATCCTGAGAGGACCTAAGTAGTCCAGGCCAGTGTGTAGAAAAGGTGACACTTCAGCTACCCTCACCAAAGGTAATGGTGGCATTGGAGGAAGTTGGAAACTACCGCCTGTCCACCTGTTGCAGGTAACACACTTGTGGATCACGGACTTTACTGTCATTCGACCTTTGATGATCCAAAACCGCTCTCGAACCTTTGCTAACAAATGACTACAACCAATGTGATGATTCTCAATATGCAATTTTCGTATATAGATACGAGTGAGCGGACTGTGTCTAGGCAACAGGATAGGATGAATCGTATCCCATGGGAACGAAACATTCTGAAGACGCCCTTTACACCGAATGAGTCCAGAATCATCTAAAAATAACTCTAACTGAAAGTTAGGTTGAACTCCCTGTCGTAGTTTAGCATACTCCAAACCACAATACTTTTGTTGAATTTCCGCAATCAACAAACGTTCTGCTCTTCTGAACTCTTCCAAAGATGTTGCACGGTCTTCTACTTTGGTCCTTTTGAAACAGAAACTTATGACCGTTTTGAATACTCGCACATAAGAGTTCCAAGAACTGAAACGTTTTTCTAATAGATCTGTCAAAAAACCCTTATATTTGGGATTACTAATGGCGAGAGTGACTGTCGAGAATACTTCAGTGGTAACAGGCATGGCGGGCCACAGCTTTTCATGGGGAAGCCAAGTAGGTCCGTGCCACCAAAGTTCGTTACCCTCTAAAAGTGCTGCTTTAGAGCCACGAGTGGCGATATCAGCAGGATTCGAATCAGTAGGTACATGTCGAAATATTAGATTTGGGGCCTTTCGAATTTCAGAAATTCGATTCTGAACAAATATAGGTTGTATCGCACTGGAATTCAGCCACTGCAGAACAGTTGTGGCGTCAGTCCATAACACCGTTTTCTCTATCCTGACATCTAAATGAGATGTTAGATAAGACGCCATCCTTTTCCCAATCAACACTGCTAAAAGCTCTAAGCGAGGTATACTCAACTCTTTGATAGGTGCAGTTCTAGTCTTACAAAAAGCTAAAGTTGAAGTACTCTGGCATGTCTGCGAATTTATATAAACCAAATAGGCGCAACATGCATAAGCTTTCTTTGAGGCATCACAGAAAATATGCAAACTAATTGTTCCTTCTTCGGTGAAGGTCCAATATCGTCGTGGAATATTCACAGAGGATATTTCCTTTGCCTCTAGGGACAGTTTCATCCACCTTGCCTCCAAATTGGGGGGCAAAGGCGAATCCCAGTTATACTTGTCCTTCCAGCATTGCTGCACAAAAAGTTTCAAGTCTAAAGTACTGGGTGCAAAATAACCAAGTGGGTCAAATATAGACGCTAAGAATTTCAAGACAAAACGTTTAGTCACTTTAGGAGACTCCATTTGAGAGTCCAGTTTGACCGTGAGAGAGTCTTGACAACGGTTCCAATTCAATCCCAATATTGAAATGTTCCCATCCGATTTACTACGAATATTTTCTGGGATCATGTTAACAAAAGTGTGGTCGTTAGAAGCCCAATCACGCAGGTTAAAACTTGCAGAATGGAATCTAGTGGTCAAAGATTCATACAATTGAATAGCAGATGAGGTGCTTTCAACACTGAGAACCAGGTTGTCAACATAAAAGCGTTTCCTCGCTAGAGAATGCCACTTATTGGCCGGCATTGTCGTTAGCAGTTCCTGAACTACAATGTTCAGAAGAAATGGTGAAGAAATCACTCCAAAAGGTACTCTCGCAAAGCGGAAAATTTTTAAGTTCTCCAGAGTAGGCGGAGATGAAGTATCTTTCACCCAAAGAAAACGAACTGCATCCCGATCAACTTCGTTAAGACCGACCTGTAAAAATGCTTTCTCAATGTCGGCTGTTATGCCCACAGCATGTAAACGGAAGTTCAGAATTAGGCCAACCAGATCTTCTAATAAAATGGGACCACGATGTAACAGATCATTTAGACTGCTGCCAGACTTAGTCTTAGCTGAGGCGTCATAAACGATTCGGATCTTATCACCCCTAAGTACTGGGCGATGAGGGAGATAGTGCGTCAGATACTTTGTATCCCGAGGCGCCCATTCAATGATTTGCATAGCCTCTTGATCCTTGAGTACTTTATCATATTCCGAAAGGAGTTTGAGAGGTGTACGATCTAATAACGATCTCAAACGTGCGATACACATTCGGAAATTGGAAGGCAAGGTAGGGTTTTCTTGCTTCCAAGGCCACCGTACTACAAACCTACCATCTTCAAAACGTACAGTGTCTCGAAAATTCCTCAAGACTAGATCATCAATGTCCTCAGACTCAGAGGCTTTAATCCCCAGAGCCTCAAGTGACCATAGATTGGTTAGGAGAGCAGGATCAAATGCTAAGGTCTTTCCAGATTCCACACTCAGAAGGTCATTGTCTAACTTGACAGAACAAGAAAGAGCAGTATAGAAAGAAGTATTACAACTCAAATCCCGTTTCGAGGTAATTACCTTACCTGAAGGGACCCAACCAAAAAATGACTTTAGTAGAACCACTTTACTAGGAAGTTTCTTACACTCACCAACCTCCACAATGTCATGATAAAGATCATTACCGATTAATAGCTCAATAGGACCCTGATTACACTCAAAAATATCAGGATCAGCGTAGGTAAGATGACTGGGAAGTATACTCATCACTGTATCCACTGAGGGGCAGGATTCTACATCCCCAGTAATACAAGGTGTGGTGAGTAATCGAAAGGTTCGACTAGAAGAGTTCTTATTCTGCAAAGTCAACATAACTTCTGCAGATCTAAAAGTGTAAGAATCTTCTGAGCCAAACCTACATAAGTCTATGTTACTGCGTTTTCCTAATTTCAGTCCTAAACGGCGAACTAAATCGTTATGGACATAGGAATGCAGACTTCCTGAGTCAAGTAAACCCCTAACTTGAACTAAACCGACAGCGCTCCGAATATAGCAGGAAAAAGTTTGCAGAAACGTACCTTTCTCCTCTTCCTGCGACTTCTTGCCTTTCGTCGCCTTCTTACCCTGCTTGCTTACAGCGTAGGTTACGCATAAAGGCAGCATGTGACCCGACTTCTTACATTTGGGGCACTTCTCCTTCTTCTTCTTACAATTCTGGGCGCGATGTCCAGGATTCAAACAGAAGAAACACAGTTTCTTTGTTATCACCCGCTGCTTCCGACTAGTCCAGGTCCGGAATTTCCGACAGTCTTCGGAGGGGTGTGCTTCCTCGCAGAATACACACTCTTCTCCACTCCCGGACTTCTGGCTAGATCTCTTCGGTCCTCCTCCCACCAGCGTCACTGACTTCTTTGCTGCATGAGCAACTAACGGAGTAGCTTCATCCCCTTTAAGGTACATCGCTACCATCTCGTTGATTTGAACGGTATTTGATAACTGGGTCATCAAATCTTCAATGGAAAATGTCCCAGTAGGATCTTTCTCCCACAATGGCCGAATGGTGGCTGTCAGGGTAGTCTCCGAAAATTTACTCAGAATCAGGCCTTTCAAAAAACTCTGATTCACTACCACACCTAAATTAGTGAGATTCTTCAAAATTTTCTTAATCGAATCAAAATTGCTTCTTTGCTCTTCGGCGCTCTTAGCTCTCTTGAGCTCATTGAGCTCAGCGTAATACACATTAACTAGCTGCGCTGGATTTCCAAAACGTTCTTTAAGAACACGCACGGCTTCCATATAGTTTTCGGCCGTTTGGGCATATCCCTCTATGGCCTTCTTCGCCTTGCCCTTTAGACAAGATACCAAATAGGTAAATTTGCTCACAGGGGTGAGATTTTTACGTAAGTGGATTGAGGCCTCGAACAGCTCCCAGAAAGGACGCCAGCCTTTCAAATCGCCAGAGTAGCTTGCCAACTTAATGGACGATAGTTTGACACCATCCATAACATCAGCAGAAGAAGCATTTGAAGCGACAATGTTCTGTGAGGAAACCGACTCGTTAACCCAAGAAAGAACGGAATCAACGAGCTCAACAGTCTCGTGAGCTGAAGATATTGTCGACGCAATCTCGTCAAGATCTCTCTGTGCGAGGTTCGAATTAACTTTCTCCGTCCCCTGACTAACTCGTCAACGAGTAGGCGCACCTCTTTTACGCCCTCACGCAAGCCGACGAGGTTTTAATTTTCAGGTCTTCCTTTAAAGATGCAACCCTGGCTACTAGGCGAGACTTCAAAAGCATAAGCTGGAAGGTTTCATCGTGAGGCTCCTGAAGAAAAATTACAAAACATTTTCAGCTTGGCGTAAAGGAGGATAAGAAGTAGGCGCACGAGATACTAAATTATCTACAAAGAAAGTGTTTCTCAACTTTTTACTTAGCCTACTATGCATGAGTCCCATTTAAAAAATTAGAAAAAATAATGGAACACCTAAATAGAGTGCCTAGCAAGAGAAACGATCGTCATTGGGAAACTAAAAATGGTTAGACTTGATCGAGTGAGGATCCTCATTCTAATTACGAAATAATCTGAATGCAGATTCTTCTGACTGATGTGACAGAAAATTCAGTACTGGTACTGTCATTAAATCCAATACCTAGTCGAGCACGACCCGGAAAGGGTCTCATATACCACTGTGTCTATGGTACGTATTCTTATATCACCATTAACGGAATGCGCCTTGATGGGCGTTACCCTCTAGTGGCATACGCCCGGTTTTCTTCAGATCAAGTTTTATAACTCTCGAAATAATCTGAACGAAGTCCCGGAGCTTTAAATAGCTGTGTGGGAAAATCACAAGAAATTCACGCTTAATGACAACAGAGCGTCGCAATTTGTGATCAAAATAAACTTCACACCGAAGTGTATAGAAGTACGCAAAGTCATATTGGGTTTTAAATCAGTTCCGTTACTAAAATGCGAAAGCTATTTCAAGTAAAAACAAATTACTTTACTAAACTTCGCTAACAGAAAGGTTCTCACGTTTACGAAATAAATAAACGATGAGAATTCACCCTCTGGGTGACGATATTCCAAACTTTTCATGCCTTGAAGACCGTATTAAAGAAGGGAACACGTTCCAGTATAGCCGGAACACCGCTGGAAGGAAGAAAAAATTCCTCCTGCCATACCATTTTCGGCGCTAAATGGTACCTCAGAATCAGAACATAGGCAGCAACCTCTCATCCAATCCCATACAATGGATACAAGGACGTCAGCCTCATGAATCTAATCCTACTAATAACAAAAATTAAGTTCAAATGAACTCTGGTCGTAATGGATTTTCTATAGCCTGTTAGAGTAACTGTCTACCACAGGCTCAAAGAACGTTCAAAAAGAAATAAACAATATCACGACAGTGTAATATCATTTTTCACTCGACATTACTGCAACAGTCAGGATAAGCGGGAACTAAATCCAAAAATAAATAAATAATTATATACTTGTTCTCACTGACTGCAAATAAAATTCTCTGCTGAAAGCTAGGGCTTTACAAATAATAAAAAGGCTATGTTCCATTTTCCTTCAAGTCCCTAAAAGCTAGCAAAAAGGAAGAGTGGAGCTGACAATATTTTTAGCTCCACTCTCAAGGACTTTTTTAAAATCAATACTAGTTCGTATGTCACAAATTGATCCGGATCATGAACAGAAAATCTCGAAAACTAGTTTATGTAGAATTCGGGCAAAGAAATTTCTGTTTATAAATTCTAAAAATGATCAAGTCTAAAAGTTGAAGTCCATCACAGTTTCTTTAACTATACAAAATTGTGACTTTGCGCTTGGTTTTCAATCTTGTCTAAGATAGTTTTGAGAAGAAAGGATAAGGACTTTTCAAAGAGTGCTTTAAAGGCCTAGTAGGGACCTTTAGGCATAGATTTTTATTTTGCCTCAAAAGACTATTGAACTAAATCGATAAAGGAAACAAAATATGGAACAAATCTAGATTTCTCTTTCTTTAGAAGAAAGGGAAGACTATGTCCGGTAACTAGATTACCCACAACCAAAATTATTTGGTAAATAACTAATAAATACACGACGCTGGCGAGGCTGTTGGAGGACCGAAAGCTACAGTAGCTTCACTTTTTTTTTTTTTTTTTAGAGAGAGAATTTATTAAGCACACAACAGCATTCCTACACATTTATACCAAATCATAAATTAAAATAAACTATGATAGTAGGTAACTATAGGCAGTTATACGAGCTTCAGAAATCAGAAGACTAAAAGAATCAAAATTTTGAGGTCTGATTCATAACCACGCTCTGCTACCAAATGACGTAAATTCACGGTGATGTGCTGGGGCTTAGACCTGTGGGGAGATTACGTCAATCTGAAAGGGGGAAGGTGACGCTACTTTAACGCTGTGGAAGTCGAAAACTAGATATTCTCCGAAATTAGTAAACGTTCAAATTTGATTCAAAATCCATGGTAAGCATGAGCGATAACGTTCTTTTTACACCAGTTCAACTACTCAACTCAATTTCGCAATAAGCAGTAACGCAGCCGAATAAAAATTCATAACTAGAAAAAATATATATATATATATATTTTATTTATTTATTTTTATTCTGTAAGAATCCAAATTAAAAATCTTCACTCTGTCTCGGAGCTGGCTGATTCACCTAACGGGAAACAGAATAACAAAAACATTGTTCCCGTCAGTTTCAATAAGAAATGTGAGTTGAAAATTAAAAAACACTGTAAAACATAGGAACGCTGTCAAAGTTCAGTGGCTGCTGAATTCTCAAAATAATCGAGGATATCACGAGTCCTTAAATTATTTTCCAAAGTGTCATGCTACCGAAGAAATGTAAAGAAATTAAAACTAATTTTCGGATCGTGCAGCTACTCAGTACTGTCTCATTTAACAAGCATATCTAGACCACTAGAGAAAGTATTACTACTTTTGGTCAGCTTTGTAACACAAATAGACATTTCTGTAATGCCAAGAATACGTATATTTCCGAATATAGAGAACAGTACCAAGATCAAAATGTAGGCCTAATGAGACGAGGCATAACACGAAATTTCTATTGAAATGTTGATGTCTAAAAATTAGATCTCCAAAATAAGATCAACATCAAATTACAACAGAGGTCGCTCAAAATCTAAGACGCCACATCTAGCCTAACTGTAATTACGTATTCTAAATCGACGAACTATTCTGAAGTTCCATATTGACCGTTTAGGTACTCAAAATAGAATTTCAAAATTGATAAACTATTATTGGAACCGATGATCGCAAACATTTTGACCATCATAAATCTGATCTTCCCTGAAGCTCGTATAATTCTACAGGCTCATGAAATCACGAACGCTCTCACGTAAACAGCCTAAAATTCTGCCATGAATAAACTATACAAGAAGTTCTTCAAACTCACTGAATCGTCCATGACGACGTCGGCATTTGCTTCGGTCATCCTTTTCGGAAATCTTCAATGTTATAGTGGTAAAAGAAATAATTTAACAATTCCAGATGATTATAAAATTTTAAATTGCTTCGTTATAACGTTAATACAAGCTTTTCAGAGCGGCTTGAAAATTGGAAAGCGTAATAGTTCGTCGATTATAAAGAGGCCAGCAATTTTTAAGCTCTCAAATTTCTGACTTGAAAAGTCGAGGAATACTTGGTTTCTAATTTGGCGGCAACTTCTCAAAAATGGACAGTAGGGATACCTGAAGACGTACACAACGTACTTTGACTCGACGTACACGTTCCTTATCACAGTTCATCAATAAATCATGATGTTGATACCGTGTTATCGATAAGGATCACGGTTTCGTGTTTCCGCTATGGATCTTGTAATTCCAATAACTATTTTCAGTGGATTAGTACTGATATTCCTATTTTACATAGTCTTCAAGTACCAGAAAAAGAGCACTCGTAAGTAAAAGCTTTTAGCACACATTATTTCCTCAAAACACGACACGGAAAGAAACTCGGTATTTATCGCAGTCAGCATTTCTGCTTTCAAGTCACGAAACCGCAGAGAATTAACTATCTTATTTGTTACAATCGTGTTTCAGAGCCTGTAGCAGATGATGTCGTCGCTGCAGTTCAGCCAGCGGCCAGAAGAGCTGTGGGCAATCGAAACAGAATTCGTGATGGTGCCGCACATATCAGACCAGGTATTATTACGAAACTGTTTCTTGTTTACCGCGATCATTTGCGGCAATGAGTTCGTTAACATCCGCTCTATTTGCGTTTAGGAAATCAAAATGTGGAGAATGAACCGGATGAACAAGAAGGTGTAAGTCCTCAAATCGCCGACATCGACGATCCAAAAATCGGAGCTAAGAAACGAGCCAAACTAGAAGCTAAGGCTGAAAAAAAAGCTCAACGAGAGGTAAGAAAACTACATTTTGTGGGCTCTATCGTAATTTCATTTTGATATACGTCTTTGGACTTGGCTTCCTCCCAAAAAATAAAAAAATATCAATCATCGCCCGCATTGAAACATTTCTACAGCACATCTCCTTTAATCAGAAAAAGTTGGCATTTTGATAACTTCAGAATTCCGATTCGCTACCACTTCCGTTTATGATTTTTAGGCTGAGTTGAAGATGCGAGAACAACGCAAAAAACAACAAGAAAAAGACGATGCGGAACGTAAACTCAAAGAAGAAAAAGAAAGGCTTGAGGAAGAGAAGAAAGAAGAAGAACAGAAGCGGTTGCAAGAAGAAAAAGAGAGACAAGAAGAAGAAGAGTACCGGAAAATGAAAGAAGCGTTCACGGTTGAAGAGGAAGGATTCGATGAAGAAGGAGAAGACGAACAGGGAAATTTACTTCAAGAATTCATCTCCCACATCAAGGTATCTAACGTGCATAACACCGGGATTAACCAGTAAGCATAATTACCTTCGATAATGCGTTTCTTACTTATGCAGGACCAGAAGGTTGTCATGCTAGAAGACTTGGCTGCTAAATTTCATCTTAAAGCTCAAACTGTCCGAAATAGGATAGACGAGTTGCAAGCATCTGGTGTTCTGACTGGTAACGGTTGATTTCTACCCATTAATGTATAGAACTTCCAAAAATGTGTTCATTCACTAATTCAGGACTTTGCTGAAAATTGATTTTAGGTGTAATCGATGACCGAGGGAAGTTTATTTACATCACAATGGAAGAACTGCAAGCTGTTGCTGACTTTGTCAAAAAACGTGGACGAGTTACCATTCAAGAATTGGTCGAAAATAGTAATAATTTGATAACACTGAGCTGAACGCTTCAAGGGACGAGATACAAGATATTTCCTCCAGTGGCTTTCTGCCGCTTATCGATACGTCATATTTGGAATGTCAAGCTCTTTATTCGACCACCCGAATTGGAATCTCGGTATGATCTCAGCATTTCGATTATTTTCTGTTTTAGGTTTTTTGAAATTTACATAAGTTGTGCGGTTTTTTCGGCTGACTGTTTAAAAGTATATTTTTAAATCCATCCTACATAAAAATGAAAAACATTGTAAATTTTCTGCAGCTTTCTAATTCCAATAAAGTTTGTTTTCTTAGTGCGTTTTCAAATTATAATGAAAAATAGTACATTGAACTGCGTAAAATTTTGTATTTCATCGTCACCTCAAATTACATATTGTCATCATCACAACTTTCCTCTTCGTCTTCACTGGTTACATCTGGTTCGGTTAAACTGTCAGCATTACATTTGGAACACGCACAAATAAACAAGTAATGATTCCTGTAATACGTATACAATTATAGTTTTCGTTCAGAACGGCGTTCATCATTTACAAGTTCGGAAATGGAGCTAGTGAAATCTGCTGCCCTTTGAGTTAATTACTCGGATATTTTACGTTGAACTACAATTAAGTGATACTAGAGGAGACATTTTGGTGAAATTATTACAGAGAAACTCCCCCTTCGCACAGGAAAAGATTGGCACAAAACAAACTTGCTTTATGACCAATATTTGCATTCATGAAGCTGACCAAATTCACTCCCCCCCCCCATTTGATGACCCCCTCTAATTAGTGGCTGCGTGCGGTCAGAAGTCAGAAATGTACATAATACAAAATACACGATGGTTTAGCAGCGCTACAACTTGGACTTGGTTAATGAAAAATGATTGAACGTTTCTTTAGTAAAATGTACAGCAGATATGTAAACACAAACCTAAGAAGTTTTCTTCTACTATGACAACTTCGTCTCCGCGAGCATTTATCCAGATAACTGATCAATATTTCCTCTCCCGGTATAATATCACGTTTTGTCACCAACGCCAATCTGTTGCTGTTGAATGGGAATGTAATCTTTGCATTGGGTGCGCAGCTGTGGTTTATACAGCTCTGTATCACATACAACCCGGATCCTTCGTTATTCATGAACGTACCAACATCTGTGCGATAACGGTTCCACATTAAATGTCTGTCATTCACCTACGTCCGAAAACCGAAACAAAAATAGATCCGTCTTAACTCACGTTCATCGACAGCCGCGTAAATACTATCAATCAAATTGTCCAAATTTTTTTTATCAGCCAGAGGTACATTCAAGGTCACAATTTTCGAGGCCCATTCGGCGAGTGAACTGGTGCCAATGCCCTGGCCATTTCTACCAACTAATAACAACATTCCGATGAATCCTTCGCGGGTCAACAACTAAAATGAAAATGGCGGTTTACAACTTTCGCACTTGATAACATGAAGTACACTTTGAACTGAATGAATATTACTGAACTCCATTCGTGAACAGATTTTCATTAAACTCTTTGCATCTAGGTTCCATCACTACTGAAAACGTACGCCAAAGTTCATCGATATCGCACTGAAATTTCTCGCTCAGCAAAGGATGAATCGTGTTGTCGTCACCGATAGCTAGATGACAGAACTATGGAATTAAAAGTAAAATTATTTGAATGACTACCAAACCACGAACAATTTCACGTTTCAAACAAGTTGTATTTACCTGCATGAATGTGTTGTACATCGATTGCTTATCTTCAGCCAAATGAATACAAGCAATTATTCGCGCCAGTAACATTATGTTCATTGTTTCTGGAGGATAATGAATTCGCCTAAATATTTACATAATGAAATTTGCTATGCTTACTAAAATAATATCATGTTGAGTTCCAGATCTACAAATTGGGGACGTTGCGCTATTCATTTCAAATAAAGCTAATGTCTATCTAATTTTTAGCTCCTCATAGCTTGATTCTGTCGACTTGAGGTAAAGTTCACCAACCCCACCTTTCACAAATTGTTCCAGAGCGCATTTCACTCTTACGTCTACCAAGAGACGTCAAATTGAAATTTCTTGTGATTCTCAGGCGCAGGTAAGTGAATCACGAATTCGTGATGTTTTCTAATGGATGGAGTTCCTTCAGCTTGAAAGCTGTAATCCAATTTTCCTTTTTACAATGGACGTGAACGTTACCACCAAAGAGATACATTAATAGCTGAAATAGTATCACCGCCGCCTCTACATCCTCCTCCCGACCAAAGAAGATTCATGGATTTGAGACAGATTGATAGCCAGTCAATCAACGAGCAGTGACTCAGGCAACTGGCCAACCAGCCAGTCGGTCAGTCAATCCGTTAGACAGATAGACTGGCAGTCCTTGATATGGTTGGACCACGAAGCAGCCAAGGATGCGTACGTTTCTACCCTCCTGCTCGTCTTTAGTTCGCCTTAACTCAGTATAGTTTGCCTAGCTATGTCTGTCTTCCAACTTGTCTGCAAGACAAATTGGAGCATGGAAATCAGGAAGACAATCAGGAGACAAGTGAAATAAATAAATAAATAAAAAGTTACAGGAGACAGATGTAAGATCAACAGACGTAGAAGGCCGTGACGAGCAAAGCGAGTGTCGACGGGAAATTCCTCATGGATAGAAATTCAAAACCAACTTACTTCCAATGCTCAACAAGTTGTACTAAAGGCTCACTTTCTTCATTCTTATGACACAGAAATTCGTGATATTGTTTCCACGCAGTATCACGACATGTTTCGCTGCAGTATTTCTCCTGAAATAATCTATACATTTACTAACATGTCACAAACAGGATTACAGGAAATAAGAATGATCACGTACCGCACAATACATACAGTTCCTATGGTTTGCTTTCTCTGTGGTATCATACTCCAGAAATGGAAGTTCAAAGCACTTGTTTCCCGAGAGTCTAGCAACATTTTCTTCCACACTCTCAAGCGGGCTGAAAATAGTAACGCATCAGATCATTAATTTACAGATAATGAACGTAGAACTGCCGGCTCAATCGAATAAATAGTACCTAACAGTGCAAATAGAAATGTCCACTTTTTCGCGAGTTAATCGTAGATACAGAATGGTACTCGTTACACAATACAAACTGGCAACGCTCATGAGTCATTTGGATGACCAAAATATACAGTGGTGGTGCCCCTAGCAGTATTACATTTTGAAAGGACATACTACTTTCTTGGAAAAATACCATTATTAGGCCAGTTTGTTGATCGTCAAAAAGGTATAATCAATGATAATAGTCATGCAATTATTCACCTGGATTGGTATTTGGATGGGTTCATTATTGAGCTACACTATGACGACTCATTATCAATTACAACCAAAATTTTGATCTGGAAACTTGGAACTGGCTCTTATAACTAATTCAGTTATATCTCATGTGTGTCTTTTTCTTCGAAAAGCTCAAATTGCTCCCATCGCTTCGCACACACATGCATCTACACGAGTTATTTCCTATAGCGCCTACTTACCGCATGCAGTGATCACATGCAAGATACTGGTAAGCTTTGTTCCACGCGAACTGACAAGAAACCAAAGGATCTTCTTCGAATACGGTGTCACCCTTTTTAAATTCACTTGTAGCAAAGAGACATCTTCCCTGCAAAGTCGGTAACACAAAATGAAAGTTAACACGAGGCTGCATTCCTCGACAGGAGATAAATAATCTAGTAATAGATTTAGGTAATGCCTTACCTTTCCTTCGATCCACCTTACTTCCATTTTGGGTGAATTCAACAGCCCCGATACCTCATCCATGTTAGAATAGGTTCTGTCGAGTAGCTCGCTAACATACAAGTTGAAGCAATGGCACTACTTCTTGGAGGATCAGTTCATAATAAGAAATACTGCAGTTCGACGAATAATCTTAGCAAAGAAAATATCTGACATCTACTATATTACCAATTAATGACGGAATTTTAATATTCAAACACAAAGTTCGAAAATTCTTCTGCTTCATCTGAAACTCCCCTACTCCCCAGTCGACTCGTGGTCTAAAGCCGAAAGCGAAAGGTTTATCGTTTGGCTTTGGCAGTCCCTGATCAGCTGATCACAACACTCTCAGGCTTCACATTAGTCTATCGTGTGTATGGTCTAGGTCTCTAGGTAAAGCATATTTAAGCTCTATGCTCCAAGGTCGCTGTAGGCTTTAGGTTTCTCACGCAATGCCCTGTCTATTGGGATGAATAATCAAAGAGTTAGCTGTTCATGTTTGTTTATGTTTTCGGTTTATGTTTACTCCAGTCCAGTCTATGGCTTCGACCATATGATCGAAGGTCTATGGTTTACGAGTTTCTGAGCATTTACGAGATTTATTTCTTCTTTCCTGCTGTCATTACGGTTTCTGTGTCTCAGATACATTCAATATTCTGCTATTTCGTTACTCAATACTCTGTTCTTCGTTAAATTCACGCTGTAATGCGACAAACAATCGTCCATGGAGTTGTACACCCATTTTCGTTCTCAATTACGCTCGCTGAATTCGCTCGACTTGCACAGAAAACTGATAAATCACTACGTTCTGCAAGCTCAGAAATGCGCGTACGTTAGAACCATCTTACTTAGCTAATTTAACCCTATTTTTAAGTCGAATATGAGCAAACGGAAACAACCCTCGTCCGAAAGTAACGTCAACAAAGATTTCTGCGATTTCTTACATGAAATCGCCGAGTACGAGAAAAATGTTACCCGTAACATTCATAAGGCAACTGCTTATCGAAAAGCCGCGAGTGCCTTGTCTAGGCACCCGGAACGAATTACCTCCGGCAAAGAAGCGAGAACGTTGGACGGTGTTGGGAAGAAAATCGCTGAAAAGATAGACGAGTTTATCGAGACTGGAGAGTTGCAAAAGCTGAAACGAATTCGTCAAGACGATACTAGCGTAGCGATCAACGCACTCACACGAGTAAGTGGGATTGGCCCTGCCAAAGCCAAAGAACTGTTTGAACTAGGATTAAAATCCGTAGATGATTTGAAGAAACACACTGATAAGCTAAATCATCATCAACGTATCGGCTTGAATTACTTGGACGATTTCGAAACGCGAATACCGCGGGAGGAAATTGAGCGAATAGAAGCAGTGATAAAGCGTGAAATTGGTGAGCTGGACAGCCGCTTCGAGATGACCGTTTGTGGCAGTTATCGACGCGGTCAGCTCGAGAGCGGTGACATTGATGTGCTAATTTCGCATCCGAGTTACACGTCCGAGGATAAGAAAAAGGACTGTAAATTGCTCGCTGATGTCGTTCAGAAATTAAAGAGTTGCGGATTGATTGTGGAAACTATTTCGATAGGTGATGTCAAATTCATGGGAGTTTGCAAGCTGGAGGAAAGAGCGAGGAGGTTGGATATACGTCTCACACCCTACGATCAGTATTACTGCGCCGTATTATATTTCACCGGAAGCGATTTATTTAACCAGCAAATGCGAGCACATGCTGTGAACAATGGGTTCACTTTGAACGAGTACTGTCTGAGACGGGTTGGAAGTACCGGTACTTGTGGAGAACTGTTACCGATTACTTGCGAGGAGGACATTTTTGACTACATAGACTATCCGTATAAGAAACCAGAAGAGCGAAATTTGTGAAACTATCCAATTATTCTTGTATGTTGTACATAAGATGTAAATATTTTTCTTGTTACTGTAAATTTATGTTCGAAGGATGATGAAAATATCTGCAATAAAGATTATCACATTGGTAGAATATCTTTTGCAATTAATTTTACAGACAAGACAGGCTTAATACATGTTTGTGTTGTAGGAAATTTAAACGAGACATTGATGTGATTCGTGAGAATCATAAGTTTCTTTGGGATGACGAGGAGCCATGCAGCTGGGAAGAACAACTAGCGAAGAAATACTACGATAGATTGTACAAAGAGTACTGTATTGCTGATCTGAGTCGTTTTAGAGAGGGAAAGGTGAGGTAGAATCGAACGTTGATAAACGCCCTGAAGTTGATCCGGATTTCTGAACATCATTGTTTGCGTAGGTTGCTCTACGATGGCAAATTGAAGCAGAATTAGTGACCGGAAAAGGCCAATTCGTTTGCGGGGACAAAAATTGCAATGAAACCGAGGGGCTGAAGACTTGGGAAGTCAATTTCGGTTATATCGAGCACGGGGAGAAGAAAAATGCGTTAGTCAAATTAAGTAAGTCGTATTTTAGTTTCACAGAATGAGTTCCCTTTGAAGAGGGCTGATTGATTCAAGTCCATGGGCACGAAAAAGAAATAAGGAACGCTCAGTACTGGCAAACGGCCTGGGAATCATGGCGCAAGCCCGAATTCATGCGTCTGCGTCAGATATGTGCCTGACATGAATCAAACACTCTACCTACACTGGCCCCAAATTTCGGCAAAAGAGTCTACATGCATGTTAAATGGGAAGACGCTAGTGTAAACCTGGTGTAACTTCGGCGCAGGTCCCGCGATTTTCTTGCGGAAAGCTTCACTGATTTGTGACATCTGTGCGCTCGTTTTTCAGGATTATGCAGCGACTGTTCCTACAAACTCAATTACAAACATAAAAGAAAAGAGATAAAGCGAAATAAAAAACGAAAACGTCGCACTGAAGACATCGAACTTGACACTCCTGAAGATACTAAGAACCCTAAACTGGAGCAGCCGGCGGTCGAAGAATCTGCTGCCGTACCGGAGAGCACCGAGAACTCTGAAACTGACGAGACCAATATTTGGAAAACGGCGAACCGAGCGACGGAAGAGAAATCGCGCGATGAAGATTTTGAGGAATTTCTAGAACAACTTCTATTATAACTTCGAATAGAGGAATGGATCAACTAGAAAAAAGGCTTTATTTGAGTTCAATTTTGTTACACGACAATAAAAATACGAATGTATACAATTATCTACAGTTATATGATACTGACAGAAAGCAATAAAATATAAAATGAAATTACAAAAAAGAAAAAAATTAAAACAGGTAACAATTACGCGAAAGTGTACGTATATATGTTGATTTAAAAACTGATGAACGCCCTGTTACACGGCCTTCTCCTCAGATTTATTGTCGCTTTCCTCGTCAGAGTAATCTTCGTCGTGAGTGTGAGTCACGATTTTCGGCATCTCCGGACGAACTTGACTCGAATTCAACAATGACAGCTGTATAAACGGACCATTGATTACATTAACGCGGAGCCAATTTTTTAATGTAAATAATGCATAATAAAATATACTGCCTGTTACTAACCGTCTTCCTTTTCTGCGTCTTGGAACTCACCTTGTTATTGTTGATTATATTGTCGGTCGTATCATTCATTGACGTAGGCCTTCTGGAATCTATTGCGGATTTCTTTTCGTGAGCAACTGTTGATTCGTGAGGCATCTGAAAAGTAAAAATAATGCGCGTGGGTAATGCTACAGGTCAATAAGGATATACGTGAGCGATTCATTTCAAAGAAATACACTGATATCCCAGAATTCTATGAATAAATCAGCTCACGGATAGTCATTCGCTGATTCGAATGCCAAAGAGAAAGAAGTTGGAACTCGCCAACAGATGAACAGTATATCGTATTAGAATACTACAGTAAAGGGCGTCACTTGACACCAATTGCCACACGTATCAAGGTGAGCACTGTATTCTGAGTACATTAACTAATGGGGTAATAGTAGTAAAAATGGGAAAATAATACACCAGCTTACTGGGAATCATACCACGAGGCGCAAAAAGGATATTAAAGAGCAGTTCAGTGAGCCAAAACAGAGGGATGGAAACGTTTCTGCGAATCTATGGGGAAAAAATAGAAGCTGGATAGTACCTACGCTAGAAGGCAAGGAGATCCAGTTAACTTACCAAAAAGAACTAATTCACGCAACGATCATCAGGAGCTGCCCACAGAGGGAAGTACTCTCTCCCCTACTGTGGAGTCTAGTGGTGGAGAGTTGGATGAGTTAAATGGTCAAAAAATATACACACAAGGAAATGATAACAATTCGACTGTGGTGGTAATTGGCTATTTCCGGGGACCATCGAAGAGCTGATGTAATGGAGACTTCGATGGGTGGAAAGAAGTGTTATCGATGTCACTCTTTTCACTCACAAATACAAGGGCAAGGAGTTGATCAAGGTGCAGTACAAAGGAAGACCGTTAGCTCTCACAGGAAAGGCGAAGAACATACTTCGGAGTATATCTGACGAAAAACTCTCCTAGAGGGATCACGTCTCAGAGAATACAAGAAGCGGGATTGAGGCTCTTTGGGCACGCCGAACCTTTCTCGGCAGGACCTGGAGACTCTCTCTCTAAATGATGCACTGGATATATGCGGGTGTAATACGATTCAGAATCACATATGCAGCAGTTGTGTGGTGGGGATGGGTCCACCTGGCCAAAGTCAGAGAGAAACTGGATCACCTGCAAAGGCTCGCATGCGTGATGAAAACGAGGGTAATGAGAACGGTGTCGACGAAAGCGCTTGAAAGACTTCTGAATCTGCCACTACTTCACATTGCTACAGAAGCAGCTGGAATCCATGACTCAGTTAGAGGAAATGATAACCTCACTAGATGAGGAGGGTAGGGAGGCAGGGCTATCTATTAATATGGAAAAAACGAAAATTCTAACAAACAATACTAACCAACAAAAAATTAAAATTCGGAGGACGGAAACCGAATATGTTAACGAAACGATTTACAAATATTTAGGCCAATTAATAGTTTTAAAAGAGAGAACCCTAAAAGACGTGAATCGACGAATAACAATCGGCTGGGAAAAGTTTTGCACGCTAAAGGAAATATTTAAAGGTAACTATAGTTTAAAGTTGAAAAGCGAAATTTTCAATCCTATCATGACATAGCTACGGATAGTCGACCTGGTCCTTCAGCGATCTGATAGTTACAAACTAAGAGCAGCCCAAAACTCAATGGCACGTTCAACCCTCAAAATTAGACGTAAAGACCACATCCCAATAAAAATGATCAAAGGAAAACTAAAAAAACATGAGGGATACCTCAACCTTTATCAGATATCACAAGTGAGATTGCGCGTGGCACATTTCAAGGCTAGAAGACAACCGCTGGACGCAAAAAGTAACCTTTTGGTTCCCACGTCATCTAAAAAGGAAAAAGGGAAGACAAAAAACACAATGGGCTGACATTACCTAATTCTTAAAAAAAAAAAAAAAAAAAAAAACCACTTCCGAGAAGTAGGGGAAGGTTACGACGGGAAACCTTCTGCTCGATACGGGCCGAACATACCCATTGTAAATTGAGTTCTTAAGAGGGGGGGGGGAGAAGAAGCAGCAGCTGAGATAATGAGGGCTTATTGTCTAGGCCAACCAGACCTTCGGGTCCAAAAAAACAGGCTACAGAAGGATATTGGAGATGGCAGGGACGATGGACAAATGTTTCGGGATGCCGAGGGACAGAATCGCGGTGGAACACTTCTTGGAAAAGCCATACCGTGGAATGATACCCACACAGGAGGCATAAGAAAAGAGGTTGCCAAACATTTTAGGAAAAGAGGAGCATGTGTTTTGCAGATGCCTCAAAGAATGACCAAGATGCCTGACAACTATTCAATGGCACTGGGTGAGGGCGCCACTACCTTCCAAGCAGAGGTAATGGCGATCACAGGCGGCTATTGATAGTAGCCAGCAGAAGGGCGAAATTAATAAGCAAATCTATATCCGTACAGACGGTCAAACGGCTATTCAGACACTATCTGCACACCAAACTACATCCCTGATGGTGGCGGTGTGTGTTAACAAATTATACACCCTTGCTCAGGAGAACCGTGTCACCATCCTATGGACACCGAGGCACTGCGGCATGAAAGGGAACATGATCGCGGTCAAGCTACCGAAGGAAGGCATAAAAAAGGAACTGGTGACGCCCAGGCGGTGTCTTCCTGTAGCGTATAGCGTCATAAAATCCAATGTGAAGGCTTGAATGAGCAAGCAGATGGAAATGCACAGGCGGATGGCCACGACCGTGAAAGTCAGCAAAACACTGATAGGCGATGCCCACAGTACGTGTGCCGAATTCACACTAGGACTCGACAGAAAACATGCAAAGCTCATGGTTGGACTACTAACTGGTCATGGGGCCACAAAACACATGTAGTATAAAATAGGAGTGGCGAAAAGCAGCTTCTGTGGACACTGTGGAAAGGTGGAAGAAACCTCGATCCATATCATATGTCAATGCCCAGTGATAGCCAGGACAAGACATGAAGCACTAGGACTGGAGTATCCAGCACCCAGTGAAGTCAAAAAAGGATAGAACTTGGTAAAATTCTCACTTTGGCAGTAAAAGTGAGGCTTACTGGGCTGATCCTTATAACTGCAACCTGAGGGAAAGTGCAACAGACCACAAGGTCAGAGCATTCGGCGCATATAGAGGCACCTCACACGAAAAATTATTAGAGTCATATGTTACATATATTATACTAAAAATTGCATGGGTTATTTATAAACCGCAAATGGTACTTTATCAAACATTTATGACGCCGATCTTGCATATATACGAGGAAACTCGAGAAACTGTTAAAAGAAGTCCAGATATTCAAATCAGGACTACAATGCTGTCCCATAAAGGGACAGAATGTCAAGAAGGCTATATTTTATACTCCAAGGAAGAACTATTAGTTATGACTGGTAGTAATTTCCTATCTTATTAGAAGTCAAATTCTCCAAAATTGTATTAAAAAAAAAAAAATCTGTTATTTGAATTTGGGCACCCCCTACAATTTGTATGCCAGTAAGTCCAAAAAAACGAATCTATGAATGTAGAAAAGTTTGAAAATATTTGACGAAATTTCACTTCACTTGCAGGAGACAAAGATCATTTACCAGTTCAATTGAAACCCTAATTGTAAAAACAACCATCGGTACTTTTCATTTTTTATTTTTATTTTTACTTCAGTGGCAGACTGAACTATATCAGCAATCATGCAAAAACATTGCAGCTCATTTTATCAAGTTATCGTCTGAGAATGAAAACAAGCAGCGTTCATCCATCGGAGCAGTGGATATAGAGCTCAGTCTGTCATTTTCAAGCTATCATCTGAGAGTGAAAACAAGCAGGCAGTTCATCCATCTGATCAGTGGATATAACTAGGTCTGTCATTTAAGTAAAAAAAAAAAAAAAAAAAAAAAACAAAACTGACTATGGTTGGGTTCACAATTAGGGTTTCAACAGTTGGAGACAGACACTCGGTAATCAATACACGTTTCAACGTTATCAGTGAAACTTGGACCATAGGAAAACCAGAGAAGAGAAAGATCGACGCTTTTGAGATGTGGTTCTATAGGCGGATACTTAGCGTCAAATGGACAGATAAGGTAAGAAATGAGGAAGTATTTAACAGAGTAGAATGGATATTTGGAATTGTCTGAAGAGAAGGAGAGATAAACTAATAGGGCATAATTTAAGGCACCCAGGAATAATACCACTGCTGCTAGAAGGAAAGAACTGGTTGGGTCGGCACAGATTCCTAGTATGTTGAGCAGATAATCAAGGATGTCAAATGTAAGTGTTATTACGAAATGGAAGAACTTGCACAAGATAGGGAGAAATGGAGAGCTGCATCAAACCGGTCGTAAGACTGATAACCTTATCATCATCAAGCGCTACTGCCAGGCGAAGTTTCTGTCGAGCATGTTCCAATAGATAACACAAATTCAGATATAGGTACTCAAATAAATGTAGGTTGAAATTCAAATGAAACATGTAACTGCTTCAACTCACATGGCAGATAATACATTAATACAATACACATCTAGTAGGTGGTAAAATAAAAGTGATTTTGAAGAACCTAACTTTGCCTTTTCAATCTTTCAAGGTTGACACTGAACAAGATGTACCCATTTAGGGCTATCAAATGAGACAATGTATTCTATAAGTCCTGAAATGCCATATTACTGAGACACACAAGAATACAAAGTTGATTCCAGTATCAAGCGCATAAGATCAAGGTGACAACTACTAGTAGAACAATTTCATTCTCCAAAACCACAGTTCGAATCAACTATCAATTATCATAAAGAGGAAGGGCGATAGTCGCTAACAATTAATTACCATATCCGCAGTACTCACCAACATAGGCGGGGCCCGAAACATATAGCTGAACGGGTAATATATCAGATTAAGTACAGTAGCGGCGTACAAATCGGCGTATCTCACCACTTGGGATGAAAAGAATGTCTGTCTGGAACCTGAGCGGAAGACGCTGCCCATCATACCGTACGACAAGTCCATTTTATGGGTGACATCTCGTATGCTGTTCCTCACTTGCGAGATATCTGGTTTCTCTTTGGTACTACTGTCTAAATTTCTGAAATTCAATCCAATTGGAAACATTAGACGATTGCGCAAGAGTTTTCGTCACTATTTAGAACAGACGCCATTTTAGAAGCAGGGGGATGGGCCTAAGTTACTGAGAAATAAACCCATGGGGTGGTGCAATTTATAATAATTGGATATTACAGTTCGAAATCGATGTTAATGTTCAGAGAGGTAGCATATAGTAAAGGCAACACATGGTGCAAGAGTACGTAACAAAAATGAAAAGTTTTCAGTTTGCTTTTGAATTCTCATCCGTTCTCGCTGGGAACTGCAGATGATAGAATTGCTGACGCACAACGAATTATAGACGGAATATAACTACACATACGTTGGAGGAATAAGAATTACTCGAAGGAATCAGCCATCATTCCGTAGAACTAATAATTTTAACGAAAGCAGTGAGACTCAGTTTGAACAAAAAACTACTCAACGTACTTGTACAATTCCCCGAGCATAACATCCAATTTCTGCACTTCATCGAACAAGTGGCACTTATCAGTCCAAACGTGCAGCTCTTGATCGAGCTCCGGAACGACAAGGAATGTTCTCCAGCCGCGGATTTTCTTGCACTTCAGTATGTCACCGAAGATGTGATCGCCTACGTACAACACATCTTTACCTTTTGCTCCGATGAGCTGAGTAAACACTTCGCAGGAACCTAAAACCACACGACCCCATTATAGTTATGCCCTGTATACGGCAGAATAGACCGACGCCATTGAAAATTGATTCTGTACCTCCAGAGTAGACTTGTTCTTTTTGCAGCGGTCCCATGTGGGTGCCTATTTTCAAAGCCCCCGTCTGCGTATTCACTTGCCTTAATACTGTTCCTTCGCCAAAAAACAGAGGCTTCCTGGCATCCACAACTATGATATCAAAATAAGACTTCCAGTTTCGGTGAGGATCGTCGGGCTATACAAAACCAACATCGAATTTTGGCGAACATTAATAACAGCGAAGAATTTATTTGTGTACTATCGAGCTCACTGTCAAGAATGTGAGTTAGTTATAAGTAGATAAGTACTTTAGGTCCGTGCGGAAAATCAAACAAATATGTCATTATTCGATTGGTAAATTTATAATCGCTGTTGGTCAGCAAGAACAATTTGGCGCCGCTTTCTCGTATCCGGGATAATAACATAGGCAGTCTTTCATCTTTGTGAACGTATTCTTCCAAATTTTCTACAGTCTGTTGCTTCATATCACCCTGTAATTAATAAATCGTAGATTTAATGTTTAAAAAATAACTGAAACACCTGGGTAATGAAGAGTGTAAATTACGGTTCAACTGGTAGAAAGTTTGACAAACTAGATCTACAAATTACATCAAGGATCGCAGAATGACCATTCAGTTCTTCAAACTGTACTCAAAGGTCATGGATACGTACGTGGAACTCTTCTAAAAACGTATGTGAACACTCCCCCACCCACTCCACCGAGCAATAGAGGTCGTTCCCGAAATCTGTGATACTGAATAAACATTCTCCAATGTACAAACCAATTGGAATACCGAGGGCTACAAGTGGATCAACATACAATATGATTTTTGTCAGCGTAGTCTATTACTTCAAAAAAAAAATGGAATGAACCACTTCTTGCACTCAAACCTCCGATTATCTTTTCATTCCGATCGAGGATTAATATTAGATTAGCGACTGCAGTAATCAATTCGCGGTTCAGGCTAGGAGTATTACTTGGAATTGATAAACGATAAAATCGTTTCTACTCCCAAATCTGCGCAGACGATTCAACTCGTACTGCTCAAGAACAGCGTTTCTAAGAGGTACACGTATTTGTGATCGCGGCGGTATTTTGAATTGCAAATCGCAACCACATGAAAGGCATTCGCGATTCACCCGATACTGATCATAGTGGCAATATAAATGAAATGAAACTTGCATCTAAATGAACCCAGTCGACGGCATTCCGCACATCTTGAAACAGCGACTTGAAGGAAATGACCATGGAACCATTCACGAGGCCAGTTTTATCCCTGAAATCGAAATTAATATTTCATGATAATGTCAATGAGTACGGGATCATTCGAGTTAGGAGAAACATTCGAGTTTTTCTAGTCACTTCGCACGCCGTACAGCCAAGTGCTTGGTATGCCTTTCTTTCGCAGGAATTAATCGAAATATTAGATAACAATAAACAAAGATACGGAGTCGTAAGTATACTCGACGTACAGCTCGTCGATTTGCCACTCAACTAAGTAAATTATCTCGAGACGAAAATCGTTGATTCGTATCACGAGTCGAAGAGAAGATACGGGTCGAGTGTCCCTCGTGGAAAGATGCCCTTGAATTTAAAGCTGTATTTGATTTGATTTTCGTATCTAGGCGTCGGTTTAATTGACGGGCGCTATCAACGGCTCCAAAGGAGTTACACCTCATTAAAATAAGTAATGATTTCAAGGAAAAGAAAAAATTGTGACCGCGGAGGAGTGAAGCTAAATGTACGCCAGTTCTTCATCATTCTCTTTCATATATGAAACTAGCTGAATTACCCGTCCTTCGGACGGGCTCAAACATACGCATTAGTACATATGAAACGAAATAATATGTAAATTTCCCATACAGAAAAAAAAAACAGGCGTTTGGAAAAAAATAAAGAAAATGAAACATGACATTGTTTTTTCCTAAAATGGATATGCTTTGTGATCTTTGGAAATTAAATAGAATTGCCCATTCTTCTCTATCACCAAAATGAGATATGATTGAATTATCCTGTACATTTCACGTTCTCAATAGAAGTACTGAGCGGTACTTTTGCCCAAACATATGCAATAGTATGAAACGAAATTACATGTAAATTCCCATATAGAAATAAACAGGCTGATACATATACGTTTTGATAATTTTCTTTAATGAAAGAAAATGAAGCATGAAATTGTTTTTTCATAAACCAATGTGTAAGCTTTGTAATCTTTGAAAATTAAATCGGATTACCCGTTCTTCTCTATCTAAAAAATAAGAAGTGATCAAATTATCCTGTACATTTCACGACCTCAATAGGAGTATTGAGGGTGTTTTTGTTCATTGTCACGCCCTGCTTCAACAGCAATAAATATTACCCATCATAAAGAACTTATTACTACTTGTGACAGTTACTTTTGCGTTTTAAGCATTTTTGGATTTTCGGTGAATTTTTCCCCAAAAGTTCTCAAAACCCAAGATTGAGTGCAGCTCCCATTTATGGGTACTTTCTGATTCTCCAACAATTCACTATAAAATATCCTCGCAAATGACACTGAGGACTACAGAATCTGTACATGGACAACTATTGAAATTCAAAAAGCACTCTGAGGCCTTCTAAGTTGTTCTAAATTCCAGGTGGAATTTTCTCGATCCGAACAACTTTTGAAAATATCAATTATGGGTCGACCCATATTAATTGGCAACGACCCACAATTGATACGAAATTTTTTGATATACCCACAATTGGTAAGTATAATAAATCAAATGAAAAATGATGTAGTTTACTCAAGTAAGCATTTCAAATTTATTTTAAAAACACGTTGACTCGTCTTATTTGACTTTTAAGTATTTTAAAAACACATTAAAGTCGAGTAAATTCACAGTACCAATAATGGGTCTGAAAAAAGGTAGTACCAATTGTGGGTCGGGCTAAAGTTTGATTAGAAAAAGTAACTGAAAAAACGTGAAATTTAGTTTTATAAGTTAAAGTATCACTTGTACTACACTTTTCATTCGATTACCCGATCATTCACTTTGATTTTTCGCGATTTTTGCAAACTATTTCCCCCCATTTTTTGAATTCCTTTATTTTTTCCGCACACACATATATGTGGACCGAAATCGAAAACTCAAGCGGAAAAATGTTCCCTAGACTCTCCTCTACACAACCATATATAATACGTTGAGAAAATATTAATTTAAAGTACTTATCGATCGTTTTTCACAGAATTGATATTTCACACACATGAAAAATAAGGCATGTTTTGATAACAACTTTGAAAAAAAATTCCATCACAACAAACACATTGAGTTATGAACTTGAAACCAACATAGATAGTGTAAAACATGTTGGTCCTTCGAATGGAAGAGGTTTCACGGTTGTCCAATGCCTCGATCTAGCGAGAAAACGCGTTTTCAAAAAAAGGACTCACAATTGATGCTAGGCTCAGAATAGGTAGCTTACCTTACTATTATTATTTTTAGTAAAATATTTCAGAATAGACCTCAGAGGATTAAAGTTCGAATGGTGATGGTTTACATTATAACCTATTTGACGCTGGCGCTTCTATAATTTGCACAACAGTCCCAGTCAGAGGCTTTCAAAAACATTAATTATAGATAACAACTTTGATATGTAACAGTTTGTATGTTTGTGTCACAGGTCGCGCTATATGTTCTTCTTATCATTGTATGCAGTACGATTGTAACTTCGCACTTTGAAAATGCCTAGCCGGTATACTTTACTTATCATCTAAATCTCTTTAATCTCTTCAATATATGAAAAATGAAGCAAAAAAGTATTTGTAAAATAAAAGTTTGATAGTAAAAAAAACGCACTAAAAGATTCGACGCTATAGTGCTTCTACAGTTTGCACAGTCCCAGTCAGAGGCTCTCAAAAACATTAAAGATGTCGGCTTTGATAACAGTTTGTACATTTATGTCACAGGAACATCGCTATAATATGTATATTCTCCTTATCATTGTATGATAACAAACGCACTAAAAGATACGACGCTAGCGCTTCTACAATTTGCCCAGTCCCAGTCAGATGAAATAAAAAAAAGTATTATTTGTAAAATATAAAAGTTCGATAGTAAAAAAGCGCAACATGAAACATCTACTTACATTTCTTTAATCTTCTCAATAAATGAAAAATGAAGCAAAAAAATGTTTGTAAAATGAAAAATCTATAGTAAAAAAACGCAACATGAACTGAGTTTTGAACTTGGTATATCTGTCTCCCAACCGGATGCGCAATCAGTTACCCTAGTTACCCGCGGAAAAGTCTCCCATCCATTTGCAAACGTCAGTTGGACGCTGTTAAGCGCAAGGAAACCAGCTGACATTTGAAAGCAGAATGATTTAATTAGTATTGTTATTGGTAAGTGCATAAAAAGTGGAATTTAGTATCGTTATTGGTAAGTGCATAAAAAGCACAATTTTTCAAAATTGGCCCCCCGATTCAAAAATGTGCACTCACGTTGAAAAAATCTTATCCGTAACCGCGATGTCACATAGTTTCTACATGGCTCGGGAACTTCGAATCACGTGTTCTCAAAAAACAGATTTTACTGGTTGGTTCCCTTATGCTTAACAGCGTCCAGTTACCCTTAGATTACCCAGAAACCTGTCAGTTACCCTTGGTTCCCTTTCAGTTACTTGGGTAACTGGCAGGATTCTGCGCATCGGAAAGTCAGTACGTTTTACGTTACAGTTATCAAAAAATTTTCACACCTTAAAAATTAATCTTTCCCTTTTTTTCAATGAGAGAATGAAAATTGGAGAGAATCAATGATTTTTGGGGAAATGCAAATTGAATATACAATTGAATTCAAGACTTTTTCATGACTTCCGTGACCACTGACTTCAGTTTACGGCTTTTTCATGATTTTTATGACTTTCAAATGTTTTGGAAATAGCTAACGAATAGGTACTTGATAAATTATACAAATTCATGACTAGTAGACACCCTGGAAGTGAACTTTCAGAAAACTGATTTTAATAAAAAATAAACAGAAATACGCATCGGATCAGTACAATTAGAAGAAAAAATCCAATTTTTTTCAAAAATGAGATTGTTGTATAATTGGAAAGGTAATTTCATGCTGCATCGAATAGAACACTGTATTTAATGTTCATTTTTCATTTATTTACTAGAAGATCCGTGCTGCTCCGCAGCATTAGCTTTACCTCAAATAGAATCTGAGATATATAATAGATCTTTGAATCAATAAAAATCTTGAAAATATCAAAAGTCAAGTTGAATGTCCTCTCACAACTGTCCTCAGACTCAACAGATCTGAGTGGTCACAAGCTCAAATGAAAGGACTTGATCCACTGAGTGTTTTTAGAGCAAAATAAATTCCTTACCTCAATCAGAACCTGAGATATAAATCTCTAAGTCAAGAAAAATCTTGAAAATATCAAAAGTCAAGCCAATGTCCACTCACAACTGTCCTCAGACTCAACCGATTTGAGTGGTCAAAAGCTCAAATGAAAGGTCTTGATCCACTCAGTGTTCTTAGACTAAAATGAACATTGATACATTAATTAGAACCTGAGGTACTGATGTTTGAGTGGGGAAAAAGCTTGGAAAAATCATAAATGAAGTCGCGTTTGAGTATAACTTGAGTAAGGTCAAAGTTAAGTGAATTCTAGTACTTGATGACATAGGTACATCTAAATACCTTTCATAAAAAAAAATTAAGCAAATCAGCTGGATAGAACGGCCGGACAAACTCTTCTTAGTTCTCATCAATTCTTTTAATATATGTAGGTAATAGGTATAGATTAATTTTTTTTTTAATTTTTTTTTAAAACATCTTTTTATACTACTTGATCAGAAAGGCAATGTTTATGTTGGTGTTTTACGGACGACAAGAAGCGCCTATCAATCATGCATTGAGTGCTAATGAAACCTGCATGTAAAGTAAACATCCCTCAATGTAAAGCGTTTTTACATGAAAAAATTGCTGGCCAGTAATTTCATATCGGGAATCGAACCCGCGTCCATTGAAACATTTGACTGAAATGCAGCGACCGTCTCGAACCACTCGGCCACGGAGCGAATTACGAAATAGCAACCTGAGAACGCATTTAAATATTCACAACATAGTACAGCTGTTATCGTTTGTTGTTAACCGCCGTTACGTTTTTGCTGGCCACTACCTGTGTATGCTGTTTGTGCATGTGAACAAACTGAAGACAAGACTGTGATACTGTACTTTGTAGTAATTAACTGAGCAAATTAAATTTTTGAATTAATTACACACACAAAAATCACCTGTCTATAATTTAAATAGATAAATAGATGGATTAAAAAAAAATACAGACCATGTCAGCGAAAAACACTGCCGCTTCTGATCAAGTAGTATAAGAAATATCTTCCACAACAAGAGCCAAAAGTGAGTTTACATGACTCGGGAATTGCTCACTCGCTATGCTCGTTTGCAAACTTTCCCTCGCCATATAACCACTCACTTTTGACTCTTGGTGTGTAATATACTATTTTGATCTATTCCAATTTTGCCAGGAATACCCTTGAGGGGAAACCTTCTTTTCCCTCTGCAGTAAAACTAGCTCTTTTGATTTGCCTCCAAATCACATCGGGGCAATAAAAACGAGATATTCCAGGGCGGTCAACGAATTTCAGTACAGAAATAGCAGCTACTTTCAAAAACTGTTAATTCTGATTTTGGAAGAGAAAATCGGACGCATTTCAAAAACTAGAAATGATAACCAAATGGGCCCCTTACGTGTGGAATAACACGATTACATTTCGATTTTCATAATCGAATATCGATATACTTGCGTTAAATAACACAATACGAAACATTTTTTTCAATTTGCTAAACCAGAACTTAATAGTGAATTACAAAATTCTTACAATTCCAAGAAACATTATCTTCCAGTTTTACTTTTTTTAAATCTTCTGTAAGCATCTCCTATATACCTGAAGTGATTGACCTCCCTCTTCTCCACCTCCATTACGAAAAATGATGCCTGATGAGTTGCCTATCTGAAATCTGAGAACCTGCAACGGGATATCTGTTACCCCAGGATGCGGCCACAGGCTGACAGATAAATAGATGGACAGCCCCTCCCTCTGCAGACTAGGAAAAATGGAACCGAGAACCGTGCAGACAAGAGCCCCTCCTCTCTTCCAGGGAAAAATAAAGCGGAGAACCAAAATCTCTCCAGCTTCTGTACTCTGTATCCTATATCAGGTTGTCTATCAAATACGCAACTGCGACATTCATGACTTTCGTGATCTTTTCGTGACCTTTTTTTCGTCGGGGTTCTAAATTTCAAAAACAAAAACTAATTTTGACGTTTCAGTGATACTTGTTCAATTGTTCTTCCTTTGCTAATATGTTGGAGTTCACATTTGAAAAGGAAGACGATGAAATAATAAACTTAAGAAAGTTTACATTGCAAATTCATCCACAAAATCCCACACGCACACACGTATACACACACACAGAACAGACCAATTCATGTTACCACCGTACCTCCCATGTCAAGTAAACGTTATCACTCGTCATGAATCATTTTTTGAAGATAAAGAATCAACAGTTAGCTCTGGCAGGATAGCGCGAATCCGAAGCGGAGAGACGAAATGGGGATCCTGGGCCAGCCTTAATGCGTCCCTCTAGTCACTGATGCGATACTCGAACGGGTAGTTTCCGGGGCCAGAGGGTGGTATCTGGGGAGCCACTTTGGCATACGTGCACCACCATACGCTCCACCAAACATCTAGGTACGCTGTGCTGCTGCCTACACTCTTTTTTTCTCTTTTTTCCTAGAAGAATTTAGAGAGATAATTTATGATTTTCAGGGAAAAGCAAATTAAACATATTATGACCGTTAATGTGTATAATCAGTAAAAGCGTACAATTTCATAAAATGCTTAATAATTTTTTCCCCTTCATTCTTTCTCTTATTAATGGGTCGGAGTGAAATTCATCAAACCTGCAATTTTCATTGTCGACACTTCATTTGGAATTTCCAGCCCTGTCCACTAGAAAGTGCATTATACAGAGGCCAAAAACTATCAAAAGTACTGGTTCCTCACAATTCATAGTCCTTGGAAGGCGTTCTTTCAAACCAATTAGGCTGAAACTTTGAATTGTCGTGTAAACAGATGAAAATTAAATACCTCCAAAATTTTTAGCCAATTACTCCTCAAGGGGAGGAATCAGGGGCTAGAAACTAGTGAGCATTTTAACAAAATTTCATACTTCAACTCATTATACACATTAACGGTAACATACATACTTGATTTCATAATTTTTTCATGACTTTCATGAGTTTTATAACCATTCACTTCAATTAATGACATTTACATGACTTTCATAACTGGTAGACACCTTGAACACATCTTTATTTCTGTACTAGGTAGACACAAAGCCGACGTTCAAACTCCGTAACAGACCAGGATTGGTAATCAACATTAACAATTTTTAGTCTAATGGGCCGACAGCACGCCTCAATCCAGACATAATCCCTTAATTCGAAATGCACCCGATCTCGCAAACATATCTATAACAAATCCATCCCAACCCCCTTAGTTTTCGAATCCACACTGTTTCTTATCGATAAGGTTGTTTACAACGATTTCCCACTAGTGCAGGTTTGAAGGTTATATTAGTTGAACTTCGAACAGCCGAAATTTTCTCACCCAATGTAAATTACATTCGACTTTTATGTAGTTAGACGTTATTAGAATATCCGCCGCATACGAACGTGCGAATGACTCGGCAATACGTCAAAAACAATCAAAGCAATCGTTTGTTGACACAAACACGCACGTAACTGCGACGATTAGGTACTTACGTTGTATATTGCGACGAATTAGTAAAATAATCGACTAGACAGGCTAGCAAGTAGGTTTCTGGCAGATTGAAAAGTGTATTCAAAATGAAAACTCGAGCTTCATCCAGCTGCAAGAACTTATTCGGGTATAAATCGTATATCTGAGATCTGTAACCAATAATGCACTCATTAATTACTGATATAGATGCAATGAGAATCGTCAATTAGGAGAATGCGTCCAAGTAATAGATGGTGTCAGGGATGCGGAAGCCGAATGATACAGTTTCTGCTTCTGGCTTCTAGCCTCCAATTCTCATCCAGCTTGTCGCTTCTAGCCTCAGTATATGAACTTTGAACTTCCAATTTTTTCGGTTTCTGGCTTCTCCGGCTTCCAGCTTATTTTACTTATTCCCACCATTTCACTTTCACTAACCTTTTTTTTTTTTCTATCTTTTTCTTCTACTTTTTTAAATACAAAAACATAAGAAAAAAACAATTTTCATTGATGAAAGCCTTTCAGCTTCCGCTTCCGGCTTCCAGCTTTCAACTCATTCAGCTTCCAACTTCTGTCTTCTCAAAATTATCCTAAAACTGCAAAAACTTTCGGCTTCTCCGCATCCCTGGATGGTGTCTTTTGTAGTGTGAGAAAGACAGGTACCAAAAGCAAATAATGTAACAGAAAGTACAAGGGAACGTTTAGTTCCAATTCACTTTGAAATGTCAGAACCTACAAAGAGCATAATTTAATACCAGTAACATAGGCCTCCCCTTCTCCAACTCTTACAATTACGATCTGGAATAGCTACACATCTTTTCGGATACAATGAAATTCTGGAAATACAGAACGCCTTAATGAGGGTAATTATTACGGATGCGTTATTTAGTTGGATGGAGAATGGAAAGGCGGGTAGGGTGTTACTATTGCTGCTCGAAATTAACATTTCATTTTGTAATTACAAGTAAAATACGTACGCGATATCATACTCACGCTTTTAAAAACTTGAATCCGTGAACACAAACTAAAATATTTCCGTACGCATCGACTTTCAGTAAATTTCCATACAACGTGTCGAACCACAGACCTCTGCAATCATCATAGAAAAATTGAATATACGAATAAATTAAGTTGGAAAATAGAGTCTAACATAGAATAACTGAAAACAACAAGGTAAGTTACCCTTCTTATGACATCATTTTTAAAGAACAGAGTTTCGTCCCGCGGTCACTTTGCTCAACTTTGCGATCCAATTTTAGGTCGAGACCCACTTCGATCAAATAATCTTTACTCAGCCATTAGCATTAGTACTGCATTAAGTCTGTCTATCTACTCAACTACCTGTCCATGTGTTGGCCTGTCGACTAGTATTTCTATCTCTTCATCTTTCTGTCTGACAGGGGCGAATTGGGATTCAAAAAACTACCCGGGAAAACGTCACTGCATCAGCCTATTTTTTAGTTTCATTACACCCCTTCTACTTCTGTACCTTCTTGCCACTTCAGCGACCCAAAATTCCCAAATGTACCGGCTCACCGGGAAATTTCCATTACTAACCAGCTGCCCCGCTATCTGTCCGCTGTCAAGCAGAATAGACAGGGTGTCCATTCTTGTTCGGAAATGACTTTCCCTGACTTTTCCAGGTTTTCCAGGACAATTTTTCCAGTTTTCCAGACCCTTCAAATATAAATTACAAATGCAAGGGGGGGGGGGGTCAAATTATTTCGAACATTGTGAGTGGCGAATATCATCAATCACTCCACAATTTTTTTTTACTACCGTGTGCTTATGAAGCTGTGGCAGAGGGGGTGTAAAAATGTAATGATAGAAATGAAAAAGCGCTCTATGGAGTGCAGTGTGGTGCGATGCCAATTAACGACTTCATAGATTTTTTTCGTGTGACTTAATGCCAACTGTGGGGGGGGGGGTTGAAAGAATGAAATTCGAAAATTGGATTATAGATTTTTGAGGTCATTGCATTCGATTTTAGGAGTAATTTTTGGATCCTGTCCCTCCTGGTGCGACCAGTGAGGTAACAAGAGCATAGGACAAGCAACGGTTGACTCGGAATTCACCCTTTCTAATTAAAGCCACCGAATAGGGTGAATACACAGCTTTACTTATTCAAAGTGTTGCGAATAGTAAATAATGTCATAAGAATTTCTCAACTGAAAAACACGGGAGCTTAAATTTGGGCCAAATTAAAAATCGGAAGCGATATTCGAAATCAGAGACATAAAAACCATCCCCATTTCGATACGTTGAGCAATTTTTCGCAAGAGAAGCTGAATTCGTAATACGATAGCACTCTGGAAGGGGTCCGGATAGAAATCTGAGGCGATATTCGAAATCAGCGACTCACAGCTTGGTTGGCTATCCTGCCAAAAAATTGACTTTGGAATCTTGCAAAGAATTTGGAACTTGAGGAAAACTAGAGTAACCGGAATTAACCCCTCCCACGTGGAGCCTGAATGGTTTAGGGGGAGGGAAAATAACTATTGAAATGAATTCTGGAACCCAGGTGAAAAAGCTGCATCACATCTAAGAACAAATGCTATGAAAGTAAGAAGGTGGTTAGGATCTGGAAAATTATGGCACCAGGGGAGGCTTCAATTTAAGAGCATCGACAGATACATTATAAGGTCATACATTTGAAAACAATGGACTCTTTCGTAACGCGATAATAATTAATCTGCGGTCTTTAGATTTTTTTCAAATTTTGTAGATTAGTTACACTTTCCCCAAAATCTCGGAAGTCCCTTTCATTCACCCTTATCTACTTTTGCGAAGGAGAGGGGAGCCGAAGAAAAACCTGATCGCAGGAGGTTCCAGAAGGTGAATTCATTGGTTTTCAAAGTTTCGTTTCATTACAACTTCCTCAGAAAATTTTTCAACAGAGGAGCTAGACTGAATATTTTTTCATTTTCG